>OZ024815.1:33565095-34765095 GCA_964017055.1 Chloromyia formosa
CATTCCAGACGGAAACCTGCGAAAAACCCCGAAAATTTCATGGCAAAGTGACCCCTCGACTGCCAAATATAAAAGTGCCTGTAACTTCGTTATTTGAGCAGCTAGAGGGGTCAAACTTGCACTTTTTCAAAAAAAGGCTCCATCTCCAAAACCACGGAGGCTAGAGACTTGAATTTTAGCTTCAAATGCAGCCTGAACCCTGCCCCAAAAACCAAAAATACCATTCCGGACGAAAACCTGCGAAAAACCCCGAAAATTTCATGGCAAAGTGACCCCTCGACTGCCAAATATAAAAGTGCCTGTAACTTCGTTATTTGAGCAGCTAGAGGGGTCAAACTTGCACTTTTTCAAAAAAAAGGCTCCATCTCCAAAACCACGGAGGCTAGAGACTTGAATTTTAGCTTCAAATGCAGCCTGAACCCTGCCCCAAAAACCAAAATACCATTCCGACGAAAACCTGCGAAAAACCCCGAAAATTTCATGGCAAAGTGACCCCTCGACTGCCAAATATAAAAGTGCCTGTAACTTCGTTATTTGAGCAGCTAGAGGGGTCAAACTTGCACTTTTTCAAAAGGCTCCATCTCCAAAACCACGGAGGCTAGAGACTTGAATTTTAGCTTCAAATGCAGCCTGAACCCTGCCCCAAAAACCAAAAATACCATTCCGGACGAAAACCTGCGAAAAACCCCGAAAATTTCATGGCAAGTGACCCCTCGACTGCCAAATATAAAAGTGCCTGTAACTTCGTTATTTGAGCAGCTAGAGGGGTCAAACTTGCACTTTTTCAAAAGGCTCCATCTCCAAAACCACGGAGGCTAGAGACTTGAATTTTAGCTTCAAATGCAGCCTGAACCCTGCCCCAAAAACCAAAAACAGCATTCCAGGACGAAAACCTGCGAAAAACCCGAAAATTTCATGGCAAAGTGACCCCTCGACTGCCAAATATAAAAGTGCCTGTAACTTCGTTATTTTGAGCAGCTAGAGGGGTCAAACTTGCACTTTTTCAAAAAAAGGCTCCATCTCCAAAACCACGGAGGCTAGAGACTTGAATTTTAGCTTCAAATGCAGCCTGAACCCTGCCCCAAAAACCAAAAATACCATTCCGGACGAAAACCTGCGAAAAACCCCGAAAATTTCATGGCAAAGTGACCCCTCGACTGCCAAATATAAAAGTGCCTGTAACTTCGTTATTTGAGCAGCTAGAGGGGTCAAACTTGCACTTTTTCAAAAAAAAGGCTCCATCTCCAAAACCACGGAGGCTAGAGACTTGAATTTTAGCTTCAAATGCAGCCTGAACCTGCCCCAAAAACCAAAAATACCATTCCGGACGAAAACCTGCGAAAAAACCCCGAAAATTTCATGGCAAAGTGACCCCTCGACTGCCAAATATAAAAGTGCCTGTAACTTCGTTATTTGAGCAGCTAGAGGGGTCAAACTTGCACTTTTTCAAAAGGCTCCATCTCCAAAACCACGGAGGCTAGAGACTTGAATTTTAGCTTCAAATGCAGCCTGAAACCCTGCCCCAAAAACCAAAAATACCATTCCAGGACGGAAAACGTCGGAACCAAAACCCCGAAAATTTCATGGCAAAGTGACCCCTCGACTGCCAAATATAAAAGTGCCTGTAACTTCGTTATTTGAGCAGCTAGAGGGGTCAAACTTGCACTTTTTCAAAAAAAGGCTCCATCTCCAAAACCACGGAGGCTAGAGACTTGAATTTTAGCTTCAAATGCAGCCTGAACCCTGCCCCAAAAACCAAAAATACCATTCCGGACGAAAACCTGCGAAAAACCCCGAAAATTTCATGGCAAAGTGACCCCTCGACTGCCAAATATAAAAGTGCCTGTAACTTCGTTATTTTGAGCAGCTAGAGGGGTCAAACTTGCACTTTTTCAAAAAAAAGGCTCCATCTCCAAAACCACGGAGGCTAGAGACTTGAATTTTAGCTTCAAATGCAGCCTGAACCCTGCCCCAAAAACCAAAAATACCATTCCGGACGAAAACCTGCGAAAAACCCGAAAATTTCATGGCAAAGTGACCCCTCGACTGCCAAATATAAAAGTGCCTGTAACTTCGTTATTTGAGCAGCTAGAGGGGTCAAACTTGCATTTTTTAAAAAGGCTCCATCTCCAAAACCACGGAGGCTAGAGACTTGAATTTTAGCTTCAAATGCAGCCTGAACCCTGCCCCAAAAACCAAAAAATACCCATTCCGGACGAAAACCTGCGAAAAACCCCGAAAATTTCATGGCAAAGTGACCCCTCGACTGCCAAATATAAAAGTGCCTGTAACTTCGTTATTTTGAGCAGCTAGAGGGGTCAAACTTGCACTTTTTCAAAAGGCTCCATCTCCAAAACCACGGAGGCTACAGACTTGAATTTTAGCTTCAAATGCAGCCTGAACCCTGCCCCAAAAACCAAAAAACAGCATTCCAGACGGAAACCTGCGAAAAACCCCGAAAATTTCATGGCAAAGTGACCCCTCGACTGCCAAATATAAAAGTGCCTGTAACTCCGTTATTTGAGCAGCTAGAGGGGTCAAACTTGCACTTTTTCAAAAGGCTCCATCTCCAAAACCACGGAGGCTAGAGACTTGAATTTTAGCTTCAAATGCAGCCTGAACCCTGCCCCAAAAAACCAAAAACAGCATTCTAGACGGAAACCTGCGAAAAACCCCGAAAATTTCATGGCAAAGTGACCCCTCGACTGCCAAATATAAAAGTGCCTGTAACTTCGTTATTTGAGCAGCTAGAGGGGTCAAACTTGCACTTTTTCAAAAAAAAGGCTCCATCTCCAAAACCACGGAGGCTAGAGACTTGAATTTTAGCTTCAAATGCAGCCTGAACCCTGCCCCAAAAAACCAAAAAACAGCATTCCAGACGGAAACCTGCGAAAAACCCCGAAAATTTCATGGCAAAGTGACCCCTCGACTGCCAAATATAAAAGTGCCTGTAACTTCGTTATTTGAGCAGCTAGAGGGGTCAAACTTGCACTTTTTCAAAAAAAAGGCTCCATCTCCAAAACCACGGAGGCTAGAGACTTGAATTTTAGCTTCAAATGCAGCCTGAACCCTGCCCCAAAAACCAAAAATACCATTCCGGACGAAAACCTGCGAAAAACCCCGAAAATTTCATGGCAAAGTGACCCCTCGACTGCCAAATATAAAAGTGCCTGTAACTTCGTTATTTGAGCAGCTAGAGGGGTCAAACTTGCACTTTTTCAAAAGGCTCCATCTCCAAAACCACGGAGGCTAGAGACTTGAATTTTAGCTTCAAATGCAGCCTGAACCCTGCCCCCAAAAACCAAAAATACCATTCCGGACGAAAACCTGCGAAAAACCCCGAAAATTTCATGGCAAAGTGACCCCTCGACTGCCAAATATAAAAGTGCCTGTAACTTCGTTATTTGAGCAGCTAGAGGGGTCAAACTTGCACTTTTTCAAAAGGCTCCATCTCCAAAACCACGGAGGCTAGAGACTTGAATTTTAGCTTCAAATGCAGCCTGAACCCTGCCCCAAAAACCAAAAACAGCATTCCAGACGGAAACCTGCGAAAAACCCCGAAAATTTTCATGGCAAAGTGACCCCTCGACTGCCAAATATAAAAGTGCCTGTAACTCCGTTATTTGAGCAGCTAGAGGGGTCAAACTTGCACTTTTTCAAAAGGCTCCATCTCCAAAACCACGGAGGCTAGAGACTTGAATTTTAGCTTCAAATGCAGGCCTGAACCCTGCCCCAAAAACCAAAAACAGCATTCCAGACGGAAACCTGCGAAAAACCCCGAAAATTTCATGGCAAAGTGACCCCTCGACTGCCAAATATAAAAGTGCCTGTAACTTCGTTATTTGAGCAGCTAGAGGGGTCAAACTTGCACTTTTTCAAAAAAAGGCTCCATCTCCAAAACCACGGAGGCTAGAGACTTGAATTTTAGCTTCAAATGCAGCCTGAACCCTGCCCCAAAAACCAAAAAATACCATTCCGGACGAAAACCTGCGAAAAAACCCCGAAAATTTCATGGCAAAGTGACCCCTCGACTGCCAAATATAAAAGTGCCTGTAACTTCGTTATTTGAGCAGCTAGAGGGGTCAAACTTGCACTTTTTCAAAAGGCTCCATCTCCAAAACCACGGAGGCTAGAGACTTGAATTTTAGCTTCAAATGCAGCCTGAACCCTGCCCCAAAAACCAAAAATACCATTCCGGACGAAAACCTGCGAAAAACCCCGAAAATTTCATGGCAAAGTGACCCCTCGACTGCCAAATATAAAAGTGCCTGTAACTTCGTTATTTGAGCAGCTAGAGGGGTCAAACTTGCACTTTTTCAAAAGGCTCCATCTCCAAAAACCACGGAGGCTAGAGACTTGAATTTTAGCTTCAAATGCAGCCTGAACCCTGCCCCAAAAACCAAAAAACAGCATTCCAGACGGAAACCTGCGAAAAACCCCGAAAATTTCATGGCAAAGTGACCCCTCGACTGCCAAATATAAAAGTGCCTGTAACTTCGTTATTTGAGCAGCTAGAGGGGTCAAACTTGCACTTTTTCAAAAAAAGGCTCCATCTCCAAAACCACGGAGGCTAGAGACTTGAATTTTAGCTTCAAATGCAGCCTGAACCCTGCCCCAAAAACCAAAAATACCATTCCGGACGAAAACCTGCGAAAAACCCCGAAAATTTCATGGCAAAGTGACCCCTCGACTGCCAAATATAAAAGTGCCTGTAACTTCGTTATTTGAGCAGCTAGAGGGGTCAAACTTGCACTTTTTCAAAAAAAAGGCTCCATCTCCAAAACCACGGAGGCTAGAGACTTGAATTTTAGCTTCAAATGCAGCCTGAACCCTGCCCCAAAAACCAAAAATACCATTCCGGACGAAACCTGCGAAAAACCCCGAAAATTTCATGGCAAAGTGACCCCTCGACTGCCAAATATAAAAGTGCCTGTAACTTCGTTATTTGAGCAGCTAGAGGGGTCAAACTTGCACTTTTTCAAAAGGCTCCATCTCCAAAACCACGGAGGCTAGAGACTTGAATTTTAGCTTCAAATGCAGCCTGAACCCTGCCCCAAAAACCAAAAATACCATTCCGGACGAAAACCTGCGAAAAACCCCGAAAATTTCATGGCAAAGTGACCCCTCGACTGCCAAATATAAAAGTGCCTGTAACTTCGTTATTTGAGCAGCTAGAGGGGTCAAACTTGCACTTTTTCAAAAGGCTCCATCTCCAAAACCACGGAGGCTAGAGACTTGAATTTTAGCTTCAAATGCAGCCTGAACCCTGCCCCAAAAACCAAAAACAGCATTCCAGACGGAAACCTGCGAAAAAACCCCGAAAATTTCATGGCAAAGTGACCCCTCGACTGCCAAATATAAAAGTGCCTGTAACTCGTTATTTGAGCAGCTAGAGGGGTCAAACTTGCACTTTTTCAAAAGGCTCCATCTCCAAAACCACGGAGGCTAGAGACTTGAATTTTAGCTTCAAATGCAGCCTGAACCCTGCCCCAAAAACCAAAAACAGCATTCTAGACGGAAACCTGCGAAAAACCCCGAAAATTTCATGGCAAAGTGACCCCTCGACTGCCAAATATAAAAGTGCCTGTAACTTCGTTATTTGAGCAGCTAGAGGGGTCAAACTTGCACTTTTTCAAAAAAAAGGCTCCATCTCCAAAACCACGGAGGCTAGAGACTTGAATTTTAGCTTCAAATGCAGCCTGAACCCTGCCCCAAAAACCAAAAACAGCATTCCAGACGGAAACCTGCGAAAAACCCCGAAAATTTCATGGCAAAGTGACCCCTCGACTGCCAAATATAAAAGTGCCTGTAACTTCGTTATTTGAGCAGCTAGAGGGGTCAAACTTGCACTTTTTCAAAAAAAAGGCTCCATCTCCAAAACCACGGAGGCTAGAGACTTGAATTTTAGCTTCAAATGCAGCCTGAACCCTGCCCCAAAAACCAAAAATACCATTCCGGACGAAAACCTGCGAAAAACCCCGAAAATTTCATGGCAAAGTGACCCCTCGACTGCCAAATATAAAAGTGCCTGTAACTTCGTTATTTGAGCAGCTAGAGGGGTCAAACTTGCACTTTTTCAAAAGGCTCCATCTCCAAAACCACGGAGGCTAGAGACTTGAATTTTAGCTTCAAATGCAGCCTGAACCCTGCCCCAAAAACCAAAAACAGCATTCCAGACGGAAACCTGCGAAAAACCCCGAAAATTTCATGGCAAAGTGACCCCTCGACTGCCAAATATAAAAGTGCCTGTAACTCCGTTATTTGAGCAGCTAGAGGGTCAAACTTGCACTTTTTCAAAAGGCTCCATCTCCAAAACCACGGAGGCTAGAGACTTGAATTTTAGCTTCAAATGCAGCCTGAACCCTGCCCCAAAAACCAAAAACAGCATTCCAGACGGAAACCTGCGAAAAACCCCGAAAATTTCATGGCAAAGTGACCCCTCGACTGCCAAATATAAAAGTGCCTGTAACTTCGTTATTTGAGCAGCTAGAGGGGTCAAACTTGCACTTTTTCAAAAAAAAGGCTCCATCTCCAAAACCACGGAGGCTAGAGACTTGAATTTTAGCTTCAAATGCAGCCTGAACCCTGCCCCAAAAACCAAAAATACCATTCCGGACGAAAACCTGCGAAAAACCCCGAAAATTTCATGGCAAAGTGACCCCTCGACTGCCAAATATAAAAGTGCCTGTAACTTCGTTATTTGAGCAGCTAGAGGGGTCAAACTTGCACTTTTTCAAAAGGCTCCATCTCCAAAACCACGGAGGCTAGAGACTTGAATTTTAGCTTCAAATGCAGCCTGAACCCTGCCCCAAAAACCAAAAACAGCATTCCAGACGGAAACCTGCGAAAAACCCCGAAAATTTCATGGCAAAGTGACCCCTCGACTGCCAAATATAAAAGTGCCTGTAACTCCGTTATTTGAGCAGCTAGAGGGGTCAAACTTGCACTTTTTCAAAAGGCTCCATCTCCAAAACCACGGAGGCTAGAGACTTGAATTTTAGCTTCAAATGCAGCCTGAACCCTGCCCCAAAAACCAAAAACAGCATTCAGACGGAAACCTGCGAAAAACCCCGAAAATTTTTCATGGCAAAGTGACCCCTCGACTGCCAAATATAAAAGTGCCTGTAACTTCGTTATTTGAGCAGCTAGAGGGGTCAAACTTGCACTTTTTCAAAAAAAAGGCTCCATCTCCAAAACCACGGAGGCTAGAGACTTGAATTTTAGCTTCAAATGCAGCCTGAACCCTGCCCCAAAAACCAAAAACAGCATTCCAGACGGAAACCTGCGAAAAACCCCGAAAATTTCATGGCAAAGTGACCCCTCGACTGCCAAATATAAAAGTGCCTGTAACTTCGTTATTTGAGCAGCTAGAGGGGTCAAGCTTGCACTTTTTCAAAAGGCTCCATCTCCAAAACCACGGAGGCTAGAGACTTGAATTTTAGCTTCAAATGCAGCCTGAACCCTGCCCCAAAAACCAAAAACAGCATTCCAGACGGAAACCTGCGAAAAACCCCGAAAATTTCATGGCAAAGTGACCCCTCGACTGCCAAATATAAAAGTGCCTGTAACTTCGTTATTTGAGCAGCTAGAGGGGTCAAACTTGCACTTTTTCAAAAGGCTCCATCTCCAAAACCACGGAGGCTAGAGACTTGAATTTTAGCTTCAAATGCAGCCTGAACCCTGCCCCAAAAACCAAAAACAGCATTCCAGACGGAAACCTGCGAAAAACCCCGAAAATTTCATGGCAAAGTGACCCCTCGACTGCCAAATATAAAAGTGCCTGTATCTTCGTTATTTGAGCAGCTAGAGGGGTCAAACTTGCACTTTTTCAAAAGGCTCCATCTCCAAAACCACGGAGGCTAGAGACTTGAATTTTAGCTTCAAATGCAGCCTGAACCCTGCCCCAAAAACCAAAAATACCATTCCGGGCGAAAACCTGCGAAAACCTCCGAAAATTTCATGGCAAAGTGACCCCTCGACTGCCAAATATAAAAGTGCCTGTAACTTCGTTATTTGAACAGCTAGAGGGGTCAAACTTGCACTTTTTCAAAAGGCTCCATCTCCAAAACCACGGAGGCTAGAGACTTGAATTTTAGCTTCAAATGCAGCCTGAACCCTGCCCCAAAAACCAAAAACAGCATTCCAGACGGAAACCTGCGAAAAACCCCGAAAATTTCATGGCAAAGTGACCCGTCGACTGCCAAATATAAAAGTGCCTGTAACTCCGTTATTTGAGCAGCTAGAGGGGTCAAACTTGCACTTTTTCAAAAGGCTCCATCTCCAAAACCACGGAGGCTAGAGACTTGAATTTTAGCTTCAAATGCAGCCTGAACCCTGCCCCAAAAACCAAAAACAGCATTCCAGACGGAAACCTGCGAAAAACCCCGAAAATTTCATGGCAAAGTGACCCCTCGACTGCCAAATATAAAAGTGCCTGTAACTTCGTTATTTGAGCAGCTAGAGGGGTCAAACTTGCACTTTTTCAAAAGGCTCCATCTCCAAAACCACGGAGGCTAGAGACTTGAATTTTAGCTTCAAATGCAGCCTGAACCCTGCCCCAAAAACCAAAAACAGCATTCCAGACGGAAACCTGCGAAAAACCCCGAAAATTTCATGGCAAAGTGACCCCTCGACTGCCAAATTTAAAAGTGCCTGTAACTCCGTTATTTGAGCAGCTAGAGGGGTCAAACTTGCACTTTTTCAAAAGGCTCCATCTCCAAAACCACGGAGGCTAGAGACTTGAATTTTAGCTTCAAATGCAGCCTGAACCCTGCCCCAAAAACCAAAAATACCATTCCGGATGAAAACCTGCGAAAAACCCCGAAAATTTCATGGCAAAGTGACCCCTCGACTGCCAAATATAAAAGTGCCTGTAACTTCGTTATTTGAGCAGCTAGAGGGGTCAAACTTGCACTTTTTCAAAAAAAAGGCTCCATCTCCAAAACCACGGAGGCTAGAGACTTGAATTTTAGCTTCAAATGCAGCCTGAACCCTGCCCCAAAAACCAAAAATACCATTCCGGACGAAAACCTGCGAAAAACCCCGAAAATTTCATGGCAAAGTGACCCCTCGACTGCCAAATATAAAAGTGCCTGTAACTTCGTTATTTGAGCAGCTAGAGGGGTCAAACTTGCACTTTTTCAAAAGGCTCCATCTCCAAAACCACGGAGGCTAGAGACTTGAATTTTAGCTTCAAATGCAGCCTGAACCCTGCCCCAAAAACCAAAAACAGCATTCCAGACGGAAACCTGCGAAAAACCCCGAAAATTTCATGGCAAAGTGACCCCTCGACTGCCAAATATAAAAGTGCCTGTAACTTCGTTATTTGAGCAGCTAGAGGGGTCAAACTTGCACTTTTTCAAAAAAAAGGCTCCATCTCCAAAACCACGGAGGCTAGAGACTTGAATTTTAGCTTCAAATGCAGCCTGAACCCTGCCCCAAAAACCAAAAACAGCATTCCAGACGGAAACCTGCGAAAAACCCCGAAAATTTCATGGCAAAGTGACCCCTCGACTGCCAAATATAAAAGTGCCTGTAACTTCGTTATTTGAGCAGCTAGAGGGGTCAAACTTGCACTTTTTCAAAAAAAAGGCTCCATCTCCAAAACCACGGAGGCTAGAGACTTGAATTTTAGCTTCAAATGCAGCCTGAACCCTGCCCCAAAAACCAAAAATACCATTCCGGACGAAAACCTGCGAAAAACCCCGAAAATTTCATGGCAAAGTGACCCCTCGACTGCCAAATATAAAAGTGCCTGTAACTTCGTTATTTGAGCAGCTAGAGGGGTCAAACTTGCACTTTTTCAAAAGGCTCCATCTCCAAAACCACGGAGGCTAGAGACTTGAATTTTAGCTTCAAATGCAGCCTGAACCCTGCCCCAAAAACCAAAAACAGCATTCCAGACGGAAACCTGCGAAAAACCCCGAAAATTTCATGGCAAAGTGACCCCTCGACTGCCAAATATAAAAGTGCCTGTAACTTCGTTATTTGAGCAGCTAGAGGGGTCAAACTTGCACTTTTTCAAAAAAAAGGCTCCATCTCCAAAACCACGGAGGCTAGAGACTTGAATTTTAGCTTCAAATGCAGCCTGAACCCTGCCCCAAAAACCAAAAACAGCATTCCAGACGGAAACCTGCGAAAAACCCCGAAAATTTCATGGCAAAGTGACCCCTCGACTGCCAAATATAAAAGTGCCTGTAACTTCGTTATTTGAGCAGCTAGAGGGGTCAAACTTGCACTTTTTCAAAAGGCTCCATCTCCAAAACCACGGAGGCTAGAGACTTGAATTTTAGCTTCAAATGCAGCCTGAACCCTGCCCCAAAAACCAAAAACAGCATTCCAGACGGAAACCTGCGAAAAACCCCGAAAATTTCATGGCAAAGTGACCCCTCGACTGCCAAATATAAAAGTGCCTGTATCTTCGTTATTTGAGCAGCTAGAGGGGTCAAACTTGCACTTTTTCAAAAGGCTCCATCTCCAAAACCACGGAGGCTAGAGACTTGAATTTTAGCTTCAAATGCAGCCTGAACCCTGCCCCAAAAACCAAAAATACCATTCCGGGCGAAAACCTGCGAAAACCTCCGAAAATTTCATGGCAAAGTGACCCCTCGACTGCCAAATATAAAAGTGCCTGTAACTTCGTTATTTGAACAGCTAGAGGGGTCAAACTTGCACTTTTTCAAAAGGCTCCATCTCCAAAACCACGGAGGCTAGAGACTTGAATTTTAGCTTCAAATGCAGCCTGAACCCTGCCCCAAAAACCAAAAACAGCATTCCAGACGGAAACCTGCGAAAAACCCCGAAAATTTCATGGCAAAGTGACCCGTCGACTGCCAAATATAAAAGTGCCTGTAACTCCGTTATTTGAGCAGCTAGAGGGGTCAAACTTGCACTTTTTCAAAAGGCTCCATCTCCAAAACCACGGAGGCTAGAGACTTGAATTTTAGCTTCAAATGCAGCCTGAACCCTGCCCCAAAAACCAAAAACAGCATTCCAGACGGAAACCTGCGAAAAACCCCGAAAATTTCATGGCAAAGTGACCCCTCGACTGCCAAATATAAAAGTGCCTGTAACTTCGTTATTTGAGCAGCTAGAGGGGTCAAACTTGCACTTTTTCAAAAGGCTCCATCTCCAAAACCACGGAGGCTAGAGACTTGAATTTTAGCTTCAAATGCAGCCTGAACCCTGCCCCAAAAACCAAAAACAGCATTCCAGACGGAAACCTGCGAAAAACCCCGAAAATTTCATGGCAAAGTGACCCCTCGACTGCCAAATTTAAAAGTGCCTGTAACTCCGTTATTTGAGCAGCTAGAGGGGTCAAACTTGCACTTTTTCAAAAGGCTCCATCTCCAAAACCACGGAGGCTAGAGACTTGAATTTTAGCTTCAAATGCAGCCTGAACCCTGCCCCAAAAACCAAAAATACCATTCCGGATGAAAACCTGCGAAAAACCCCGAAAATTTCATGGCAAAGTGACCCCTCGACTGCCAAATATAAAAGTGCCTGTAACTTCGTTATTTGAGCAGCTAGAGGGGTCAAACTTGCACTTTTTCAAAAAAAAGGCTCCATCTCCAAAACCACGGAGGCTAGAGACTTGAATTTTAGCTTCAAATGCAGCCTGAACCCTGCCCCAAAAACCAAAAATACCATTCCGGACGAAAACCTGCGAAAAACCCCGAAAATTTCATGGCAAAGTGACCCCTCGACTGCCAAATATAAAAGTGCCTGTAACTTCGTTATTTGAGCAGCTAGAGGGGTCAAACTTGCACTTTTTCAAAAGGCTCCATCTCCAAAACCACGGAGGCTAGAGACTTGAATTTTAGCTTCAAATGCAGCCTGAACCCTGCCCCAAAAACCAAAAACAGCATTCCAGACGGAAACCTGCGAAAAACCCCGAAAATTTCATGGCAAAGTGACCCCTCGACTGCCAAATATAAAAGTGCCTGTAACTTCGTTATTTGAGCAGCTAGAGGGGTCAAACTTGCACTTTTAAAAAAAAAGGCTCCATCTCCAAAACCACGGAGGCTAGAGACTTGAATTTTAGCTTCAAATGCAGCCTGAACCCTGCCCCAAAAACCAAAAACAGCATTCCAGACGGAAACCTGCGAAAAACCCCGAAAATTTCATGGCAAAGTGACCCCTCGACTGCCAAATATAAAAGTGCCTGTAACTTCGTTATTTGAGCAGCTAGAGGGGTCAAACTTGCACTTTTTCAAAAAAAAGGCTCCATCTCCAAAACCACGGAGGCTAGAGACTTGAATTTTAGCTTCAAATGCAGCCTGAACCCTGCCCCAAAAACCAAAAATACCATTCCGGACGAAAACCTGCGAAAAACCCCGAAAATTTCATGGCAAAGTGACCCCTCGACTGCCAAATATAAAAGTGCCTGTAACTTCGTTATTTGAGCAGCTAGAGGGGTCAAACTTGCACTTTTTCAAAAGGCTCCATCTCCAAAACCACGGAGGCTAGAGACTTGAATTTTAGCTTCAAATGCAGCCTGAACCCTGCCCCAAAAACCAAAAACAGCATTCCAGACGGAAACCTGCGAAAAACCCCGAAAATTTCATGGCAAAGTGACCCCTCGACTGCCAAATATAAAAGTGCCTGTAACTTCGTTATTTGAGCAGCTAGAGGGGTCAAACTTGCACTTTTTCAAAAAAAAGGCTCCATCTCCAAAACCACGGAGGCTAGAGACTTGAATTTTAGCTTCAAATGCAGCCTGAACCCTGCCCCAAAAACCAAAAATACCATTCCGGACGAAAACCTGCGAAAAACCCCGAAAATTTCATGGCAAAGTGACCCCTCGACTGCCAAATATAAAAGTGCCTGTAACTTCGTTATTTGAGCAGCTAGAGGGGTCAAACTTGCACTTTTTCAAAAGGCTCCATCTCCAAAACCACGGAGGCTAGAGACTTGAATTTTAGCTTCAAATGCAGCCTGAACCCTGCTCCAAAAACCAAAAATACCATTCCGGACGAAAACCTGCGAAAAACCCCGAAAATTTCATGGCAAAGTGACCCCTCGACTGCCAAATATAAAAGTGCCTGTAACTTCGTTATTTGAGCAGCTAGAGGGGTCAAACTTGCACTTTTTCAAAAGGCTCCATCTCCAAAACCACGGAGGCTAGAGACTTGAATTTTAGCTTCAAATGCAGCCTGAACCCTGCCCCAAAAACCAAAAACAGCATTCCAGACGGAAACCTGCGAAAAACCCCGAAAATTTCATGGCAAAGTGACCCCTCGACTGCCAAATATAAAAGTGCCTGTAACTTCGTTATTTGAGCAGCTAGAGGGGTCAAACTTGCACTTTTTCAAAAAAAAGGCTCCATCTCCAAAACCACGGAGGCTAGAGACTTGAATTTTAGCTTCAAATGCAGCCTGAACCCTGCCCCAAAAACCAAAAATACCATTCCGGACGAAAACCTGCGAAAAACCCCGAAAATTTCATGGCAAAGTGACCCCTCGACTGCCAAATATAAAAGTGCCTGTAACTTCGTTATTTGAGCAGCTAGAGGGGTCAAACTTGCACTTTTTCAAAAAAAAGGCTCCATCTCCAAAACCACGGAGGCTAGAGACTTGAATTTTAGCTTCAAATGCAGCCTGAACCCTGCCCCAAAAACCAAAAATACCATTCCGGACGAAAACCTGCGAAAAACCCCGAAAATTTCATGGCAAAGTGACCCCTCGACTGCCAAATATAAAAGTGCCTGTAACTTCGTTATTTGAGCAGCTAGAGGGGTCAAACTTGCACTTTTTCAAAAGGCTCCATCTCCAAAACCACGGAGGCTAGAGACTTGAATTTTAGCTTCAAATGCAGCCTGAACCCTGCCCCAAAAACCAAAAATACCATTCCGGACGAAAACCTGCGAAAAACCCCGAAAATTTCATGGCAAAGTGACCCCTCGACTGCCAAATATAAAAGTGCCTGTAACTTCGTTATTTGAGCAGCTAGAGGGGTCAAACTTGCACTTTTTCAAAAGGCTCCATCTCCAAAACCACGGAGGCTAGAGACTTGAATTTTAGCTTCAAATGCAGCCTGAACCCTGCCCCAAAAACCAAAAACAGCATTCCAGACGGAAACCTGCGAAAAACCCCGAAAATTTCATGGCAAAGTGACCCCTCGACTGCCAAATATAAAAGTGCCTGTAACTCCGTTATTTGAGCAGCTAGAGGGGTCAAACTTGCACTTTTTCAAAAGGCTCCATCTCCAAAACCACGGAGGCTAGAGACTTGAATTTTAGCTTCAAATGCAGCCTGAACCCTGCCCCAAAAACCAAAAACAGCATTCTAGACGGAAACCTGCGAAAAACCCCGAAAATTTCATGGCAAAGTGACCCCTCGACTGCCAAATATAAAAGTGCCTGTAACTTCGTTATTTGAGCAGCTAGAGGGGTCAAACTTGCACTTTTTCAAAAAAAAGGCTCCATCTCCAAAACCACGGAGGCTAGAGACTTGAATTTTAGCTTCAAATGCAGCCTGAACCCTGCCCCAAAAACCAAAAACAGCATTCCAGACGGAAACCTGCGAAAAACCCCGAAAATTTCATGGCAAAGTGACCCCTCGACTGCCAAATATAAAAGTGCCTGTAACTTCGTTATTTGAGCAGCTAGAGGGGTCAAACTTGCACTTTTTCAAAAAAAAGGCTCCATCTCCAAAACCACGGAGGCTAGAGACTTGAATTTTAGCTTCAAATGCAGCCTGAACCCTGCCCCAAAAACCAAAAATACCATTCCGGACGAAAACCTGCGAAAAACCCCGAAAATTTCATGGCAAAGTGACCCCTCGACTGCCAAATATAAAAGTGCCTGTAACTTCGTTATTTGAGCAGCTAGAGGGGTCAAACTTGCACTTTTTTCAAAAGGCTCCATCTCCAAAACCACGGAGGCTAGAGACTTGAATTTTAGCTTCAAATGCAGCCTGAACCCTGCCCCAAAAACCAAAAATACCATTCCGGACGAAAACCTGCGAAAAACCCCGAAAATTTCATGGCAAAGTGACCCCTCGACTGCCAAATATAAAAGTGCCTGTAACTTCGTTATTTGAGCAGCTAGAGGGGTCAAACTTGCACTTTTTCAAAAGGCTCCATCTCCAAAACCACGGAGGCTAGAGACTTGAATTTTAGCTTCAAATGCAGCCTGAACCCTGCCCCAAAAACCAAAAACAGCATTCCAGACGGAAACCTGCGAAAAACCCCGAAAATTTCATGGCAAAGTGACCCCTCGACTGCCAAATATAAAAGTGCCTGTAACTCCGTTATTTGAGCAGCTAGAGGGGTCAAACCTGCACTTTTTCAAAAGGCTCCATCTCCAAAACCACGGAGGCTAGAGACTTGAATTTTAGCTTCAAATGCAGCCTGAACCCTGCCCCAAAAAACCAAAAACAGCATTCCAGACGGAAACCTGCGAAAAACCCCGAAAATTTCATGGCAAAGTGACCCCTCGACTGCCAAATATAAAAGTGCCTGTAACTTCGTTATTTGAGCAGCTAGAGGGGTCAAACTTGCACTTTTTCAAAAAAAGGCTCCATCTCCAAAACCACGGAGGCTAGAGACTTGAATTTTAGCTTCAAATGCAGCCTGAACCCTGCCCCAAAAACCAAAAACAGCATTCCAGACGGAAACCTGCGAAAAACCCCGAAAATTTCATGGCAAAGTGACCCCTCGACTGCCAAATATAAAAGTGCCTGTAACTTCGTTATTTGAGCAGCTAGAGGGGTCAAGCTTGCACTTTTTCAAAAGGCTCCATCTCCAAAACCACGGAGGCTAGAGACTTGAATTTTAGCTTCAAATGCAGCCTGAACCCTGCCCCAAAAACCAAAAACAGCATTCCAGACGGAAACCTGCGAAAAACCCCGAAAATTTCATGGCAAAGTGACCCCTCGACTGCCAAATATAAAAGTGCCTGTAACTTCGTTATTTGAGCAGCTAGAGGGGTCAAACTTGCACTTTTTCAAAAGGCTCCATCTCCAAAACCACGGAGGCTAGAGACTTGAATTTTAGCTTCAAATGCAGCCTGAACCCTGCCCCAAAAACCAAAAACAGCATTCCAGACGGAAACCTGCGAAAAACCCCGAAAATTTCATGGCAAAGTGACCCCTCGACTGCCAAATATAAAAGTGCCTGTATCTTCGTTATTTGAGCAGCTAGAGGGATCAAACTTGCACTTTTTCAAAAGGCTCCATCTCCAAAACCACGGAGGCTAGAGACTTGAATTTTAGCTTCAAATGCAGCCTGAACCCTGCCCCAAAAACCAAAAATACCATTCCGGGCGAAAACCTGCGAAAACCTCCGAAAATTTCATGGCAAAGTGACCCCTCGACTGCCAAATATAAAAGTGCCTGTAACTTCGTTATTTGAACAGCTAGAGGGGTCAAACTTGCACTTTTTCAAAAGGCTCCATCTCCAAAACCACGGAGGCTAGAGACTTGAATTTTAGCTTCAAATGCAGCCTGAACCCTGCCCCAAAAACCAAAAACAGCATTCCAGACGGAAACCTGCGAAAAACCCCGAAAATTTCATGGCAAAGTGACCCGTCGACTGCCAAATATAAAAGTGCCTGTAACTCCGTTATTTGAGCAGCTAGAGGGGTCAAACTTGCACTTTTTCAAAAGGCTCCATCTCCAAAACCACGGAGGCTAGAGACTTGAATTTTAGCTTCAAATGCAGCCTGAACCCTGCCCCAAAAACCAAAAACAGCATTCCAGACGGAAACCTGCGAAAAACCCCGAAAATTTCATGGCAAAGTGACCCCTCGACTGCCAAATATAAAAGTGCCTGTAACTTCGTTATTTGAGCAGCTAGAGGGGTCAAACTTGCACTTTTTCAAAAGGCTCCATCTCCAAAACCACGGAGGCTAGAGACTTGAATTTTAGCTTCAAATGCAGCCTGAACCCTGCCCCAAAAACCAAAAACAGCATTCCAGACGGAAACCTGCGAAAAACCCCGAAAATTTCATGGCAAAGTGACCCCTCGACTGCCAAATTTAAAAGTGCCTGTAACTCCGTTATTTGAGCAGCTAGAGGGGTCAAACTTGCACTTTTTCAAAAGGCTCCATCTCCAAAACCACGGAGGCTAGAGACTTGAATTTTAGCTTCAAATGCAGCCTGAACCCTGCCCCAAAAACCAAAAATACCATTCCGGATGAAAACCTGCGAAAAACCCCGAAAATTTCATGGCAAAGTGACCCCTCGACTGCCAAATATAAAAGTGCCTGTAACTTCGTTATTTGAGCAGCTAGAGGGGTCAAACTTGCACTTTTTCAAAAGGCTCCATCTCCAAAACCACGGAGGCTAGAGACTTGAATTTTAGCTTCAAATGCAGCCTGAACCCTGCCCCAAAAATCAAAACAGCATTCCAGACGGAAACCTGCGAAAAACCCCGAAAATTTCATGGCAAAGTGACCCCTCGACTGCCAAATATAAAAGTGCCTGTAACTTCGTTATTTGAGCAGCTAGAGGGGTCAAACTTGCACTTTTTCAAAAGGCTCCATCTCCAAAACCACGGAGGCTAGAGACTTGAATTTTAGCTTCAAATGCAGCCTGAACCCTGCCCCAAAAACCAAAAATACCATTCCGGACGAAAATTTGCGAAAAACCCCGAAAATTTCATGGCAAAGTGACCCCTCGACTGCCAAATATAAAAGTGCCTGTAACTTCGTTATTTGAGCAGCTAGAGGGGTTAAACTTGCACTTTTTCAAAAGGCTCCATCTCCAAAACCACGGAGGCTAGAGACTTGAATTTTAGCTTCAAATGCAGCCTGAACCCTGCCCCAAAAACCAAAAACAGCATTCCAGACGGAAACCTGCGAAAAACCCCGAAAATTTCATGGCAAAGTGACCCCTCGACGGCCGAATATAAAAGTGCCTGTAACTCCGTTATTTGAGCAGCTAGAGGGGTCAAACTTGCACTTTTTCAAAAGGCTCCATCTCCAAAACCACGGAGGCTAGAGACTTGAATTTTAGCTTCAAATGCAGCCTGAACCCTGCCCCAAAAACCAAAAACAGCATTCCAGACGGAAACCTGCGAAAAACCCCGAAAATTTCATGGCAAAGTGACCCCTCGACTGCCAAATATAAAAGTGCCTGTAACTTCGTTATTTGAGCAGCTAGAGGGGTCAAACTTGCACTTTTCAAAAGGCTCCATCTCCAAAACCACGGAGGCTAGAGACTTGAATTTTAGCTTCAAATGCAGCCTGAACCCTGCCCCAAAACCAAAAACAGCATTCCAGACGGAAACCTGCGAAAAACCCCGAAAATTTCATGGCAAAGTGACCCCTCGACTGCCAAATTTAAAAGTGCCTGTAACTCCGTTATTTGAGCAGCTAGAGGGGTCAAACTTGCACTTTTTCAAAAGGCTCCATCTCCAAAACCACGGAGGCTAGAGACTTGAATTTTAGCTTCAAATGCAGCCTGAACCCTGCCCCAAAAACCAAAAACAGCATTCAGACGGAAACCTGCGAAAAACCCCGAAAATTTCATGGCAAAGTGACCCCTCGACTGCCAAATATAAAAGTGCCTGTAACTTCGTTATTTGAGCAGCTAGAGGGGTCAAACTTGCACTTTTTCAAAAGGCTCCATCTCCAAAACCACGGAGGCTAGAGACTTGAATTTTAGCTTCAAATGCAGCCTGAACCCTGCCCCAAAAACCAAAAATACCATTCCGGACGAAAACCTGCGAAAAACCCCGAAAATTTCATGGCAAAGTGACCCCTCGACTGCCAAATAAAATATAAAAGTGCCTGTAACTTCGTTATTTGAGCAGCTAGAGGGGTCAAACTTGCACTTTTTCAAAAGGCTCCATCTCCAAAACCACGGAGGCTAGAGACTTGAATTTTAGCTTCAAATGCAGCCTGAACCCTGCCCCAAAAACCAAAAACAGCATTCCAGACGGAAACCTGCGAAAAACCCCGAAAATTTCATGGCAAAGTGACCCCCTCGACTGCCAAATATAAAAGTGCCTGTAACTTCGTTATTTGAGCAGCTAGAGGGGTCAAACTTGCACTTTTTCAAAAGGCTCCATCTCCAAAACCACGGAGGCTAGAGACTTGAATTTTAGCTTCAAATGCAGCGTGAACCCTGCCCCAAAAACCAAAAATACCATTCCGGACGAAAACCTGCGAAAAACCCCGAAAATTTCATGTCAAAGTGACCCCTCGACTGCCAAATATAAAAGTGCCTGTAACTTCGTTATTTGAGCAGCTAGAGGGGTCAAACTTGCACTTTTTCAAAAGGCTCCATCTCCAAAACCACGGAGGCTAGAGACTTGAATTTTAGCTTCAAATGCAGCCTGAACCCTGCCCCAAAAACCAAAAACAGCATTCCAGACGGAAACCTGCGAAAACCCCCGAAAATTTCATGGCAAAGTGACCCCTCGACTGCCAAATATAAAAGTGCCTGTAACTTCGTTATTTGAGCAGCTAGAGGGGTCAAACTTGCACTTTTTCAAAAGGCTCCTTCTCCAAAACCCCGGAGGCTAGAGGCTTGAATTTTAGCTTCAAATGCAGCCTGAACCCTGCCCCAAAAACCAAAAATACCATTCCGGACGAAAACCTGCGAAAAACCCCCGAAAATTTCATGGCAAAGTGACCCCTCGACTGCCAAATATAAAAGTGCCTGTAACTTCGTTATTTGAGCAGCTAGAGGGGTCAAACTTGCACTTTTTCTTTAGGCTCCATCTCCAAAACCACGGAGGCTAGAGACTTGAATTTTAGCTTCAAATGCAGCCAGAACCCTGCCCCAAAAACCAAAAACAGCATTCCAGACGGAAACCTGCGAAAAACCCCGAAAATTTCATGGCAAAGTGACCCCTCGACTGCCAAATATAAAAGTGCCTGTAACTTCGTTATTTGAGCAGCTAGAGGGGTCAAACTTGCACTTTTTCAAAAGGCTCCATCTCCAAAACCACGGAGGCTAGAGACTTGAATTTTAGCTTCAAATGCAGCCTGCACCCTGCCCCAAAAACCAAAAACAGCATTCCAGACGGAAACCTGCGAAAAACCCCGAAAATTTCATGGCAAAGTGACCCCTCGACTGCCAAATATAAAAGTGCCTGTAACTTCGTTATTTGAGCAGCTAGAGGGGTCAAACTTGCACTTTTTCAAAAGGCTCCTTCTCCAAAACCCCGGAGGCTAGAGGCTTGAATTTTAGCTTCAAATGCAGCCTGAACCCTGCCCCAAAAACCAAAAATATCATTCCGGACGAAAACCTGCGAAAAACCCCGAAAATTTCATGGCAAAGTGACCCCTCGACTGCCAAATATAAAAGTGCCTGTAACTTCGTTATTTGAGCAGCTAGAGGGGTCAAACTTGCACTTTTTCAAAAGGCTCCTTCTCCAAAACCCCGGAGGCTAGAGGCTTGAATTTTAGCTTCAAATGCAGCCTGAACCCTGCCCCAAAAACCAAAAATATCATTCCGGACGAAAACCTGCGAAAAACCCCGAAAATTTCATGGCAAAGTGACCCCTCGACTGCCAAATATAAAAGTTCCTGTAACTTCGTTATTTGAGCAGCTAGAGGGGTCAAACTTGCACTTTTTCAAAAGGCTCCATCTCCAAAACCACGGAGGCTAGAGACTTGAATTTTAGCTTCAAATGCAGCCTGAACCCTGCCCCAAAAACCAAAAACAGCATTCCAGACGGAAACCTGCGAAAAACCCCGAAAATTTCATGGCAAAGTGACCCCTCGACTGCCAAATATAAAAGTGTCTGTAACTTCGTTATTTGAGCAGCTAGAGGGGTCAAACTTGCACTTTTTCAAAAGGCTCCTTCTCCAAAACCCCGGAGGCTAGAGGCTTGAATTTTAGCTTCAAATGCAGCCTGAAACCTGCCCCAAAAACCAAAAATACCATTCCGGACGAAAACCTGCGAAAAACCCCGAAAATTTCATGGCAAAGTGACCCCTCGACTGCCAAATATAAAAGTGCCTGTAACTCCGTTATTTGAGCAGCTAGAGGGGTCAAACTTGCACTTTTTCAAAAGGCTCCATCTCCAAAACCACGGAGGCTAGAGACTTGAATTTTAGCTTCAAATGCAGCCTGAACCCTGCCCCAAAAACCAAAAACAGCATTCCAGACGGAAACCTGCGAAAAACCCCGAAAATTTCATGGCAAAGTGACCCCTCGACTGCCAAATATAAAAGTGCCTGTAACTTCGTTATTTGAGCAGCTAGAGGGGTCAAACTTGCACTTTTTCAAAAGGCTCCATCTCCAAAACCACGGAGGCTAGAGACTTGAATTTTAGCTTCAAATGCAGCCTGAACCCTGCCCCAAAAACCAAAAATACCATTCCGGACGAAAACCTGCGAAAAACCCCGAAAATTTCATGGCAAAGTGACCCCTCGACTGCCAAATATAAAAGTGCCTGTAACTTCGTTATTTGAGCAGCTAGAGGGGTCAAACTTGCACTTTTTCAAAAGGCTCCATCTCCAAAACCACGGAGGCTAGAGACTTGAATTTTAGCTTTAAATGCAGCCTGAACCCTGCCCCAAAAACCAAAAACAGCATTCCAGACGGAAACCTGCGAAAAATCCCGAAAATTTCTTGGCAAAGTGACCCCTCGACTGCCAAATATAAAAGTGCCTGTAACTTCGTTATTTGAGCAGCTAGAGGGGTCAAACTTGCACTTTTTCAAAAGGCTCCATCTCCAAAACCACGGAGGCTAGAGACTTGAATTTTAGCTTCAAATCCAGCCTGAACCCTGCCCCAAAAACCAAAAACAGCATTCCAGACGGAAACCTGCGAAAAACCCCGAAAATTTCATGGCAAAGTGATCCCACGACTGCCAAATATAAAAGTGCCTGTAACTTCGTTATTTGAGCAGCTAGAGGGGTCAAACTTGCACTTTTTCAAAAGGCTCCATCTCCAAAACCACGGAGGCTAGAGACTTGAATTTTAGCTTCAAATGCAGCCTGAACCCTGCCCCAAAAACCAAAAACAGCATTCCAGACGGAACCCTGCGGAAACCCCCGAAAATTTCATGGCAAAGTGACCCCTCGACTGCCAAATATAAAAGTGCCTATAACTTCGTTATTTGAGCAGCTAGAGGGGTCAAACTTGCACTTTTTCAAAAGGCTCCTTCTCCAAAACCCCGGAGGCTAGAGGCTTGAATTTTAGCTTCAAATGCAGCCTGAACCCTGCCTCAAAAACCAAAAATACCATTCCGGACGAAAACCTGCGAAAAACCCCGAAAATTTCATGGCAAAGTGACCCCTCGACTGCCAAATATAAAAGTGCCTGTAACTTCGTTATTTGAGCAGCTAGAGGGGTCAAACTTGCACTTTTTCAAAAGGCTCCATCTCCAAAACCACGGAGGCTAGAGACTTGAATTTTAGCTTCAAATGCAGCCTGAACCCTGCCCCAAAAACCAAAAACAGCATTCCAGACGGAAACCTGCGAAAAACCCCGAAAATTTCATGGCAAAGTGACCCCTCGACTGCCAAATATAAAAGTGCCTGTAACTTCGTTATTTGAGCAGCTAGAGGGGTCAAACTTGCACTTTTTCAAAAGGCTCCATCTCCAAAACCACGGAGGCTAGAGACTTGAATTTTAGCTTCAAATGCAGCCTGAACCCTGCCCCAAAAACCAAAAACAGCATTCCAGACGGAAACCTGCGAAAAACCCCGAAAATTTCATGGCAAAGTGACCCCTCGACTGCCAAATATAAAAGTGCCTGTAACTTCGTTATTTGAGCAGCTAGAGGGGTCAAACTTGCACTTTTTCAAAAGGCTCCTTCTCCAAAACCCCGGAGGCTAGAGGCTTGAATTTTAGCTTCAAATGCAGCCTGAACCCTGCCCCAAAAACCAAAAATACCATTCCGGACGAAAACCTGCGAAAAACCCCGAAAATTTCATGGCAAAGTGACTCCTCGACTGCCAAATATAAAAGTGCCTGTAACTCCGTTATTTGAGCAGCTAGAGGGGTCAAACTTGCACTTTTTCAAAAGGCTCCATCTCCAAAACCACGGAGGCTAGAGACTTGAATTTTAGCTTCAAATGCAGCCTGAACCCTGCCCCAAAAACCAAAAACAGCATTCCAGACGGAAACCTGCGAAAAACCCCGAAAATTTCATGGCAAAGTGACCCCTCGACTGCCAAATATAAAGGTGCCTGTAACTTCGTTATTTGAGCAGCTAGAGGGGTCAAACTTGCACTTTTTCCAAAAGGCTCCATCTCCAAAACCACGGAGGCTAGAGACTTTAATTTTAGCTTCAAATGCAGCCTGAACCCTGCCCCAAAAACCAAAAATACCATTCCGGACGAAAACCTGCGAAAAACCCCGAAAATTTCATGGCAAAGTGACCCCTCGACTGCCAAATATAAAAGTGCCTGTAACTTCGTTATTTGAGCAGCTAGAGGGGTCAAACTTGCACTTTTTCAAAAGGCTCCATCTCCAAAACCACGGAGGCTAGAGACTTGAATTTTAGCTTCAAATGCAGCCTGAACCCTGCCCCAAAAACCAAAAACAGCATTCCAGACGGAAACCTGCGAAACACCCCGAAAATTTCATGGCAAAGTGACCCCTCGACTGCCAAATATAAAAGTGCCTGTAACTTCGTTATTTGAGCAGCTAGAGGGGTCAAACTTGCACTTTTTCAAAAGGCTCCATCTCCAAAACCACGGAGGCTAGAGACTTGAATTTTAGCTTCAAATGCAGCGTGAACCCTGCCCCAAAAACCAAAAATACCATTCCGGACGAAAACCTGCGAAAAACCCCGAAAATTTCATGGCAAAGTGACCCCTCGACTGCCAAATATAAAAGTGCCTGTAACTTCGTTATTTGAGCAGCTAGAGGGGTCAAACGTGCACTTTTTCAAAAGGCTCCTTCTCCAAAACCACGGAGGCTAGAGACTTGAATTTTAGCTTCAAATGCAGCCTGAACCCTGCCCCAAAAACCAAAAATACCATTTCGGACGAAAACCTGCGAAAAACCCCGAAAATTTCATGGCAAAGTGACCCCTCGACTGCCAAATATAAAAGTGCCTGTAACTTCGTTATTTGAGCAGCTAGAGGGGTCAAACTTGCACTTTTTCAAAAGGCTCCATCTCCAAAACCACGGAGGCTAGAGACTTGAATTTTAGCTTCAAATGCAGCCTGAACCCTGCCCCAAAAACCAAAAACAGCATTCCAGACGGAAACCTGCGAAAAACCCCGAAAATTTCATGGCAAAGTGACCCCTCGACTACCAAATATAAAAGTGCCTGTAACTTCGTTATTTGAGCAGCTAGAGGGGTCAAACTTGCACTTTTTCAAAAGGCTCCATCTCCAAAACCACGGAGGCTAGAGACTTGAATTTTAGCTTCAAATGCAGCCTGAACCCTGCCCCAAAAACCAAAAACACCATTCCAGACGGAAACCTGCGAAAAACCCCGAAAATTTCATGGCAAAGTGACCCCTCGACTGCCAAATATAAATGTGCCTGTAACTTCGTTATTTGAGCAGCTAGAGGGGTCAAACTTGCACTTTTTCAAAAGGCTCCATCTCCAAAACCACGGAGGCTAGAGACTTGAATTTTAGCTTCAAATGCAGCCTGAACCCTGCCCCAAAAACCAAAAATACCAATCCAGAAGGAAACATGCGAAAAACCCCGGAAATTTCATGGCAAAGTGACCCCTCGACTGCCAAATATAAAAGTGCCTGTAACTTTGTTATTTGAGCAGCTAGAGGGGTCAAACGTGCACTTTTTCAAAAGGCTCCATCTCCAAAACCACGGAGGCTAGAGACTTGAATTTTAGCTTCGAATGCAGCCTGAACCCTGCCCCAAAAACGAGAAATACCATTCCGGACGAAAACCTGCGAGAAAACCCGAAAATTTCATGGCAAAGTGACCCCTCGACTGCCAAATATAAAAGTACCTGTAACTGCGTTATTTGAGCAGCTAGAGGGGTCAAACTTGCACTTTTTCAAAAGGCTCCATCTCCAAAACCACGGAGGCTAGAGACTTGAATTTTAGCTTCAAATGCAGCCTGAACCCTGCCCCAAAAACGAGAAATTCCATTCCGGACGAAAACCTGCGAAAAAACCCGAAAATTTCATGGCAAAGTGAACCCTCGACTGCCAAATATAAAAGTGCTTGTTACTCTGCGTTATTTGAGCAGCTAGAGGGGTCAAACTTGCACTTTTTCAAAAGGCTCCATCTCCAAAACCACGGAGGCTAGAGACTTGAATTTTAGCTTTAAATGCAGCCTGAACCCTGCCCCAAAAACCAAAAACACCATTCCGGTCGAAAACCTGCGAAAAACCCCGAAAATTTCATGGCAAAGTGACCCCTCGACTGCCAAATATAAAAGTGCCTGTAACTTCGTTATTTGAGCAGCTAGAGGGGTCAAACGTGCACTTTTTCAAAAGGCTCCATCTCCAAAACCACGGAGGCTAGAGACTTGAATTTTAGCTTCAAATGCAGCCTGAACCCTGCCCCAAAAACCAAAAACAGCATTCCAGACGGAAACCTGCGAAAAACCCCGAAAATTTCATGGCAAAGTGACCCCTCGACTGCCAAATATAAAAGCGCCTGTAACTTCGTTATTTGAGCAGCTAGAGGGGTCAAACTTGCACTTTTTCAAAAGGCTCCATCTCCAAAACCACGGAGGCTAGAGACTTGAATTTTAGCTTCAAATGCAGCCTGAACCCTGCCCCAAAAACCAAAAACAGCATTCCGGACGGAAACCTGCGAAAAACCCCGAAAATTTCATGGCAAAGTGACCCCTCGACTGCCAAATATAAAAGTGCCTGTAACTTCGTTATTTGAGCAGCTAGAGGGGTCAAACGTGCACTTTTTCAAAAGGCTCCATCTCCAAAACCACGGAGGCTAGAGACTTGAATTTTAGCTTCAAATGCAGCCTGAACCCTGCCCCAAAAACCAAAAACACCATTCCAGAAGGAAACATGCGAAAAACCCCGAAAATTTCATGGCAAAGTGACCCCTCGACTGCCAAATATAAAAGTGCCTGTAACTTCGTTATTTGAGCAGCTAGAGGGGTCAAACTTGCACTTTTTCAAAAGGCTCCTTCTCCAAAACCCCGGAGGCTAGAGGCTTGAATTTTAGCTTCAAATGCAGCCTGAACCCTGCCCCAAAAACCAAAAATACCATTCCGGACGAAAACCTGCGAAAAACCCCGAAAATTTCATGGCAAAGTGACCCCTCGACTGCCAAATATAAAAGTGCCTGTAACTTCGTTATTTGAGCAGCTAGAGGGGTCAAACGTGCACTTTTTCAAAAGGCTCCATCTCCAAAACCACGGAGGCTAGAGACTTGAATTTTAGCTTCAAATGCAGCCTGAACCCTGCCCCAAAAACCAAAAATACCATTTCGGACGAAAACCTGCGAAAAACCCCGAAAATTTTATGGCAAAGTGACCCCTCGACTGCCAAATATAAAAGTGCCTGTAACTTCGTTATTTGAGCAGCTAGAGGGGTCAAACGTGCACTTTTTCAAAAGGCTCCTTCTCCAAAACCCCGGAGGCTAGAGGCTTGAATTTTAGCTTCAAATGCAGCCTGAACCCTGCCCCAAAAACCAAAAATACCATTCCGGACGAAAACCTGCGAAAAACCCCGAAAATTTCATGGCAAAGTGACCCCTCGACTGCCAAATATAAAAGTGCCTGTAACTTCGTTATTTGAGCAGCTAGAGGGGTCAAACGTGCACTTTTTTAAAAGGCTCCACCTCCAAAACCACGGAGGCTAGAGACTTGAATTTTAGCTTCAAATGCAGCCTGAACCCTGCCCCAAAAACGAAAAATACCAATCCAGAAGGAAACATGCGAAAAACCCCGGAAATTTCATGGCAAAGTGACCCCTCGACTGCCAAATATAAAAGTGCCTGTAACTTCGTTATTTGAGCAGCTAGAGGGGTTAAACTTGCACTTTTTCAAAAGGCTCCTCCTCCAAAACCCCGGAGGCTAGAGGCTTGAATTTTAGCTTCAAATGCAGCCTGAACCCTGCCCCAAAAACCAAAAATACCATTCCGGACGAAAACCTGCGAAAAACCCCGAAAATTTCATGGCAAAGTGACCCCTCGACTGCCAAATATAAAAGTGCCTGTAACTTCGTTATTTGAGCAGCTAGAGGGGTCAAACGTGCACTTTTTCAAAAGGCTCCATCTCCAAAACCACGGAGGCTAGAGACTTGAATTTTAGCTTCAAATGCAGCCTGAACCCTGCCCCAAAAACCAAAAACACCATTCCGGACGAAAACCTGCGAAAAACCCCGAAAATTTTATGGCAAAGTGACCCCTCGACTGCCAAATATAAAAGTGCCTGTAACTTCGTTATTTGAGCAGCTAGAGGGGTCAAACATGCACTTTTTCAAAAGGCTCCATCTCCAAAACCACGGAGGCTAGAGACTTGAATTTTAGCTTCAAATGCAGCCTGAACCCTGCCCCAAAAACCAAAAACACCATTCTGGACGAAAACCTGCGAAAAACCCCGAAAATTTCATGGCAAAGTGACCCCTCGACTGCCAAATATAAAAGTGCCTGTAACTTCGTTATTTGAGCAGCTAGAGGGGTCAAACGTGCACTTTTTCAAAAGGCTCCATCTCCAAAACCACGGAGGCAAGAGACTTGAATTTTAGCTTCAAATGCAGCCTGAACCCTGCCCCAAAAACCGAAAATACCATTTCGGACGAAAACCTGCGAAAAACCCCGAAAATTTCATGGCAAAGTGACCCCTCGACTGCCAAATATAAAAGTGCCTGTAACTTCGTTATTTGAGCAGCTAGAGGGGTCAAACGTGCACTTTTTCAAAAGGCTCCATCTCCAAAACCACGGAGGCTAGAGACTTGAATTTTAGCTTCAAATGCAGTCTGAACCCTGCCCCAAAAACCAAAAACACCATTCCGGGCGAAAACCTGCGAAAAACCCCGAAAATTTCATGGCAAAGTGACCCCTCGACTGCCAAATATAAAAGTGCCTGTAACTTCGTTATTTGAGCAGCTAGAGGGGTCAAACTTGCACTTTTTCAAAAGGCTCCATCTCCAAAACCGCGGTGGCTAGAGACTTGAATTTTAGCTTCAAATGCAGCCTGAATCCTGCCCCAAAAACCAAAAATACCATTCCGGACGAAAACCTGCGAAAAACCCCGAAAATTTCATGGCAAAGTGACCCCTCGACTGCCAAATGTAAAAGTGCCTGTAACTTCGTTATTTGAGCAGCTAGAGGGGTCAAACTTGCACTTTTTCAAAAGGCTCCATCTCCAAAACCGCGGTGGCTAGAGACTTGAATTTTAGCTTCAAATGCAGCCTGAATCCTGCCCCAAAAACCAAAAATACCATTCCGGACGAAAACCTGCGAAAAACCCCGAAAATTTCATGGCAAAGTGACCCCTCGACTGCCAAATGTAAAAGTGCCTGTAACTTCGTTATTTGAGCAGCTAGAGGGGTCAAACTTGCACTTTTTCAAAAGGCTCCATCTCCAAAACCACGGAGGCTAGAGACTTGAATGTTAGCTTCAAATGCGGCCTGAACCCTGCTCCAAAAACCAAAAATACCATTCCGGACGAAAACCTTCGAAAAACCCCGAACATTTCATGGCAAAGTGACCCCTCGACTGCCAAATATAAAAGTGCCTGTAACTTCGTTATTTGAGCAGCTAGAGGGGTCAAACTTGCACTTTTTCAAAAGGCTCCATCTCCAAAACCACGGAGGCTAGAGACTTGAATTTTAGCTTCAAATGCAGCCTGAACCCTGCCCCAAAAATCAAAAACTCCATTCCGGACGAAAACCTGCGAAAAACCCCGAAAATTTCATGGCAAGGTGACCCCTCGACTGCCAAATATAAAAGTGCCTGTAACTTCGTTATTTGAGCAGCTAGAGGGGTAAAACTTGCACTTTTTCAAAAGGCTCCATCTCCAAAACCACGCAGAGGAGACTTGAATTTTAGCTTCAAATGCAGCCTGAACCCTGCCCCAAAAACCAAAACTACCAACCCGCGAAAAACACCGAAAATTTCATGGCAAAGTGACCCCACGACTGCCAAATATAAAAGTGCCTGTAACTTCGTTATTTGAGCAGCTAGAGGGGTCAAACTTGCACTTTTTCAAAAGGCTCCATCTCCAAAACCACGGAGGCAAGAGACTTGAATTTTAGCTTCAAATGCAGCCTGAACCCTGCCCCAAAAACCAAAAACACCATTCTGGACGAAAACCTGCGAAAAACCCCGAAAATTTCATGGCAAAGTGACCCCTCGACTGCCAAATATAAAAGTGCCTGTAACTTCGTTATTTGAGCAGCTAGAGGGGTCAAACGTGCACTTTTTCAAAAAGCTCCATCTCCAAAACCGCGGTGGCTAGAGACTTGAATTTTAGCTTCAAATGCAGCCTGAATCCTGCCCCAAAAACCAAAAATACCATTCCGGACGAAAACCTGCGAAAAACCCCGAAAATTTCATGGCAAAGTGACCCCTCGACTGCCAAATGTAAAAGTGCCTGTAACTTCGTTATTTGAGCAGCTAGAGGGGTCAAACTTGCACTTTTTCAAAAGGCTCCATCTCCAAAACCGCGGTGGCTAGAGACTTGAATTTTAGCTTCAAATGCAGCCTGAATCCTGCCCCAAAAACCAAAAATACCATTCCGGACGAAAACCTGCGAAAAACCCCGAAAATTTCATGGCAAAGTGACCCCTCGACTGCCAAATGTAAAAGTGCCTGTAACTTCGTTATTTGAGCAGCTAGAGGGGTCAAACTTGCACTTTTTCAAAAGGCTCCATCTCCAAAACCACGGAGGCTAGAGACTTGAATGTTAGCTTCAAATGCGGCCTGAACCCTGCTCCAAAAACCAAAAATACCATTCCGGACGAAAACCTTCGAAAAACCCCGAACATTTCATGGCAAAGTGACCCCTCGACTGCCAAATATAAAAGTGCCTGTAACTTCGTTATTTGAGCAGCTAGAGGGGTCAAACTTATACTTTTTCAAAAGGCTCCATCTCCAAAACCACGGAGGCTAGAGACTTGAATTTTAGCTTCAAATGCAGCCTGAACCCTGCCCCAAAAATCAAAAACTCCATTCCGGACGAAAACCTTCGAAAAACCCCGAACATTTCATGGCAAAGTGACCCCTCGACTGCCAAATATAAAAGTGCCTGTAACTTCGTTATTTGAGCAGCTAGAGGGGTCAAACTTGCACTTTTTCAAAAGGCTCCATCTCCAAAACCGCGGTGGCTAGAGACTTGAATGTTAGCTTCAAATGCAGCCTGAACCCTGCCCCAAAAACCAAAAATACCATTTCGGACGAAAACCTGCGAAAAACCCCGAAAATTTTATGGCAAAGTGACCCCTCGACTGCCAAATATAAAAGTGCCTGTAACTTCGTTATTTGAGCAGCTAGAGGGGTCAAACTTGCACTTTTTCAAAAGGCTCCATCTCCAAAACCGCGGTGGCTGGAGACATGAATGTTAGCTTCAAATGCAGCCTGAACCCTGCCCCAAAATCCAAAAATACCATTCTGGACGAAAACCTGCGAAAAACCCCGAAAATTTCATGGCAAAGTGACCCCTCGACTGCCAAATATAAAAGTGCCTGTAACTTCGTTATTAGAGCAGCTAGAGGGGTCAAACTTGCACTTTTTCAAAAGGCTCCTTCTCCAAAACCTCGGAGGCTAGAGACTTGAATGTTAGCTTCAAATGCAGCCTGAACCCTGCCCCAAAAACCAAAAATACCATTCCGGACGAAAATTTGCGAAAAACCCCGAAAATTTCAGCAAAGTGACTCCTCGACTGCCAAATATAAAAGTGCCTGTAACTTCGTTATTTGAGCAGCTAGAGGGGACAAGCTTGCACTTGCACTATAAAAGTGCCTGTAACTTCGTTGTTTGAGCAGCTAGAGGCATAGAGGAAAAATATAACAGAGTTGGAACTCAGTATAAATCAAGCAAAGTTAGCCCATAGTATTTCACTTGCGTATGTGTTGTGTTCACTAATCGGTACACAATGGATGCGCAAAAAGTGAAAACTAAGGCCCGCCATCTACCTTGCGATCAGTCGACGCCTATCTGGCGATATTGTGATCGTCAGTTCGATCGCAGAGTGTATGCGCCTATCGTTGTCGTTTTGTTTCTACAGTTCCATATAATTTTAGCCGCGAAATATTTTGTGGCGATCCATCGTTAGATTAATCCGACGATGAATAGCGTTGTCGTCTTACGATGAATTGCATTGTCTATGGGGGTCTTATATCCGCGTTCATTGTGCCTGGCAGGGTCTCTAAAATCGGAGTGAACTTCGCATGGCAACGGATAGCAAACCCATTTCGTATTGGATGCATTATCAATGAGATCGCATGCTGTTTGATCCTCTCTGGCAAATGTACATGAACGCTGATAAACTGTGAAAAGATGGCGACCGTGCGTTCGTCAGGTAAGGGGAACCATGCGAAATTGTGGGATGGTCACCAAGAATTTTTTTTGGTTGTGGGTGGGTGAATCTTTGTGGGTGTGGCTTGTAGCAAGTGAATGAATAAAAAGTGTGTGATGAAAAATCGGAAACTGAATCTTTATGGTCGCATTTTAGGATATACGGAAAGAAAAAACATGCTATGTGGTCTATGATTTAGTATTATATATGATTTATGGCATATGAATTATGATGTAAAATGATTTTTTCTAAAGTGGTGGAGGTGCTATTAGGGTGTTTTTAAAATTTGTAAAATTTTTCAAATAAATCGTTTTTTCATCACAGACGTTTTATCATGCACTTGACACAAGCCACGCCCCCAAAGATGGAAATGCACGAATGCAATGGTCGAAAATGGTAACTCACACATATGAAATTGAGGAGCCATGTCACGCATACAATAGCAACTGAGGAAGCTTGGGCGTTTTAATCAACAGACACAGTTGATTTGATGTGTTGCTGTCCTTATCACTCTAAAGGTCGGTTTACTTCAAATTGTAGCCGTTGCTTCTAGAGTGGTGAGGCTTATTTGTGTGCGTGGAATTATTTGCATCCTGCTTTAAAAATAAATCTGTTCTGAGTTCCTGCTCTTAGTATACCTGCTCTGTGGTATCTCTACACACATTAGTATCTGTTGCGTTCGTGATCGTTTTGTTATAGCGCCTGTCGTGATGCCTCTAAGTACTGCGACGACGTTTATCAGCCTTACGCGCTAGTGCAGTAGTTGGTTTATCATTCGACCAGGGTTGCTCGGCTAGCTACATCAGATCCCCTCTCTTGTTGCAAGCTTTATCAGGTGCATATCAATACGAGCGATATCGTACTTGTTCGTAGGTAGCACCGATGACCCCTTTTCTTAAGGGTCTTTTAGGCCATCTGGGGAGTCTACTAGATTTCTTGTTATTGGCCGTATTTTCCATTAAGGTTGACTCATCTAGCTCGCTCTGTGTTTGGTTTAGAGCATCTATTGCTCCTATCTCCCTGGCTAGGTACGTCTACCTCTGAGAAGTGTAGTCCGGCAGAAACTACGTTAATAGGATTGGTAAGTGCCTCTAATTCTACGTACTCCTGGAATAATGTTATCTGATGGAAATCGTATCCACTACCGCTCACGAAAATTTTCGTGGATTTTGTGTTGGTTTCCTCTCACTATTCGTAATTGAAATCCCAAGAGTAACTGAGAAAATGAGAGGTCAACCCCACCAAAGTCTGATTTTAGTGCTACACTGGAGATGGCCTGGCATTCAGGTAGCGCTGTGGGAGATATCCATTTTAGTCCTCTTCAAATCATGAACACTAACGGAGTCTCCATAAAGTAAAACTACAACGACTCGGCGAACATCTTGCCTATTAAAACATTATAACAAAATACAAACTGTGCACATAACAATATAAATAAAAGAATAAGTAATATGTATATAGTGTGTACAATTACGATAAACCCATACGACAACCCAAGCTACAATGAAACTCTCCTAAAATTAAATGAACCCCCGCCGCCAACCTAGTGTTTTCTTCTCCTAGTTTTGGATTCTGCGCTTGCAATGCGATTTCTCTCACGCTCATCAAAGACAATGTCCCCGTCATAGATTTCTTTTCTCTTTTCCGCTTCTAGGCATACGTTAGTCCTGAATCCTCCCAAGCGAATTAAAAACTTGTTTGCTCTCATGTCCTTGAAAACGCAATAAATTGGCTTACCCTTGTTTGTTTTTTTTTCGCTCTACAACATAGAAAACGAGGACATGACAACAAGTAACCTGAGGTCAAAAGCATCCAGGGAAGGAAAGCAAATAAGACGACGACTTCTACGGTTGTTGTAAGTGATGTTAGTATCCTTTTCTTAGTCTGTTTTATAGTGGTTGGGCATTTCAAGCTACAGTGCAACTTTGATATATAGTATATTTTGTAAGTTCACATTTGACGCCAATCCCACTTCGAGAATCACTAGAATCCTCTTGGAAATCGGGTTGTTCCGATTACATAAAGAGATTTTTCGGTAAATACTTGCGTTCATTGGTGCACACGTATAGCCTTTCTTTGGAAAATGGAAACGCAAGAGCATTTTTTCCTATGGGTTCCTGAATACCAATCAAGGTGACTTTTGACATTTTCTTTAGTAGAAGCTAGAGAAAATAGCAATTTTCCTGAAAGTCATGCCCATATTATCTGATAATCTCGAAAATTCATTGGCAGATGAAGAGACAGCGGATATTACAAAGTTATATCATATCATTGATGATTTGAATTTCCATTCCATGGTAAGCAGCATATCACTTGTGTCTTTTGGAAGGTTTAAAACTTGTAAGAATTTTCATTGTCCGAGAATGACTTACATAACATATTTTCTACAGAATAACTACTTCCAGGCATTCTGTCGTCTCACGGCCTCTACTCGCATTTGTTTTCTTTCCAAACGATTATACATTTTGCTAGGTTCTCTCGACTTAAAAGAGCCACTAGAAGAGCGAGCCGCTTGATCGAAGGGTTGCAGCAGCGATGCCAAATAGTACGATTTATCGTAATTTTTACGATTTTCAACTTCAAATACGATTTCACGATTTTTCTCGAGGCCTAGAACAAATTTTACGATTTTGAAAAATCGAGAATATGATTTCTAGTATTTTAAGTTCAATCAAAAAGATCAAAAATCAAAAAAAAAAATCTAATTATATATTTCAAATATTGTGGATATTTTTGCGTCTTGTGTAGTATACATATTGTGTTTAATGCATTTTACCGTGTATTTGCGAAGTTGAAATTGCGATAATGCTATTAAAATATACATTTGTCCGTAATTTGCGGGTAAACGGATCGATTTCCAAGAAAGTTTTAAAATTTCTCTAACATAACATAACATCTATAATAGGTAGTTTCCAGCGTTTTAATTTTTAAATTTTGCCGCAAAATCTATACCTCTCTCCACATGGGGGTGTAAGCCCAAGGACCCCCTTTTCCTCAGGGGTGAGTAGGCGTGCAAAAAGTCTCCAACATGACCAACAATTGTGAGCGGAGCGAAATCCCTTAGCTAGAAGTCAAGAGATAGGGGAAAGTACGATTTTTACAATTTTTTGGAACGAGTTGGTACGATTTTCGCTTTTTCTTTGGCACCAATGGGTTGAGGTCCCGTCAATCACGGACGCTTCAATGAACCTTCTACACCGTCAACCAACTTTTTAATCTTTCCACCAAAACTCATTCTCAGTTGAGTTTTGTTATTCAATTTCCACATTTACGGGGAACGATGTGTCGTCATCCATGGCTACCGTCAAGGGACTGAGGCAATAGGTTAAGTTATGTTAAAGGGGTTGCCGTGATACACACAGCACACATAGACCACCACTGGGTCCTTTGTAATACCACCATCGACTCCACAACCCGAATCCTACCTATTCATTGAACCAGCCTGAGCTGTGGATAAAGCACTGGAGCCGGCTGATGCTACAACATCCTTAAGGTCGTCCAGATCGCCAAAATAAAAAGACCCCAAGGTTATCCTTCTTCTCCTTGCCAGGGCATGACACCCACAAAGCAGATGAAAGGTACTCTCCTCCTCATCATCATCCCGCAGCTCCTACAGTGGTCATTGTGTGGAAGCCCCAATATCCTAGAATGTTCGCCGATTGGATAGTGCCCTTTAATCACCCCCAAAAGAGTACGTAGGTTTCATCTATTCAACGCTAGAAGCTGTGCAGAGCGTTTGGGATCGATCCTAATCCAAAGTTGCCTAATAACAATACAAGTGCTACCACCTCGCGTTGTCAGTATTCAACGCGTCAGCGTTTACCATAATTCTACAGTCTGATAAAGACCACCCGAGATGGCGATGACTAAGCCCGCTCCCCCCAATAGAGCCTCCTCTAGCTAGTTCATCCGCTTTGCAGTTTCCGTCAAAGCCACTATGGGCCGGAATCCAACAAAGGGAGATGTTAAAAAAAATTTCCCATCTCCAAGAGACAGGTGTGGCATGCGGCAACAATCATTGAATTTGTAATCATAGACTCAAGGGATTTAATCGCCGGCTGACTATCCGTGAAGATGATAATGCAGCTATGACATTTGTAACGGACGGTCTGGTGGGCATCCGAAGATGCCCGTGGGGACGGAGCCTAAGGTAGCATAATTGACCGTGAAGGTCGGGCCGTGCCATCTGGCGAAGAAAAAGGCTCCTCAACGAGCTAAGCAGCGGCCTATGCTTGCTGTAGCTCAGTTCGGGAGTTGTGGGCGGAGTTTTCGCCGCTCGTTGCCCCCGTCCTTTACGTATTAACAAAAATTCATAGGGCTGGGGAAGACAACACAAACAGGGGAGGTAAAAATGGGGAATAAAAAAAATAGTCGATAAGGATGGAATGGTTGGCGGACGGATCAGAAGCCCACACGGTCGCACTTGGGTCCGGGTGTAATGGGACCCTTGGCCTCTGGTTTCGTACCACCAACAGATCACTACTCATCAGGTGCTGCTTCGATCTGCTGGTGGGAGCAGCACTACCAGGCCATAATATGGTTCATTGCATGTGGGTTATTACACATTACGACCGAGCCGGATGAGAGTCCTACAAATAGCCGCAATCTCCGGCTGAAGAACGCCGCAAAAGTAGAGACAAGTCCGAGTACACCTCCACTCCTTGATCCGTCTTAGAGCCATCGGTGTTTAAACTTAAAGCATTTGACTCCTAAACTAAGCCTCTCAATCGCCCCGTGAAGGGATTTAGCTAACAAAATTCTTACCGAACAGATGACCGAGGCAATGCTTAAGAAACATTGGCCTAGACGGTCAAACACCTTCGTCAACCGCTTGAATCAATCAAACTTTCTATCAATCGCCGTCAACGCTTGGCTCGTGCGTCAAACCGGTCCGTGGGCAGCAATCACGCTTGATTCGTCGAATCGATTTACGCTAGATTTTGATCAAGCGAGTTGATCGTCTGGGGGCTCCTTATGCTTTGCTTAGGCACAAGTTGTAAGACCAATGCTGTTTATTATACACCTAACTGATATCTAAATCAAATTTCGCATGTATTTAATGGAGGATGAGCACATAATTCATTGGTAGGTATAAATAACACATGTTAGGGATCCTGGTTTCGGGAGATGCTGTGGCTTATTATTACGCCTCACACCTCAGAGGGAAAATAACACAAATATCAGTGACGTGCAGTGGAAATTTTTCATAGTCAAGCAGTTGGGCGCCCTAAAGCCAATTTAGCATAAACAAAAATGGACTGTATAATAGAATATGGACAGTCACAAAAACATTTATACCAAGCGGCTTTAAGCCTTAAAGAAGAAATCAGGAAAGATATAAATAAAATATTGGCACATATATTCGGAATACAAAAAAAAAAAAATAAATAAATAAAATATTACTAAAAAAAATGATAAATAAATATTATGTTAATTAAGACTAAGAAAAATTCAGGGGTATTTGAAATAAATAAATATTCTTTCGCCATTGCCATTTATTTGTATTCCAAATCTATGCGCCGTTCTTTAAGTAAAAACTCTTTAATCACATTATCAAAAAAATCGTTTTCTCTTCGCATTTGTATAAGAAGATCCTTTTCAACCGCAATTAAAGCAAGATCCGAAAGTCGTTCTTGGGATTGGCGATTTCTCAAAAATGTGTGAACGCGCTTTAGTGTTGAAAATGACCTTTCCGCAGTTGCCACTGTGACTGGAATTGACGTTAATAATTTTGCTAAAATATGAACTTGCTTAAAACCGTTTGCGACATAAGGCCGTTTTTGAAAATAATCGAGAATTTTACTAAGATAGGATTCGCGTTTTTAAACTCATCTAAAGAATAAATAACTTTTAGCTCATTTTTCAACTTTATTCTGTCGAAAAATTGACCGTGATATTCAATAAGTGAGTCAAAATTTTTATCGGGAAAATTTGACTTGAATTTAGAAAAAATAATTCGGTTCAAGCAACTCTAAAAATGAAAGATCTTTAAACGAATGGAATCGGATCTCGAATTTGCCCGAGAATAACATCTATAATCTCCCGAAATATCCGCCGTAAATTTTGTAAAGGATCTATCGCATTTCTACATTTCTTACGTGGTGGCTGATATTCTGCTGTAACTGTCGAATAGAAATTATCAAACTTTTTAGAAAAGTCATTTTCAAGCCAATTTTCAAATTCAATAATTTTTTGGCTTGCATATGAAATGTTTACCACTTTGCTCTGAATAATATTAAATAATATATCAGTTTTCGAAAAAATTTCAGAAAAAATTAACAGATATAATTGAAAATCTGACCCTGCGAATTTTTGTAAGTATATATCGGAAAAAGTCAAGGAATCGCCATCCCAGTGTTGAGAACCATTCGAAATTGTCTCAAAAACTGTACAAATTTCATGCTTATGTTCAAATATAACGTTAATAATACGCGAATGATAATGCCAACGCGTTTTGGAAACCGATGGTAAACGACGATTTACTATATTTGCAAAAAGGTCCGACCTTTTAGTGGATGTATTAAAAAATGATGCGATTTTATTGATGTGCGCGAAAAATAATTTAATTTCCGGAATAAACTCAACTGCTTTAGACAATACTAGATTTAGTGAATGAGCGTAACATGGAACGAAAATTGCCGATTTATGTTTTTTCCCGAATTAAAGTCTGAACTCCACGAATTTGAGAACTCATTACTGCTGCGCCATCGTAACATTGTGCAATTAATTTCTTATCGATATTAAAATTTTGCAATTGTTTTAAAATGTGAGAGCTTATTGCTGTAGCTGTACGATTAGCGCTTACATCCAAAAATCCGATAAATCTTTCTTCAATTTCATTTGATATTGTATATCTAAAAATCATCGTTAATTGTTCCCGACCGCTAACATCTGGCGTTTCGTCGACCATTACAGCTACAAATGGAGCCTCCTTTATTTCCAAATTGATTTTATTTCGAACCACATTAGCTATAGCGGAAACAAGATCGTTTTGGATTCTATTAGACAAACCCGAAAACGCTGCATTTGCTTTTAAAGAATCTATGTGGGACTCAATTATCGGATCGTACAAACTCAAGAAATTTACGGTTTCGATAAAATTACCACGATTATTTGAAGAAGAGTCTTCATTATTTCCGCGAAAAGGAAGCTCCTGTTTTGCCAAAAAAATTACAGTATCGATTAAACGTTTCAAAATATTACGATTACGCTCAACTTTTTCATTATGCAAACTAACAGATATTGCCACCTGGTTAATAAGCATAAACTCTATACGCTGAGAACCAAAATTATCTAATTTAATTAACGACTGAAGATGTTTTTCGGAACTTGAATGCTTTGCTGCTGAGCCCGTAAAATTATTCAAATCACTAAATCCAGCTTTATTCCAAACAGATTTTTCATTCGTGAACAAAAGACACGGCCAGCAAAATAACTTATTTAATTTACAGCTTCCCGTTAACCAAATGTACTTTTCATACGTTTCGATATGGAATTTTCGCGTAATATTTTTTAATTTAAACTCTAAACTAAGATCTGGCTTCGGTCTATCCGATTCTATAATTTCTCTTTTCTTGGCAAAGGAAAGAGTTGAAAATCCCGCTTTTAGTACGAAATCCGTCGCGCAGCAATACTCCGACATAATGCGAAAAGAAAACTTACCACTTTTATCACAAATCAAATCAATTAAATCACTACAAACGGTCAAAAAAACTTCAAATCACAATTTAATCAAAATCACCCGATTGCACTGATTTCCTCTTTTAAATTGCAACGGAAAATCCATTACATAACAAAAACAAAAGCTCTACTGGAAAAATCAAATTCCCATAAACATTCCCAGCATTGGCAACATTTCATTAACAAGCATCATTGGGCTTTATCCCACACACAAAAGCAGTCGCGCCAGTGCTTGACTTGTCTCATATAAATTTGCGAACAAAACAAAAAAAAATCGTTGCCCAATGTACTACCGAAATCCAAGATTCCCATTTTCTGGAATCAACATGTCTCTAGTATTTGGATGCACACATGGTACATGCATCTAAAGATCTAGGCACATTTTCCTATTCTAAGTTTGGTGTCTATGGTGTGCAAAATGTGGGAGGTTTGAATATTATCTAAAGTAATTGAACGAATGTTTTTTAACCAAAAGAAGGCGCGGATCAGAATTTGAATGTGTAAAGGAATATTTGAATGATAATATGTATTCTTCAGCTTAAAGAAAAACATTGACTGAAATGATGATACGTGTATTGGTGTAAGCAAAGTTTATTATTGAATTGCTTATTTCGGTAAGTCAAGCAGTTTGGAATTGCTTACTACGAGTGCACGTCACTGACAAATATCCATGGCCACGAATGTCGTCGTGGACGGGATTCGAACCCGAAACGACGGTAGTCAGACTTGAGACTGACGCCTTTACGCACTGAGCTACCGGTCGCCCCCTAATTATTTTACAAATGTATGTAGGTGACGTAGGCGTTCCATTGGTCGGATTATTTCCATTTTCAATACCAACCAATGAGATTCTACTACTTCATTCCATCGAAAGTTATCGTGCGTACGCGCGCCGTACGGATAGTCAGACGGACAGGCTGATAGACAGACATGGCGACTCAGGAGGTAACCTTGAACGTCTACACCCCCGGAGCCTCCTTTAAAGTACATAATACATATTTTCGTCGAAACAAAAACAATATACCCTATACCTTATAAGGTCTAGTGTATGCAAATGAAGAAAATCCTGTTATGTTTTAGTATTCCCGCCTGCCTAATGTTGCCATGGAGTCAAATTGTTAGCCTAGTTCTTGCATCATCCAATCAATCTCTATTTCAGCAGTCGACTTTTTACCAATATCAAATATAATTAATGTAACCATAATAATTATCCACCCGTATCACCGACGTCCCTGGAATTGGTTGCCTTAAAATCCGTCCCTTATCACGTTATGAAGCCTTCCGCCTTACATTATTTCTGAGAGGTAGCCGAATGCCTCCACTTTCCTTCGTGTCATCGTTTTGAAAGTTAAATAATAATCATACTATGAGTATTCAGACCCGCTTCACGAAATTGACAAAGGCTGTAAATACGTATTGAGCGAACAGCGTCACATGTTGTGCGATGAATTATGAACGAACATACCCATTTAATATGATCATGTCCTGACACATAAGTGTATATGTACTCGTGGAAGAATCTTGAATAAGAAGGAGCTCATACGCCTTATAATGTGGAAGAGATAAGTATTCATACTTGGAGTAAGCGACGGTAAGAGGGCAAGTCTGATGGGATGTCACACGGATAGCCTGATCTTCTTCCTGCTATTTCAGAGAACATATCCTCACCAGCCCCCCATCGATGATGATTGCAGCACTCAACCGAGGTATGTCTGTGTATGTCCTTTTCTAGATGATAAGTTCGCTTATTAACATCTGCCACAGTTGAAAGTAGATGCGAAGTGAACCCCATAACCCCAACGTTTGGTTTTTGACTTTATATGAGTATAGCCTATCGTCTACATCCACAATTTTATCTCATCGCTTTCGATCACCATCCACAGCCCCTGCGTGCAAAAATCTGAAATCTAATGGATCTCAATAAAAGTGTTGCCCGATTGGCAATGACTTTCCCGTGCGATATGGAAAATCAATAATCAAATTAGAGGAGTAAATTTCGAGAGACGTGAGAGAGCATAATCATTGCCAAGCATGTGCCTGGACCAGTTACCCCAGGAAGGGATAACGTTCATAAGGGGAATTTTCGAGACGTTAATCGACATATTCAGAACACTGAATGTTGATTCGGCTTAGTATAGTACGGATATCTATTAGCTCGTTGAAACAACGTAGCGAAAAGGATTCTTCGGCCCTACCATACTACATATACGTACTCGTAAATAAACGGCATGTGAACATCCAGAATCAGGTCACGAATCTATTATGAGACAATTTCGAGTCTGATTTTGCTGATTTGGCTATCAGAATTTGACAAATGGAGCTGTTTGTGGTAAGCGCCCCATTTGCTAGGCATGGGTATATTTATTGGAAACAAACTACTCAAATAGTTGCACAGAATTGAAAAAAAAAACTTTAATTAAAGAAAAGTCCGTTCATCCCGGGGCGATTTCAACCCTTGCCATTTTGTCCGTGTAAAATCAAAACGTTCCCTTGAGCTACCTCGATGATGATTTTGTCCTTTTTTTCGGTTCGTCTTCTTCAAGTTTTCCTGAAGTTCTGAGCTAAGTCCTTTCTAACATACCAGCGTAACGGGCACGACATATGCTACTGGAAACGACTGCAAAAGATGCTATAAGAATGATGATGGATAGTAAATGTTTGATGCCTGCAAGCTATCAACACAAACAGAAGGGATGAACATGAAACTTGATGTGAACAGCCGTTGGGGATAATTTGATAACCGAACAAACGGACAGACCTTTTCCGAATTATTGTTGAGTGGGCTGAGCCAGTGTTGACCACAGTTCCTGTCGTCAATGGTGAAAGAACGAGTGTGAAGCTCATATGAAAACTATATTGAGCTGACTTGAGGGGATAATGATAATTACGATAATAGATCGGGAGTTTTTATAGGGAAAATATGGTGTAGGTTAGAACAATCGACCATATGAAAGTTTATTTGTTTGGAATTCTTAAGGGACCATACGTCGCGTCGCAGAATTATTGAAGATACTCGCACTTAAGATTAGAACTTTTAGATTTAATTTTAAGGTGGCCCCCACTATACTTTTCTTGTCCGTCCCAAAATACTCTTATGACGGACGGGCATGTCAATGGCCCATGCTGTGCGTTACTGTGTTTGTGCGCTAGTCCGAGAACTTCCTGTGGTCCGATCTTAACCAAATTGGGTATTGCGGTTCCTTGAACGATCCTGATCTCGAAAAGGTGGCAGCAAATACGGTCATCGACTGAACTAACCATGTATTCTGCTCTGTTCAAACTAAAGTTACTCGCCTAATGCTTTTCAAAAATCATTATTCCAGGCATTTTCCGTGGTTCGATTTCAACGAAATCTGACATGTAGTTTCCCCGAGTAACTCTAAAAAACACCAGGTAATATTTTGGTCCTGCTGAAGTTGTGTGTCAGAACAAAAGGACCTTGCTGACATTAAAGTGCTATCTAGAGAAAATGGCTATCATATGACACGGTATGTTCAGTCGCATGCTAATCATTCCTGCGCGCCATCGTACTCTGTTCTGGGCAATGCGGCGCAACTTACCCAGCGCCTAATACTCTTTTGCCAGAGATCGACGTTATGTGATTTTAGGAACCCCTCTAGGTCAGCTTTGGTTAGACATGGGATTCCATTTTATGGCAACATTTGACATTTGTCATATTTAGTACCGGTCGGTATAAACACTCCACGAATTAGAACTAAATCTGGTATGATTCAGTTAACACTATCTTTAGTTCCACGGTGTAAACGTGACAATTGGGAACCGACTCTAGATGTATGATTGTAGCGCAAACTATTATAGTTTTGAGAGGAAAGTTCAACGCTAGGAAATTTCAAAGTTATTGGAACTCAAGCAGTAAAATTTTGTGTTCAAATTTACGAGCTAGCACTGTAAACTTTTCTCACGCGCTTTTTACTTAGCATTGCTCCCGCACTACTTTTGTGTTGGTCACCCAATGTGGTTTGCCGTAAGCGGTCCACACGGCTCATCCGGTTCACCCGCTTCATACTTCAATGTAATTTAAGCCTAAGGCTGCATTCACATACCAAGCCGAGCCATGCCGAGTCCAGCCAGGCGATGCGATGTAATTGGTGTCCTGCGATGCGATGATGGTCAGGGATGCTCACACTTCATGTAGTGTTGGAGAGTAGGGGTCAATTTAGTTCAAGGAAGATAGTCTGCTCGACATCATGTCGTTCTTGGCTGACCCAATAAATTTATATCTGTTTGAATAGAGTGCACTAAAAATGGGACGGCGTCGCCATTGGATGCATCGCATTAATGAAAAAAGGGCCAGTGTTGTTGAATTTCATCATCTCTTCCACGACCCAAGACAAGATGAAGAAAGATTTTGGAGTTACTGTCGTATGAGCACAACCACGTTCAATTACATAGTATCATCAATTTCAAGCAGCCTGTCGCACCAGATCCCGATTCTGGTAATGCTTATTTTTTTTTGATTCCACAACATGGGACGATCACGGACGCTATGAATTTGCAATACCATGTATCTGTTTACCCTCGCATACTTTATTACGGTGGTAATAACTTTTCATTTAAGCCATACTGAATAAAAAAAACACATATATTCATTTTTTTTCAAGTATATATAGGGCCCATCGCTCGGCTCGGCATCGTATCACCCGCAATGTGTTCACTCAAACCGTGATTCCATTTAAAATTAAAAACTTTTGCATTTTCTTACGATGACCGCTTGTAATCGTAAGCCATCCCTCGGCCCGACTCGGCTCGGCATCGCACGCAATGTGAATATCAACTAAGGGTGAATTTTTATCTCTCTAATTGCCTTGACCCCTCCAGGGGCATTGGTGCATCAACATCTCTAGGATTTCTAAGCCTTGTTGAGGTTTCAAAAGCATATCTACTTTTCGGAAGTGCAGTTGCTAGAAAACACCTCCTATCCGCGTCGTCTTTATACTGACAAGCTCGGAGCACTGTTAGAGTTCTATTAGTACTGACAGGCAGTTTTTGATCGCGCCGAGATTTGATCTCCAAGCTCTATATTAGTATCGTAGAGTGGTGACCGAACGATCACGGCTACCGAGCAAATTTTTATAGCTGTTAAAATGTATGAGAGCTGCAATTGTATTTTATTGCCCTGGTGTTGTGTGTCTAAGCGTGCGTTTACACGTGAACATCTCGCCGAATTTGAACATTACCGCGGTAATGTTCTTGAACATTAGGACTAATATACCAACAACTACCAAGTAAATTTTGTAGCCGACACACACGGAAGGCATGAAGAATGATGGGTTGCTAGAAAGATACATATTTGCCCATGGACCCGTTAACAGAAAATTACCATTCGTCTGTTTGTTGTCATTTGGTAATAACATGTTGATTTGTAGTGTTGTTATTTTAGTTATGAGACCTTTTTTTTTTTTGAAAGCATTGTCTTTATTGAAGAGATCAGTAGATATCGGGTATCCATTTTTCTACCGCAAGTACATATTACTGGGTTATGGTTTTTGACTTGTTATTGTTTTGCATTGGGAAATCAATTTGATGATGAAATTTATGGATGAAAGCAATGATCACACGAAAGCGAAGTTTAATTTAGATTGTTTGGAACTATATCTCAGTAAATCAATTAATTTGTACGTATGTCACGTACATTGTATGGATTTTTTTTTTCATTTTAGTTTAAGTGAATAAAGTACAAGTAATATGCAAATATGTACCAACATGGAATTGTGGTTTTGTGAAGGAATACATTATATGCAGCCTAGAATTATAGGTACGTACATACATCCACATTTTTGTGTAGTGGGGGAAATTTCTTGTTTATGGCCCGTCGCATATAAAATTAGATTAGACGGGAATAAAGTGCGATGCATGTTGTTTGTTAGTGTAGAGATAAATGAAATAGACTACTGCTGAAGGCTTTTTGAGTCTCTGTATCTACCTGTTTCTCAGTAGATACTTTATCTGTTGCTCAATAGGGAGTCAGCATATACTGTGTCTGTTAGCCAATATATATTGCATCTGTCGCTCAGTAGATACTGTATCTGTTGGTCAGTTAGTACTGTATCTGTTCTTTGTAGATACTGTATCTGTTAATCAGTAGATAGAAAATGAGAGACCAGTTTTCATCCAGGTCTTGTATGGGATTACATCTGGATCAGAGTTGAAAATGAATTAGCTGATATAAACTTCTTTCTCCGCCATCCGCCTCTAAACCTTTCTATACTGAGCCCGTAATTCGGCCCCATGCGGCGAAGTGTCTATATGATGGCTGTTTAAATTCGCTCGTCGCAGATCCGTGTCGTTTTTCTTTCATCGGACACCGAAATCAAAATGAAACAAAAATTAATAATTATACCAATTGTACGTTTCGGGTACATGCCATACATTGCCTAGGTTCAGGATTCTCAACGTTGCAATTACGTTTCAAGTATTTAGCAAATGCATGTCAAACGATAAAAAGGGAAATCAACCAGAACAATTTTCTGATTCATTTCACTAGTTTGTATTTTACATGCCATCTCCACCTGAAATTGAACTGAGTTCAAAGCAACTTGGAACGTTTAGGGGTTTCACGGAACGCACCCATTCAAAATATTGATCATACGGCAGAGATTAACAAGATCTTTTTTGTAGTAAAATTTTACGTTTTAGAATCAATTGCCTACCTAAATGTATACATCGATAAGCAAATTATACGAAAATAATAATTAAATAATATACCTACATCTTTATACTAATATATCTATCTAATATACCTACATAGCTCAAACAGTTACATTTTAATCAATCAGACTTACATCTGATTGCATTTCGATCTAACACCTCACAAAAAAATATCCATTTGTCCTTATTTCATTATTTTCTGACCTGGTGTCATAAAATCGAAAACAAACCAAAAAAAAATCAAACAAACAACAACTCAACTCAAATTACCCATCGTCTACCTGCTGGCAATTTGTGTGAAACGCAAGACGATTGAAATAGATTCGTAGCATATACATTTTCTCTCAATGGTTGACCCTCGTTTGAAAACATACCTCCATATGAAAAGGTACATTTCCATTAAATTCGGCGAACATTTTCGCCCGTTCCCATTCCTCATGGAAACAGCTCTGAACATATTCGCCGAATGCACCTTTTCTCGTCTTAATGCTTTTTCCATAAGACGCGCAGCAATATTCGGCGAAAAAGTTCTCGGGAAATGGATAGATGGGAACATTGCCTGTTCCGTTCGGCGAACATAATGCTATTGTTATTGTATTCACATTCAAATTCGGCGAGATGTTCACGTGTAAACGCAGCATAAGGATACGAAAAAAGTGGTGATAACATTTTTCATGAATTTCATCATGATCTTTCATTCCCATCTCAAAAAGATTTTCGCTAGAGTAGACCATTTTCAAACTTCTTTCTAAAAATAAAGAAAGCTTATTTTCTCGTGCTTTTTCCGACAGTTCACTGCATACTTTTGAGAACTTCTGGTATAATGTCCCATTACCACTAAAAACAATAAAAATAAAAACTTTGAGAATTAGTTGAAGTACGACTTTTTTAGCGAATTTTGACAATTGTAAGGGCAATGAGAGGCAATGGCACAATCAGTTTTGTTTTCTTTCTTGTTTCAGGTTGGAAAACTTTTTTCTGTCAATGCATTATCTTATTTAGCTCCCTTTCTCGCTTATTTTGCAAAAATTGTAAGGTCGCGTTTTTATGGAAGAATTTCAACTTAAAAGTCCGACACATGAATTTTACCCTTTTTGCCGGCCCGCCTGAGATGTATGTGCAATGCTCTAAAAACAATTGTACTGTTCAGAATAAGGAACTTTTAAAGTCCACACTTCGCAAATTTTTTTTTTCAGATACGCATAGTTGGTATTCAATAAAATGATAATAATAAGCATTTTTCTTTGCTGAAAACAGCCATTTAACAAGAGATTTACTTCAGTTTTCTTTTTCTTTTTTCAATGGCTGGGTATATGCTGATATAAACTCCAGTATTTAAATATACTGGTTCCCATAAATAAACATTGCGCATTTATCCCACTATGTAATAGCAACATTTTTTCTTTACGATATATCCTTATACTATAACTTGTCCACTTGAAAGGACTCCCCTTTCAGCCACTGTTTGCATAAAACCAACACGACCGGAGCTGAATACGAAAGAAATATTGCACATTATTCCGACACTCTTCACCATTTTCTCGTTTTCATGAGGAGTTCATCTAAAGGACGTCCGCAACTTCTTTTAAACTCTATCATCACAAGTATTAAAGCAGGATCCGATTCGTCTTCTGTATGAATAAATTAAAGGCGAACCACTAGGTTAGGGACATAGTGTATGCACACGTAGCATGATGGATCATCTTAAACATGCAAGAAAGGGAAGTTGAGATTCCTGGAATGCATACACCTGAACAGAATAACATGACATTCATGATCGGTGAAACTCTTATGCAAACAGAGTTCCTCGTAGCCATCAATCGGCAACTGTTATTACCATCAGCTGGTAGCAAACTAAAGATGAAAGATCCTGATAAGCAGAATGGCAAGCTGATGGATGCCCTGAGAATTAAAAAATGGTACCGCGAAATAGAGGGCTTTGTAATGTACGATGCCAATAGGAGATGAACTGTCCAGGTCCTGGAGATGCTTAGCCATTCATGTTAAGACTAAATTGTAAGCTTGCATAAAAAAACGAAATTGTATGAATAATTATAGAGAGCAGAGTCTGCGACGACCAAAAAAGGTTAATTTATACATCCATACACATACTCACTAAAACTCCAATTCGCACTACGAAAAACGACATTCAAGTAATGCTCGCACCTATACATTAATCTGGTACGGTAGGTTCATTGTTTGTGTGGATAGTGTAAAAAAACTGATAAATAAATGTATTATTTAAAAAACCAATAATAATATTAAATACAGGAAAACCCCTCTACAACGGACAGCCATAGGACCATCAGATCCATTGTCCGTTGTATAGGGGTATCCTCTTTAGAAGCGTGTCGGAAAATAGAATGTATAGCATAAAATAATATGTGAGGAGTTTGCACAGTCTTTTCAATTCTTGAAGTCACGTCCATCGTCTGGGAAACCAGCGTTTTTAAAGCTTCAATGTTGATGTAGTAACAGCATCCCAGGCACTTCTAATCCACACAATCGTCTTTAAAACAATGATTTTCTTTGCCAACTCTTGTGCCGATGAATATTCGTCTAAATTGCATATTATGCGATTTAGAATTAATTGACGATATTTAACCTTAAAACTCTAGATAACCTCTTGATCCAGTGGGTGTGAAGTTGAAGTAATGTTCGGAAGAAAAAAACCAGTTTGTTGTTTGGTATTTCCAGGTGAGGGTGTGAGGTAGAAACAACGAAATTTTTCTTTTTTGTGCTCCCATTTTGTTGTCCAAATGTTCCAACCAATCCGTCATAATAGCTGTGGTCATCCATGCTTTTAGATTGAACTTCCACGAGACACCAAGGTTATTCATAGCCATTTTTTTAAGGCTTCCTTTGGCATAGCAACCTTACCAATTACGAGAGGTTCGAGCTTTTCACCGGGCCTACTTGCACAAAGAAACACAATCAGTCGTTCTTTGGCTACTTTCACCACGAGCAGTTGTCTCTTTTAAAATATAATGTCTTATCTGGAAAGGCACAATAAAATAAGCCCGTGTTATCGGCATTAAAAATATTTTTGCCGCATATCCTTCCACAATTCATTCGATTTTCGAAATCCATTCCGACACGGTATTTTCGTCGACAAATGCCGATTCTCCACAAACTGCTTTGAATTTAGTGTAGTGGCGGGTAAAGCGCTAAGGCGCCCCAACCAACCGTTGGATGCTTTAAACGTCGCATCTCCTAGCTCCTTGTCTATTTCCAGAACTTTTATTTGGACAATTAAACAGGATATAGGTATTTTTTGGGTTCGTACACGCCGGAACAATTCAAGGATTGCTTTGTCTATCACCGACTCCACGAAACATTGGACTCGTTCACCAATATTATTTCCCTGGTAGCACAAAAGTTCGGCTTCGTATTTTAAAATATCGGCGATTTACGTTTTAAAATAAATAACTGGCGCCACAGTCCAATTCCTCCTCGAGATGAGTTAGCATCATCTCATTTTCTAGATCGTGACGGTATGTCTTGTGCAGAGGTGTGTGATCAGCAACACGCTCAACCGAGTTATTTATCCCATAAATGGGTACTCATTTTACAGCTGAGTGGGCTCATAGTCCGACACGTAAATCGAAAACTACCGCATTCAGTAGAAATCAAACCGGGGCCCAGTGCTTAGAAGGCGGACGTGCTAACCGTTGCGCCATCCGAACTACTTTGCGATTGCGTTTTGATTACTTTAAATTTCTCTGCTGGTACAGGCACAGATAATTCATTTTTATACCCTAGACTTTTAGTATAGGGTATATTGTTTTTGTCACGACGGAAATATGTAACACCTTAAAGGAGGCTCCGGAGGTATATCAATGTATATATATAAATGATCAGGGTCACCTCATGATTCGATTAAGCCATGTCTGTCTGTCTGTCTGTCTGTCTGTCTGTCTGTCCGTTCGCACGATAACTTTCGATAGAATGAAGCTAGAGCCTTGAAATTTTGGTCAAATGTTGGTAGTGTAATCTAGTTGGATGGTATTGAAAATGGGCATGATCAAGCCAAGAGAACGCCTACCTCCCCTACATATGTAAAATACTTAAATGTATCTGTAACTCCCGACTAAATAAATAGGAAAAGCTCTAGCTTTGGTAGATTACTCGTGAGGGTAATCTTATAAACTCCTGGGAAAATAAAATCGATCAGTTGAAAACTAACGGTAATTTTCTTACAAAGAGCCCCGTACTACCCTACTTTTCGGGTTTTTTGTCTATAACTCTTGAACCAATTGACGTAGACGCCTGATTTTTGGCATGTAACCCTGGGGTGAGAAGATGCTTGAGTTTTAGTAAGTTGGGCATAATCGGATCAAAGGAACGCCTACCTCCCCTACAAATTTAAAAAAATTCAATATTCCTTTAATTACGATAACTTTCGATAGAATGACACTAGCGAGTTGAAAATTTGACAAAATGTTGTTAGTAGGATTTACTTGGTTGGTATTGAAAATGGGTAAGATCCGACTCAAGCAACCCCTACCTCCCCTACAAATGAAACTTCAAATAAGCGATAACTTTTGATAGAATTATACTACCGAGCTAAAAATTTGGTGGAATGTTGCTAGTAAGACCTACGTAGTTGGTGTTGAATATGGGCAAGATCCAACCCAAGAAACCCCCACCTCCCCTACATATGAAACTTCAAATAAGCGTTAACTTTTGATAGAATGAAGCCAGTGACTTGAAATTTTGGTCAAATGTTCGAAGTGAGATTGAGTTAGTTGGCATTAAAGCTGGGTAACATCCGACCAACGAAACCCCTACTTCCCCTACAAACGAAACTTTAAATAAGCGATAGCTTTCTATAGAGTGAAGTTAGAGACTTGAAATTTTGTTTAAATGGTTGTAGGGTGATCTAATTGGTTTGTGGCAATGATGAGCAAGATCCGACCTAAGGAACCCTTACCTCCTCTACAAGTGAAACTTCAAATAAGCAATACCTTCCGATAGAATGAAGCTAGCGACTTGAAAAATTCGACAAATATTGTAGAATGGGTTAGTTAGTTAATTGATTTTGAGAATGGTCAAGATCCTAATGAATGAGTGCCAACCTCTCCTATGAACTGGCCATATAAGAGACCCATTCTTAATGCATATGGTCGTTGCCAATTGGTACTTTTGGTATCTCCACTAGGTCTGTAGAAGTCTAGGGTATATACGCTTCGGACTCCGGTTTTTTATTAAAGTTTGTTATTTCCACCCTTTCTTTCACGGCAAGAAACTTACGCGAAGCCATTCTGCACTAATTCGAATCTAATGAAAAATAGCGATCGATTGTGTGGCTTCACATAACGGTGTATTGACATATAGATGGAGTTTCCATGAAAATCGCAAAGAAAAGAAACCACTTCGTTTTCATATTTATGAGGGGATAAATTCTGTAAATTGTTAAAACTGTCCGTTGAGGACAGGTAAAGTAATCTCTTGGTGGCGAAAATTAGGCTATCCGCGTCCGTAAGAGAGGTGTCCGTTGTGGAGGAGGTTTAAATACATTCATTCGCTATAAGCCCTAGTTGGGACTTTTCAAAATGGTCCGTTAGGAGCGGTGTCCGTTGGAGAGAGGTGTCCGTTACGAGAGGTTTCACTGTATTATATGATTGTTACGATACATGGGAGAATACAGTGTTGCTCGTTGGTTTCCAATACTTTTGACATCGCACGTGCTTGAGGGATGCAGGGGTGTGCAAACTGTAACTATAGAAATACATTGTAAACCTATTTTGAGGAGATATCAAAATTAAATTATCTTCTGTTTTCTATGCTAATCGAATAGCGTATTCCTGCAAGTTTTCATATTTCTAAGTGAAATGATCTTGAAATAAAAGAGGGTGGGACAAATCATGATCTCATATTTTCCTTCCCCCCTCCCTCCACCAAAAATGGAATCTATTCGGCGTTACCTCATGATACTCCACTTGTCAATACCAGAGGAAAAAATGTTACCTTCGTTTCCCAACGCATAGTTTTAAGGTTCATACACGTGGTGCGCAAACCCGTTGGGCGCGTCAAATCCACGATAACCGTCCCGTGTAAACAGCAAACGGGTTTACGACAACGCGTAATTCGTAATCTCGACGGGTAAGCATCCTCCATTGTGAGTCGATGAATTAAACAAGAAACATAAAAAAAAAGATATGAGTACTCACACATATACTGTCGAATTGTAAACGCACATCATGTAAACACAACGACATGTTCAATATTCCTGCGTCCGTATTCGTTTCGATACCCGTTTCTGACGTTTCGTCAGCGTGTACGCCCGACTTACGTGTAAACACTGGTCGCGTTTACGTGACTCGGGTGAAAATCACGCGATCGCGTATACGCGTCCCGTGTATTTGAACCTTTATCCAACGAATTATAGCATTTCTACACACTTTCGCCAAATTTCATTTGTGTATCTCCAGCCGTTCGTGAGATATTCCATGGACAGACAGACGGACATTTGTTCGATTTTATAAAGGTTTTGTGTTTACTACGAAACCCTAAACAACACACAGACACAGCATGAGTGCATTTCAAAAAAACTAGTTGAACGAAGGATAGTAAGTACATATAGTCAGTGACCAACCAGGATCAAGTGATTGGGACTAAACGAGTGGACTTGAAAGACACATTTGGGTATTTCTCAAAACAGATGTCGTCATTTGGTAGTTTGGATTTTTCATTAACAACAGACTGTTTTTTCGAAGTACCTTTATTCTGTCTCGGTGGTCTAGCGCTACAATGATACGCCGACTCATGCTAACCTTCGGTCCAAGCTAGAAAGTTTAGGTAAGTTATTAGAGTTAAACTATTCATTGTTTCCCATAAATTCCATGATTCCAAGAAAACACACCGCTCTCCTACCATAGAATTTTCCTTTAATTCCAACGACATTTTTTGATTTATACCGACAGCTCAGCAAAACGGAAGCAAGTTAACATCATAAGAAGTCCTTGTACAAACACCTTCGTCTTGAGTATTAATGTCGTCGACGTTCTACTACTATTTCGAATGGACAGAAATCTTTTTCGTTTTTGTCGCCACTAATATTCGTCTTTTGGTCGCCTCTGGTCCAGGAAAAATGAAGCCTCCAATGCCATAAATAAGGATTTATGGGGAAAGCACCGAACATAGTTCAGGGAATCAGTAGCCGCGCTACTAAGTAATTACCATAGGCGATGTTTGGGTCGTATAAAACCATCCCCGATGATGCCGAGTTTAGTGGAAGAGCTCTTTAAGCAAACAAATTAATTTTGCTGAAGCGCTTCCGCCAAATTATCCTGAAATCTCCTGACAACGAAAATGGTGGACATTACGGACGTTGACGGTGCCGTGGCAATATTGTGAGAAGGATATGTCCGAGCGCATGCATCAACTCAAATTACCATTCTGATGGTATTAATTTATCACGTCGGCGTCGCTTCTTCTTCATTCGTGGATTCATCTATATAGACACACGTCGGTTGTAGAAATGTTGATAAAATGCAGTTTGGGGATTATTCGGGTTAACCGTATGAGTACAATTGTAGACAGGCAGCCGATTCCGACGCATCGTTTGGATGAGTATAGGAAAATAAGCGTTTGACATGCCAGTAGTGATGAAAATCGTTTGAGCATATACCTATAATTTAGCAAGCAACTATAAATCCTCCCAGCCGGAATATTTTTTCAGTCTTTTTTTTTGTGATATACGATATTTTCTGTTTTGTTGGTCTTCACCTCCAAAAGTGAGAGGCTGCAGTCGATTTACCTAGGAGGTCTTCAACATAAACTGTAATTTCCTTTCTTTGATGACAATGTCTCTACTTTTTGCAATTTTATTGAGAAATTCTTTATCCACCTTCTTAGAGTATTTCATTTTCTCGGACGGTGTTTTGCAGTCAGGTCGCACGGAATATTGTAAAATCACTGGCAGTCTATGGAAACTGACTTACACCTGATCTACGCACTTCAACTTTTATTATACCCTACATGAATGCGATAGGGCATTTTAACTTTGTCATGAAGTTTGCAACGCATAGAAGGAAGCATCCCCGACCATATAAACTATATATATTCTTGGTTAGTATGACGGAATGAGTCCATTGAGCTTTGTCTGTCTGTCTGTTTCTATGCAAACTAGTCTCTCACTTTTAAAGCTATCAAGCTGAAATTTTGTACACAGCCTTCTTTCTATTGCACACTGTGTGTATAACAGAACCAATGGATGATGATGATGATGATCCTAGGATAGGTTTTTAAAAGAACTATTAAGGTTATAAAGAGCCACCTAGGGGGGCTGCTAAACATGGAACAATGATACCTACGGATTGTGCTAAATGCTAAAATCCGGAATACAATATTATACTTGGTTGGAGAAATGACTTAACCTGTGAATATACTCAAATGAAAAACTTTAATTTTGTTGTTAAAATGCTTAACTATTACCAATTTCCTACATTACTGTGTCTCGGGGGACTTTGAAAATAACTGTATCTTCATGGGACAGAATCTCTAACTTCCCGGTTTGGGTGGCGAGCCAATCTGCTCAGAGCATTTTCTGTGAGGTTTTGGATATGTACCGACAGCGGCGGCACATCCGCTTCGCGGTATACATCTTCATTTCTGTAGTAATAAAAGTCTCTATCGGCTCGGCGGTATAGACCCGTCGCTGCGCGAAGTACCTTTCTCTCTAGTGTGGCCAGTCTATCGAGGTGAGACTTAGCAGTTTTATTCCAGATGGGAATGCCATACGTGATAGTAGGTCGAATCAGCTGCCTATAGATGAGAGTTTTAACTCTTTTGTTTACAGGGGCTCTTCTCTTGAAGAGACTGGAGAGTAGGGAAAAAGCAATTCTGCCCTTAGTAAGAGCATGCTTGGCGTGGTCACCATATTTTAGGAACCTGTCGAGAATAATCCCCAGATATTTTACTTTTTTAGAGGGGAGAATAGTCTCACCCAGGATCTTAATTGGGATTTTGGTTAGGCCTTCATATTGACGAGTGCGTCTCGCCCCCCATCTGCGGAAGATTATGGATTCGCTTTTTTGGGGATTCACTCTAAGTCCCCATTTTTCGTAGTACCTAACCAGTTTATCAATATACCTTTGGAGACGTATAGCAGCGAACCGCGGGTTGAAGTCGGAACACCAGGCTATCAAATCGTCCGCAAAGAGATTCACACCAAAATTTTCGGATAGGCGACCTCTCACTCCCGGGATGTCAGCCGTGAAGAGGTTGAACAGAACAGGACCGAGTACAGATCCTTGTGGGACACCAGATTCGATGCTAAAAGCTGCCGATGTAGACCCGTTTACCGAGACTATGGCAGATCTGTCTGTTAGGAAGCTCTGGACAATTTTTATAATGTGAGCGGGAAATCTCCACTGTAACATCTTATAGATAAGACCTTTGATCCAGACAGAATCAAAGGCTTTCTCTATGTCAATCAAGCATGCGACCACTAGCTTTGATTGTTCTAAGCTTTGGTTCACGTGCGACTGAAAGATTTGCAGGGCATCTACGGTAGCGTGTCCTTTCTTAAATCCGAATTGTCTATTTGGAATGATGGATCTGCTGGTTGTGAATCGTAACACTGATTGGTTAATAACCCTTTCGAAGAGCTTCCCAATATTGGATAATAGCGAGATAGGCCTCGCACATCTAATATCAAGGTTTCCTGGTTTTTTGGGGATAGGGAAGATTTTTGCCCTTTTCCAAGCCTTAGGAAAGTAACCCAAACTGATACAGTTGTTGAAGATGATGGTGAGCAATAGGAAAAATGAATAGGGAAGTTTCCTAAGTATGAAGTTAGAGACCTGGTCCTCTCCTGCAGATTTCTTTGGGGGTAAGCTTGTGGCTAGGTCAATCAATTCTCGCGTCCCCACCAGGGACGAGTGACCATGGGGTCTATTAGCCGGGTTCCTAGATGAGAATTCCACTAGTTGGGAGTCCCTGTGTTCGCTTGAAAACTCCGCAATGGCTTCATTCACAGCCACAACGAGTTCCGCATCATTTCCCTGTTTCTCTCCTTGGAAGGTTCTAGAAAAATGCTCAGCTGCCGCATTTGCAGTTGCCTCATTGTCTGGTAAGCAAGCGCCATCCAGATTAAACTCTTGAACACGACCTTTTCTTCGCGTTATCCGATTTATTTCGGAGAACATGTTTGTGCCAGGTTTTAGGGCTATTAAGGTGTTTTCAAAGGATTTATTGCGATAAGCACATGTCTTAACTAGAATAAGGATATTCACGGCTTTGACAATGCCATACACCCTTCGATATTCATCGTTGTTAGAGTTCAAGGTGCGATGGTAAATTCTGCGCAAGCGACGTCTGAGCACCTTACGCCTATTATGCAGGTCTAGAACTTCCTGCGGGAGGTCTCGGTAAGCATAGTTCCTGGTCGTTTTCGGGACCATGATATTAGAGAAGGAATGTTGGAGAACTGCATTGATTTGCGAAATAGCTGAATCGATCTCAGTAGCGGTTAGATTCCTGTTTGTGTCAAGAACAATGTCGCTGAGCCTACTGTCCACATGATCAGAAAACTCCTCCCAATTTACCCTATTGTATGGGATATAATAATCCGGGTCTGCCGTGAAAAAACGCAGGTCCGTTCTGCTTTCTATTAAGAGTTGGACAAGCATGTGGTCAGACTCAGCGTCGTGCACATTGCATTTGATAGAACCAGAGATAGGGAGACGATGTGCCAGGTTTGAAGATACAAGAAAGAAATCAATAATTGACCCCGAGCGACGGAAGGTGGGCTCTGAGGGAGCGACAACTTCAAGCTCAGTGTGGTTGTCATTTAACCATGTATTGAGTGCGTAGCCATAGGCGTTATGGACTACATCACCCCAGCTTTGGTGCCTAGCATTGAAATCACCCCCTAGGATTAAAAATTCATAGCTGGCTGTGTGAGAAATAATGAGTTCAAGATCCCTGATGAAGTCATTTGAGTTAGATCCATGGTGAGCATAGACACCGATGAATGCTAACGTATCCCCATGAATTTGGCAGGAGATACCTTGTGCATCCAAGCAGGATAGAGGTGGTAGAGTGATACGTCTGGTAGCGATTACGGATTTGTGGATGATTGCGGTTCCGAGGTTTGTGCTTTCCTCAGAGACATCATTGCGATGGACTGTGTATTTATCCAGGTGAACACTGTGTCTTGCTTTTAGTTTGGTCTCTGACAAAAACAAAATTTCCGGATCTTCTTCATTCAAGAATTCCTGAATCGCGTTCCTCTTAAAGACAGGCACGAAGGAGCAACTATTGAGGGCAGCGATTTTAATTCGACCCATATCCCCCACAGAGTTTGAAGGCCAGCTCAATATAGGCTAGCCTTTTCTCGTTAGCTGTTTTTAGCGATTTAAGGCGGGGAACAAATTTCTCCACCTCTCTCATCAGCGAGAACAGGTCGCACCCAAAGAGCTGGTTACACTCTTCGAATACGATATTATTACCAGACGATGGTAGTGGTACCGCAGAGCTGCTCTTCGGTTGAGCATTAACTGTGGTGGGTTTGGTCGGTGCCTTACTGCAAGGACCGCTACGAGTAGCTGTGGCATTGGATTTGCCAGCTTGCACTTTGCTTTGAAGCTCCTTGGTGATGATGCTCCTCTGAGTGGCTTTCTTTTGTTGCGAGGACTTACGATTGGTCTCCGCTTTTTTAGCAACAGGACAGCCCCGAAAACTCGCGGGATGGCCAGTCTTGTTACAGTTGATGCAGAAAATGTTGTCACTTTTCTGCGCAATTTCACAGTCTTCGGGCTTTTCATGGCTTTTGCCACAGCGAACACATCTGTCTGGAAGGAGACAGTTTGCTGAAACGTGTCCGAAGCGTTGGCATTTAAAGCATTGGGAGATCTTATCCTTCTGGAGCTTCTCCCATTGTACTCTGTGGTTGAGCATATAGTTAACGGAGACGACATCTTTGGAGTCGATGTCGGGAACAAACTGTATTAGGAACATGCCAAGAGTTTTGCCATTGTTCCTAGAACGCACTGTGGAGAATCGCTTTGCAGAAAGCACTCTCTCACCGAAGAAAGTCTTGAGCTCTTCAAGGACATCGTTCTCATCATAAGAACAATGAACATCCTTAAGAAGAAACGTCACTTTTTTCTGCGACGCAGGCGTGTAGGTGAAGCAGCCTACTTTAGCAGCTTTCAGGTGCATGAGTAGAACTTCATGATCTTCCAGCGCTTTGGGGAGTAGAGTTGTCCGAGAGCTGCTGTTGACTTTTATGTCAAACACCGGTACTCTGAAGTTTTTCAAAACACGACCACTTTCAGCGATGGTGGCCCTGAATTTTTTCAGATTCAAGTTATAGCAGATGATCGGAGGTGCTCTCTCCGGTTTTTTGGCGGCCGGTGTGGCCGTAGATTGGGTGGCCAGCCTGAATACCCTCATTGGAGGGGCAGGAGCGGATTTCGGAGTGTTGGCACTACACTCCTTGACCACACGGAACAATTCCAGGTACTCCGGGTTAATACTCGGAGGCGGCTTGTTCGTCTTACGTATCACTGGGGGTGAGGGGCACGGGGAAGAGGAGGCTGGTCTCTTCATGCCGTGATTGGACGACTCAAGGGGATTCACTGACACTTTCTTAACCTTAGGTTTTTTTCTACTTACAGTTTTCCAGCTTATATCGGCAGGTCCAGAGTCGGTAGTTTCCACGGGAGCGGCCGCGCAATTCGCATCGTTGTTGATGTCGTCATTTTCTAACGAGATCTCTAGGTCCATCTCGTCCTCATGCTCCGATTCCGTATTTTCTTCCACGGTTTCGTAGTTTTCGTCGTCGTCGTCGTCGGCAGGCACTTGCACTTGCACTTTAACTAGGCCGAGTAGCTCGGCAATGCACTCTTCTTTTAGGTCCATGTTGAATTTTTTGCAAATTTTGCTAAGTCTGGCCTTAGCCTTTCTCGCAAATTTTGCCTTCTCCTCGTTGATTTCGGTTACTACCGAAGTTTCAGAGGACGCCATTTTAATTGTCACTTTGGCAGGGGGTCACACTTAAACAAACCGTCTTTATCGGCACTTTTAACACTATTATTAACTTAACCGCACAGCGGAAACAAACCGTCTCTATCGGAAAAAACCGTTACGATTGGGAAAACGACAGTGTCGTACTTCCCGCTTCTCATAGGAAGAACTTAACCACGGACTGGTGTCGTTCTTCCAGTTTCTCATCGTTTGATACCCCTTACAAACACTGGGCATCAAACGCAACAACTCACTAACACAAACGATACTGGGCGGAGCAAATGCGAAACACGTCCACACACCACCACAGTCTGTCTCTTTCCTGTCACAGAACCAATGGAATGGGACCACTGTGTTATATAGCTGCCATAGGAACAACCAGTCCAAAAATCCCTGTTCTTGAGAAAAACTTTTTGTTTATAGAAATATCGTGATCAAATTTGATAATGATGATACCTTCATACCATTTTTTAATCATTTTCTATCCATTAATTGTGCTATTATTTTTGGTGAATGTGGTCGAGCGATACCGTAACTAAAGAGAATTTTGTTCGAACGCTCCGGTAGGCAAAAAACACATCGTTGCGTATGCCGACTTTAAACTTTGATTATACGTAGTCTATTATTTACACTTAAGTCTGTGCCCGCATGGCGTCGTTATTGATAAGGGAAATCATATTAAATACTTTAAAAATACTAGCTTAAAATAGCTCTGTGAAGTTGGCACCGTCACATTAGATTTTTAATTCAAATTATGTAGTGCGTTTGCCCATCGTAGCCCCACGTTTGCCTAGGAAAAATGTTTTTCAGTTTATGGTTTAAGAAAAACGATGCGCAAATTCCGTATTACTATTTTTTATAAAAATTAAAACTAGTTAAAACACTAAATTTTAAATTTAAAAAAAAAAAAAAAATTATTTTTATGCATTTCGGGCAGCTTTCCGCCTTGGTATCTTAAGCAACACGATTAAAATTTTCCAATTTTAAACATTTTGATTTTCAAACAAATCCACACATCAAGAGACAGAAATACATATACAATATAAAATAAATTACAATAAATTAAAAGACAAAAGAGAAATACGTTAACATTATTTTACATTTAGTTAGAAAAAACCACGAAAGAGCTAAAAATTAAAGCTATGATGAGAGAAAAAAGGTCAATAATGTTAAAACTCTTTAGAAACTCGAAAGTTAAAATTAAAGTTGTATTGAAAATTAAAAAGTCGATAATATTAAATAAATATAAAAATAAATACTTAAATCCTTAATTTGGCCCCTTAAAGAATAATTTTGTAGTACAAACTGGGCAGATCGTTTGCTCATCGTGAATTATCGTTTACCCATCTTGAATTATCGTTTGCCTGAAAAAGTTTCGTTTGTCCAACACTGCAACTTTTTATACCCTAGACTTTTAGTATAGGGTATATTGTTTTTGACACGACGAAAATATGTAACACCTTAAAAGAGGCTCCGGAGGTATAGCAATGTATATATATAAATGATCAAGGTCACCTCCTGATTCGATTTAGCCATGTCTGTCTGTCTGTCTGTCTGTCTGTCTGTCCGTCTGTCTGTCTGTCTGTCCGTCTGTCTGTCCGTTCGTACGATAACTTTCGATAGAATGAAGCTAAAGTCTTGAAATTTTGGTCAGATGTTGGAAGTAAATATGATCTAGTTGGTTGGTATTGAAAATGGGCATGATCGGGCCAAGAGAACGCCTACCTCCCCTACATATGTAAAATAATTCAATGTATTTATAACTCCCGATTAAATAAACATGAAAAGCTTTAGCTTTGGTAGATTGCTCGTGGGGGTAATCTTACACTTCCCTGACAAAATAAAATCGATTAGATGAAAACTAACGGTAATTTTCTCACAAAGAACCCCGTACTACCATACTTTTCAGGTTTTTTGTCTATAACTCTTGAACCAATTGACGTAGACATCTGATTTTTGGCATGTAACCCAGAAGTAAGAAGTTGCTTTGCTTTTGGTAAGTTGGACATAATCAGATCAAAGGAACGCCTACCTCCCCTACAAAATTGAAAAAATTAAATATTACTTTAATTACAATAACTTTCGATAGAACGACACTAGCGAGTTAAAAATTTGGCAGAACGTTGGTGGTAAAATCTAGTTATTTGGCATTGAAAATGGGCAAGATCCGACCCAAGGAACCTCTACCTACCCTACAAATGAAACTTCAAATAAGAGATAACTTTTGATAGAATGAAGCCAGCGACTTGGAATTTTGGTCAAATGTTTAAAGTGAGATTGAGTTAGTTGGTATTAAAGATGGGTTACATCCAACCTAAGGAACCCCTACCTCCCCTAGAAATGAAATTTAAAATAAGCAATAATTTACGACAAAATAAAGGTAGCGACTTGAAATTTTGGTCAAATGTTTGAAGTAGGATCCAGTTGACTAATATTGAAAATACGTAAAATCCGACCAACGAAACCCCTACTTCCCCTATCAATGAAACTTCAGATAAGCGATAACTTTCGATAGAGTGAAGCTAGAGACCTGAAATTTTTTTTTAAATGTTTGTAGGGTGAACTAATTGGTTGGTGGCAATGATGGGCAAGATCCAGTCCAAGGAGCCTCTACCTCCCCTACAAGTGAGACTTCAAACAAGCAATGACTTTCGATAGAATGAAGCTAGCGACTTGAAAAATTCGACAACTATTTGCAGAATGGGTTAGTCAATTGATTTTTAGAATGGCCAAGATCCTCATGAATGAGTGCCAACCTCCCCTATAAACTGGCCATATAGGAAACTCACTTTTAATGCATATGGTCGTTGCCAATTGGTACTTTTGGTATCACCACTAGATCTGTACAAGTCTAGGGTATATACGCTTCGGACTCCGGCCTGATTTTTGCTGCATTTTACATTCCCGCCCTTCTTAAAGGCAAATTTGTGGACAAACTGGGCAGTTCGTTTGCTCATTGTACACTATCGTTTGTCCAGGAAAAAGTTTCGTTTGTATACCCTTGCAAAAAAAGTTCTTTGCAAAATAGGCTGGGAAACTGAATACTCAATAAACCAAAAGAAAAATACAGTATTTTTCTCTTGGGTTGAAAATGAATTTCCACAAATTGGATAAGTCGTCGACCGAGTCGAATACTGAATAGGTACTGTTTTGCCTTCTTTGGAGCAGATCTTCGGGTTTAGACTGCTCCTCCATCTCTGGTGTGTAGTGGTGAATTCACGTTTCGCCAACCGTGACAACACATCGAGGAAACTTTTTCGGATTGCCTTTAAACATGTCCAAACAGTGCGTCGAATTTGTCAAGAGATTTCGTTTTTGTTCATTTGTGAGCAAATGCGGCAGCCATCTCGCCGAAAGCTTTCTCATTAGCCTAAGATTGCAGGGTCATATAAACATGAAAGAGATGGAAAGTTTTGCAGACTTTTCGATTTTTGTGTATCTTTATGTTTTTGGGACAGATTTCGTTTCCATTTATTCTATGGAAGGAAATTTTAACAACACATAATACAAAGCGTAGTAACGTAGCAGCACCAGTACTCCACCAAATGACGCTGCTGCGTTCATAAACTATAGCAAGAGGTGTTCCATAACGGAAGATTGAAGCACAAAATCGTGAAGTTATCATCGTAGTTGGGCCTTTAATCGTACAAAATATTGCTATTCAAAATGACGCGTCTCTCTTTGGTTTGGTAAAAGAGGACAGGGTTTTTCTGTATGACGTAACATTGGCTGCATTCCTAAGACAATAGCGATGAGAAGCGATAAGTCCTGCATGGTAGTTAGTCATAGAGACGGTTGTGCTGTCCACTTTCAGTAAGCATAAAATTTTCTCGCTTTTCTGGCTCACCGCAATATTTGACATTTGCGACAATTGTCAAGTTACAAAATAGCGAATGCCTGTTCCGTCAAACTTCGACTCTAACCTCGGTTGTTTTGTATATGGTCGATGGTCGTGTTTTTAACGTGATTGGCAGACTTTATTGTAGGAAGGAAAATTGTTACAATGTCTTTTGTGTCACCTGGGACTCATCAAAGCATAAAATTCCGAATTTTCTGTTAAATACCAACCTGAACATGGCATTTGGCATATTTTAATTTTTAATTCGTTATTTTTTTTTTAGATTTTTATATATATTTTAGTAAATAGCAATTTGTATTTGAAGATTCAAATAAATGACGTGTCAATCGGTATTTAATAAAAAAAATTGAATCAATTTAACGCCGGAAATTTTATAATTCAAAATTACTCGTTTTCCAAATATTGAATCAAACATAATGTGTGCCTTGGGTAGGTTTACCATCGTGGCAAATAAAAAAAAGTCTTGCTGCTGGTGGTGATGAGGACAGGGGTGTGTTATATTTAAAAAAAAAATGCTCGTCAAAGATTGGGGTATTTTTTTAAATCATTCAATTCCATTGTCGTTGTCGGATAAATAAATTAAAACCTGAAATATATACAATACATAATAAGAAAGTTTCAAATTTGTTTGTATGTCCTTTTCTCATGCATATTAATTGCCTTCGTCATAGGCTCTGAGCATTTCAATTATTCACCAATGTACTAAAATTATGCTCTTTAGGAAATTTTTTTAAAAGTTTTTAAAATTTTTAAAATTTAAGTTCCATCTAGTTTCAACTTGACGAGTACAGGATTTATGTATTTCGATTTACTTTATTTTAGAAAAAAATTAATGCTTAAATTTTAATTAAAGCAGACACTAAAACAAAGACATAAAGGACATATCCAAAATGTTTGAATCGAAATAATTTTTTGGCCCGAACGATTGAAAATTAATGATTAAAAAATGACGAATAACGCGATTTATTCAAGAAATAACGAATAACCAAAGGAAATAAAATAACGAATAACAAAATTACGAATAGAAATTTATTCGTTATTTTCGTTATTTGAATAAATATTTATGCGAATAATGTCCAACGGATAGGGCACCATTATAAAGTCTAGGGTATAAAAAAACACGATTAACTCCTGTACGAAAGGATCATATTTCTATATGGGGGAGTTAACCGTTATTTTTCTTATTCCTATATTCGTACATATGTGATTCTTATATTCTATATGTTCAATTCGTACATGAGCTAACCGTAATTTTTTCTAACTAAACTGAACAGTTTGAAAAAAGGACGCAGCCAATTCGCTTTAAAACATATCGCCTTTGCAAATTTGTAGCTACGAGTACATTCGTACAAATATATTCTGAATAAATATGAAATTTCTCAGTCGTTCGCTTTTACACAGCAAAACAGAAAACCCTTCCTTTGGTCCCTATTGAATATCATCCAATTGTATTCAAGCGTGCAGCAATAATTTCAATTTACTCATAAAGATTCGATTGCAATTGCATTCTTCCTTCCTTGTGCAAGACGAATTTTACGTGGACCACAAACAAAAAAACGTGGCACATCACAAAACGGTTGGCAACGTTTCTATTTAAGGGCACAACCTATGTCCTCCTCTTCGAACTTATGGTCTTCATCTTATGACTAGAAACGCCACCATCAGCAGTAGCAGGAGCACCAGCATCAACAGCAAAGCAACTTCTTTTGTGTCGGTTGCGTTCCGAATCCATAGATAGATTCGAATACGTAGACGGATACATTCATATTGAATTCACCCCGAAAACTCTCGACTATTCTCAATTGTTATACTATTACCATTGTCCAAAAACCCGTCCGCCATTTTGCCATGTTGAAAATGATGTCCTTTTTCCCCGGAAAATGGTGTTATGCTTCATTTCTGTTGTTGTCATTGTTATTTCTGTTATGACTGTTGTTGTAGGACATGCTCTTGTTGTTGTTATTATTATTACTAACCATTCACGGAAATAAATTCACTTGCCAAGAACTTTATGCTTACGCCAGCGAATTGGCAATTTTTCAACAGGACATGAATACAATGACAACAGCGCAGAAGACCGCTGCCATATTGCAAAATTGGGTGTCTGATATATTGTAAGGATGAGAGACCATCGAATCTATTATCCATTTATAAGTAGTGTACTGGAAGTGGACTATACAAGAAATGACAATGGCGAAACAAGAATAGAGTTTCTTTCAGACGCTGCAACATCATGTAAAAAGGACTGAGTTTGATCCTTAGTCAGTAGTAGCGTGAAACCCCCTTGTTATATGTCACCTACTAGACTCGATTGTTGGCTCCATAGCCGATGTGGAAAAAGCAACTGCATTTTGGTTATCAACTTATAAACGGAGCAGATTTATTTTAGATCTGGCATTAATATTTTCAAGAATAATTTTTAAAAGTTTTTTGTTCTTATATCATAAGTGGGTAACGAATATAGTGATGAATTTGATTCCCTGGAATAGGAAGCTAAATTCCAGAAGCGCCACAATTCCATTTGTCTTCTGGAAGAAATCGTATCTCCGGTTATAGAAGGCGACTGACGTCTTTTCATAAGTACAGTCTAAAAATGTAGGTTTTGGTTTTTAGCAGTAATAGTTCCCGAAATAGGTAGGTAGGTAAGTTCGCTGGCATGACCAAGTGTCACCATACACTGTCGATCTCGAACTTGAACTCGAACCTGGTACAAATGTCGTCTGAATAGCTCAAGACAGACACACACACTACATACAAACGTGAAGAAAACCGGTCCACTTGTACCATGTTCGATTTCGAGATCGACAGTGTATGGTGACACTAACACAGCACACTTAGACCATGAGTTAGTCCGTTGTGAAACAATTTGAATCCATCACCTTTGACCTTAAAACTTGATTAAACCTCAGCTCCGAGAAGAAGTAGGATCCAAGACTTAATCGCCGTCTTTCTGCCAAAGCTGGATAAGAAAAATGTAAATGAAAGCAACTTTCCTCCTAGATCACGTGCACTTATGTGCTGTCCGTTTTGAGATAGAAGATGAGACGACCGGATAAAATCAAGTCTGGTTGGTTGGTTTGAGTGGCTGTTCCATTCCAGCAGGGAAAGAGAACACAATTAGCGTTAGGTACGCCGTTTTGATGCCACATGCCTCATAAGAGGAATAAACGGTTGATATCAAGAACGTTCTGAGGTATTCGTCCTCAAATCCATCCTGTGGAGTTAACAAAACGTATTATCTCCCCGATACTCTTCGAGGAGATGTCTCAAGTCTAGACCACAACGACCTGGTTGCATGTTATGTGTTACCATTAATCCATCTCGTTTCTGCGTTGTTTACTCATGTCTTCGTCGAATTTTAAGAATTTTATGGCCCGAAACAATATCAAATGAAGGGCTAAGTCGGCGTACGGGTCAGATGCCAATCGACGAATTGATACGCAGGCGAAAATGGCAGTGGATAGGTCACACATTGCGGAAGAGTGATAACTGCATTGCTTTGCATGCCATGAAGTGGAACCCCATTTCCAACCAAGGCCGACCAAGAGGGGGTCCTCGAATCACATGGCGTCGATCTGTGGCAAAGGAGTGTCAGGAACTGGGTAAGTCTTTTGGGGAGTTGCGTCCCATTGCCCAGATCAGAGTACGATGGCGCGCAGGAGTAGTTGACGCGCTATGCCCCGCTAGGGGTTAAGGCAAAGTAGTAGACATTAAAGTCTGTTTACATGCTGAGATGAGCAAGCAAGCTTATTCTACTGTGCTGCTGCAGTTACCATGGTTCCCTGTCTAGCAAGCTCATCTGACTGAACGTTACCGCCAAAGTCACAGTGGCCTGGAATCCAGCACGGTGAGATGTTAAAATAATCGCCCGTCATGATTAGGGACGAGTGGCATTCTGCTACTGTCTTATATATTATCAGGGCAGATTCCAAGGATCTTATCACGGCCTGACTGTCTGTGTATATTGTAATGTCACTACCGACTATGATGTGCCGCTCCAGCCCGGTTAAGGCTTCTAAAATCACGACAACTTCCGCCTGGAAGACACTTAGTGGGCAGATAGACGGAACGATAGGTTTATGCCCAGTATATAAGAGTATACTCCCTTCCTACCCCCTTCCGTCATCAAACCATCCGTATAGATGCCTACAGAGAGTGACAAGGGAAATTCACCCTCGGCCCACTGATTCCGAGTAGGTATCAAGCACGTGAAGTTCCTTTCGGACATAAATCTAGGAGACAAATAGTCCGTTGCCCCTGGGATATTCAGATTATTTATAGTTGTAGAGCAGCCAGTAGGAAACAAGAACCAGTGACCTTATCCTCGAAGGCGGATGGCCGTACCTGAAGCACTTTACTCATGAAATATATCGATTGGAAGTAGGTTGAGGAACATGTCCAAGGCAGCAGATGGAGTAGTTCTTAGAGCCCCGGTAATTAGAACACAGGCTGGTCTTTCAACCTTACTCAATAAAGCATTATATGTCGATACCTTAAAGGCCTTACACTAGACAATAATCCCGTAAGTCAGTATAAGCCGCACAGCAGACACGTAGTGCCAGTAGATAACTTTAGGTTGAAGGCCTCAGCATCTGCCTATAGCCCTCTTGTAAGAATACAAGGCAATTATAGCTTTCCTTACAAGTTCCTCAATATTTGGCTTCCATCCCAAGAAATTTCGCCTTATCAGCAAAAATCAATCTAATCCCCTGTAACAAAGGGGGTACTATTGGTGAAGTTCCGTATTTCCTAGTGGAAAGAACAAGCTCCGTTTTGCTCGGATTCACCCTTAACCCGAAAAAGTTAGTAAGTAGATATGGGGCATTCTGCAACATCTTGCTGAGGACACCAGGAAACCTGCTCGAAATGGCGATGGCGACATAAGCATAAGCAATAATTCTGAACCCTAAACCAGACAAGCAGATTATGTATGCAAAAATTCAAGGAAAAGGTTATAGATTTTTTTTTTAGATAACAACAATTTTTATTTTATACATTTTTAAAATTTAAACTGTTTGTCTGATTTTCCTCAGATAAATTTGAAATTTTAGAACCACGTATTGGCTTTGATTAACTTTTTATTTTACCTACCTAGCGTAGTTTTCCAGATATTATGTTTTAGGTATGTGAGGTAGGTAATTAACAATAAACATTTAAATGTCAGTAGCAGCTAAAGGGTTAAGAATTCAATCTTGTGGCAGTACCCGTGTGCGGTAGTTACTACTACTACTATTTTGCCTTAATCCCTAGTGGGACACAACAAGTCAAATACCCCTGAGCGCCATCGTACTTTTTTCTGGGAAATGGGGCGCAACTCGCCAAATGACTTACCCAGCGCCTTACACTCTCTTGACACAGATCGACGCCATGTGATTTTAGGACCCCCTTTTGGTCGCCCTTGATTGGAAATGGGGTTCCATTTCATGGCATGCAAACAGGGGGCGCCCACGAGGAGGACTATGTAAGAGGAATTTTGCCCCCGGTGCGGTAGTTTCGTGACACCCGATAGTCGTTGACTGTTAATTGGAAAATTCTTTGACTGCTTGACTTTTCTTTAAATGATGGTACCTCGAAAAATTTCAGCTACGATAAAAGTTGTTAAAACATTTTTTATAAACTTCCTTCTTTAATTTCGTCTTAATACGATACGGTTAACCGATTTCAAAATATTTTCCAAAAACAAACAAAAATAGTATTATTTGTTGATTTTCGAGTTTTTGCCGCAGGTTATTTCGAAAACTATTTCAGATACATAAAAAAATGTTAAAACCGTTTATATGAATTTTGAATCAGAACTTTATTTTTGCTATGATTAACAGTTTTCAAAATACAATTTAAAAAACAATTATCTTTTTTTTGTGTTTTTCGTGATTGTCTCGAAAACTATTTCAGACACGAAAAAAACTATTCTAGCATTTTATATTAATTGTGATCTTTTATTTTGTGTCAGAATTTTATGTAGCTAGGGTTAAAACTTTGCAAAATATTTGAAAAAAAAAACAGTATGGTTTGTAGTTCTTCCGAGATTCCGCCGGAAGTTCACGTCCTGTTCACGAGCACTTTTGGTAAAATATAATCTTCTTGAAACCTATTTCCAAAATAGAAAGCATTTTGAAATATAAGTATCTTTCATAATACAAATCCTGAAAATGACGCTATTTTAACGTTATTTTGCCGCCACAAATCCAACCGTCGGTGGCTTGCCAGACTTGTCATTTTCTTATTGCTTCATTACAAAGAACCGGTCGTAAAAATTCCTAGCATATTACTTATTAAGTAAGAAATACGTTGCTAGCTCAGTTGGCGAGCTTGTAATATTACAACAATAACCGACAAGAACGAGTGGCTTTCAATGAAAGTCGAACTACCTATTTCTATTCCATTGGATTGAAAACAAGAGCATCGAGACCCCTCTAAGCTTTTAATTAACTTGAGATATAACGTTTCAGACTATTAAAATGAAACTAATTAAATGCATTTTAAGCAAATTATTGCGCGTCAGACAAACATTCCAGACAAGAAAAGCAAAGGCTAAATAATGAATGAGGCTACAGCAATACGCTGTTAATCCAGGCGCCCTGATAAGGATTCTTCCATCTTTGAGTGCTAATTCCTCACTTCTGTACAAACCAGCAGAGGATTTCCTTTATATTTCAGTGTATTGTCGATTGTACCTATACGAACCTATTCTGATGGCGATGTAGGGAACATTGTTAAAGAATTCTTTGGAAACGCTAAAGAATGCTTGGTTTCAGAATACAACGCCATTTTTTATATGCAGCCATGGAGAGAAATAAATTTTCGACAAAAAGTACAATTTAGAATTTGATGCTATGATGTACGTGTAGATTGGAAAATGCGAATTCCGAATGCAGCGAATTTTTTTCATAAAACTGCTGTCACGGAAGAGAGGACAATATAGGCTGTCAGGATATTGTGTTGTACTTTCTTTTTTATTTTGAAGTCAAAGCCAACAGACAAACGGCAGCTTCAGATTGAAGCGAGTACACCTTGGAAAATTTAAAAAAAAATCATTTAAACAAGCTAGCCTTCGGCGAATCGTGAAGGGTGCATTTGCCACTTTGAAATTAGTAGTAAAACTTGTTCCGATTTCACTGTTCCTATGAGAGGTATATGAAATAGTGGGCCGATCTCAACCAAATTTGGGAAAGTGGTTTGGCGGTCAATATGATTGAATAATATTAAATTACGTAAAAATTTCTTCAGAAATAAAAAAGTTTTTTCTAACATAAACTTGCTTTCGAAACGGTCGTTCCTATGACAGCTATATGATAGAGTTGTCCGAAGGCTAGCTTGTTTTGATTAATTTAAGCCAAAAATAATAAAGTTACGCATTGAAAAAATTTGATTTCATCCCAAATATTGGTTCATATTTTTCTTAATTATATAAAAAATCATACTTTCAATTTTCGTAATGATCGGTTCATTACTTTTTGAGTTAGACTTCCAGCAAATGCGAAGAAAGTCATTTTGAGAAAAACGCGTTTGAAAAACAGAATATAACCGAAATAATCCCTTTTGTTGATGCTTCTAGTACCTTCTATACGGTTATTTGAAAACAAAGATTCAAAAGTGGGGTTCCGCTACAATGCTACGTAAGTACATAAGGCGACTACCTGAGGTAATGCCCCGCCCTACCTCCTAGAGTGCGCTCGAGCCTCTAAACTATACCCGATGAGCGCTCGGTTCCATGCTCATAAAATCTAAACGAATGCGAATTTCGGTTTGAAATTTTGGCAGCGTATCCTTGGATTGTTAAGCTAACAATTTATGCAATAAAAAAAATGGATTCTTTTTAACCTGCTAATGTGGTTTCCCCCTTTAAAAATTTCATTGTATGTTCGATTAGATCTAGGACTGATTTCGATTGATTTTGCTCGGAATTTGAGAAAATTGCCTGACTATCGAAAACGGCATAAGTCTATGGGCCTCCATGTCAAAAATTATAGCCAGTCAGCTTGCTTGAGTCTAATGGGCAACGCTTACGCTGCATATTTTAACTTTCCTTTGTGTCCACACGAACATCTCCCAAAAATCACAGCAAAAGAAAATACGCTCCTGATTCTTGCACATGTTTGACAGCTATCCCAGACATCTCATTTTCATAACTAATGAGCCTCGTCCATTGAACTCCCCACAACTCCTGCGAAAAGTACTCAGTATCTTCCCTATTTTAACGTATATGGGCAAATTCAAATCCAAATGTCTGCACTCCATACGTGATGACGTTCTCGTGAATAATTAATGATTGGCAATCGATTTAAGCGTCCTACTTCTAGCACTATTCCTCTACTTTCCATTGCATTCAACAATGATCCAAAATCGTTTCATCGAACTCTCTTCACAATTCAGAGGCGTAGACAGAAAAACAGGCACTTGTTCGAAAGGGATTCTATGGTAGTTTTTTTTTGTAAACTATAGAAAGAGCTGTTGCAGAGTCTCGATCTCGAACCATCTAAATTGTTCTGGAGTCAGAGATCGGCTCTATAAGGCGGGATGTCATCGAGAGTAAGAAGTTCAGTATCCGCTCGGAAGCGGAAATAGAAAGTTCGGTCAGTCAGTCGGATGTCAGTCGTTATAGAGTCGTTATCCGCTCAGAAACGGAAAACAGTTGAAGTGTCGTAATCGTGATCCGCCAGAGAGAGAGAGAGTTAGTTAGTCGTTTGTTGTTAGTTACTCGTGTATATACTGTGCTTATTAAATGAAGTGTGTGTGCTTTCCAATTGAATTGTTTTCATTATTCAGCATAAGAATATCTAACGAGCCCGGCTTCGGTCGAAACATTATAATAAGGAGAAAGGCAAGTGTATTGTGCAGTAAATGCGAAAAAATCATATGTCGGGATTACAACATTGACATGTGTCAAAACATTAAAAACTCAATTTAAAAAAATACGACTGTATTATATATTATACTAAGGCCCGTTTTCTCAATGTCTGATTAAACTGCCAGTTAGCTATCCGGGACACTAAATTTAACCTTAGCGCATGCAACGCTCAAAATATGATAATGCAGTCCACAGCGCAGCTTATGCAATAGAAAGTCAGCTGATTTTCTTGGCGGTATTCTGCCACTTGTTCTATTCTATTCTACGTCTATGCCACCTCTCAGCATTATTTTGCGGATGAGTTGGTTTCAGATTCGTTTCCTTCGAAAGAATCTCCACAACTCTGTTCCTTGTGATCAGTTTAATTGTCTCATTTGAATGTGCAAACGTAAACAGTTCTAGCTATCAAAATCTCAGCAGTACGTATCAGCTGTTTGGAATTATTGTCCGATAAATTCTTAACTGGAATATGAGCGCCGGTTAGCGTTTATCTACAGGATAAAATTTAACCATACATTGAGAAAACGTCCCTAAGTATATATTATTATGCATATAAGTTCAAATTACTGAAATGAACTATTTTTCTTTATAAAAAGTATATTTATGTATATTTAACTGATGGAGATATTTACATATGTGTTATGCCGGGAAAACGACATTGACATGTGTAAAAAATTGTTAAAAACTGGAAAAAACTACGACTGAATGGTGCATATGTAATGGACTCTTATATATTTTGTATTTAAATTCAAATGACTTTTTTTTCATAAAAAAAATTCTGTTGCCAATTTCTTTTATGAATTCTCTCCACTGAATTTTTGATGGGCACAACATGCTGCGAAAAACGTAATTTACTACTACTACTACATTTCAGAAATGACACTCGCGCTGTCGTATTCATACAATTTTTCGTCAGTAGTCAGCTTTGAACTGGAAATATGATAATTGATGGATGACTAGATGCAAGTTTAGTCTAGAGCACAACCAGTTGCTGCAAAGCTACTTTGATACTGTTGCCACAACATGTCGCGATTGGGGTGTGTGTTATGAACTTAGCCATTTCATGTGTCAATTTTACGCATGACTATCTTTTACGTATACCAAGTATGACGATCTTTCTAGGATTAAAGGGGTATCCGTACGTATAGAAATGTAATGTATCAATTAACATGTATATATATAATTATCAGAGTTACCTCCTGATTCGGTTTAGCCATTTTTGCCTGCCTGTCTGACGCACAAATCTAACTTTGGAATATTACTGTAACGGACCATATTATACTCTCTTGTAAAAAGTAGATAGATCAGTAAGAAAGTGTCCGGTATTCTTTTCAGATTTCAGTACAAATCGGAAGTACGAGTATTACTTACTTACTATCTCTAACTCTCCACTTGCCTTGACCCCCCCCCCCCCCCCCCCCCGGGGGGCATGGGCGCGTCAACATCTCTAGCATTTCTATGCTTTGTTGACGTTTCAATAGCATATCTACTTCTCGGAAGTGCAGTTGCTGGCATGCACCTCCTAACCGCGCCGTCTTTTATACTGACATGCTCGGAGAGAACTGTAAGAATTCTATTAGTACTCACAGGCAGTTTTTTGATCGCTCCGAGATTTGATCTTCGAGCTCTAGATTAGTATCGTAGAGCGGTGACCGAACGATCACGGCCACCAAGCGCGACAAACCACCAACTTTCCAACTTACTACGCATCTCTATTTTAGCTTGGCAACGCACAATGCAATTTTGTTGCGACTTGAAACACTGCCGGTTGAGGTTCGTTTATTCTCAAATTTATTTAACTTTCGCCAAGCTTTCTGGTTTCATACGGATAGAAGCCTTAGGTCTCGCATTTTCCAGCTATTCGTTTCCAAGACGACTACAAATGTGTGAGAGGTCTATTAGTATAATGGAGCCGTGCTCAAAGTACGTTACGCGATTTTTGCCCATTTTGACATGGATATGTCTTATAGCTGGGGGTCATCCTAAAAATCTGTCCGTCACACGAAATGTCTGTTTTTCTACTCGGGGGTCAGAAGAGGAAACAAACCCATTGAAAATTTTTCCGAGTTCTATGAATGTAGTGGCCGATCCTCAGTCAATCCGAGTCAGTCATCAAAGGGAACTCACGAAAATCGAAAAACTTCGCATCATGAACTGACTAAACAACCAGGCACCCATAAAACAAGTCAACATCATTCAACTGCCATCCCCTCGTGATTCAAATCTGCTCACAACACCAGCCACATCCAGACAACCTGTCTCCCTCACTCGTGCACAGCGCTATGGCTCCTCCTTCACAGCAATCTTTTTGTTTTCATCAATTAGTCACTAACCTGACTCAGTAAGAAAATCGTTGGGGTAGGTCGGGAAATAGCTTCAACTTCACACACACACACACACACACACACACACATACACACACACTCGTATGCAGGCAATGGAGAGACGGTTGAGTCGAAGAAGTACAATGGATGGGCGTTGCTTCGTCATCGGCGACAGTGCGAAAGAGATGCTTGCTCCACGGACCTTGGACTACACTTCCGCGGTGGATCCACCCCTTTCTTGTGATGGCCAATCCCATCCAGCCGACTGAAATCAGTGTCACCAAGGTCACCAACGTGTTTTTCCAGTGGATGTAAGGAACTTACGACCGTACTTGTATCGCGCATACCGCGTACTATCACGATCGATGATATATCAACTAACAGTGCACAATTCTGATTTAGTGAGGAGAATAGTGCAAATGATGCAGTTTGTGCAGCGCGGATAACGTAAACGTTAATGCAATAAAATTGTGTTGTCGCGCTTACCGTCTTTAGACTTAGACGAGTACTATCTATGTAAGTATCTAATAGTAAGTGTGTTTAGCTAGACCGCGGCTTGACGCGATCGATCGCGGATTGACGTACTAACGAAGCACAGGCGCATATAAATATGTAGAGTGGATGATCGCTTGATCCACACACGGGGCAACGGTTGGGTTAATTTGTATTCTCCTGTACACTATACGGGACGGTATGTCTTGAAAATGATACAAAGTATCTACACTGCATGCAGATACATCGGTACATCTTATGCCTACCGAAAGCGTGGGACGTGTTTTGTCGAATGAATTCATCCAGTATAACTATACTGGGATCTTTATAAAACTTACGTCGATATCTTCAACACAACAGGTTCCACGCAGTCGGTAGCCAAAGACATATCCATGTTCCGATGTATCTGCATGCAGTGTAGATACTTTGTATCATTTTTTACCAATCCCTTGTCACATATCGTCACTAACTCAAAGTTTCACTATTAGTCATGTCCATTTCAGTCCATGGTCCATGAGGATGACATAGCTCTTAAATTTTTGTTGTTTTCTATTGATATCGACGAATGTGTCGTGAGGCAAGGCATCGCGTTTGTATGAACCTCTGTATCGATATATTCCGCCTCGACAGGGAATCGATCAATAGGGACATTAGAAATAAAACCTTTTTGGGCTCGTCCACTGGTAAATCACTGCAGTCAATTAATTACGTAAATCGAAAACATACTTCTGAATTCTCCTTTCTGATCTGGTGGCGTCGATCGGATAAGTAAACGAAAGTACATAGAGTGAAATCTCGCGTTAGCGGACACCATTTGGGTTCAAACTGTTGGCCGCTAATGAGCAATGCCCGTTAAGGTAGATTTCACTGCATTATGCATTTTAAATCAAACACACGCAAAAATCTTATAGATATGTATATTATTATAGTGTGAAGACTAGACCTAATTTGGATGAGAAAAAGGAACATAACAATACAATAATGTGACGTCACACTATCGGTATCGCCCTTCCCCATATCAAACAAACAAAACGTTCACCGACATTTCATTCATCTGGTCCAACTCAACCGAACCCTCCTCTTTTACCTTAATTTTCTTTCCTTACCCGCAAAGGCTATGCTATTGCATCAAAGGGTATCCCCTAATATTTGGCATTAACAAATTAAAATTGCTTTGTCAGATTTTGGACAGTATGCCGAATGCGCCTTTAGCCTGGTTGATACGACGAGCGAAGTTCTGCTCCGTTCCACCATTTTTGGCAACAATGCTACCCATGATTTTGTGGGGGAGTACGCATCATATGTTTTCTGCATAGTCAAGATAGATAAGATGTACATATCCATTGAACTTCTCTGTCTAGTCCGGATAGAGCTACATGCAACACATCGCCAATCATTATGAGGAATAGGATTGCTGAGATGATACAAACCTGCCGAACTCCACTGTGAATCTCAAAGTCCCCCGACACCTTACGACAGTTCCCGCCATCGTAGGTTCCTTAATAATAGCCATAAATTTCTCAGTGATGCCTCTCCTGCGCAAAGCCGCCCATTCGAATCCCGGTTTACATTGTTGGAAAATGCAATACTCCTATTATTGTTACTTTTACTCCTATTTGAATTTTCATAATTTCTGTAGTATATGTTAATGTTTCTTATCATATCCAAGGTGTGGGTGACAGTATATCTACGCCACTGTTCAAATTCGAGTCGTTTTCGTCGAAGAGTAAGTGTTGATAGCAATGATATTTCACTACTGCCTGAAAAGGGATAAATGAGTGACTGGTTCACGCCAATATTTCATATTGATGGAAGCTGAGTTCTACCATGCATACGGCCCCATATATTTGTACATTCCAAGTGATGGCGCGTATTGAAAACGATCGGGGTAAAACTGAAATTTCACTTTTCGTCGACAGTGGTAATTTGAACATGTGCTTGGCGAGTGAATTCATCACGTCCTTAACGAAAGCATATCAAGGAGATATATATTCGTACTAGGTGGAATTTAGGTTAAAAGCTTTTTCGAATTATATTTATTTCAGTGAATTCACAGGCAAAAAAGGTGGTGAAGTGTTACGGTTATTCATGTTCAAAATTGAACGTTCTCTGTAGTTCATTTGGTTGCGTATGATATCCCTCAATATGTATGTTCACGACTTCTATCCAATACATAACGGATATGGAAAATTTTCGTATCGGATTAGTCAAACAGTGCATATGAAATAATTTCCCTGAGTAATTTCTTCCTTTTACCTAAGGACATATATGCAAAATACACGAAAGTTTCACATCACACACTTCCGACAAGCTTATCTGCAATGCAACCACTTTACACATGAAGACTCCTCTTCCGTCCGGTGGGTGCCAACAATCCATATTCTTGCCTAATAGTAACCACCAGACTATCCAGCGTAAACAAATTGCACATGACCTGACACTAAGCAAATTCATAGGGTGCATGCAATCAACTCGGTATTCCATTGAAGTTAACACCTCGACTTTATTCGGTATCAAATTCAGTGCTGGCTTTAACGAACTTGCCCAAAACTTTTATGTAAACTTGTCTAAAACTTAAAATAATTAACTTCGTTTTCGTATGAAACTTTGATGATGTTATAAGAACCAGTGGAATTTCTAACAGTAACCTGACCTAGAATTGGCACATAAATTGCATGGGGCAGATCTTGAGTATCCTTTTTGGGAGTACAGTATGTAGAACAAGGGTTTTTCGTGGCTGCCATAATGAATATTTATCTCTTAATTTCGGTAGGTAGATAATAGGGGAATTTTTAAAATCGACGGCTTCCCCATGGTATTCAATCCGTCGAAAAATATAATCCATTAAGACCTAATTGAACCCGTGTTTTTTGGGGGCACGGATATTAGAAAAATTTAAAATAAAAAAAAAAATATTTTTATTATATTGTAGCACAGTTAACTACAATATGCAGTTGATGAAATCAAAATTATTCTTAAATAATACATCTTGTAGATTTTTCTGATATTAATAAGCCTTTCACTCTAGAGACCAATATGGAATTGGCGCTACTACGAGTAGTGTTTTCAAAGCAATTTCATTTGGCGTTGTCATTGTTCCTGATAGCCATTTAATAGACTAGGAACTGACGGTGGTTGAATATGAAAAACTAGCACACTGCAGTTTCTTAGTGGATTCTCTTCTAGGGGTTGTAAAAGGCTAGGAAAGTTCAGGGTGTCAGCTGGAAATTGTGGTCGTCATCCTGGGAGGAGGCAAGCAAAAAACAACATGCGGTTAAGCTGGACGCGTTCCGGAAATCGCTCGGAGCTGGACAACTGGTAACCCTTGAAAGTTTTAATCTCAAATTCTTCAGATCTTAGTCCTCTACTATATATATCGCGTACCATACTCGTAATTTTGCTTAATAGACATATTCGCGTGTGATGATTCGCCCGGAAACTTGTTATAATTGTTTAATTGTTTCTCCTATTTAAATTCGTTATTGAATACACATTTCAACTGAAGCCGACGCCCTCTGGCGCGATATGTCCAATTTTTCAACATTTGTTGCATACTGCTTTCGTAGCATTGTTCTCCTTTTAGTTTTTTGATTGAAACACGAATTGATTTTTTTTTGCCTTTTGCTTATCGTTTCGTACACTACATACACATTTTGGGGCGACCGCGCAGTGTTTTGAGGCATCAGTCTCATGTTTGACTACCGGTGTTTCGGGCTCGAATCCCGTCTACGCCGACGTTCGTGGCCATGGATGTCCAGAAGGTGCATGCTGACAACTGCGTTCTCCGAAACCAGTTTATGCTGTCGAAACATCAACTGGGACACTTGGAACAGTTGACACGCTATGCGCCACAAGGGGTTAGGGCAATTAAGAGACATACTACATTCACTGCTACTGGTGAAATGCTGCCTTTTTAGGGTTTTGTAGTAAAAACAAAACCCTTATGAAATCGGTCATGCGTCCGTCTGTCTATCCATGAAATATCTCGCGAGCCGCCAAAGCTACATGCATGAAATTTGGTTGAAATATGTAGAAGTACTATAATTTTCTGGAAAAAGCAACGCGTTGTAATATATCAACTTTAAGGGAGGGGTCCCCATAGACGGGAAATTAAGGTCGAAATTTTTTTTTTTTCGTTTCGCATAGGCAAGTGGGGTATCGTAAGAAAGGTACCCTCGAGTACATTCCATTTTTGGGATTTTTTTTTTTTTCAAATTTGAAAAAAGAAGAAAAGAGGGAGAGGGGAAAATATGTGATTCGAGTTTGTCCCCCCCCCCCCTTGCATTTCGAGACCGTTATACTTAGAAATATAAAAGTTTACAGAAAAGCGGCATTTAACTAGCATAGAAAACTAAAAATAATAGAATTTTGAAATCTCATCAGAAATTGTTAATAATAGTACATTTCTATAGTTGCAGTTAGCACTCTGCACTCCTTAAGCACATTCCAGGTCAAAAATACTGCTGGCCAATGATAACCAACGTCATTGGCAATAATATCTCTAAGTTTCATTACAATCACATAATATTTAATAATAGTACATTCACTTAAAGTTATTCATTTTTATCCACACAAAAAATACACCTACCGGCATCATAGGTGTGAGTACTACTTTCATGTTGTTTTTGTAGTGCGAATTGCAGCTATTTAATTAATCATTTTTGAAAGGGTAAAGTTTGGTTGGGGCGCTGTATCGTATTTTTCAACTTTAGCGGGTGGAGGGGGAGGGGAAGGGGGAAGGGGGAGGGGGGTTGGAAGGGAAGGGGGGTGTCCACATAGAGGCGAAATTAAGTTCAATTTTTTTTATCGACTGGTATAGGCAAGTGAGATGTTGTGAGAAAGGTTATGTTGAGTACATTCCATTTTTTCCATTTTCTTGGAATTTGGAGAAAGGGGAATAGTGGGGGAGAACAAAATATTAGTTCGTAATTTACCCCACCCTCCTTGCATTTCGAGACCGTTATACTTAGAATGGAAAATGATGGAATTTGTACTATATATGTATGTCCTCAGAATGGGTTAATTTCTATAGTTACAATTAGCACAGCTCTGCATACCTTAAAGACGTTCGAGGTCAAAAGTACTGATGGCCAACGATAACCAACATCTAAGGCAATAATATGTTCAAAGTTTCGTTACAGTCACGTAATACGAATTGGGATGTTAAACCTTAGACAGATGATACACGATAGTTATCATTATTAGATAATTATGTTTGCGAAGCACGTCTGTCATGTGCTGTTTCACCTGATGATAATTGAAAGACATCTTTTCGATCGTCATTAACATAATGTCATTACGACTTAATTACGTTCCCTTTCAACCGCTTGCCGCGCTATTCTTTGGAAAAAATGGAAAGAACAGCTGGTTTCCAGTTGTCATTTGCAATTGTTTGCACGGCAATGTCATCCGTTCACGTCCAAAACCGCACAAATCTTGTTCTGGCTCCCGTTTTTCACGTGTGTCACAGTCAACGATAAACACGTTTGGACTTAATGATCATTGACGCAAACATGTTTAACGACGATCGTCTGCCACGGGTTTAAGATGCTAGTGGGCAAGACATTTTAATTATGTTTTTTTATCCATCTGAGTGGTATCAAGAAAAGCAAGGAGCCGATATTTATATCCGAAAATAAGCGCTTGCTACAAAACCCTCGGATTGCAGGCGTAGCCCTCTATATTCCGGTTTCATTTTTATTGTAGCCACCGATTTAATTGTTGCCTCGAAACTACATATATAATGGGTTGCACCTTTTGCAGAGCTGCTGATCGAAGGCTGACGTGTGGAGTCCGAAGGACAATTAGAGCACGGATCATTTCATCAATATGATTTTGTAAACAACTTGTTCCGCTGCAGTTGAATTGGCACACTCGAAAACATGACGTGTTGTGCGAAAATGTTCCGTTAGCTTCACCGTAAATGGTTCGTATGAATATTCCGTTTGTCGAACCGAACAACTTTTTGAGCAAATCAAAAATTTCAATGGCAGTCCCGGACAGAAAAAAATGATTTTTTCTTTTCTTCAGATACCACGGAATAGCTGGTTGAGTTGCTTTAGGTAGGAACTGATTGAAGCTTCGTGTTTAAATTATGGAAAGCTGGAACTAGAGGTGATTCCACCATTGCGTCCGTGGAATATTCCAACATCGATTGCATCCAAGTATGCTGCAGTTCAAGCAGAGACCGCGTAAACTCTTGTTGCTGTTTCAAGAGTAGTTGAAACATTTATGGGGTACATATTCAATTTCTACAATATCCAGTCAAAAATCCCATTTTCGCAACGCTAGCTGATATCATCTGGGGGAGTATATTTCAATTATCCAGGAAATCTACTTTTTAGTAATGTTTCAGTGTGAAATAAACCAACATTGCGTTGATAGCATGCAATCATACGCTGCAATTTTTCTGCTATCCATTTGGCGGGATTTTCACGTCTAATGGCTTCGTCTACCATAAAGAGACGCTATCCAATCTGCTGACTGACATGTACATAGTTGGATTTGTATTATTTATAGTTGCACCATTCAGATAATACCATTGTTGATATGATATCGTCCTAAGATTATGATGAGGTTACATGATGTGTGATGGTTCTCAGAATATGTGTCCTTTTACCTAACAGTCACAGACAAGGTTCACATATTAGTTCAATTCAGATACAAGAAAACGTAGAAGACTAATGATATTTTAGGACAACTGATGGATTGCAATCCGTTTCATATAAACTTTTCTTTCTCAGAACATCTGCTATTTTTACACGCAGTTTTGTTCTGATAGGGATGGGATATGAATCAAAATTCAATCAAGTATGGAGTCTTGTTTCATATTTCTCATAGAATTGTTTGGAGTTGGTTAGAGCAGCGGCGTAGAAAGCTTTTCGTCGAGGGGGGAATGGGTTGTCGGCATTAATTTTGTTCGTCAGGGAAAACAAGGTTTACATTTGAACTGAACATTAATACAAAAATTGGAGAAATTTTTGTTAGACTTCGTTAAAATAAATAACTGGCACAACAGTCAAATTTTGGACCATGGCCTCGGGATGGGTTGGGGATGGTCGGCAAACTCCGGTCCGCCTCTGATTTTCATCCGACCCGCGAGGTCATATTGCTTTTTATATGAAACCATGTTATAAATAATTTAAAATGAAGTGTCACCTCAAAACGTTATTTTAAAGTGTGCAAGATTCGCACTGCATCTGACGATGTTATCACAATAAACGCACAGTAAAGTACTGACTAAATACTCGCCTAATGGTAGACCCAGCCACACCGAAAATTTGCTTGATAAATCGCGTATAGTATTTGCTCTGTTTTCACCGATTTATTGTTAAATAAAAGTAGTTAGTGAAGATTACTCCGGCACGATGACTCGATGTGAACATTCACATGTTTGGTTGCTGGATATTTGGTAAGTACTCGGTTATTGACGAACATTTGTTCGGTAATCGCCCAAATAATGTAGCGCCATAAAAATCCGCTCCCCCACGTCCACGTCTAAATACCAAATTATATTGTACGTGCAATTTTTTTCGTTAGAGTAGCCTTAGAATTTTCTCAGTTTTCTCTGGTAAAGGACTCAATAGCATGGATCTTGTGTCAGTGAGTCCTGCGCCAGAAGAAATTAAAAGGCTTTGTAGAGTTTACATTGCTATCTGCACAGATAAACTGATAACAATCAGTCCACCCTCGTCTCATGAGTTATTGTCGAGGCTGATGAAAGGGTACTTCGAGGCTGTCTGGCGACCTACAACCAAGTCACTCTATGAACTTCTAGGGGTTAGAACCCATTCGTGGCCTCAGCTGGGGGTCAGCCAGAATTTTTTTATTAGCACGGGAGCTATGCGTTCACGTCCAGCGGATGCACTTAATATCATCCTAGGTCTACTCCCTTTAGACCTACATACAAATAAAATTCAATGCGGCGTGTAGCGCTGTCAGACTAGGGGAGTCTGGATATTGGACGTCCAAAGACGAGAGGGGGCGCATTGACAACGTGTGACACGTCTACGAAACTATGGCCAACATATGATGCACGTAAATCTAATGCCCTTCTGAAGAGAATCCGTTCGGATGTCGCAAAAGTTACAGCGGTTATGACGGGGCATTGGCCGGCGGGAGTGCACGCGGAAGATTGGGTAAAACTTACAACATGTTCTGCCGAAGCTGCAATGAGGAAGAGGAGGTAACTCTGATCCATTTCTTGTGCAAACGCCCGGCTCTTGCGAGAATCAGGCATCCAGAAGTGCAGTGCTTTCTTCCAAGAGCCACTCTAACCAACCAACCATTCCATCTTACCATTGATTTGGCATTCAATGCAATTTTTCAATCGAAGCTACAAAAAAACAGGCCCAACATCTTTCCTTCCTCTAAAAACGGAACTGTACGAAAAAAGGTTACAACCCAAATAACATCATCATTAACGATATTCCAGCTGAAGTTTCACTCAAGATGTTGACTATACATATAAGTCGATTATTCTAAGGGATGGATGGTTTCGAAATGATATTCTAAATATATTTGTACATGTACATAATCCAACATTTGCTCAAATATAATTCGATAAGGAACGAAAGATTTAGAAAGTACGTTCTATGAGGAAACCCCTCTAAATGACACATCGGTACCTTAAACACTAATCGATACCGCCGTATGGTGCTTACGGTTCATTGTGTCCTTTAAGCCCTGATTTGTTCAGAACATTGGTTTCAAGTCCCATCAATCATCACCTCGATTCCGATAGTGCCGATCATACCCAAGAAGGTCCTATTGTCCCGACGATCAGCTTCAGCATCACTGTAAAAACTAGTCAATGGGTTGTGCTTAGGATTACCCAAGGAAGTTACATATCAAATTTGGTTGATATCGAACCGCGAGAAGCTCTCAGACCAGACAATCGAACGAACATACAGCTTGGTTCGGGCTATATGCCCATTCCTGTGAATATGTGGGACGGACCAAAAATCAAGATGGAATGAAATACTCCCGGCTACATTCGGCTCCGCTAGAAACAAATTTTGTTGATAGGAATTTTCACGAGCAATTGTGAGTTCTCTTACTTGCGATGAATTTTAGTCGTTTTCTGAAATCAGCGACCAGAGGAGGGCGGGGGGTCTATCTACCCCACTGGCTTATAGAGTTTTCTTGGAAGTTGTCTATTATATTTTTTGAAAGCGAAATAACCTTAACTTGATAATCAATACAGATTTTTCTTTTTTGGAAAGAGTTGAGTATATTGATCCATTCATTTATTTTTGGAATACATAAATCCTTGATGCTTCCTGTTATGTACTCGTATTTCATTTATGTTCTCTTATATCAAGGGTGCAGATGCCTTTGATATTTCAAAGTTACGTATAAAAACAGTATACACCCTACCCTAACTGGAAAGAAATTTAGCAATAAGAGTAAACTTAATTTTCAATGTTCATACCAATTCACAATAGAAACAAGACGAAAATACTAACTCGATAATGCTGTCGTGAATAGAAATCTAAAATCTATAGAAATCGAACATAGTGTATTCTTTGATTCTGATGGAAGCAGAAATTTGCATGAGACGCGTTCTTGTGGAATGTAACTTTCAGAATTGTTAATTATTTTATCTGAAAAAGCCGGAAAAGTTGGTCGTCCTCGGTAGTTGTCCTTGCTGGACGATGCCCTGTTTGTTTGCAAAAGTTCAGCATTTCAACAACTGAAGTAAAAGCAACAGCGCATATAGCGAGCGATAAGATGATATGGCGCGGCGATATTTCTTAGAAGTGGATTTTCACGAGGTAGAAAGTAGAGAGTAACTTCACTAAGAATGAAGCAAAGTTTCGTACTTAATTCAGAGCCGAATAAAAACCAACAAAAACTTCACAATATGCCATCTGGCTTTATCTTACTTATCATGTACTTGGGAAGAGCTTTTGAATATTCTTGAGCATTTTGTTTATATTGTTTCATTTGATTGGTTAAAGTTTCTCTTCGAGCGCAATTATTTTCGAGTATCGATAAAGATACTGCATTCTAATTATTTGCTTTGCAGAGGGTCGTACAATTAAGAAGTTCGTATTGAATGCAAAAAGAACGCATTTTCTTTGCGGTTAAGAGTTACATATTTTTTCTAGCCAGCTAATGCATATACACCAACCCTTCAAGTTTCTTCCTGACAGCAGAAAGTTTGACAGCTTCAGCTTTGACAGGGAAGAAGTGTTAAACGAGTCCCACATATGTAGCTACCATTGCGATAATCACTGCAAAGGAGCTTATGGGATTCTCAATAAGTGGTAAGAATAAAAATTACAAACTTGGAGGACTTTTTGGACTAGCCACATTGCCAGCCCTCTTTTGATACAAGTTAGAAGTTGCAGGAAGAAATTGAACACTATAGTTCGAATTAAGCGATTTAAAAGAAGCTCAAAATAGCTGCTTACATTCAGCAGAAATAAAAAATAAATTTCTCGTATGGACCAACTGAAAGGATTCCGCAAAGCTACCTGTGCAAAAATTGGTTACTTTCATGTTTAAGGGCGTATATATGGCCCTTCCTTCAACTTTAAATTAATAATTATTACTATGCTTCTTGCTCTGCTCGTCTAGCTGAAGTGAGACCATTCTATAACAAAATCGTCAATATGGGTTTCTGTGATCAAGCAAAGTGGTCATATTTCCCACAGTGTACAAAAAACTGGCGATCTATGTGGCCATATGACTATTTTCATTATATCTAACAAATTTGACGCGCTCGGTAGTCGTGAGTTCTCAATTGCCTCTCTGCGATTCTACAACTAGAGAAAGATAGGTTTAATCCTCAGCGTGTCAATAAAAACTTCTCTCTGTACTACTAGAACTCCAATAGCGTTCCGGGCTTGTCAGTAAAAGACGGCTTGGATAGAAGGTGCATGCTTACAACTGCACCAACCTAAAAATATGTTATCAAAACATCATCAAGGCGTAGCTATGCAAGAGATGTTGGCGCGCACGTTAACGTTAAATTGTGTGGAAGGTAAATTTCATCTCACGCGATCTGTGTACCTTGAAGTGAAAAGTCAAGTTTGTGGATTTCACGAGGATGAAATTTTTTCTCGTTCAAAATGTACGAGAAAAATGTTCACTGACAGCTCAGCTGTCTCTGTCGGTGTCATTCAGATTGTGTTGTGTTTTCCCGCTGTTGTTTCTAGTTGGGCAATAGATAATAGATGATAAAGCGACGGGTCCTAACGAGACTCCGGCTGAGCTGCTAAAATCTGGTGAAACGGGTCTGCGAATCTGGGAGGACGAGGTGATACCAGATGATCGCCGCAGGAGCATCATCTGTCCCATCCACAAAAAGGGAGACAAATTGCGGTGTGGGAATTACCGAAGCAGTGAAATGCCTCGGTCCTACTTCCTTCAAAATGCTGAAGAAAATTCTGGAGAATAAAATAAGACCATATGCTTAACGAATCATTGGCGGGTATCAAGGCAGTTTCAGGCCTGGTCGCTCCACAAACGATCAGCTTTTTACGGTTCAGCTAATCCTGCAAAAGTACTGGGAATACAGCCTTGACGTGTACCAAATCTTTGTCGACTTTAAGGAGACATACGACAGTATCGCTCGTGTACTGAACAACATCATGCTGCGATTTTGTATACCAGCAAATATAGTACGAATAACAAAGATGACGATAACCAACTCCGTCTCACAGGCCAGAATCCAGAAAAGGTTGACTGATCGTTTTGAAACACGCACTGGTTTGAAGCAGATCCATGGACTGGCGCCGACGCTCTTCAACCTAGCACTTGAATACGCCATTCGGATAATAGATACGAACACCAGCGGAACGCTACTCACCGACTTACCACAATTGATAGCGTACGCAGAAGTTACACATAACCCTCAAGACCTCAATACTAATCCTAATAATAAGGATATAACTACTAAGTTTAATTAAAACTTATATTGTAATACTTACATTATAGTTACTAAGTTCAAATCATTATAAGTATGACTCACTATACAATATCAAATATTTCTTATAAACATATAACATATTAAGTTACCCATGAGTCATACGATCATCCAACAATAATTGTTTATCAATATAAATATTATGCGTATTCAGCACTTTTATAATAAAGATTTCATTTCAAGAATAAAAGCATATTTGCTTAGATCAGCATAAATGCAGGTGTCGGTCCATGCGACAAACAAAGACATCGTATCATGCAGATGTCCAAATGTAAGCAATGATACGATCACCGAACAGAATGAAAACTGCAGACCTAATCAAAATAATACTATTTAAGCAGGAGACCACTCTGGTCCAAGTCAGTTCTAATACAGTATTCAGTTCCAGTCGGTCCAGTTGGTGTTCAGTTGGTGTTCAGTAATAGTTAGTTGCAGTCAAACAAAGTTATTATTGAATAAAGTGTTTCTTTTAAATAATAAAAAACCAGTGTTCTTATTTCAAGTGAGGAACTCGTAAGAGTATAAATATTTTTTTTGTTGTTGAGTACAATCAGCAACATAACTGGCGCAGTCGTTCGTCTAAGGAGGGAGGATCCGCCTTTGACTTAAAAAACCTACCTGCATTCACAATCGTAAGTAAAGTGAAAGTGAACTTAAAAACTCCTTCGATTAGAGAAAATCTGGTCGAAGTAAAATAAACAAAAGTTTTGAAAAGTACGCCCACAAAAGTAGCTAAGGAAAACTTAGACTATTAGGGTAGGAACAAAAAACAAAACTTTTTAATAAAACAAAACCCAAATTAGAGAAAATCTAATTTTAACAAAAATCAATAAAATAATAAAATAAAAAAAAAAATTACACCAATTAATATACTGTATTGCAAAGCAGTGAGCTGCATTTTAAGAAAAAGCGCTCGATTCCCTGTGGTAAACACTGAGGAATTCTAATATAAAAGTGTAACAAGGTCCTCCAGTACCATAAACTGTACAGTGGAGACAAAAAGTCTCATAAAATAAATTAAACACATCTACAAAATATATAAACAATGGCAGAACAGGAAATACCATTGCCATTGGACCTTTCGTTCGATGAATTACTAAAGGAAGTACGCAGACTACCGGTATATAATGGAGACAACAGAGAGTACGCTTTATCTTCGTGGCTAGAGGAAGCACAAACCATTCTCAATTTGGCTCAGGGAAACCATCAAGCGTATCTATTCAGACTCGTCCTGCACAAAATTCAAGGAGCAGCCAGAAACACAATTCAAAAAATAACAGATCCAACGTGGTCATCAATTAAAGCAATCCTAATCTCAACATTCGGAGTTAACGAATCATACAGCAGCATAATCAACAGGATACATAAGGTAAGCTTCAAAAACGTCGACGACGCATATCATACTTTAAATAAACTATTAAATAGAATAAATACTAAGTACCTACAAGATCCTCAACAAATTGTACATTTAGAGTTTAACCCAGTCCGAAACGAAGGGTTGGTCTTAAACAAATTTAAATCCCTTCTGCCAGAATACAAATCATTTCTAATTGAAATGAGAAATTGTCAAACACTTAACCAGGCATACAATATCCTTAGAGAAATTCAATACAACACTGACAATTACAATCCAGTACAAAACATTAACCCTCGTACTCGTCCAAATCATAGAAATTATAATCAAAATTCAAATCCAAATAATCGGTATAATCCAAATTCAAATCAAAATAACCGTCACAATCAAAATTCATTTGTGCACCGCCAACAAAATAACTATCATCCTTCTAGAAACAATTACAATAATCGTTTTAATCATTACAATCGCCCACAAAATAATCAAAATAACAGACAAGAACTGATGCAAGTTGACAATTCGAACATGTACAGGAACAGAGACAATAATCCAGAACCTATGGATGTAAATTTTCAGCAATGTGCCTCGGAAACCCTTTACCAGTAATCAACTTACAAATAGAGAATGAAGTAATTCCAACACTTATAGATACTGGCGCTTCAATTTCTAGTATAGACAAAAAATGTTTTCCCTTTATAGAAAAATTAAAATTAAATAATCATATAATAGTTAACGGCTTAGGTGGCACATGCCATGTCACGGAAAAAATAAAAACCAACATGCCAGTAGAGTTTAAACTTCCTGAATCTCACAAAATTCTGTGGAACGTCATGGATTTCCATGATAAAACCTTTAAAGCAGTGATTGGTCAAAATCTACTGTATCCATTAAACGTTAAATTAAATTTGGGAGAAGGAACCATGGAAGCTAATAATCAAAAATTAAAATTTAATTATGCTATCCCTGAAGAGATAAATTTTCAGAGTGAGCTCAGTTCGACGGATAACCTTGATAAGTTGTTTAATGAGTTAAATAGAGAGGAAGTAAATTCGCTAAAAAAGATACTCAATGAATATGAGGATCTACTCTATAAGGAAGGAGAAAATCTTTCCTGTACCACTCAGACAAAACACGAAATAATCACCAAAAACAATAAACCCCTTTATTCCAGAATCTATCGTTTTCAGCCTGTCCATGAAAAGGAAGTAGAAGTTCAAATTAGCGAAATGCTAAAACAAAAAATCATCCAACCCTCAAATTCCCCTTATAATGCTCCAATATGGGTAGTTCCAAAAAAAATGGATAACTCACAAAAGCAAAAGTGGAGAATAGTTATCGATTATAGAAAACTAAATGAGGAAACAATAGATGACAAATTTCCGATTCCTAACATTGAATCGATATTTGACAAACTTGGAAAAGCACAGTATTTTACAACTCTGGATTTAGCGAAAGGCTTTCACCAGATTGAAGTCAGCGAACATGACCGTCGTAAAACAGCTTTTTCAACCCCACAAGGTCATTATGAGTTCATTAGAATGCCCTTTGGTCTCAAAAATGCACCAGCAACTTTCCAACGCATGATTAACGAAGTTCTTAGAGAATTTATCAACAAAATTTGCGTAGTATACTTGGATGACATTTTGATATTTGCCACATCACTCCAAGAAATGGAGATTAACATAAAAAAAATATTTGACGCTTTGAGAAAAAACAAACTTAAAATTCAACCAGACAAATGTAAGTTCTTTGCCAAATCAACTGAGTATTTGGGTCATATATTGACAACCGAAGGAATCAAGCCAAATCCTGGAAAAATTGATGCTATTCGAAATTTAAAAATCCCTAGTACCACAAAACAAATAAAATCTTTCTTAGGTATCACCGGTTATTATAGAAAGTTTATTAATAACTATGCAAAAGTAGCTTTACCTTTAACAGATGCTCTAAAGAAAAATCGAAAAATTAATACAGAAGATCCCAGTTACATCGCGGCTTTTGAGAAGTTGAAGGATCTAATTACTAATTATCCCATATTACATTACCCCGATTTTAAACAAAAATTCACGCTTACTACTGACGCCTCAGATAAAGCTTTAGGTGCAGTACTATCTCAGCAAGGACATCCAATATCCTATGCTAGCAGAACTCTAAACGAGCATGAAAGAAATTATCCGACAGTAGAAAAAGAATTATTAGCTATTGTTTGGGGAACTAAATATTTTAGACCCTACCTATACGGTATAAAATTCGACATTCAAACAGACCACAGACCCCTTGTATGGCTTAGCAACTTTAAGGAACCAAATTCTAAATTACAGAGATGGAAAATAAAATTGAACGAGTTCAATTTCAATATTGAATACATAAAAGGAAAGGATAATAAAGTAGCAGACTTCTTGAGCAGAATTGACGCAGAAAAAGGCGAAATTAACGTTTTAACCAACAACAATAATCGAGAAAACGCAATGGAAATAGACGATAGTGAACATGTAACTATACACAGTTGTCTAGAGAATGAAAATGACCATATAGCAATTAGAGAAGGAATAGTAAATATATATAAAACTCAAATAATAATAGTGGAAAGAAAGCGTAAGGAACTTGAATCAATAAACAAAAAGCGAAAGATATTCATAGAAAAGAAAGACATAAGTAACGAAAACAAAATAATAGATATACTTAGGAGATACATACCAGAGAAAGGATATGTAGGAATATTTTGCGAACTAGACGACCATGCATGGAACAAAGTGCAAGTAACAATAATAAAATTATATTCAAATAATAAATACCTCAAATTCATTAAATGCACAAATAAAGCAATAGATTTAACTAGTGAAGAACAATGTTTGGAGAAAATCAAGGAAATACACGAAAAAAGTAATCATCGTGGAATCTTAGAAAATTACGCAGAAATTAAAAATGAATATCACTTTGATAAAATATTAAAAGTAATCACAAAATATATAAATAATTGCGAAGTATGTAATTTGGTAAAATATGACAGAAAACCTTTAAAACCAGAATTCAAACTAACAGAAACCCCCGAGGATATAAATGAAATAGTACATATTGACATATTCTTTATATGTAAACGACAATTCTTTACTACAATAGATAAGTTTTCGAAACATTTATACGTTAAAGAAACTACAGATAAAAATGCAGTAACTTTCATAGAACTTATTAGAGAAAGAAATGCTATACTAGGAAAACCCAGAAAGATAGTTGCCGATAATGAATTCAATATGATAAACGTAAAAGACTTCTTCAGAAAAGAAAATATTGAAATTCATTTTAACTCACCAAAATCACATACAGGTAATTCAGACATGAGTCGATGTCATAGCACATTATTAGAGCAAATTAGAACATTAGCGATAACCGAACCCGAACTAAATATTGTGCAACGAGTTCTAAAAGCAACAGAGCATTATAATACCAATATACATTCAGTAACCCAAGCAAAACCAATCGACATACAATATGGTAGAATAGATAAACCTAAACTAAATAAATTGTTGATTAATAAAAAGACTAAATGGATTGATTACCACAATAAAAATAGAGAGAAATTACCAGAAATCGATCAAAAAGAAGTATTTATCAAAAACTACAAAAATGAACGTCATAAGGAAAAACCTAAGTACAGAAAAATTGAGATAATAAAAGATAATTTAGGAAATATAATTTCAACAAGAAAAGGTAGACATCAAAATAAGATACACCCAGTTCGAATAAAAAGAATTAAGAAGCATACGAGAACAGAATCAAAACCAATATCAGAAATATCAAATACAGTAAGCATTCCGAATACGCTTACATTAGAACAGAAAACAATCATCAATAATGCATTATATAATGGCCCCTTAAACGAGACTCTTGTGTCAAATTTCAATCTAAATATTACTCGAGCCGACATCTCTACTTTAATTGATCAAAAATGGGTAAATGATCAAATAATTAATTTCTATTTGAACCTTATCAGTAAACGAAACAAGGACTCTATAAACCTACCCAAAGTATATATCATGAACACATTCTTTGTCCCGACACTCAAAGAGAAAGGATTTAGTGCAGTCAAGAAATGGACGCGAAAGGTAGATATTTTCTCATATGATATAATTCTAATCCCGGTTCACGTAAATGGAAGACATTGGTGTTTAGCTACGATTGATCTACGAAATAAGGAAATAAAATATTATGATTCATCAGGAAGCAGCGATAATGGAATATTAGATACATTAGGTGAATATTTAGCAGACGAATCAGAAGATAAGTTGTGTAAAGTCCTCGATATAAATACATTCACAAAAGAAAATGTGCGAAACGCCCCAAAACAGGAAAACGCAAATGATTGCGGTATATTTACTTGCATAGCAGCAGAATTCATTGCCAGAAATCATAAATTAGACTACTCTCAATGTCATATCCCATACTTTAGACAGAAAATTATCCTAGAAATAATACAGGGAAAATTATTACAATAAAAACCCTTTGCCTTTACAGAAACCTACACCCAACAATCATTGGACACCCAAACTCATACCATTTTTTATTGATCCTAACGTTTACAATTATACAAGCAGAAATTACAATTGAAAAACTACAAACCGAATCCGGAATAATATTAATAAAAAAGATCCAATTAGATTAATCAAAGACTATAAAAGAATTTATCACAAAATAGACTTAGTTCAATACGAAAAAGCACTAGACGAAATAACTAACGAAATCTATCCCGACCCCCATATGACAGAAACAATTAAATCTATAAAAGGAGAACTAAAATTATTACATTTCGATAGAGAGAAAGCTAAACAAGTTTCAATGCAAATTAATACACCTAAACCAAAACGACAATACGATAACAGACAAAGTACTAGACAAACTACAATGACATATTTACCTGACAAACAAAATTCTGTAATTGTTAGTAGAAAGGAACGCGGATTAATTAATCCCATCGGAAAAATTTATAACTTATTATTTGGATTAATGGACAATGACGATTACGAAGAGATCACAGAACATTTGAGAATAATAGATACAAATAATCACGCTATCATAGAGTCAATGAATAATCAAATTCAAGTTAACAACGTTTTTCAATCTAACCTTAACAAAATTGTTGACAACATTAACAAAACTAACAAAGCCTATAATCAGTCTCTAGCTAACATTAATAATCAGACACAAACAATAAATAAAATTCTAACAACCATTCAACTAAATTATAATCTTGATCTTATAAAGGACGAATTAGAAAAAATAATTGACAATGTAAACTCAGCAAAAACAGGAATCATGACTAGATCCATATTGACATACGATGAAATAGACTTTCATAATTTATCAGTAGAGGAATTAAAGGAAATAACAATAAATGTATTAACACAAGAAAGAAAAATAATATTTGTCATTAGCATCCCTATTTTGACTCAGCCCCTATTATCCTATTACGTAAGAAAAATACCTAACTCAAAATCAGAAACTTTGGATATAGACATTAAAGAAGTTGTACTTTACCATGGAGAATATTATGAACCAGAAAAAAGGACTAAATCTTTAAATAATCTTTTAAAATGTAAAAATATTAACTGTATAAGAGCATATGAGGATGATAATAATGTAATAGAAATTGAAAAAGGATTAATACTTACTGTTAACATAGATATTAAGATAAAACAAGATTGTAATGAAAAAACATATTACTTAAATGGAACATACATAATAAGATTTAATAATTGTAAACTTGAGATTGCAGGCAAATTATTTACAAACCAAATAAAAGAATTTCAACAAATTTTAACATTGGAACCAATTAAAAATATTTCAAAATTCAATTACGCAATTAATGTCGAAGATTTAAAACTTGAAGATATTAAAAATCTAGAAAAAATCGAAGAAATAAAATTTGAACATAAAAGAAATTCCATTGCAATCGGAACAACATTATTGTTCATAATTATCATACTCACTGTATCCTTCATAATATATATTTACTTTAAATGCCATAAATCAATCAAGATTAAAATAATTAACAAAAAGGATATAGAATTACAACCGATAAAAAACACTGTTGAGGACAACAGCAATCTTAAGGAGGGTGGAGTTACACATAACCCTCAAGACCTCAATACTAATCCTAATAATAAGGATATAACTACTAAGTTTAATTAAAACTTATATTGTAATACTTACATTATAGTTACTAAGTTCAAATCATTATAAGTATGACTCACTATACAATATCAAATATTTCTTATAAACATATAACATATTAAGTTACCCATGAGTCATACGATCATCCAACAATAATTGTTTATCAATATAAATATTATGCGTATTCAGCACTTTTATAATAAAGATTTCATTTCAAGAATAAAAGCATATTTGCTTAGATCAGCATAAATGCAGGTGTCGGTCCATGCGACAAACAAAGACATCGTATCATGCAGATGTCCAAATGTAAGCAATGATACGATCACCGAACAGAATGAAAACTGCAGACCTAATCAAAATAATACTATTTAAGCAGGAGACCACTCTGGTCCAAGTCAGTTCTAATACAGTATTCAGTTCCAGTCGGTCCAGTTGGTGTTCAGTTGGTGTTCAGTAATAGTTAGTTGCAGTCAAACAAAGTTATTATTGAATAAAGTGTTTCTTTTAAATAATAAAAAACCAGTGTTCTTATTTCAAGTGAGGAACTCGTAAGAGTATAAATATTTTTTTTGTTGTTGAGTACAATCAGCAACATAACTCAGACGACATCAATATCATATCTCGAAAACTGACCGACGCAGAAGGACTTCTGCATACTCTTGACACTGCTACAAAAGAAGTGGGACTACACACCAACGAGGAAAAACCAAAAATAATGATGCAATCATGAAAAAGGACGCCAGCACAATCGAATATCAAAATAGAGGGGACCTTAGCATCGAATTCGTAGACGACTTCACATAACTGCGTAGTAACCTCAAAGGACGTCAACGAAACTGCCGAAATCAAGCAACGGATACAGCCAGCAAATAGTGTAATTGTGTGGTCTTAAGCTTCTCTGCTCTATATCGATCTTGACAAAAAACGCGCCTTTTATAAAACTAACACTCTCATTGTGAGAGGGAGACCCTTTTTATAGAACTAAAATTCTCATTGTGTGAGGGTGACTCTTCTTTTAAAACGGAAACTCTCTATGTGGGAGTCAATAATTTGACATTAAATTTGGCGTTGACCGGTCCTTCGCGGTGCTTATACCTATAGTAACTAATATTTTGCATCATTGCATCCTATCACTCGAGGACCAGCAGCGATATTGAGCGAATGTATTTTGTATTGCAATATACATAATTGTAGAATAACTTAGGTGGCGGATCTTTTCTGCCTGCTGAAAATGGCAATTTGGAACCATTAGCCTTTAGTGGCCAATGTCGGGGAACCGATAGCACGATGAGCCATCGGATGGCCACAAATGGCTTCAATATTCATTCTTCAAGCAATGACCCAGCGCGTCTCTCAATTGAAAATCCGCTGTTATTGTTGGATGCTATTTACATAAGAAATTTTTGACTTAATCTCTTAAAAAGCTCTCATTATAAGTATCATAAAAGTTAATCTCTTGAAGCAACATTTTTATGATAGTGTAACTCTTCAAGAGTAGAACTCTCATGAAAAAGGCTCTTTGAGTGTGCAAGATGTCAAGATTTGATCTTGTAACAAGAGTAAAACTTTGCTAGAGTAATACTCTCATAATAATTGCGCGTCAACTGTTCCATGTGGGCCAGTTGACGTTTCGTCGGCATAAACTGGTTTCGGAGAATGCAGTTGCCAGCATGCACACTGCGCGATGCGATGCAAATTTGCAGTTTACACGCTGACGAAACGTCAAAAACGGGCATCGAAACGAATTACTGACGCGGAAATAACATAAAAAAACACTCGTGGTTGTGTTTACATAAGGTGCGTTTACGATTCGACAGCATATGTGCAAGTACTGAAATCATCTTTATTCATGTGTTTATTGTTGGATTCATCGACTCATCAACGGCGGAAGAGTATCCGTCGGGACCCGTCGTCAGCTAACAAATAACGCGTCGTCGTAAGCCCGTTTGCTGTTTACATGTGGCGGATATCGCAGATTTGACACGCCCGTCAGGCGTCACGTGTATTAGAACCTGTACTTTGAGAGAAATCACCGGGATAATTGGTGTCGTACGAAAAGCACTCTAGAATACGAATACAGAGTAGAAATGGTACAATGTATAAATCTTTCGTCGATAATTTAATTACATACGACCTCTTTTAAATACTTAATAATGTGTTCGAAATATTTAACCAAGTCGGTTATTCAGAAAACGCTTATAACATTCGTCGAACCGTTTTAGGAACCATCTAATTTATTTATTTTCCCTTAAAGAAGACACATCCATCATCTAATCAGTTAACCCTTTTTCGGCTACTTCATTCCGCCCGGTTCGAAACTTTATCGTCTTCTTCGGCTTCTCCATTCGCATCGGTGTCACAGCTAAACAAACTTTTTCGCGAATCTTGTCGCTCATTTCGCGATACCTATCCCAGCTTCTACTTTCCGCCGACGGCACTACCCTGATTATTGTCTTGTAGCTGTGACAGAGTTTTCGCGTTAATCCAATTTTCTCGCTTGTGAACATCTTTGCATTCCAGCGCTTTTGCTTGCTTACATTGGAAATTCATCTACCTATTACCGTGGAATTCGTCAGGACGAATAAGGACAACGCCGACGACACGAGTGGGCTGGTTGAATTTTGAAGCGTGTGCTGGGAACGGGTTGGAGGTACACAAATTTTACACGAGCGTAATTCGAATGACGTAGAAGGCGTGGATTTAATTAGTTCCATTTCTTCGTAGAAAGTTTGATCAACTTAATGGCACGTAAATAGTTTTAAGAAGATGTGGGATATTAAACTGTTACCGAGATACGTTCCGGATCGCATTACCAAATAGGATTCGTCAGGGAAAGCGACTTTTGGAGAATGTGCGTAGAAAGAAGAAAGTTTTCAAAATCATCATCAGCATTCTGGAGACGACTATCTTAATTTTGCGTGGATGTGTATCCTGTCTACGAAAACCAAATTATGCAAAATGTCTTTCAGTTCACGTAACTAAATTAGCTAGAAAGTAGCAACTGCTGGAATCCGAAGAGGAAATGTGAAGACATAACGAAATGTGAAGTGGAAAACTCAAGAAGGTATCGCCCAGGTGTTGCAAGTGCACATATTCTAACGCATATGCTCATATGTGTGAACATTATATGCATTATACAAGGACATTTTCTAGGAAACCAAAAGTAAGAGAAGATACATTCTTTTAGAATACAGTGGATGGGATCAATATTAATCCAAGTCAATGACTTAGCTTAGCTCTCCACTACCTCGGAAAATGATGAGCATTTAAGCCAATTCTACCCACTGCCCTTGGTTTCGTTCACATGGTGGATTGTACTCATGAGGAACTGCTTTAATCTCATTTGGGAAGCAGCAAAATATACAATGGTGGAAATTCGAATGCAAAAAGTGACACCTCACGGAAAGCGTAATCTCGAATAAAAAGTCAATAATTACGAATTATTGCTTTTAGCAAAACTTATTTTTATTTAATATATAGACTCAAATTTACAGTTTAATATTTAAATTATAACTCCGTTGCTTGATTTCGTCAATTTCGTTGGCGTCCCTAGACAAGTTGCAGCGCAAGTATATGAAGTCGTCCACGAACTCGATGTTGAAGTCCCCCACATTGATGCTCGATTCTGATGGTGTTCTTGTCGTGGATTGCGTTAATATTTTAATTTTACCCTCGTTGAAATGTAGTCCAACTTCTTTTGCAGCGGTGTCGAGCATATGCAGAAGTTCTTCTGCGTCGGCCAATCTTCGGGATATGATGTTGATGTCGTCGGCGTACGCTGCTAATTGTGTCGACTTGATGAGTTGCGTCTTGCTGTTGTCCATATTCATAGCCTGAATAGCGTATTCCAGTGTTAGGCTGAAGAGCGTCGGTGCTAGTCCATTGCCCTGTTTCAGATCAGTGCGTGTTTCAAATAGATCAGTAAGTCTATTATGGATCCTGACCTGTGAGACGGAGTTGGTCATCGTCATCTTTGTCAGTCACACTAATTTTGCCGGTATACCAAATTACAGTATGATGTTGTACAGTACACCACGATCGATACTGTCGTATGCCTGCTTGAAGTCGACAAAGATTTGACACCACATTGGGCGCCAAATATTTTCGGCTGCTTTTTACCGTAAATTTTCATTAACGTACGATTAAAAAAAGCCCTAATGTAGCCATGCAGCAACTAAATCGTTGATGTCATCATAGATGTTTGACTGAAAAAAAAGAAACCACTCCAAAGAGAAAATGTTGTGAAATAAAGTAGTTTCGATGTAATGAGTGATTTTGAGTATTAAGTTGAAAACAGCAATGTAATAACTTTGCTATTAGTTTTGGTTTAAACAATACGAAAAATTATAAGTTTCTAAAATAGTTTTTTTGCAAGGTCCATCTATTTCATAAGTTTTCTGTTGTGACAGAGGATTGTGGTTGTGTGAAGATACCACAAGCGTAGTCGAACTAAAGAAGCTTGTGCGCATTTCATACTTCTGTTCAACGTTTCTATTTCTATGTGTGATGTGTATTGAAATCCTTCATTTAATTTGTCAGAATTTTAGGCAGTTTGTTTTTCCAAACTCGAAATAAGGACAACATAGAAGCGATTGTCTAAGAAGCCCTTATGTACGCCACTGTATGGCCGGCCTTGAGATTACTTTAGTGCCGATGCACATAAACGTCCAAATGACGTCGGACGCCGCGTCACTTTCAATCGGATAAGAAGAAATACATTGCGGACAATGGAGCAATTCACAACGGACGCCGACATCTATCCGATAGCTATCGGCGTCACTTTGCCGTCATGATAGCTATTTGCGATGCCGCTGTTTTCTGCTCCTACCTGCGGCAGTTCAACACGGTCACAATGTGTGATTTGTGTGAAATTTCTCAAACCATTTGCTCGAGGATCACTTTTACTCAAACGATGCTTTGAAATTTCCTCCGAATGATTCAAGATGCTTCACATAAATTTCAAGTTCGTGTTCGATATTATTTGACCCGGGTTATACTACATAATACAGAGTTACGCCACGTCCTCTCACTTCATGTGAATTGGAACGCAGATAGGTATCAAAGAGGGAGGACTACTTAGAATTCATGAGAATATAATTACGCAACAGGTTATATCCGTATAAAAACGGAATTAAATAACCGCACAATTGCCATACGATTTCAATTTCATTTTAAAAACTCCGTCTTTCTCCGCAGTCCCACGATAGTTATCAGCCGTCCAGTATTTTCTCGCATTCCAATTAACAAACCCTTTTCGTGCAAATAACTGAAAAAAACACGACCAAAACATACTCATATGACCCACTCTCGCAATTCACTGGACCGCAAAACAGCCTGAATCCTCGACACTTTCAAAATGATATGTGTGTGTAATAAAGCATTAACATACTGACGTGTGATATAATTATCTCACTCTGTTAATCCATTTAGATTGGTTCCATTGCCGTTTTGCTGATTTTCCCAGAAAGGCCCCATAGCTAGTTTCGTTTCCAACCACGGGTTGCACGAACACGAATATGGATGTACTCGTATGTATGAACAATTTTGTGAAAAACCTGGAAACTCATAATACAATGTTGCAATAATGAGGTAAGAAACATAATAGTAGAGTACGGATGCAAGGAAAACACACTTAACAACACTTAACATTCGAAAAATTAATGAGAACACGAAATGTAAAGTGAAAAATGTGCTCTAATTAATAGGAGAGTAAGCAGAAATGAGTGGTAGTAGCAATTTTTTCGGTAATGCAATTTATTTCTGGGTAATATTACACAATACATTATAATTAGGCTTTCCGCTTACAGGTTAGCTCAACCTCTACTCGGACTCTGCTCAACTGTGGCTCGTAACAGACACGTCATTATTTTCTCTGCACACAGGTCGACTCGCTTGTATTAAGTTTGACTACAACTCGACATCGATGTCGCTTCTGCAGTTCCCTACATGTACATTCATGTACTCGTACACCACAAACCATCATCATACAGAAATCAAATGTCACCTAGACATCATCGTCATTGCCATCAATATTCAATGATCATCATCGCAATTATTTTCCCAAGGAACACATAATTGTTCACTCAGAAAACCAATCCACAATAGCATACAAAAGCGTATCAAACATTTGTTTGTGTCCCTGGCCCGTTACATGTCTCTCTCTCTCTCTCTCTCTCTCTCTCTCAATTGCCACCAAACCCTTGTGGGGCGTAGCGCGTCAACTGTTCCATGTGGCCCAGTTGACGTTTTGTTGGCATAAACTGGTTTCGGAGAATGCAGTTGCCAGCATGCACCTCCTGCACATCCATGGCCACGAACGTCGTCGTCGACGGGATTCGAACCCGAAACGCCGCGTCGAGGTCCGGCCGACTCGTGAGCGGAAATCCTTAAATAAGTGTAAATGTTTGCAAGAAATACTTGTAGCATTTTTGCACTTAGTGTATGAAAAATATGTGAAGCATTTCAAGGGGCTATTAAATAAACCATCGAATAATTTTGATACGATTTAATTAAAAAACGGCTATATAACTTTAAATCCTACTAAGAATTAAAATCTCCAAAAGAATTTAAACTCTAACTAAATCTAGCACGGTTCACGTTTGCTTTGGCTCTTCAGGTGTAGGATGTTCAGTGAAATATTACTGTGTGAAAGCAACGCATTGGTGTATCTAACGCTGGACCTGGCGGATAGATTGGATTTGTCGGTTAATTTGCTCTCAGTTTTTGTCGAAACGATGTTCATGAGGGTTTGATTGACGATTTTTCCAAAATATTTTTTTTTATGGTACTCATGTGATTAATAATTAATAAAAATTCTATGACAATTGATTACATTAATTTTTCTAAATATTATATTTTACAATGTTCCACTTTATTTTTATACAGAAAATATTTTTCTTCCTAGCTATTAAAAGATTCAATAGTTGTCAGTAGTGTCTACTCTCGCATTAAATGGGTACGCCCATAAAGTCGATAGAGGGAATTTTAAATTATAAAATTCATGGAGTTTGCAGTTAAATAATTTTATCAGTTTTTAACATAAAACTCCACGATAGAGGGAACATTACTTTTTGATTAAAGTTTCCCAGAAAATGATAATTTTAAAAAATAGACTTAATCGCATTGGCATCTTAGCGACTCATTTATTACATATTATTACACCCAGGAAAAAAAATTTTAAAATTGCGGCACCTTTAGAACGAAACAAAGATCTAACTAGAACACATACTGAAGCATAAGTATTCAATACAAAATGGAGAAGCTTCGGTATTTAAGTGCATTTTTTGGAAGTATCTAGACTGCATGCATATACATCGGTACATGAATATGTGTTATGGCTACCGAATGCGGGGAACACGTAAACGTCGATATCTTCAACAAAACATATACCTCGCACTCGGTAGCCACAATACATATCCATGTACTGATGTCTGCACGCACTGTAGAAAATCGTCATCAGTTTACTTGTGGAAATAGCCAGTAGAAATCAGATAAACTGAAGGGTATCATACCTTCGGCAACAACACCTTAACCTGATAAAATTACCGTGTTAGCTACCCTAACCTGGATAACACGACAACTAGGTGGTGAGTACATCGCTAAAGTGATGAATTTTTGTATGTACCTATGTATATAATGTCGGTATTCTCGGAAGAAAACTTGACATTAGTGGTCATGACCAACTTCATTTGTATACAAATGTTTGTTTACAAATAAGCGACGATCATCAGTGGAGACATCGAGAACACAGTCCGCAGTCACAGGAAAAGGTAAAAATAGAAAAATAAGCGACGATCGTATCACCTTTGGGATAAAAGATTGATGTTTCTTCTGGGTGATAAATTCGCTATAAATTTTTCGTCTGGGAGAATCTTCGTCGTATTATCTGGGCGATGTATCGTCCAAATGATACGAAATTGTTTGCTGGGATGTAAAATAGATAAGATAGCAACACCATCATTGAAACCGCAGTGCTGATTTGCGTTCGTGGTCAATAAAAACTTAAAGGTCCAAGTTATCGACTATGTGAACTACCTAAAGATGATATGATGACATGATAGGATCCCTGAGGAACCATAACGTTTAAACTGTAGCTACTGACTTCCGGAAAATTTGCGAGCGCGCTGAGTTTTGCAAAATATCGAATATTTCAGGCTCTAATCCAAGTTTAGGCAATTTCCGAGCAGTTTTCTGGACTTTGTTGGCTTTCTAGAGGTGGGTGATGTGATCATCTTCCTTTATGTCTATGGATTCTCGATATTTTTTAACAAGCTAGCCGAAAGAAGAATCCTAGCGCGTTTATTTCCACGCAAAAATGTCACTTTTGCATGCATCTGACACTCCATTTTAATGCAACTCTCAATTTTGCAAAGCAATTTCACTTCAGGGTAGACAACATTAGACTTTCGAAATTTAACCTAGATATAAACCTGGATGGTTTTTTTGCGTTCTGCCCTACACCCGATTGCAAAAGAACGCGCCTGTAGTTTCAATTTTTAATATATTGTTGCAGTTGGCGCATTGTTTAAAAATTCGAGTTTTCGATTCTATACGCCTATTCGAAGTATCATTTGTAGGGGAGGCAGGGGTTCTTTTTGTCCAATCTGGCCTATTTTCAATACCAACTAACTAGATCTTACTGCCAACATCCTACAAAATTTTCAACTCGCTTGTGACATTCTGTCTAAAGTTATAATAATTTAATGAATATTTGATTTTTTGACATTTGTAGGGTAGGTAGGCATTCCTTGGGTCTGATTATGCCCATCTGACTAAAGCTGAGGCAGCTTCTCATCCGAAGTTTACATGCCGAATCAGGTCTCCGCGTCAATTGGCTCAAGAGTTATAGACAAAAAACATGAAAAGTAGGGCAGTCCGGGCTCGTGTTACCATTACCATTAGTTTCCAGCTGATCAATCTTAGTTTTCCAAGAGAGTGTAAAATGCCCCCTTCACCATCCAGCAAAGTTAGAGACTTTCACGTTTATTCAATCAGGAGTTATGGATACACTTATTTATTTTACATACGCAGATGAGGTAGGCGTTCTTTTGGCAGGATCATGCCTATTTACAATTCCAACGAACATTACAAACATTTGACCAAAATTTAAAGCCTCTATCTCCATTCTTTCGACTTATATAGTACTTTATAAAGTCTAGGGTATAAAAAACGGAAGGTTGGTTGACATGCATGCCGACTTAAAATAGTATGCGGCTGTAGCTTACATTGACAATGCATCATGCATTTCTGTTGCCACTTAACTGCTACATTATCGGCTGAGGCTGGCGCCCTTTTACTTTCCACCTTTCGAATTTCTTCTGTTTTACTTTCTCCGAACTTTGTGGTTTCATACAGATACAAGCACTCTTCCGGTCTTGCATCTTTGCAGGTACGTGTGCGCAACCTGACTACGAATGTGTAAGGTTTCTATTAGTATATGCTACGAAGGCGCAATTTTACTTGAAAACCCGACCATCTAGATGGTGTGAGGCAAGTTGTTAACTCTGACAATTTTGCTACGTTTTCATCAAGTTTCCTGCAAAGTGCAGGTGCCAATTATGTTTCAGTGAAAATTGAAAGAAAAGGATTTTTCTTTTTTTGCCCTCCGATGTGTCTCGTGCATGAGATTGTATTCCCTGCGGGGTCTCTCATTCGGCAGCTGGTGACACCCGATTATATTGATGTAAACAAATTTTCTCGCAAGAGTTCGTTGAATCCATTGGTCTGCTTTGGCTGAAAATTAAAATTATTGGCCTCACGATCCAAACCGATTAAGCCATTTTAAAAATATCCGTCCTATCCTTTGTTAGCACATCGAACATATGAAATAATATATTCTGAATTATGAAAAACTCAATCCAACCTAAACCGAGACAAGAGATAAATCCAAATAACTTTCATAAGAGGAAAATAACATTTTTTTGTCCATTAATTCTTGGAAGTTCTTAATTTGAAATTATTGTTGAGCGTGAACTTTGCTTGTGCAATTTAATTTTTTTAAGGATCTAAGCACGTCAAATTTTAAAGTAAGTACTGAAGTATCGTTATGTTGACTTTTACCCATGAAAAAAAAATCCACCTTTTCATTAGATATAAAAATAATAAGTTATAAGGCAATGAATAATATTTAATTTAAACCATAAAACAGCAAATCTCAACAAGTTATTTCTCATTTATGCAGACAATAGGCCATAAATGTGAAAAGTTAAATTAAAGTATTACAAATTAAGTTGATATAAATATTTACTGTTGCTTCATTCGAAATTAATAAAACAACACAATGTTTATGGTTAATGGTTGAATGAAAGTGTAATATAGAATAAGTGCACTTCAAAGTTGCAGGTTGGATGATTGATAGTGGAGAGAGATAGCGAGGCAGACAGAGCTGCGTGCTTTAGTGGCTGATGAGTTGTGGAGCAATTGGTTAGGGTGTTGTCGGGAGATAATTTCGACTGTGAATCAGCCCAAAACCCATTGTTTCGGTTTAAATGCATCCCATCCAATAACAGATGGCACCAGCAGCAGTGGATGCAATCTGTAGCTTGAGCGGGCTATTACCCTACATTTTATGATCATATAAATTTTGTATATGAAATTTTGAAAAATTATTAAAAGCAGTCTTCTGGATATATTCTTTAAAATCTCCGTTGATACGGGGTTCAGAACTATAGGGGAAAGGAAACCAATGGTATTTTTTGAGTTTCCCTTGGTCTAAGGTAGAACTCATAGTTTTCGAAATATTCAAGAAAAACTGGAAAAAAGGACATTTGAATCCCTCTCCCCTACACTTCCAGACCACCAATCAACGGAAATTATTAAGCATATACTTAGAAGACTGCTTTTATTAATTTTGCAAAAAAAATAAAAACTACGGAATTTTTTCCTTTTACTATATCGACGTAGACTGAATTGCAGCTAATACTTTAAAATTACAAAAAATACAAAATAGCCAGTAGAAATCAGATAAACTGTTTGTTAGACATGGCTTTGGAAAATAAAAAAATAAAAAAAAAACAAGTCAGCCCCCGGCTAGCTATTGATGAGCTATTGATTTTGTGAAATTTGAAAAAGATATCTTAAGAAATAAAAAAGTTTTTTTTTTTCACAAAGACGAATTTTTGGACCGGTCGTTCCTATGGCATCTATATGACGTAGTGGTCCGATTCCGTTGGTTCAGACATAAATAAAGAGTGCAATAGAAAGTACAAAATTTAAGCTCAATAGCTTTAAAACTGAGGGACTAGTCTGCATAAAACCAGACGGACTGACAGACAAAGCTTAATTGACTCGTCTTAACATACGACCAAGAATATATACATATAGTCTATGTGGTCGGAGATGCTTCCTTCTGTGTGTTGCAAACTTCGTGACAAACTTACGAGTTACATATGTTATATATATCATCAAATTCGTGACGGGTATAAAAAGTGTGGACATATGTATTTTTTTAATTAAAGTGCTGCTACTGACCGAAATTTAAAAATTAATATTCTGAAATGTTAACGCAAATTGTTTACAACAAAACAGGGATTTTTTAAATCTAATAAAATTAATATAATATGTACTATATGTGAAAACTCGAGAAAGATAAGATAAAACAGCAAAATGTTGATTGTGCGCTTCGCTACGATGCTTCTGTTAGAAGGCCATTCGATGTTTATAGTTACTGAGTTGTTCAAGAAAATATTTTCTATATCCATTTATAATTGAGATATTTTCAAATTTTACTACCAACATGTCGCGCTCGGTGGCCGTGATCGTTCGGTTACCGCTCTACGAAACTAATCTAGAGCTCGGGGATCAAATCTCGGCGCAATCAAAAACTGCCTGTGAGTACTAATAGAACTCTCACAGTGCTCCGAGCTTGTCAGTATAAAGACGGCGCGGATAGGAGGTGCATGCTAGCAACTACACTTCCGAAAAGTAGATATGCTATCGAAACGTCAACAAGGCATAAAAATGCTAGAGATGCTGTCGCGCTCATGCCCCTGGAGGAGTGGGCCTGGAGGCAATTAACAAGTTTTCATAACCTCAGTATAAAATACATAAATTTACAACGTATAGTATTTCCTCAAATATTTAAAAACAATTATGGGGGAGGGGCAGACCTGATCCCGGGTCCTTGCACAATTGCCACATGGTTCCTCTTCTGTAACACATTAATATTTTAAACTAGAGTTGCGTGGGAAGAAAAGGGTTAAAGTCAGTTTGTCTTAAATTTAACCATATTTTTCGGAAACACAAGACTCTCAAATTTAACTCCCAGTATGATATGTTAGAAAAACTAAATTGTTCTTAACGTTCTCCAGGTGGAAGTTTCAAACGGTAGACTTAACAAGTACGAAGGCTCAAGAGGCTCACCTGTTTACTCTCGTATCGTATGTCTTGAGCATCCTTTGGCTTTTCATCGTGAAGAGAGATGATGGTGCTTTCTATAAATTCCATTACAACATTACAATGGATGGCAGGTTTCCACTAAATGTTTGGAGATATTTGAATTTCTACATGGCGTGCCTGTGCTCTGACGAACGAAAAGGAAAGCCGTGAATTGGTATTTTTCGTTAGTTGGCAGTTATTTTCAATATTCAATGTTTTACGTTCCCGATGATAAGAAATGGAATGCGTGCTAAGATTACCGCGCAACAAAAGTGTAACTTTTAAAAATCTTGTTACTGGATTTTTTATTTAAAGACTTGCTTTTCATCCGCTCGCTCTCACCCATGAAGATGATGGAAAATACACCATCAAGATTATTCATCTCAGAAACATCAAAAACTGTAGATATAACACGAATATTTTGATTGATTTTTAGCTAACATTACCCCCACGCCTCTACCACAATAAGGATTGTGGTAATGTCTTGACAACCCTACAGTGTTTTTTTTTTCTTTTTGTCAGATTGCAGGCGACTGGCCAAGTTTTCCTGAAATTGAGTCAGGTGGTTGCTTCACTTGATATATAGGTAGGTATACAAACGTCGCGTTGCATTATAGAAAAGCTGCCTATGAAATTGGATTTGTATGCATAGAACAATAGACACTGAGGGCATGTTCGCATCATCCCTTTCTTGGAATGCCTTAAATCCTGCATAATCGGTAAATTAAATTAAAATAAAGTCGTGATGCTCTAGAAATATTTTTTTGGCGAGAAATGTTCATAACAGACATAATAGTTACTGATTTTGCTAGTATGCCATTCCGTAATCGCAAGCAGTCTAATTAGGAATTATTTTAACTTATTTGTAGGAATATGTGGTATACCACGCGTTTCCGGGAAGATTTATGAAGTTAATCCATAATCTTTTTCAAAGCTCTAGATTGAGTGGATAGCAATGTGAGACGCCCAATTGGAGACGCCCTTTTACAATTGGGGACCGCACTAATTTTGCCCATTGCTATATTTTTTGTAAGAGTTTTTGTAATTTGTAACACTTTTTATTTCACATCACATGTTGGCTCGGTAAAATATTTTTCACTGCGACCGTTATTAGCCCTTGTTATTAATATTTGTAATAGTTTGGAACATCGCCAACACCAATGAGATAAATACGAACTAAAAATATTAATAAAAAACGTAGCAAGATTAAGAAAAAGAAAAGTCAACCCGCCCCCAGTCGGGACCAAAAGTCTGATAGAGCAGCTGCTAAGCCATCGAGCTCTGTACCATATGGTTTCACTCCACATTCGCACTTGAATATGTTTTCAGATTGCATACCAAAATATATTTATATTATCGAAATGTGATAGATCGAGGATTCACTGTGAAATTTACACACCCGGCAGCCAATTCTTAATTGAAAATATTTGCATCGATGGTGCAATGAACCTGGCGGGCGATCTATCGCCTCCGTCGTGATTCTCGCCTCGCCGACAGTGGGAACGCATTCTTTTTAACTCAGCGGTTGCCCACTGTCGGTCGTCGCAGCCGTTGTTATGGTTAAACATGGTTGTATGTGGTTTATGTGATGGAATTTTGGGGTAGCGACCGACCTTATTGTCTTCCCTTGCTACCCGAATATACACGCAAAAAATTTCGTTATCCGAAATTTCGCCTCTCCATTTGATCGTTGAATAGGGGTTTGAATCATGTTTGTTCGTTTGCTTAGGCCCATACAATTACAAATTTTCCACGATCCATAAATTGTTCAAAAAAATGTGTTAAAAAAAAAAGAAAAGAAAAAGAAGAAGTCTAAATGAAGGACCGAATCAGAAACCCCCTTGTGGAGGCCTCATAGACCAACTAATCAGCCACTGAGCTTTTCTAAACACGTCGTGTACGTTATGTGATATATATGTAGGCTCACTGCACATTCGCTCTTAATGTACTCAACTGCCCTAACCCCTTGAGGGGCATAGCGCGTCAACTGTTCCATGTGGCCCAGTTGACGTTTCGTTGGCATAAACTCGTTTCGGAGAATGCAGTTGCCAGCATGCGCCTCCTGCACATCCATGGCCACGAACGTCGTCGTGGACGGGATTTGAACCCGAAACGCCGGTAGTGAAACATGAGACTGATGCCTCAACACACTGTGCTACCGGTCGCCCACATAAATATGTTTTCTGATTACATATTTTACATATTTCCTCATATAACCAAATGTGAATGTAATAAAAATGTTTCATTCATTCATTCCGAAGGGGCCCAAAAATTGTGTTTTCCGGTTTCGAACAGCGAACACTAATGCAAAACACGTCTCGTCGGATGCCTCCGCATCGTACCTCGCATTAGTGTGAGAGGCGTGAGTGGGAACAACTAAGTCGGAGCTGTTCTGCCTGAGTGTCACCATACACTGTCGAACTCGAGCACGAACCTGGTACAAATGTCCTCTGATACACACATACACTTCACACAGGTGTGAAGAAAACCGGTCCACTTGTACTAGGTTCGTGTTCGAGTTCGACAGTGTATGGTGACACTTATATAGGCCCGCAAATACAACATGGGTACGAATTTTCGCATCACGAATGGTAAGTACAACGTGAAGTTTGCCGATGCAAACTTCTGTATTTGTTCTGGCTTGGCGCCAGTGGCAACATAATACGGAACCAGTTGTTTCAGGCGACGACCATCGACCATGATACCACGTATATGGCGCTTAGCATGCCGTCGCCTTTATCAGGTCGATGGTCGTCGCCCGAAAAACTTTTTCTCGCTTTGTCGACAGTCGCAGTCGGCACCCGCCTCTTTTTTATCGAAAGCTACCGCATTCAGTAGGAATCGAACCGGAGCCCAGTGCGTAGAAGGCGAACGTGCTAACCACTGCGCCATCCGGACAACTCCCGATGATAGCGTCATGGTAAATATTAAAATGCCAGGCCATATAGATAAACGGGAAAAGTTCACGGAATACATTGATATAATGGACATTGCTTGAAATATGTTGCCTGTTTTCGATTACCATTCCACCAATTTGAATATTAACTAACTAATATAATTATTAAGCATACTACACACATTTGAACCAAATTTCAAGTCTCTAGCTTCATTCATTCAGACAATCGGACAGACCGACAGACATGGCTAAATCAATTCTAACCCTTATCATTTATATTTAAGTACATATAGTATGTATGTACATATATTATTGCAATACTTTCGGAGCCTCCTGGTGTTATATATTTTCGTTGTGACAGAAGAAAATACCTTATACCCTATAAAATCTAGGTCATAAAAATATCATATAATGCTGCCTGCTGTAATAAACTGATAGGCCTTTTCATAGGACTTCTAATTTTAGAACTAGTAACATAATTCTCTATGTTATGGTTTCACATTCTAACGCCTTCGTGCGCAAAATATACTTCCTGTTAGAATGCACAATTCAGCATACTCCAATTCTTCCATTTTATTCAATTATTATCCTGTTAAACATAATCCGTCCAAATTTGAGCTTCATGTTCCACTTCACTTCGCTAACAGTTTCATATAACTTTATTATGGAACATTACACAAATCCAACGTGCCACCCCCTATATTCTGATATTCTCATCTTATTAGTATTACGAGTATTATCACCTGATGCTTCGTCCTTGCCTTCTGGTTCCTCTTTAACAAATACATAGCTACACACAGATAGCTGCCTATCACCATACCATCTTTCCGTCGTCGACGTCATTCTCCTATATGTACGACTAGGTTCATATATATATAAAATTTTGTATTATTTATTCACGAAATAGAAGTTCTTGCCTCTGAAAGGGTCCCGACTTACTTCGCTCACCCCCATGAAGTTGTTGCACGCTTATTTGCTGTCGTCCGTATCAACCAGCTACAAAATTCAATACTTACTACTAAGAATTACGCATAGAAAATTTTCAAATTTGCTGAAAATTTATTTTGGAAACTTTGTTTAAAAGTTTTTTTTTTAAATTCTATGAAGTGAAGAGACCACCCCAGCTGAAGTGAAGTGACTTCGGGAGCGTAATGAAGCCGATTTTGAAGGTGGTGAGTGACGTGTCGTAAAGTAGGTTCAAAATTTGTTAGAAGAAAAGAGAATATCGATAATGGAGTTAAGAAGTTAGTTGAATAAATTTATCCTCAATTAAACATTTTTCAACTAAACGAATGAACAAATTAAATCACATTAAATTCGACTTCATGCTTTAAAAAAATAATAGTAATCGTATGATTTTCTGAGATCAAAAGAATCACTTCACACTCTAACGAATTTGGTGACCTCTGGCTCAACCTATATTTCACACGACCTGCTTCGCAACTGGTCACAATAGCGGGTTGCTCCCGTCTGATTATCGCTTGTTGATTTGAATCTTCCCCTTTCTGTGTACGTAACTAGCTAGTAGGATGCATCAACGGCTTTAAAACATTCGCCTAAACATTTCCACTTGTGCGAAACAGCGGTTCCAAATAGTACGATTTATCCTATTTTATTCCATTTACAGCTTCAAATACGATTTTACTATTTTAAAAGAGCTCTACAACCAAATTTAAATACGTACATATGTACTTCACATTTCTACATTCTACTTAGTACCTACACCTGGCTGGATAAAATTGAGTATGCTAATTCTCGAAACGCAGTTTCTCTTTTGATTCTTGTCTAGGGGGATTACTACTACTATGTATATTGCTTAACCGCTTGTGGACCATAGCGCATCAGCGACAGCTACGCGCCACCGCGTACGGTTTCCGGAGAAAGTCCATAACTCACGCAAGGATTTACCAAGAAACGCACACTCCTCGTCCATCAGTTGTCGCTAGGAGATTCTAGGACGTCCCCTTTCCCGGCCTCTGTGGGAGAAGAGGGTTCATCTCACGTTCAGCAATGCAATACGCCCTTACGTAGCGTATATCCTATCCACTGTCATTTTCGCCTGCATATCAATTCGTCAATTGGAATATGACCCGTACGCCGACGAAGTTCTACGTTTGACATTATTTGGGGCTAGGAAATTCTTAGAATTCGACGAAGAGTAATTGACGAAAACTTGCAGCTTTTTGGTAACTATTGCCGTAAATTTTCACGTGCTGCTCCTTTACAGCAGGCATAGAAAATACTGGGCAGCTGAATCGGCCGATTTGGTTTTAACCCTGAGATAACGTTTTTTTTTTTTTAAAGCAAAGTCATAAAAGTGGTTTAAATAATTATTATTTTAAAATTCATGGACTTTGCGGATTTAAAACTTTTATCGTTTTTCTAACATAAAAAACTGAGATAACTGCTTTGCCAAATCTTGGACAGCATGCCGAAAGCGCATTTAGACGATATCCTGCTCCATACCACCATCAACGCAACCATGATACCTAAATAGGCAAATTCGCCCACCTCTTCAACAGCCTGCCCATTGGTACTAATGGGCCGATGTCGATTTCCAGGCACGCTAAGAATTTACTCTTGCTGGTGTTAATGATCATTTGACTAAGATCCGTGATTTGATGAGAGAGTAGGCAAAAATCGTCTGCGAAGTCGAGATATTTAAGGTAAGATGTCAAAGTTCATTGAATTCCAATGCGTCCCTCGGATAAGGCTGAATGTAACACATTACCGATTACTAAGAAGAATAGTACCTACCTATCGGTGAAAGGACGCACCCATGTCGAACTCCACTCCGAATCTCAAAGTCCCCCGACACCTTACCTTTATACAGCACGCGATACCTCGCCCCGTCGTGCGTCCCCTTAGTAATTGCCACTCATTTCACAGAGGTACCTCTCCTGCTCAAGGCCGCATATATAAGAGTACTATCCTGGTTCGCAATGTTAAAAGCTTTCTTGAAATCAATAAGAAGTAAGGAGAGTAAAGATACTCGACGCATTGTTCGATAACTATTCGCAAGGTGTTATCCTGATCAGCACAGGAGAATCCGGATCGAAAGCCGGCCTGCTTTTCATCAATTGTGTTTTCTTAGTGCTGCTTTTGTCTTTCCAAGAAAATTTTAGCTATTATTTTGGCAATGGTAGGGAACACGCAAATGCCTCTCGAATTATTGCATTCTGTAAGGCTCCCCTTCTTCGGAAGTTTCATTTTGAGATCACCCTTCCACTCAGTGGGGACAGTCTCTAATTGCAGCACTTTATCAACGAGTGGATGCAGTAACAAAACAGTAATGCTTAACGGTATTTGGTAAAGTTCGGCAGGAATGCAGTCTAGTCCGGAGGCCTTACCTCGCTTTAGTGCAATAATGACACCGACCTCTTTAGTCTATGCAGTTGCCTGTGTACGTGCGTTTTGATGGCCATCTAAATTATCTATGTATGAGAAGGAACCTCGCCATTAGTTACACGGTATTAAACCGTACCGGAATGCTCTTTCCACCGCCTCATCTGCTCTTCGTCTAAGATAAGTAGCTTTCCATCACCGTCCTTCGCCGGATGTTGATAGAAGTTACGACCACATTTGCACTCCTCCTCCACGACCAACGATGTAGTATAAGCGCTATCAATATGCGCATTTTTAATGGCATCGCGGTGTTCGTTTACGTTACTAACTGGCTGACTATTTATCACAGCTACTTTCTGTGGAAGATGATCATTATATTATTCAAATACAATATCTGGATCCTTAAGTCGGGCGGGACATAACACTCATTTGCCCTAGTGCGACACTATTCCATGTAGTTTATTTAGTTGAGGTTTCGTTGACATAAACCAGTTTCGGATGATGCACGTTGCCAGCATGAACCTTCACTTTCAGAAGGCAACTTATAAATCTTTTGCTAATAGCAAAGTTGTGAATTTGTTGTTCCGTGCAGGTAGGGCGAGATCCAACTGATTTTATGGCAGTCCTTGTGCTCAAACATGGTGCCACCGATGAAGAGACGGCGAAAGTTGCAACATTCTACAAGCTTTTCACCGTTGTTATTACGGTTACCAAGACGATGTCTCACTATCACATGCTTAGGCCCCCCATTGTCAGCACCTACTTTAGTGTTCAGATCTCCCATTACCATTAGAATGTCACATTTAGATGTTCTACTCATGACGGCGTTCAGTTGTTCATAGGAGGACTCTTTATCCTCAATCTTATTAGTCTCAGTTGGGGTGTAGTATTGTATAATTGTAATGTTTCTTATTTTTGCACGGAACCTGGCGAGCATGATTCTTCCAGAGGCCACTTCTCAGGTTGTGAAGCAACTACGTGCGGCTGTGTTTAAAAGGAGCCCTACCCCAGCCTTCTGGTAAGTGACTGATCTTTGACTGGAGTACATCATTACAGTGCCGCCGTATTCCAACTATTTAATTTCGCTATCTCCTGAGATATTTAGTTTTTACTGCTGCAACTCCCTCTCTAATTGTAGAAATCGAGCGTCCTGGGGACCTTCAGATCCATTATGCAGAAGAGTACGCCCATTCCAGAAACCAATCTTTGTCAATGAACGATAGCCAAAAGTCGTAACTACCGGTTAGCTTATTTGAGGCATAGTTGACGTTTCGTTAGCATATATACATATATATATTTTTGTGAATCCAAAAAATTCGATCAAAGCTGACAAAGTGAATGTGTCTTTAAATAAGACTTAAATCCAAAAGTATATCGATAAATGTAGGTACAAGTGGGGTCTCCGTTTAACTCTTAAAACCTAAACACTGCAACTCGATGTGCTTGAGTAGAAAGTGAGCCAAATTAATAGAATACAGTACTAAATAACTTGTCTTCAACCCATAGCACCGTTTTCATCGTAACGAAATAAAATATACAGTCGAGTCTAAAAATGTAGATTTGGATTTGGAAAACAACCTGTGTTGTGGTGCACACGTAAGTGTTCACAGAGCAATCAGTTGTAATTTGCCAAATTAGTAGAATCTGAAAATTTTCAGTAATTTTTCATTCACCTAAACAGATAACGCTTAAGCAAAAAGTTCTGCAGCCTACACGTGAACAACCCCTTTTCCAACCAAGAGCGACCTTTTCTCAAAGGACAAATCAATAGCTCCAACACAAAGGCCATACAAATCGTATCTAACCCAGATCAGATTAAGCATCCCAAAGTGTAATATGTCCAACTTACTTTTGAGTTCAATTTTTCAAACCCGATTGCCTTCATTATGTCTTCTATGAACGAAGTGAATCGATTCCCATGACTTGTCCCCCGGTCTATCTATCGAGAAGCCATCATATCTCAAGCCAAGTGGAAATAACCCTTTTGGTTTATAGATACCCTCACATGTAAATATGTATATTATATATGTATTCCCATATACTTGTATGCCAATGCAATCCTTTTCAAACTGTCAGCGTTGAAGCCCAGGGGTTGAATGTCGTACATAAGCGACGTATGGTCACGAATTGTCGTTCATCCTTATTTGGTCCCCAGCGAGCCTTGACCTCGTAATCCTTAATCCCATTACGATATTCTCCAATTTTCCTATATCTAGCTAGATCTATCTTGGGATTTTTTCTACTTTTTTTTTGTTAGTAGGCTTCTTATGTTCATGCACCGTTTTCTGCTCTAGGCAGCGGCTTAACTATGCTCGTTGAGACCGCCTTAAAAGGCCAATTTTCCTGAAATTAAATTCCCATAGATTGCCTGAATGGTAGGGTTTGTTACATAATTCGTAGAATCGACGATAGTATAGAATATGCAAATAGGCAGATATCTGTAAGAAGCAAGCATGAGGACGAAAGGAGATATTTCGATAATAGGTTGATGCTATTCATCGATACCCAAACTTAATTTAAATTGTAGAAATATCAGTGTCACATAAGAATACAATAACTATCATTTTGAATGTCGCACCCTGTCTAGATGTCCTTGCTTCATCAAAACCTGCAACAGTCGCCCAAAAGTAGTGCGAAATAAATGGCTTAGGAGGCCCAGAAGTGATAGGTGATTTGGCATTTTAGTTTCCATTTTGCGCATTATACGACACAAACCCTTTTCTTTCCGACCAACATATATCGTTGTCGGCGGCCGTTGGCAACATAATACCCAGCCAGGAAGCATCTTTTCAAACCGACATCCATACGTTCAGTTTTAGCTTGTGTCGGGAAGAGAGCCGAATTTGCAGGAAGGCATATTGAAGAATTGGCCCATTGTCCTGAACGAGGGATGATTGCCGAAAAATGTGACAGTCACAACCCTTTCATTCAGCTAAATCGCTCGTTTCCAGTTTATTTCAATTATTTTGTCAAATAAATCTCGTAAGGGCGTTCCCGGACTATATGTTTCAGTCCTTTCACTCCCCGTTACTTTTACAAGAAGGTACTGGAATATGCTGACATGGCATATTTTCAGAACATTATGTTTTTCTTTGTGCTTCATAAGGTAGGCCCACATCCTGAGAATATTGCGTGTAAGCATCACTTCCTGACTTCCAAGTATCCGGTGAAGAAAACCAATGCCTATATGGAGGAAGAAAAAACGTGTAATGTTTTTAGTTGTCGCATTGAATGGTCCTTGTGGAACAGGCGCGACCATTTTCATGGGAAGTGGGCTAGTCATAAATCAAATCCGGACAACTCATGTTAACCTATCCACTGGGAATGATATTAGACCGGATCAGAATTATGGCGGAAGGAAATGAAAGTTGCAAGCTTTAATGTATGCGATTAGCTTCGGCTTTAAAGACACTCACAACTCGCTTCGACGATTTTTAACTTTTATACCCTTCACGAAGAAGGGTGTGTTCACTTTGTCATGGAATTTGCTTCGCACAGAAGGACTGGTTCTATGCAAACTACTTTCTCATACTAAACTAGAGCCCAGAATGTAACCAAGTGTCTCAAAAATTCCAATTTCACTGGAAAATAATTCGCACTTGCACATTGCAAGAATATTGAACACACACAGTATATTAAAATTTGTCAGGGAAAAAACATCTCCACTTCTCACCCTCTCTCCATCCCCTCGAGGTCGCCTTGCACACGGATAGCTTCAGTTATATCCGTTGTTTGATTTCGTCTGTTTCACTGGCGTCCTTTGGTAAGTTGCTACCCAGGTATGTGGTGTCGTTTACGAATTCGCAGTTGAGGTCTTCGATGTTGATGTTCGATTGTGGCGTCCTTGTTCTTGATTGCACCATTATTTTCATTATGTTCTCATGAATGCATAATCCATGTTCTTTCGCAGTCGTGTCAAGATTATGCAGTAGCTCTTCAACGGCCGGTAGATTTCGAGACATGATGTTAATGTCGTCTGCGAACGCTATCAGTTGCATCGACTTTAAAAGTTAAGTGCCACTGATGTCGGATGGCGTATTCAGGTGCCAGGATTATGAGCGTCGAGGCCAGTCCATCGCCTTATTTCGGTCCTGAACGTGTTTCAAATAAATCAGTCATCCTGTTCTGGATCCTAGCCTGTGAGACGGATTTGGTCAGCGTCACTTTTGTTAGTCGTACTCGTTTTACTAATACTCGTATACCAAATTGCAACAAAACATTATATCGTACACCGCGATCGATACTGTTGTTTGCTTGCTTAAAATCGACAAAGGTTGGGTACACGTCAGCGTTGCATTCCCAGCACTTTTCCATGATCTGCTTGACAGTGAAAAGCTGATCGGTAGTTGATCGGCCAGGTCTAAAGCCGCCTTGATATTCGCCAATGATCGACTCAGCGTATGGTTTTATTACATTTTCCAGATGTTTGGTCGGTATTTCATAGGACATTCAGACCAGTGATATGCCTCTGTAATTCTAACTCCGCAATTGATCCCTATTTTTGTAAATGGACAAATAATGCTTCTGCCCCAAATTTCTGGGATCACCTCGTCCTTCCAAATTCACAGAAGTAGTTGATGTTTGGCATTTAATAGGCTCATTCCACCGGATCTTAGTAGTTCAGCTGGAGTCTCATCCGCACCCGGTGCTTTGCTTAGTTTCAGTGACTTTAGTGTGAGATCAACTTCTTCTACTATCGGAGGTTGTGTGTTGGGGCCATGATCGATAATGTTGTCATCGATTGAGGCTTCTTGTTGGGGACGTTACAGGTTAGATTAAGAAGTTCTTCAAAATAGAACGCCCATCGCTGCCTTATTCTATCCGTGTCGCTGATGATGTTTCTATCCTTGTCCTTACAGAGAATAGTTCTGGGTTGGTAACCATTCTTTGTAGTGTTTGCTAGTCTGTACGCTTGTCAAATTTTTATTTTTCTCTCTTGGCTCTAGTTAGGCATTGAATACATAGTCTGTAGGTTTTGGCATTCATTGTCAAACCAGCCTTTCCGTACACGCTGGGATTTGGGTCCCACGACCTTCTCTGAAATTATGGGAGGGCGGATTCTTGATTGGTGCACCGAAGCAATTCTACGAATGAAGGTTGTCTTAACTAAACGATGGTCAGACTCGAAGTTTCCTCATGGACATGATCGGAAGCTTATCTTTTACATATGAGAATGTGGACAATCTGGTTGACGACGGTGCGTGTATCCAAAGATTTTCAGATTTCTTCATGAATGCCTTGATGCCTATAGTTAATTTGGTTAACATCTAATTTGGTTAGAGCCCACCAAAAATTTATTATCCCTAGTTTAAGTAATTCTGTTATAATTTTGGCTAAGCATTTTTTTCTTCAGAAATAATTTCCGCAGAAAAAAAAACTAAAATATTGCTTTGCATTTCGCAACGTTGTCGTTAACCGAGTTTTGACATTACTCCTTCGGATTCTATGAAATATCGCTTTCATGGGATATAAAGATGGCGACTTACCAATGTGAACAGAATTGCCCGGTTCAGATCAAATTGCTCTTCAGTACGACGGTACTGGCAAGACAACTTCCAATGTTCTTAAATTGTTTTCTGATTAAAATATTTCGATCTTGATTAGAAAAGTTTTCAAACTTTACTCAGTTTTTAGACTTTCAAATCTCTCTCTCACGCCTAAATATTGACAAATGTGCCTTACTTTGACGGCAATATCCGCTAATTTGTTGTTTGTTGGAAATGTTATCCGATTTGACTTTTACGGGAATAAATTAGGAGACAAGTAATTCTACATGGTTTGCCCCAAAAAAAAATCGTCCCAGCAAACGAATGAGTCAAATAGATGCAAATAGATATGCGAGCAAAAATTATTTTACACGGTAGTTGCCTACCTATGGAGTCTGATTTTCAACCACCTTGCAAAAGGGGATGCACTGAGTTCGGACCGTAGACTAACTTTCGCAGAATTTTGCGGGAAACAATCAATTTTGTATTTTCAGAAATAAAATTGACATTTTGAGATTTTTAAAGTCCAGTAATTTTCTAAATTTTTCTAGTGCATGACCAGTTAGAAAAGTCACAGCACAGCCCAAATAATTTTCGCTCATTTACAAAAGCAACAAATAAGTGAGTTTAAATATAAAAAGGTATTCTTTGTAGTAGTAGTCCGAATGGCGCAACGGTTAGCACGTTCGCCATCTACGCACTGGACCCCGGTTCGATTCCTACTGAATGCGAGAGTTTTCGATGAAAAAGGGGATTGACGTGTCGGACTATGAGCTCACTCAGCTGTTAAATGAGTACCCATTTATGGGGTAATTAACTCTGTTGAGCGTGTTGCTGACCACACACTTCTGCACAAGACCTACCGTCACGATCTAGAAAATGAGATGATGCTAACTCATCTCGAGGCCATGGTTCAATTTGGACAGTTGCGCCAGTTATTTATTTATTTATTCTTTGTTTGAATTTTTATTTTTGATATAGAATGCCAGAGTGCCTACAGTTCGGTGCAGTTCAAACTAACCTAGTTGCTCATTATCAGCACATTTTGCCCTGTTACTCATACTAGTATAGTTTTTCCATAGGATTTTTCCCAAACAGTATTCATTATATCTGTATGCTGATCCTTAATATAAGATTTTCTATCTACCAAGTCTACCATAAGACCCCAGAACGATTTTAGCATCGCTTCATGGGATATATATCGGTCAGACATTCGTTAGTTTTAGCTTTAAAGCAATATCTTGTGGTTTAATCCAAATTGATTTTATCAATCAACCTTATCTCAAAGAGGCGTGCCTGTACACCACCTTGAGCAATATCCAATCATTTTAGCACTTAAGCTCGAGTATGTAACCCTACGGAAGAAAGTACCAGGCTATTGTAAATGGTATGTACATGTGCACACGAGTACAAGAACATGATTTACATTGTAGTATCCATACTTGTATTCATTCCTGTCAGGGCGAAATAATTATACAATTCTGATAGCTCATCTTTAATTAACGAAGACATCTCACTATATCAAATTAAATTCATTAATGCTTTTGCTATTCTCCGGAGCATACTCATTTCCATGAATCTACCGCAACCCTCTTACCATATTATATCGAATTTTCTGTTACGCATATTCAGGATATACATACATATTATGTTTGTTGACGGCACTGAAGAAAATTGTGTTATTCGCATTGCATGTCCTATTAAATTAGGCTCAGCCATCCCATTCGAAGACGGATACTCACGAATTCCGAATTCCACTCGACTGCCAGTCTTCTTACCTCGTCAAGAATGGCATTCATGCATGCGGTGGCATAGGGATGAGCATTTCAAGCAGCCCTGGATTGAAAACGTCCATGAAACCTGGTTGGTACTGGTGCTGTCTTGTTGATATCGTCGCGGCGTTGTTGTTGTTGTTGTCACCCTAGAATCATACATAAATATAACGCTCTCAAATTATCTATCCGAGGGCTAATTTTCGTGTTAGACTAATTTTAGGCGCTTTTCGTCATTGAGCATGCCAAGAAATCGTCCTTTGGGGCAAATTCTTGAGTTGTCGGCACAAACAAAGGGAATCATACACGTTTATTTTTGCGTTATAAATCGGTGGTATTTACTTATTCAGTACAGTGCCATCCGTAACTTAGGAAATACCAAAACTAAAATACTTGTAAGGTTCACGATCATCTTGGGCGCTCTATCCCGCGTCGGGTCTTGTCGTCCTGGATACAGACTCTCCAATTATCCGGATCAATCAATCGTGTCCTATAGTTCGAAAATCGTAAAAGCTTCTTGCAATCTATGTCAATTGAGTCCTCCCATCCTTGGACTCTACCCCTTTAGCACTCGTTTCGGGATTCTGTCATCGAGCATAGGCTCGATATGGCCAGTCCATTCCAGCCTTCGAAGCTTGACGAATTACGAGGGATCATCAAACAGTTCAAACAATTCATGGCTGTATCGGATTTGTCATACGGCTCCTTCTTTGGCTGGTCCAAATGTCTTCCGCAGGGTTCTTTTTTCAAACGTATCACTTGTTAAGGTCCAAGTTTCACGTCCATAGAACAGCACTGGTAAGGATCTTCGAATAAATTGTTCTAGATATCGATTCGCTAATCCATAAATTGAAGGTGTAATGTGATATCTCAGTTTCATAATATGTATGCTAAACACCTATGTGTATGAATTACCTTAAATATTCAACTAACAGAAAGAACCCTGAATAATGGCCCTTAACATCCTTGTGGCTGTTATCATCAGCCCATTGCTTCTAAGTAAACCCCCAAACTCCTGTTCCCACACTTTTGCTAATTTAGCTGACACAACCAAACATGACGGGCATAGTGATGTGATGTTGATTTTCCCCAAGCCAATACCAATAGCATTCCATTCATCCCTCGACCTGTGCCCTTTGCTTTATAGCCTCCAGGGTTCAATATCTATTAGACATCTTATTGCCAAGGATGTTGTATGTATTTATTTGGTTTGAAAAGTTGGGGGTCATATGTCTATACGCCTCCTTAGTTGAACGCATTTTGACCTTTAACACAATGCTTGACTTGTTGCACCACCTCCACAACTTTGATTGCCTAGATCTTCGCCATGCCAACTCCCGGTTCAGACCGGACAGAAATCGATGATGGAAAAAGAAGAATTATATGTGAGCTGATTTAATTCAGTGGTCGCCCTCGAATTAATGGCTTACCTTGCGTCACCTTTTACCGTCTTGCGAAAGCACTTTCACTTTTTCCGTCGTCCCACTGTTTCCATATCAACCCTCGGTCTTTTCCGCAACGCTTAATACTCCAAATAAGATTAACGGGCGTCCTTCCGGAAAGACAATTAAATCGAAAGAACGAATAATTGAAGTATAGGGTGGAAAATTGGGAAATTATCGGGACAATTATTTATTGATAGCAATTAGTTCAATCAAATGCAGAAGGACGTCCTTTTTCAATTGGTCCATCGAGTCGCATCGGGAAAAAGAAGTGAAACAGCAAATGTGGTTAGTATAGGGAAAAGTGTTCTTTTTTTCTTTTGGTAGATAATTGAGTACAATATTTAAGAGAGCTTGACACAGGATAGAATCGATAATGTTGCTACTGGCGATAACTCGTAAATTATCTAGAAAAGCTGCAGCAGAGCAGCCATTGATAAAAAAAACTCTCAAAGTTGAAAAATAAGTCAAGGGGAAATTGGTCTGAGTTGCGACTTGTTCAAGGATTTTGCGAATTAGGGACGCGAATAGTACTATAAATGTACACGCTTCATTTCAAATTGCACAGAATGGAAAATCTTAGGTATAATAATATTAGATAATAAATATTTGTAACCAAAAGATAAATAGTTCAAATAAATATTATAACCTAATTGTGAATTGATATTATAATAAAATTTCAAATATAAAAACAATGAATTTCTGAATTTGATTTCTCGTTGATTTTCGAAAGTTTCTTACAATATTAAAGGCTCCCTTTTCGTCGACAGTATAGTTTTTAGATTTGCAAAGAAAACCAAAGTGCTGATTCAATTCTGTCAAGCTACAAAAACTTAACTTCAAGTGAATGACTATCTAAAATTAATGATGACAGAAAACGAACAAAGAGGTCAAACAGCGAAAAGAAGTTTGAAAGAAGCAGTGGCGTAGATAAGTATTATAAGTGAATTGATTAGTCAATAAAAATGCGTATTAGAGATGTGCAGGATATTCTGCTTCGAAATGTCTGCACTTCTTAAAACAAAAAAATTATCTATACGGTGAATAATGCAATTTTTATTCAAATCGACAAAAAGCTTGTACAACAACTAATGCCACAGACTGAATTCGTCAGACTGACGCCACCACGCGTTATATTAATAACTTCGGTTGGATTCTGGTTATGTATTCAAAAAGTATAAATTCACCGAATGGATAGAAAATGTGCATTATCCAGCAACGGGGGTCAAAAAGATCAAAATATTATTTAATACGCAGTCTTTGGGTTGTTGACACGAAAACTAATAAAGAAATTGGCGAATCCGAAATACTTGTTTTAACTATTGTAAAATCTAAAACGTTAATTAGAAGTAATGTCTTCAGCCACAATACTCAAAAATTGAAATCTTTTAAGACCTTACTATAAAGTACAATATAAGCTACTGGAAGGATATCTTAAGGCTATCTTAAGGATGTTTTCGACCCTACGAGGGTAGAAATTTACAGTAGGAAATGGTCGATAAAGCCTGCAAATATTTGGCGTGGGTGTGATTTCATCAAGTCAATGGAACTGAAATGGGCCATCAAAATATAGTCGCTTGGTACTGTTAGTCACAAGACACAAATATCGAAACATTTTTGAACCTTATCAGGCTACTTTGAAGTTACTTCAATGTGTTTTTATATTACGTAAGTAAAAATTTGCAATGGAAAATAGTCGAAAATTGGTCGAAAGAGCTTGAACATATTGGGGGCCCAACGTGGGAAACCTTTTAGTTTCCGGGGCCCCGGCTGGGGAAAGCACTTTTCACTCGGATTTTTGTCACTTTTCATTCGCGTCGCTCTAAAAGTCAAGAATTTGCAAAAAAAAAAATTTAATTTTTATTTTTAATTTTTGTTTTAAGTTTTATTTTTTATTTTTAATTTATTTTTTTCATAATTTATACTGAGTTTTTGGAATATTGGAGGCATGGAAAATTGAAATATTCGCAAATCCCCTTGCGTGGGCTCCGCGCTTAAGGGATCGCAACCCTCAGTATCGCACAAACATTAACGCTCGCTTCGCTCGCTCTGCGTGCAACAGCGTTTTGATTAGTTTTAAACACACCAAACATTCAGTATAAATCATTAGAACCGAAAAATAAGGAAAAAAAGCTAAAAAAGTAAGATTAAAAATAAAAAAAAAAAATTAAAAAAAATAAAAAAAAAAATTTATTTTGCAAATTTGCTAGTCTTAGGGTGACGCGAGCGATAAATGACAAAAAATCCGAGTGAAAACTGATTTTTTCACCCCGGGCCCCGGAAACTAAAAATATCCCCCGAACTTGAAAAAGAAATCGCGATAAGTGCGAATTCGCAATTATCTAAAGTAAACAACCAGGAAGGGCAGAATGTAAGAAAAATCGCGTCACTTCGATTTCGTTATAAATTTAATATTATTTAACCTTACTCACTAGTTTCATAATTCATGGTCGATCGCTAAAATTAAAATTAACTTTACACTAATTCTTAATGTTACAACCTTAATCTAACTAAATAACTACACCTACCTAAGTGGCGGCAACTACACTTTAAATGATGAAACTAATCGATCCCGACGGCAGCTGTGTGACCACCGATCGCTTGTATTCCGTCTCAGGGATTCTCACGCCGACAGTCACTCAATTCAAGTTTATCGTCTTCACGAAAACTCGCTTTCTTCCCATGCTGACGTCAGTTGCACTCTCTGTCTCGATCCTACCACAACTTGTTGTGATACGTCGCAATGTACTTTTCCATCCTCTCTACCCAACTTTTCACAATCTTCTCCACTCTTCATCTCAGTCTCAGAGAAAGTTTTTCTAATCCGTCGCCTTACGTCGATCTTACGTGTCGATGATAAATCGGACAAAGAAAGCAGTTGTTTAATAGATAGGAAATTGATTGCTCCTGGGAAAAGATTATTAACCTTAGGTGTCGAGGAAAAATCGGACAAAGAGATGTCCCGCTCCTCTTCAAGGGCTTAAATAATTTCACAAGAATACAGTCCTTTCAGTCAGAGAACCGGTTAAGCCGATCTACACGAGAGTCCCCCAACTGAGCATAATGCTCAGGGCTCAGTTGACGTTTACACACATGACATTCATGTCACTCGTGTTATTGATTTACTTGGCGTTTCGATATTTCGTGTTGGCTGAACTCAGATAAGTATTCATATTTTAACGTATTTTATTACTCGTATTTCCTCGATACTCTTTGAAATCTCTGGAACATTATGGATTCGGCCTTAATGCGAGAATTCTCTCTATTGCATTTAAAGAGAATCCTTAATTGCGGCATTTTCGTTTAAGGTAGTCCATTTCAGCTTTAGATGGCAAGAGCCCTGAACCCACCCAAGGAAATACGTAGGCCCTAAGGCGGAATTTTCATGAGTTTTATGAAAATTTTCTCTAATGAAATAGAAAGTATTCTCCAATTAATGCCAAATCCATAATGCTCCAAATCTCTTGCTTCATTTCAGAATTCACATCATCAATATATGAAGCGCATTATTCGGGAGAAAAGTGGATATCGTTGGGATCCCATCAAACAGGCATCGACCTAGCTACGTATCAGCATCCTACCGCCACCCCCTAGTTGCCACCGGTTATCTAATCTGAATTTTATTTCTCGTTTCAGATTAGCGAAATCGACAGCAATAACTTAACGGATTCACGGAACTTTTTTTTGCCACAAAAACTACTGGGCACAATTATACGAGTATTTATTCCAGACTGACACTCCACTGCAGCTGTCCCATTGCTTGAAACAGCCTACGAAAAGGGGGGGTTTCTTCTCTGTTTACCAAACCAAGGTGTTTCTTTGGACAATTTAAAAACTATTTTAAAACTGAAACTGCAGGTTGGATGAAAAACAATTCACAACTATGAATCACTTGATATGAAATGGGAAAACTTATTAGAGCAGCTCGGTGCTAAACTGCTTCAGTGGATTGTACTGTAAGCGCACTTCAGTCTACGAAAATATATTCATTAAATTCCAATAGATTTCTCGATCATTTTTAAATAATTGTTCACAGTGTGGACAGACAGTCAATAGAGATCACCCTGAAGATTGATACAACCAATACTGTTATGATACCATCTACTTCGAGAACTACTATTCCTGTATCATCTTCTTCGGAAACTATTTCCCAAAGGCCTACATATATTCGCTTTAAAAGCATAAGATCTGGTACTATTGTCGATTCCCCATCGTCCGATGAATCAGATATATGGAAAAGTGGTTGACTTTTTCGATTTCTCCTCCATATGCTTTCCCCTCCGGTAAAATATGTACCGTGAACTGTCAATTTTGAAATCCGAACACTTTTCGGATCCAGAGAGATGTTGTGGCTTATTATTACGCCCCGGACCACAGGGGGAAGACAACACAAATATCCACGGCCGCGAACGCCGTGGACGGGACTTGAATCCGTAATGACCGCAGTGAGACATGAGATTAACGCCTCTACGCACTGAACTACCGGTCACCGGAAGGGAAAGGCAACATATTTTTTTTTCTAAATTTGAATAAATGAAGCGGAGGGGTGATTTGAGATCATAATCTGTCCCGTTGTATTTTGATACCGTTAAACTTAGTAATATGGAAACTTGACTGTGACTATTTTTCGACAACTCAACTGGAAGACGAACTTATTGTGCGATCCCTTTGGATGCACATGGTGACTGTATACAAAATCCAAATTTAGTGCGTCTGGCCGTTGATAATTTGTAGTTTTAGTATAAACACTTGATCGGCACTAGGTCTAGGAAAGTATGGACTTGGCTTTGAGCGATAATCCTTGCGGTCAAATTTCATAGCCATATTGAAAGATGAAACTTCTTTTATAAAACAGAATCTTAATTCTCATTGAAGCCCATCAACTGGACAAGTTTTGCTCTATTTGCTTCTTCCATTCGAGAGTTTTGCGTTTACGATATTCTGCTGAAATATATGTAATAGCACATACAGGCGATTGAGACTATGATGAAATTACGTCACAAAATTTCTCCGTATTACAAAGCATATTTTTCAAAATCGTGATTACCCCAAATGAGTGTATAACTATATACAAAATAGTGAAGGAAAACCAACTTACTAATTTTCTTGTTTCCCATCTGTCATTTTAAGGTACATCCACCCAGTTTACGTAATCTACTCAGCATTTAACACTTATTAATTCCATCGAAAGGCAAAGAGATCTAAGTAATGACTGCTAATAGCGAACTCCCAGATGCTGGTACCATGCCATCTAACAGATGACAGGATTCATTAGAAAAATTAAATGGGATCGCTAGTTCGCAATCTTCGTACAGTGTCCGGGAAAAAGAAGTAGAGAATGGCTCCCTACGGATAACAAGAAAAATATTTGAAGGATATTTACGTCGTAATTGAGTTATCCATTATGTTAGGACCTTTTCGTCGGTAAGGGATAATGGCAAGACCGAATTTTCTCTAATATTTTCTAATTTTCAGACGGCTAATAACGAATAGTTACGATAATTTGCTAGCAGGGATCTAAGGGTTATGAATAGAAAATTAGGTTCAACACAAATTTGGAATTATGAAAAGTTACCATTCAGGTGAATACTGTGGCAGTTTTTACAAAATAAATGGTTACTTTGAAATAAGTATTAATGTGGTTTTTACTAATAAGCAGTAAGTGGAAACAACTCGTCGAAAGCTTTCACTTGTTGCGTAAATATCTTCCCAGAGAATACTATTTGGAAATGTTATGTATCCAATAACACCAACTAAAGCATCATCATCATTAAGATTAAACTATAATATATGTATACGTGTTATGCAGTATTTACGTTAAAAAAGATTTAGCATTTTAGGTCAATTAAAACTCTTACTGAAATGTAGAGGTACACCACTACCTCCTTTCAATATCCTTGATGCACAAGCAATGCATGATTTACGCCAAGACACAAAATGGGATGTTCCCCCTTACTTCTTTAATTCATCTCACCAGTGGAATAAAATGTCCTTATAACAATACCTAAACCATTTATTGTAGGGAATATCCTACTTTACAAGTTTCTCTTTGGATTGTTTGCTATTATTCTCTTGTCCTTCTGCTGCTTTAGTATGTACCTGGTCTTATGTCGTATATACGTATGCATAAAGTATATTTTATTTATTTGTATCTGTTCTAAAGTTACGAAAAGCCAACATATTTCATAGGTGATTCTGCGGTGACCGCTTTCTATGAATGTTGTCGGTTTATTGGTTGCTCGATGTAACAATATTGCTACACACGTAGTTTATTCTGTTAAGCCTTCTTGAAGTTGAGAGACTATAATAGATACTCCTTTGCTACTTATGTCGGATGAGGATGTGCTGACTTTATAATCCTTTTGGTGAACGTCTGGAGTATTGTCAGATTTGGAAAGAAGGAAAATGTATGTGGTGCTAAAAAATATGAATGTATGTGCTTACGGGATTTGTAATACCCAATTGTTCACACAACTATGTTGCAGGTCCAGCTCTACAAATAATTCCGTCTTAATAAACCTGAGACGCTTAGGTGTTGGTCAGCCATTTAGGCTACAGCTATATGCCTTTCCAAACTGTCTTATCATGAACGGTAAGGATTTTCCCTCCACCCAACCATAAACTCTTTACACGAACGACTTGTTTTGCAGTTGTCATGTATTAAACAGCTGACAGCCGATTCGCTATTGAATTTCAAACAAAACTTCAATTAAATTCGCGACGGTTTCAGGAAAAATTAAAAACACTGCAAAATCGCCACAAATTTGTGTTGCTCCGGTGTAAATAAGCATACAAGACGCCATGTAAAAATCAAGAAACCGAAAACGAAAATCCACACCATCTGACAGTCACACACAATACGTCAACTAACAACTGTCAAATACGCTAATACCCCTTACCCCCCATTGACCAGAAATCAACCAGGAAAAAATTCTGCTTAATTTCCCCCATGTCCGGTTGAGCAAACGCAAACTGAAACGGAGCGTCCAGAAGAAAAATCAGTGAACTGTTTGCAATTGCGTTTAAAACGTTGCGGGACCTGAACCCACCCATTAACAAACGACGGGCCTCTTATTTTGAAGAGCTTCTGAACCTACCATCTAACATCCCCACACAAGAAACTCTCGACGATATTGTTGATCTAGGCGCATTCACACAACCTCCGACAGTAGAGGAAGTTGAGCTCGCGTTTCTGTCACTAAAACGGAATAAGGCGCTGGGCGCTGACGAGATTCCACCTGAACTGCCTAAAATCCGGTGGAACGGGTCTAGTTAATACCTTACATCAATTACTCCTGCGAATATAGGAAGACGAGGGGATCCCAAACGATTGGCGCAGAAGTTTCATCTGTTCAATCAATGAAAGGGGAGATAAACTGCGGTGTGAGAATTACAGGAGCATATCACTAGTTTGTACGTCGTATAAAATTTTGACGAAAATTCTGGAAAATAGAATAAATCCATACGCAGAAAGAATCATTGGCGAATATCAAAGCGGTTTCAGACCTGGCCGCCCCACAACCGATCAGATCTTTACAGCCACAACTGATGCTCCAGAAGTGCTGGGAGCACAACGTAGACGTATACCAAATCTTTGTCGACTTCAAGCAGGCATACGACAGTATGGATCGTGGAGTTCTGTACAACATCATACTGCAATTTGGTATACCGAGAAAATTAGTGCAACTAACAAAGATGACGATGACCAACTCCGTCTCACAGGTTAGGATCCAGAATAGACTTACTGATCCATTTGAGACACGGACTAATCTGAAACAGGGTGACGGACTGGCAACGACGCTCTTCAACCTAGCACTGGAGTACGCTATTCGGGCTATGAATATGGACAGCAGCAAGACGCTTCTCATCAAGTCGACACAATAAGCAGCGTACGCCGACGGCATCAACATCATGTCCCGAAGATTGGCCGACGCAGAGAACTTCTGCATACGATAGATACCGCTGCAAAAGAAGTTAGCCTACATATCAAGGATGCAATCGACGACAAGGACACGTGCACAACCGGCTTTATATACTGAGCTGCAACTTGTCAAGGGACGCCAACGAAACTTACGAAATCAAGCGACGGATACAGTTTGCTAATAAAACTTTTTTTTTCGGTTCTCCCCATAATGAAATCGTAGCATGTGTGCAGAAACACGAAGCTCCGCGTGCACAAAATCATTATACGAGTACAACCAGTGCTATTCTATGGCTGCGAAGCATGGACCCTAGCTCAAGCCTCCGGAAACATGCTTGACACATTTGAACGTAAGGTTCTGCGGCAAATTTTCGGGGCTGTTTCCGATTAAGATGGATGGTGCATCGCACCCGTTACAACCATGAGTTGTATGAACTGTACGATGAGCTCGAAGTCTTGAAAATCGTCAAACACCAACGACTTCCATGGGCAGGGCATGTACAACGAATGGACGATGATCGCATGCCAAAGAGAGTAATGAACGAACAACGAGTCGACGGAGCGAGACTGCCTAGACGACCGAGAGCTCGTTGGGAGAGCTCAGTATATGCGGACGCCGAGCAGCTACTGGGCTTCCAAAATTGGTGGACGTAGTCGCGTGACCGACCGAGATGATTGGAGGACAACAATCCAGGCGACCAAGGCCCGACGTCGGGCCCGAGCGCCAAATTTCTTTCACACGACACTGGCCCAGATAAAATTGTTATTGTAATTATGTGGTCTTAATCTACTCTATTCTGCATGGCTGTTAAAAACGCGCCTATTGTGTGATACGGAATTAGGAATGACGTGCGAAAATAGCGAATCTTGGGTTTTCTTTCATAATCTCAAATACTCCGCTTTGCTATCAAATATCTCTCTAATTGCCTTGACCCCTCCAGGGTTATGGACGCGTCAACATCTCTAGCATTTCTATGCCTTGTTGACGTTTCAATAGCATATCTACTTTTCGAAAGTGCAGTTGCTAGCATGCACCTCCTATCCGCGCCGTCTTTATACTGACGAGCTGGGAGCACTGTGTGAGTTCTACTAGTACTCACAGGCTTTTGATCGCGCCGAGATTTTATCTCCGAGCTCCAGATTAGTATCGTAGAGCGGTAACCGAACGATCAAGGGCACCGACCGCGACAAATATACAGACGTACATAACTAGTTCAACCAATTGGAAAAATCATTCATCAGACACTTCTGCTTCTTCATTCAAACCTATGAGCTGTTCCTATATGATGACCTCGTAAACACTTTCAACCTTCACTTCCGAGTATTGGTATAAATGAAACTGCCGGCTTCCAGATCATTTCCTATTAACTTATATGCACTGGACCGAAGCCTGAATATATTAGCAATACCATCGTAAATTATGCACGGTAAAATTGCAATGTACTACATTAAGCTCTTAACCAGTGAGTACCGATACCTTACCACTATGCTGGTCACCAAAACTACAGACCTATTGGTTCTGAACACCAGATAACACATTTAACCTCAATTTGTGTCAACTGAAAATAAATAGATTTTCCATAAAAACTTGAACCTTGAGCATTGAGTTGCTATCACGTGATATAGAATCCTGAAAGGGTACACCAGCAGGGAAAAAGCATCACTGAGACCTCTTAGTCCGATAACTTTGGGTAACTTTAGTCCGAACAACACCGCAACCACACCAAAGACATGGATTAAAACAATTTGAGCCTGTACACTCGTAGCCGAACACGACGGGTAGGAAATATGGATGGGCTGTAGTGACAAGAGGACATCGTGGACAAGCGATAGTTGCTTGCTAGCCAAAAACGATTTGAGTACAGTGAAAGGACTTTCAACCATTTCACTGTCCTATTCTGAGTACTCGATAAAATTTTATCTATGAACTGTATCAGAAATGCTTCATGTTCACATGAGGCTGAGAGATACTTCGAATTAGGTTCTTTTGATAATGAAGTCAGCGTGAACTCAATGGACCCTAAAGAACATTGACAAGCAGGATACGAACGGCTTTATTGTTTGATTAAATCCTATGGTCGCCTGTGAGGTGGGATCTATATCACTAAAGGAATTCCTGTCGTTTCTATCCTATCATTGACCAAAGGATCGATCGTTAAAATCGATTCCTGTTAAAACGTCCCTTTGAAACTAATATCAAAAAATTTCTGTTGCATTCCAGATGAAATGAAATTCTTTGAAGTAGTACTGTATAAATTCCCTCGACTGTATCTATCCGTTTCGCCAAATGCATTGCAATCACATGTTACAATCGCATTTAGCATGCAAGGATATGTAGCAGAATAGCGCTTTGGGCATTTTTCTTTTTAAGTTTTTTTCCTCTATCTCCGGCACTAACCTAACCGTAGCCATAGTCGTCAATTTTGTTGATTTGATTTTTTTCCTCTCGCCAGGACATTTCTGTTACCGTCACACCATACACTGGTGAATGATTGGTAGTGGATAAAGTCGACAGGCAAGTACAGAGTGTAGTGGAATGGCATTTCCCAAAGGTATCCATCAACCCAATACCAGTAATTGGTTCCTGTTACAGAACCGATGATGTCATCATAGTAGCTTCAAGCTCATACTTATCTAGTGTATCCAGCGATACTTTCATAACCATATCGTACCTAGATTATCCGTTGAACCATTCGCTTCTTCTTTTTTCATTGACGTTTTCAAAGTTTTTTTTGACCGTGTCCTCATTTTGCTTTCGCGCCCGGGACTCATCGGTTCTGCTGTCAGTGCTGAACACGGAGTAAATTTATTTGTATGTATTTCTGATGAAAACTCATTTTGGTAAATCTACGTCATTTTTTTTAGCGAACTCTTTGAGGATATCGGCTAGTGTTTGGGAAAAATTATTCACGATTTTAGAAGGTTAGTGATGTTTGAAGTATTGGGGATTATAGGGTGACATATCGGGCACAACCCGTCGTTACTCCATTAAATTTTATCTAATCAATGTACTCATTCGCAATTAAGTCGAGAAAAGCAAAGGGTTGAATATGTTCGTGATAGGCATCGAAACTGCGACCTATCCCTTGGACAAAGGTGACGCTTGAAATAAATTTAAATTAAATTTGTGAAAGCTTCGCTTTGTTTTGCACATTTTTATCATAGTATCTTTCCGACAGTGGTTTAAAGTCTATAGGGGGATCCATGCTCAAGTCGTAAACGTCGTATTTGCCGTAAAGTTGTAAACTTAGTTATGTTACTATGGAGATGACAGAAGTTTACGACGAATACGACGTTTACGACATATACGACAGGGAGCGTGAATCCCCCTAATCAGATCAGAATATATGATAATTATCACCTTAAACTTGTCTGTCGCAATCGTTAACAGAGTGGCCTCTTTGGGAAAAATAAACGAATAATTTAAATTATGCGACTTCGCCCCTAAATACTTGACCTTCGTAGTAAAATTATAAAGTTACCTTCCCAGTTTAAATTCTTAACAGAGTGAAACGCCTCAGGAATAATAAAAATCGTGGTAAAGGACACAAAATTTACATTCGCCAGACTTGGTTTGAGTGACTTGCCATCAATGAAAAAAAAAGAACATTTTGATAACAATCCGAGATGAGCCCTTTTCGAAATTCATTTGTATTGAACTATTGTACTTTTTCAATGAAAATATCAATACATCAACGCGCAAAGTCAATAATGTTGAGCTCAAAGCGAGCGTTCATGTTTATGCAATACTGAAGGTTGTGATCCCTTAAGCACGGAAGGAGCGGAGCCCACACAAGATACTATTGCGAATCAACAATCTCTTGTTTGGGATCCGCTACTTATACACAATTAAAAAAAATATGAACCCTTATTTGGAGGCCCTCCTTAAAGTTGGTCTCTAACAATGAAATGCTTTGTCCTATCAATTGTAACAGCCTTTCATATTCCTGCCAACTTTCACGTATATGTTGTTTCAGCCGATCAAGGGATATTCCCTGGACAGACGGACAGGCACCCAGATATTTGACCAATTCCATAAGGGATTGAGGCAGGGCCACCGCAATGGGCGAATCGCACCGGGCCCGTGTTTTTTAGGGGGCCCGAAAATTACAAAAATTCAAAATAAAACCAGAGTCCGAAGAGTAACCCTAGACTTGTACAGACCAAAAGTACCAATTGGCAACGACCATTTGCATTAAAAGTGAGTTTCCTATATGGCCAGTTTAAAGGGGAGGTTGGCAATCATTCAGAAGGATTTTGACCATTCTCAAAATCAACTAACTAACCCACACTACAATTATTTTTCGAATTGTTCAAGCCGCTAGCTTCATTCTATCGAAAGTTATCGCTTATTTGAAGTCTCACATGTGGGGGAGGTTGAAGTTTCCTTTGTCGGATTTTATGCATTTTCAATAACAACCAACTAGATCAAATATAGACAAATAGACAAATATTTCACCAAAATTTCAATTCACTAGCTTCATTTTATCGAAAGTTATTGCTTATTTGAAGTTTCATTTGTAGGGGAGGCAGGGGTTCCTTGGATTGAATCTTACCCATTTTCAACACCGACTAACTAGATCTTACTACCAACATTCTACCAAATTTTCAACTCGCTTTTGTCATTCTATCAAAAGTTATCGTAATTAATAAATATTTAATGTTTCGGAAATTTGTAGGATAGGTAGGTGTTCCTTTTATCTGATTATGCCCTACTTACTAAAACTGAAGCAGCTTCTCACCTCAGGATTACATGCCAAAAACCAGGTGTCTACGTCAGTTGGTTCAAGAGTTATAGGCAAAAAACGTGGAAACTAGGGTAGTACGGGGCTCTTTGTAGAAAAATTACCGTTAGTTTTCAACTGATCGATTTGATTTTTCCAGGAGAGTATAAGATCACCCTCACAAAAATCTATCAAAGCTTGAGCTTTTCATGTTTATTAAATCGGGAGTTATGGATATATTTAATTATTTTAAAATACATATGTATGGGAGGTAGGCGTTCTCTTGGCCTGATCATGCACACGAGACGAGAACGGAATTAATAGTTACTTGACAAACGATCATCGTAGAAAGCTTTACTTAGTATCATATTTGCGAAAAAGTGGTAATTTCCCCAAAAAAATCAAAAAGAGTTGAAAAAAATTCTTCCATGCCTTTTAAAAGGCCATCTGAATAAATGCAAATAAAAGATTAGATTCGTTTTTTAAACCCCATCGCCAACTATGTATGCGCCGGAAAAGCGATGCCCTGGGAGTTAATATTTTATTGGGAAATTTAGTGAATTCGTAATAACAATATTAATTTTTGTAAGCTGAATGTTCAACGCAAAAAAAAATATTTATTGATTGCTTGAACTTTCCGAATTCTGTTAAACGCGAAAAAAATGCGTGCAATAACTTCCATGGCTATTATGTCATACTATATTATTGGGCCCCATAATGTCCATCAACGTGGATCCCGTTCAAGTCTGCTACCACTTTGCCACATGCAAAAATGCCGGACTTACCATTTCCAGGGAATTAACACCACTACAAATTGAATCAAAATTACCAACATCTTATTGTTTTCTGCTCAACCACTTTTTTCTGTGAATTTTTCGATTTTCTTAGTGACGACACTTCGCTTTCATCAAATTTTTGACGAAAAGTTGAGTACCGTCCTAATTCGATATGGTGGGACGACAAGACTTCAAATCATTTGAAAAAGGGGTTGCCACGTTCAAAGTAACGTCATAGTAAGTTTTCAACGTGCTTTTCAGAGTGTACTTTGAACGCATCAACCGACCTTTATGCCAACGAAACGTCAGCTAAGCCACATGGAAGATTTGACGCGCTAACCTACTACGGGCTAGGGCAAATGAGTAGTATAAGTTATGGTTATGATTTTTCTACAAAACCATAAAAACTAAGGAATCCAACTCAAAATTGAAAACAATAGATTTCCCAGCATACCAATTAATAGACAGTGGAATAGATAGTCAAGTATCACTTGCTTCATTCAAATGCGTACACGTTTTGGCTGTTTAAAAATAATATTACCATTTCGACAAAATTACCATAATTTCCGCATGATTCACTACCACTTACCTCACGTGCCCCCTTCATTTGAACTCAACAAACATTGTCCGAAAAAAATTACTCTCATAATTTCCCGTAAAAGATGGCAATTAGTCCAGAACACGACTTTCAATTCGTTTCGACTTAATACCAATGGATTTTGGTACTTGCAATAAACTCAACCAGGTCCACCGGAATTACAATATAAAGGCAGGGTGGACTAGTAGTTGATCTTTTGTATGCTCAACCTCGCAGGATGTTGTGTCATAAAATCTCACTTTAGCCTGGCATTCATAAAAGTTAATGGTTGCCATTTTACCTCATAACTGCTTTACTTCCACTGGTCCTGGTGGCATCGACATCGTGTCATACCTGACTATATCCTCGTTGAGCATCGTTCCTGCTGTTCACTTGTGATTCTGTCCATTCAAGCGAACCTTGTCGCTATCGCCATTATGGACGAGACAATAATATTGCTATTGTCGACAAATGAAGACTCCACGGATTTACTTTTACGGAGTTCATACTAAGAACTTGAAGCTTTACGTACATACGATATTTTCAGGTAACAGGTACACGAAGAGAATAGGATGCCTGAGAAGTATCTGTTGAGAATTTAATATTGTGACACGGATGGTGGAGTTCACTGGTTTTAATTGTGTTCTTCTGTGTTGAAAAAATAAAAAGAAGTTGGAAATACTTCTTTATCGACTATGGCTTTAACAGTAGTACTACACGTGTAAAAAAGCGTCCCTGTTAATTTACACAACAACAAAAAAAAAACAAGAAAATAAATAACTAACAGCAAATAGAAAAACCATTAAAACACAAACAACCACAAAAAATCAGGACAGCCTAAATTTTAATTTTAAGAAGTAAATGTAATAATAATAATTTAATACAAAAAATATAAATTACTCGTAATTTCAATTAATAATCTCAAGGTGTCTTAAAATTTAGCGAATCCACTCGGCAAACTGTTGCGAGAGGAAAAACTACGCGAAAAAAATGCGAGAAAGGACTCGGGTGAGTTTCCTCGCGCAACAGTTTCGCGAGTCGTTTCGCTAAATCATTGATATTTTGTTTAATTAAAATCCAATTGGCATAAATTAAATGACTTTTAAATTTAATTTTTTTCGTTTCTTTGCATACTTTCATGCATACAAAACTCTGGAATATATGCAACGACTCGAATAAGTCACTTATACAATAGCTGCGGTTTTATTTGTACAGAGCAGAGAAGAGCAGGATAAGCGCCAAAAACCAACGCAGTTTGGAGTAACGAAGACGAAAACGGGGCATGTCTTTGCTGGGAGTGTGTCTTGGTTTAATTAGCATTCAATCGTCAACACAAATTTCAAGAGGAAACTTAAATCCTTGGCACAGATTCAATCGGACAAATTTCCTTTAGACAGCAAAATCATTACGCATGTTTACTATTCTCTATAACTACATAACATACATTTGATTGTCAGGAAATTAATTTTGTATGCTTCTTAAACTGTAAACTGCACGAAAACACCTACACCTACGCCGCCTGCATTTCAAAAGGTAGACTACTTAACAGAGTAGAATCCTTGCGCAAACCTTCTATCCAGAGCAGCTCAGATTCTTAGTGTAATTGCGTGGTCTAAATCTGCTCTGCCCTAATTTAGGTCGATTATCGTTTATTTCCTGTAAATAGAATGTTGATTTTGTATAAATAAATGGAATGGCGAACATACAAAATGATTCTGTTGCTCAAATAAAATTTGTTAGATTGTGTTTGTACTGAGGATAAATGTAGTCTTGAAATTTGAGTCCATTTTCCCCTAAATTCGCCATTCGCTATTCTATTGTACGTCGTGTTTTTTCTACTTTTTTGCCCTGTACTATTTTAGCCTAAAGAAACGCGGCTATAAGGCTGCGCGCACGTTGGCACACGTTCGCGAGTCGCGTTCACGTGTTTTATGTCAAACGGTTTGAGTCTATGGTTTCCCACCAAAGACGCGAGTCTGTCAATAGGACAAATGTTCAGCTATTGTTGTATCAACAAATTGAGTTCATTATTGTGCTTTAAAATGGATAATTAGGTAAGAATTGAGTGGCAAAACAAACGACTGGGGAGTAGTAGGATGTGCATAAACACATATTTCATACTAAATTATTGGCTGTGACACACGATAATGAACTTAATTTGGTGATACGACAACAACCGAGCATTTATCAATTTGACAGATTCGCATCTTTGGTTGCAAACCATAGACTCAAACCGTTTGACATAAAACACGTGAACGCGACACGCGAACGTGTCCCAACGTGCGCGCAGCCTAATGGTAGTCATTCGCAATCCAGTGTGGTGTTCCCTATGAAAGATAGGCCAAGGTAACACTGTCGAGTTACGAAACTTTTCTAAATTACCATTCTCTTGAAGAGTTCATACATCTCTCGCGAATGCTAATCGGACCAGATTTCCTTTTGGTCACCCATTACATCCGTGACGTTAACTCACAGGTGAGTACCATACATCTGCCGAATATTAAGTAATAAAATATTTTCAAAAAATCCAGTAAGCCCGGCCACACACTGTCGAACACGAACATGGTATCAGCGGGCAATTTTCATCAGATTTGTGTAAATTGTCTTGAGCCGTTCGGAGGCAATTTTAATGCGTCGCTCGGGGAAAGCTCAAAATGCTTCACACAAATCTGAAGAAACTTGCCAACTGAGACCATGTTCGTGTTAGAGTTCGTGGTCGACAGTGTGTGCATGGAGTAAAACGGAGCTTAGCCATGCAATGTCCACAACCTGATCATTTGTGTTTCGCCCGCACCATTCGTTTGCCGTTTATAATACTATATACAAATACAAAAATCTCTTTCCGTAAATTTTCAGGCCATTTCTACCCACCTTAGCTGGCTTGAAAATGTACTTGCCTTTTGTTCGACGACGCTTTTAAACAACTCTCGAAAGCAATTTCATTTCGTAAATGAAAATTAAGGACACAAATTTACAGTAAACAACGTTTTATCTGTTGGCCCATATAAATTTCCGCAAGGATATTATGACACTGTAATTGCACAATAAAATGAAATTACTCCTGGCCCTTTCTCTCGCCGACGTTTATGCTTTTGTCTCCGTTTCTGCCAACAGCATTTTTGTGCACAATACCGAGTACATGTCTTCCATGGCATGGTGGCGAAGGATTAAGGCAAAGAAAGCGAAAGACAAATTTGATAGAGGGTGTGAGCAAAAATATAACGACGGCTGGCGAACATGCGGATTCCCAGGACTAAATTGAAAAGATGGACACATGTTATGATTTTTTTTTTTCTTTATTATTTTGTTCGCTGCTAGCACTTGTTGAAAAATGATACATTTCTGGAGAGTCCTGGAAATAATCGATTTTGAGGCGCGTATGTGAATGGTGTCGGAAGTACTCGTATGTATCTAGAAAGGAAGATGTTATCCCAGATCAGATTATTTACGGACTAAGAACATGGTAGAGGTATGAAATGTGAAAAAGATCTTTTGAAATAGTATCTTATTAAATATAACAAATTCTCATTAAACAAATGCTTTGTATTATTATATAAGTGAACCTATCCAAAAGCTGGATGAAAATTAATTCTAGTCGCAATTTTCTATGGGAATACATCTTACATTTCATGAATGTGCTCGTAAATAATACGAATGTTCCCATGTAGACCACATTTTAGAACAGCCGATTGCTACAGTCTTTTACCTAGTATTTCTCTACTATCCATTTATACCTTCGCCAAAAGTCCCCCTCGACTACATTAATGTCGTTTTCGATTGGCACACAAACTGCTCTCATTTCGAGAGAAATTGCTCGAAATCTGTCCCAGTGCCAATCGAACATCCTATCAAATTTTTAATTTACTTATGTGAGTTAGTGCTCAATCTGACGGGACTTATCAGGTGTCAGCTGTCAGTTCCACAATAAATAAATTTATTTGTTGTTTACATTTGTTTATATGTTCAATCAGATCAAATAAATTTTTGTGAGTAAAAGTGAGAACAACTCTGATTTAAAAATTTAATTTGAGTAAATCTTTTCCAGAGCCATCTTTTTGGGACAGTTGCTCGAAAAAAGAGCGATGTCAATGCCAATCGAAATTAGGCATTCTACTCATGGGTCGGCTCGAACTCTACACAACTAGGACTTTTAATCGACACGATATTCTTTTCACCGCGCATGGTCAACTCGGAGTCGGTGCGGCTGCAACGCGACATGGCTCTTTTAGGGGTATCATGTATCATACATGTAGGTAAACATGTTAAAGCAATCATCAAATAGAAATCGTCACCAAATTTTGATTACATAGCTGTCATCGCCTTGCCACCAATGTTTAATGGTCATTATCGAAATTACCAAAGTTTTGTATATCCGTAAGTGGGAGAAAGAGTCGCTGCATCTGACCGGATCTTTAAAAAGAAAATTGACCGAAAAAATTTCCCCAGATCATGACTTCTAAACAAAACCTTTCTACATAAAGGTCGACATACACGGGAAGCATTTTGGTCGCGAGCATGCATCGAACCACATCAAACTCAATAGAAAAAAAATTTCCTCATTTCCACCGTTCTATGATATTTGATGGTTCGATGGAACTTCGGTCGTGGTTGTGCGGGTTCATGTGTGGCGACCGTAAGATGAGAAAGAGAATTGAGAGAGACCGACCTCTCTGTTTCTTACAGTTTAGTACAATTTGTGCTCTGCACTCGGTATTCCTATGTAGATGCCTCAGTATTAGTTGGGTTCAGATAATGCGTTTCTCTTTCACATATATAGTAGATACACAAAGCTTAACATTTATTTTTCTCACTGTCATTTACTAAACCAGTAATTCCAGGTACGCTCCTCGCCAAAAAGCACCCAATATTATACAAAGAATGTAAATCACGCAGAATTCAAGCACAGTCGAGGTCGAGCCGATTCATAATCGGAAACCTCAAGTGTTAGAATATCCCAATCTGTCAAATTCGTCCGCATTTGTATAATCCATAAATATCGGAATCCGTTTGATCAACGCTAAAAGCTGAAAATCGGTAACTCCTTCAATGGCTTTACCGAGATGACGTCAATCTTAATACCCATATAGTGATTGAAATCCTACGGTGTTCCATGCCCATTTTGTTCTAAACAATGCGAGTCATACCTTACAACGTGTCTTACCAATTTTCCTATATTTTGGACCCAAGAGGAGGGAGATTATGAGAGGGTCGGCCAATGCCATCAGTTCCTATGCACATTGTTTTACTATTTTCGATGTTGTAACGGCGCGGCGTTTAAAAACTTTATCGCGGCTTGGCAGTCTGTGAAGGTAGCAACGTCCCTTATGGTGGCTGGGATGAACTTAAGCCGTCAATATAAGCCCTTATATTAATCCTACATCCCCCTAAAAATATCATTATCTGGGAAGCGAAAGATTTTAAAAAAGATCCCCGATTCTAGGCCAATTCGGTATCGCTTTTATGTACATATTTCTAAGTGCATACCATGTTTACGCCATTCGAAAATAGTTTGCTCTAATGTCTGCCACAGACAATGGCACATCCATGGCCATTTGAAGCCATTGCCATTGTGTAATCAGGCGGATGGCGTTTAGCGGTCAATGGTGCGGAACCGACGGAGCGGTTGACCATCGGATTGTCATGAATGGCTTAGATAGCCATTTTTCATGCAATGGCCGTCAATTGAAAATCAGCTGCTCAAAGCTGTTATTGGCTTCTACATGCAACACACAGATGATTGTTGTGCTATCATTGAAATTGTAACCTGAAAAGTGGTTAGTCTTCTGTTGACTGGCTCGTCGAAGACCAGTGATTGGATGATGAACATTCAAATTGACATTTCGTGTGTGATGGTGACCATTATAGTTACCTTGCAATGGACCACATCCTGGTAGTATTGCTTCCACCGACAGATCGAAGGCAGCACTTGATGAGTAGTGGTTTGTCGGTGGTACGAAACCAGAGGCCGAGGGACCCATTACACCTGGCCCCGTCGCCAGAGCGAGGGCATCTGATCCGTTCGCCAACCATTCCATGCTTATCGCTCCATTCTTCTTAATTTCCAATTTTTGCCTCCCCTGTTGGTGTTGTCTATCCCAGGCCTAGGAATTTTTGTTAATACATAAAGGACAAAGGCAACGAGCGGCTAAAACTTCGCCCACATCTCTCGAGCTGAGCTACAGCAAGCACAGGGCGCTGCTTAGCTCGTTGAGGGGCCTTTTTTTTTCTTCGCCAGATGGCACCTTCATGGTCACGGCTACCTTCGGCTCCACACCTATGTTGTTAATTGCCTTGACCCGTCCAATGGCATGGGCGCGTAGCTATGCCTTGTTGACGTTTCAATAGCACATTTTTCGGATGGTGCAGTTGCTTGCATGCACCTCCTATCCGAGCCGTCTTTTGCTGACAAGTTCGGAAATGCTGTGGGAGTTTCAGTAGTACACACAGGTAGTTCTATTGACGCGCCGAAGAATGAACCTATGTTTCAATAGATTTAGAATCGTAGAGTGGCAACCGAAAACTCACGGCTACCGAACACGTTAAGTACTAGTATAAAAACGAGCAAAATCAAACGACGGATACACCTAGCAGCATGTGCACAGATCCTTCAGCGAATATTCGAAGCAGCTCGCGACTGTAATGGATAGTGTATCCCGTACAACCGTTTATTTCAATTGTCGCTCCAGTTTTCCAGAGAGGTGGTTTTGTTCGGTTCGGTTAATTGCTACCGAATTAAAATCTTACGATTCCCTGCTAACTAAATATAAAAGCATCGACATTCCCACAATTGCCATATGCGATCACGACTACCCATAGCAGCACATTTTATCCTTTTCTCATCCATTTTTCATCGAGTTGTGGAAAAATAACCCATCAGATGGTCAAGAAAGACCAGTTCGTTGGGAGCGTCGGAATGATTTATTATTCCTATGCTTTGAAGTAGTCACTGGATGTATCTACCCATATACATATGTACCTATATGTAATACTAAAAAATTTCCAGAATAATAGTCTAATCCAGTCTAGTCATGTTCCGTGTCGTTTATCCGAAAACCCACCCTGTCCATTGAGGACACGCTGGTGTAAATCCTTTCCGACGTCTGCTTGACAGCAGTGCGGAAAATTTTCTATTAGACTCTAACCAATATTTCGGAGAGATTGGCCGGCGCTAGTGCGAGTTCTAGACAGGATGGACCGACAAACAGACAGGCCACCAACTGACGTTCAGAATTGTAGAATAAAAGCGTGGCTGGGTTACCAGCTAGCACTCCATGTAGTGACCACAAGGGCAACATCTGTATGGCCGCATATGCGAAACTTGCATCCCTTAATTGATTTGGAAATTCCCAAATCGAGTTCCCAGCACTTTTGAACGAGTTATGCATTTAAATGAAATTTTATACCAATCGTTTCAGAATGGACGATGCCTTTCAAACGAGTCAGAACAGAAGCTGAGGGGGAAGCAATAGAACTTGTGTGGCGTTGACCATCAAAATGCTACCTCTTTTCTAAGAGCTCACCTTGTGCACTTTAGGAACAGCACGATTCCTTCCATATGTACGAGTATACTCGTATATTCATGTGCGAGTATATTTTCATTTCATATACTCCTGGTTTCATAGTGAGCATAGAAGCATAGTAGCAGCTGGTGAGAATTGTGATGTTCAGTATCTTTCGATACTTTCGTTGAACTCAGAGATAACTAGCGTACTACCACCATCGCCCTTCGCTCAAACTAAAGCACAAATATCTTTAGTTCACTGGCTCGCTTGATTAAGCAACCAATTCGAATCATTTCCGTTTTGAAGTACATACCTCAAAGTGATGTTTGATAAAAAAAAATCCGCTCATATTTTAGTTTAAGGATTCAACCAGCCACACCGTTATCGAGGCATTATTCTCTAGTGGTAATTCTTTTGGGACGAACCAAACCATTCTATTTTCTCTAAACTCATATGTTGTTGTCAATTACAAAATCCATCAAATAGTTAGACAGAAAATAGAAAATAATGTAACTATTAGAAATACACTAAATCATTGTGCAATTGTCTATTTATGTGTATCTTCCTATTACATATTTAGTTTTTCTTGGAAAATGATGATTTTTGATCATTCGTCGATTAACCGGAAAATTCAGATATCCGGAATAGTGCCAGCCCCGGGTCATAGGAGTATAGCGGGAAATGAGCAGGCCGATCACCTGGCGCGGTTGGGCTCCGCCCTGGACAGATCATATGCAGTGGTTGTCAGTGCGCCACTTAGCGCCACTAAGAAGGAAGTACATAAATGCAACATTAACTTAGCAAACAACAGATGGGGCGCATTAAGGACGTGCATCACCTCTAGGAAAATATGGCCATCCTATAATACAAAAAGAACAAATGGCCTTCTGATAAGGACCCGTCCAGAGGTGGCCAGGATTGTCGCCGTTACAATGGGTCACTGGCCTGTGGGAGAGCACGCAGCCACATTTGGTATTCCCTACAACGAGTGCTGTCTTAGTTGCAAGGACAGTGGGGAGAAGGAGACTCTTTTACACTTTCTTTGTTGATGTCCGGCACTGGCTAGGGCGCGGCACTGTTCTTTGGGCAGTGCCTTTCTTACAGACATAACCGAGATCTCCTCTTTAGGAACTGGCAAGATACTTCATTTCTTAAATTCCACAGCGTGGATTTAAGGAAATACCCTGCCCGACCCCTCTGATATACTTAATAGCATCAATTTTCCTCTTACGAGGTTTGTGGCATCAAAACGGCGCGCACCAGCGCTAATTGGGTATTCCCCTTCTTGGGGGCTCTACCGCCACCTAAACCAACCAACCAAGTGCCAGCCCCAACTGTTCCAGATAATCGACGCTTTACTGCTCTAACACCTATATTAACTTAATCAAGAAAGGGTTTTGAGTCTTTTACAACAGATATTCACAATATATGTATACTTATCTATTTTGAAACATTAACACCTGTGACATTTATGCTAACATTAATTGTTCTGGCATTTTGAAAAGATTTTCGTTGATTCATATCGTTTTTTTGTGCATTGGTGAATTTTATATAATTGTTAGGTATTTGCTATAGTGTTAACTTTGCCTTAACATTAATTATTTTGCATTTTTAACTAATGCATGTTTTTGTAGAAAATTAACCCTGAAAATGGGCTTCGCCCGAAATATATTGGTCTAATGCAGACACAGACTTTTTATTATCGTGGATCTCATTTTAGGAAACACAAAACCTATTCTATTTATAAACAAACATTGATTCCGGCAACAACAAAAACTTGCATCAATAAATTCGCGTGGATTTGATCCTAAGCTTAACTGTATAAATGAATGTAGTTAAATGAAAGGCGCGTTCTTTTGCAATTCTAAACCTGTATAGGTTAGTGAAATAACACGCAATACAAGAACAATGCTACCCTATATAGGTTAACGCTTAACCTGATAATTTATCGAGGGCTAATGCTGACCTCGATAGCGCCTGAAATGTAGAGATACATTTTTGCAGTTTTTAGGTCAAGTGGCGCGGCGCTTTACTTGGTTGTGTGATATGTGTAGTATGTAGTGATGAAAAATAAATAAATTGAAATAATTTTGTGAAATTAAACCTAATATTTATTAATAAAGAAAACTCCTGATGATGCCGAATAAGGCGAAACATTGAGTAATAAACTTGTTTTATAAAAAAACTGGATTTTGTGATTAAAACAAACATATAAATTAACAACCAGTAAATAACAGAATACTGAAGTTCTTCAATCTCGTCTTCTTATAAAATGTCGCTTTTTGATTGACTAAATGCTTTAAATTTTCTTTCATTTTTGTTTTTTGTTTTTTCGTTCATTATACTTACTACTATAATACTTCCAGAGTTGCATTGTCTGTTTGATTCACCCTCTGCAAGACCATCCCATAAAAGTTTATTGCCTTCTAAGCAGTTCACCGCCACTCCTACCTTACGGTCGACTGAAGAAGCCACTACTCATTTTAACTCACTTGGGACCATTCAATCGTGCAACCGTAAATGCAACACAATACACTGTAACCACAAATAGTACGAGTATATGGCATGGAACACTGACTCTAACAAAATTTAGTTTCTAGCCAGACAAGAGTATGTGTGTAAGTCCCGAAAGGACAACAGAAGATGAAATTGCAGACTAGAAAATGTTGAAAATATAGACGAAAGAATCCTGCCTTGCCTAGACGGACAGAAACCATTTGGAAATTTCGTTACTGCAACTATTGCACACGTTGAAGAGACAAAAAGTAGATGCTGACCAGGAGCAATTTACCACATAGTGGCGTGACTGTCTGCTCTGCTGTCCGTTCAGGTCATCATCTCATCATCAAATTACACACGTAAGATGCAATTTTTTAAGGATTCGGTACAATGTAGCAGATACAAATGTTGTAAGTTCTCCTACATATATGCTTATGTATGCTCTAATTAGCCAAATGGGGCTGAATAATGAGCCAAGTTGGGGCGAATTGCGGACTCAATATAGAAAGGTATATGGGCGAATTGCCGAGAAAGTATGATAGTTGACATTCAACCAATTCACTTTCAACTCTGATCGAGATATGATCCAATACGAGACCTGGATCATAGACAGTCAATCGTTTCGTATGGGAATGCACCTTATTGTCCAGATGGAAAATACGTGGCTGTTGTAATGGGTATATGTACATAATATCAGAGTATACCTATCGTTTCTGGCGAACAACGATGAGACATCGCAGCAAAGCAAGTTTCTTCCCTCTAGCTCAACCAAATTCAATCCAACTCATTTATTTACAATTCATATAATACATTAATTTGCTTAAGAATAATTTATTGGCATTGCTTCTCTCCTCTAAAGCAAAGCTTGTGCGAGAGGAAAGTTTAAATTTAAGAATAGGATAGGATAGTGATATGTTTAGATATTAATTATTATTATTTAATAGAGAAAAATAAGGAAAAAATAAAAAAAGCTAGGCGTAAAGGGTATTATACCTTCAATAGTCCGTGTTGCTAACAATTTGATCCATTCTGCAATTACCACTTTGAAAATAGCAGTAAAACTTGTTCCGATTACACTGTTCCTATGAGAGGTATATGAAATAGTGGGCCGATTTCACCCAAATTTAGGAATGTAATTTGGCAGTAAATATGATGAACTAATGTGAAATTTTATAAAGATATCTTTAGAAATAAAAAAGTTTTTCTAAAAAAACTTACTTTTGGATCGGTCGTTCTTATGACAGCTCTATGATATAGTAGTTCCAATTTCAATTTCGGCAATGTAGTTTATATATACAGCGTGCAATGGAAAGAAGGCTGTGTACAAAATTTCAGCTCGATAACTTTAAAACTGAGAGACTAGTTTGCATCTTCGAGTATAGAACCGGGGGCTGGTCACTCCATAGAATTTTCGCCTCTGCCAGAAGATTTGTATCTGGCACCCTTCTTGTTTCGCACGTCCAGAAGGCAACTCTTGAATCTTTTACTAATGGCAAAGTGATCGATCTGAGTTTGTGTTCTGCGCCGATCGACAGAGGACCAACTGATTTTGTGGTGGTCCTGATGCTCAAACATAGTACCACCGATGAAGAGACTATGAAAGTTGCAGAACTCTACAAATCTTTCACCGTGTCTCCCCATCACATGTCTGAGCCCATAGTTATCAGCGCCAACTTTTGCATTCAAATCGACCACAGCCATTATAATGTCACCGTTAGGTGTTCTGCTCTGAACGGCGTTTAGGTCTTCGTAGAAGGAGTCTTTCGCCAAGACACTGTCGGATTCAGTTGGATCATAGCATTGTATTATTGAGATGTTTCTTATTTTGGTATATATGATAGCCAAAAGTCGTAACCGTTGAGTCAGTCCTTTTCCGAGGCATAGTTGACGTTTCTTTAGCATATAGAAGATTTCGGATAGTGCAAGTTGCTGGCATGCACATCCTGTCCTTTGTTTGTCGGTTTTAACGACAGGCCGTCAAAGGGAAAGGCCGTGATATTATTTTACGCACCACACCACAGGGGGGAAGATTTACCTCAACCAAATCATCGCACCGCCATCACTGGCGGCTTGACATTGGTTAACAATGGTCAGTGTCCAGGGGGCGCCCACGCTGAGGACTATAGAAGAGGAATGTTTGCTCCCCTAATTACTACATTATCGAGCTCGGTGGCTGTGATCGTTCGGTCACCGCTCTACGATACTAATCTAGAGCTCGGAGATCAAATCTCGGTGCGATCAAAAACTGTGTCTGTGAGTACTAATAGAACTCTCACAGTGCTCCGGGGTTGTCAGTATAAAGACGGCGCGGATAGGAGGTGCATGCTAGCAACTGCACTTCCGAAAAGTAGATATGCTATTGAAACGTCAACAAGGCATAGAAATGCTAGAGATGTTGACGCGCCCATGCCCCTGGAGGGGTCAAGGCAATTATAGACAGAATTACTACATTATTAAGTTTTTTTTTTCTTCTTCAAAATTACATATTTTTGCAGAATTTTCCATTTAGTGTCAAGGGGTATCGCGTTTCGTGTGTTTTTTTTCTTTAGCGTATATTGCGTATTTACTTAACGAAGATTTCTGTAAAGCGTTCTCATTGGGAGTGAAAACTGATACAAACTTGTATATCGTACAAACAGTATTTCAGAGTCGAATATTTTCAAGTTATCCAATGTGCAAATAATAAAACAAACGGAAACGTGAGAGAGCTTATTGTAAATATTATTCAAGTTGCTTAAATGGAACTCTGCAACAAAAATTGGATATATCCCATAGAATATTATCGGAAGCACTTGCAAAACCAGTGTTAACAATAGTCAATATGTTCAGGTATACGAGTAAGTGAATTCAAGGTAGGCCAGTTGATGAAAACAAATTTATGATGGTCGAAAATATACGAAATTTTAAAAGTTTTGGAGTGCAGGGCTGCTTATAGGGGGGTTGCCTAAGTTCTTTTGCTTATACCTCCATATACTAGCTCTTTCTGTGACATAATGGGAGACCATATACAAATTATAGCCACTTTCCCGCATCTTAAATACTTGGCGCAAGAGCATCATCTGTCCCATCCACAAAAAGGGAGATAAATTGCGGTGTGAAAATCACAGACGCATCTCATTAGTCTGTACGTCCTACAAAATGTTGACGGAAATTCTGGAAAAAAATAATAAAGCCGTACACTGAACGAATCATTGGCCGATCAGGTTTCAACGGTCAAGCAGATCCTGGAAAAGCGCTGGGAATACAACCTTGACATGTGTTAAATCTTTTTTGATTTTAAGCAGGCATACGACAGTATTGATCGTGGAGTACTGTAACGCATCATGCTGTAATACCAAATTGCCAGTGTAACAGTGAAATAAATGCAATTAACAAAGTTGACGATGACCAACTCTGTCTCACAGGTCAGCATCCAAAACATGACTGATCTCTTCGAAACACGTACTGGAGTGAAGCAAGCCGATGGACTGGCTCCGACGCTTTTCAACTTGGCACTTGAACACGCCATCCGAGTAATGAATGCGGACCACAGCGGCACACTGCTCTTCAAGTCGACATAGTTGATAGCGTACGCTGACGAGTTCAATATTATGTCCCGAAGCCTGCCCGATGCAGAAGAACTTCTAAATAATCTTGACTGCAAAAAAAAGTTGGACTACGCATCAACCAGGACAAAAAAAGTAATTATGCAATCAAGAACAAGGACGCCAGAACAACGGGGACGTCAGCATTGAATTCGTAGAAGACTTCATAACCTGTCAAAGGACGCCAATGAAACGGACGAAATCAAGCGACGGAACAGCTAGCATATAAACCTTTCTTCTCGGTCCTCCCCATAATGAAATCGAAGCATGTGGACAGAAATACTAAGCTCTGCATATAGAATACAAAACCATCATTCGAGCTAAGCTATGCTATGGCTGCGAAAACTGGACCCTTACTCACGCCTCCGAAAACATGATAAACACATTTGAACGTAAAGTCCTTCGACGAATTTTCGGAGCAGTTTGCGACCGAAATGGATCAAGGCTGCGAGGAAGATCGAGAGCTCGTTGGAAAGACACAGTAGATGAGGACGCCGAACAACTGCTGGTTGTCCAAAATTGGAGGACGCGGTCATTTGAGATAATTGGAGGATGATCCCGGCCGCCAGGGTGCGACGTCGGGCTGTTGTGCAACGATGATGATGAAATCAGCTTTAACTTAAGACATGCGAGATGCTCGTAGAAGCAATATATTTGGCAGTATACATCACCAAAACAAATAATTTGTACTTTTCAGAGAAAATTATAAATATGTATCCTGGTACTAAAGCAACAACCATATGCCATGTTTCATGATTTATTTTTCTCACTCGATTTATCATCGTTAACTGGCCTAAAGTCTTCGAACACCATACCCAGTGTTTATAATGCACCTAGAAGTTAACAAGCTGTATCCGAACCCATAATCCTGCCTTACCCATCAAAGGAATTGCGAGAAGTTATGCGAACATACTCTTATGATTTTCCAAGAATCCATTCGCTTTCCACCATAGAATCCCGAAGATTAGAAACAATCTAGCAAATGTCACGTTCATAGGTATTGGTCACGTAATATCGATCAATATTTATCTATTCACTGTGGCTTTTGTTATCTGCAGCCAAAAGATATACGATTTAGTCTATGTGTGCTGAGAGGATTTTGTTCTAACACACGCAAGACTAGTGGGTTATTTTTGTTCAATGCTTGTTCGAGTAACCGACGACATATCTACCTGCTGTGCTTCTTCGATGCCTGATAGTAGTTATCCTGTTAATGTTAAGATAAGTCTGAGTAAAGTTATTATTGCTGATTGTTGAACACATGTTCAATGCCGCAAGAAACTATTATAGAGTAATTGATTACGATGTCTTAGTGATATGGCTGATGCTAAGAGTTAAGTAAAGTGGCAATTAGTTTGTGTTTGTTTGAAGAGCCCTGAAGAAATACAGGATTTACTTATTGTATGACATTGATTGTACATTTCCGATTCAGAATTGATGAGATTGAACTCGGTAGGTTTTGTTGGGAGAGTTTTAATTGTATTGGGTTGGTGAGTTTTTTATTTTCAGAAATTAACCACATTAAAATAACTGAAATGATATAAATTTCATTTTGTTTTTCGGTAAATAATAATGCACATTTAAAAATTACACCGATCTTGGGCGTATGCATTCCACGACTACTGATTGCAAGAAACGTCCTGCCGCCTTTGACTGTATTTCCGCGTATTAATTGCCTTGACCCCTCTAGGGGGCATGCGCGCGTCGACATCTCTAGCATTTCTATCTTAAAATCCGTATAGTCATATTTTCCTTCATGTTGCAAAATTACCATTAGCGAGTGGTACAAAGCAAGAAAACGCATTAGACATTTTTGAAATTTTAGCTATAGTAGACAGCGAGGTTGAGTTATTTGGACTCAGGGGCGTTTTCGGATTTAGGTCGGAGTGCGGACCTGGCTTGGTCGAGCTACTTCCCCCATAAAGGCAGCTCCTGATGAGTGAAATCCACGGTGTGGTCAAAACCAAGCGGCAGGGTGAATTAGCTTCTAGCCTATTTTTTTGGAAAGGTGGTGGATAGCTAGGTTGTGTCATTTGGACTTAGACTCGCAATGACCCACTCGACTTTATTCTTAATAATTTTTGAAATTAATCCGCGAATACACGCAGACAAGCTATTCCCATTTTTTCGCGAGAGTAGAAGTAGCATTCACTGCAAACATACCCGTATTGTCTAGATTTAACTTCACACTTAAGAAGGACCTTTTGTTCTCACCAAAGGACTCGAAATATCTCCAGTGTATTGGTCTCACCATCTGGATTCAGAAAATACCCGTCCAATTGTCCTGAGGCATTGAGCCTGAATTTCCTTGCCGCGTTAAAGCGGGTCCATGTTGCGGTCAACATATTTCTCTCTAGCGAGTCTTGGGATCCTTATGAAACAGGAATAAGTAAAAACAAAAAAGGGAGACAGAACACTCTTCTGTCGCCATAAAATCAGCTTAGGGACAGCTTACGGATCTCTGTCATCAACGGACCGAGCTCGAGATGATAGCACCAGCCGCTCTGCGTCTAAGATCAAGTCCGACCAAATGCAACTGAAAATAACGAAGACCAGGCTTACCGCATTCAGCCTCTCCAAAGGATTATGCAGGACTCTCACTGGAGAGGACATTTGAAGCCCCAATAGGGCAATAGGTATGTTATTACTACCAAGGTCATAAGTCCTCTAAATCCAGAGACTTTTCACTGAATACTCTGATAAAACCAGGAGGAGGTGTCTAGTGTGCTAAACGTGATAATTAGGATTAATAGCATCTCGTTTAAATACGATAACCTCAAGGTCGTGAAACGCCTTGCTTCTCGTGGGAAGGGCCTCACTATCTATAGCAATGACAATGGGAAACGACATGTCCGGAACAGTGTCGTATGTGTTTCATTCCTTTGCGAAAATAGATATTAAGTTTCTTCAGAGAAAAATGGCGAACTGCAATCTAAGGACTGGAGGGTCACCAGTCTTTGTGCACACAAAAAATATTCACCAATGTGAAGTGTCCAATGTCAATGTAAGTATCCTTCGACTTAGGATGTCATTTCGACCTACGACGTCTGACACACTGAGGAAAACACCTCGAGTTATATCGTTAATTTTTCAACTTACAACGCTGTTTTGAGTACTTTTCTCGAATTTTAAGAAAAAAGCATTTGCGCTACTATCCCCAGCACTTGTACTTGCCTGGAGAGAAAAAGGTTATTTGGATGAGTGCCGCAATCCAGGCGCTGAATTTGACACCGATTGGCCCAAAAACCCTGCTGCAGTACATCAGTACAACGATAATCTTGCGCTAGAAGCAGCTGAGATAAGTAGTCGGCCAACTAGTGACGTAAACGAACACTGGGACGCCATAAAAAGTAAGTACATTTAAAGAGCAGATACTATCCTTGACACAAACCTGGCTGGCCGGCATAAGCCTTGGATGTCAGATGCATGATGGGAGCGGATTGTCGAAAGGAAACAGTTGAAGGCACGTTTTTCTGTAGCGACAGACGACAAAGGAAGTAGCATCGAGCTCCTTTACCGTCAGAAAGCTCTAGCAATTCAGTCTAGTACAAGGCAACAAAAGAGAGATGCTTGCTAACTTCTGGCCTCGGCAGAAGAAACCACAAGAAGTAACAACCTAAAAGCCGTATTCGGTGTCATCATGAAGTTTACAGGTGGTCATAACTTATATCAACATCCGGTGAAGGACAATGATGGAAAGCTACTGATCTTAGATGAAGATCAGATGAGACGGTGGAAAAACCATTTCGCTATGTACGGTGAACTGCTCTGACTAAAAAGGAAAGAGTCGTTACAATTAATGGACTAAAAAGACGTAAGGTCACCGGACTCGGCGGCAAATCTAACTCGTCTGATTGCCATTAGTATCAACGGACAGCTTGTGGAGAAGGTGGACTAATTCGTGTATATAGGTAGCATTTTTGCGGTATGGAGCAGGACTTCGCTCGTCATATTAACCAGGCTGAATGCGCATTCTGTATGTTGTCCAAAATCCGGGAAAACAGGTACGTCAGTGTTAAGTCCAAGCTGAGCCTGTTTCGCTCTCTGGTATTGTCTGTGTTGGAAAGTTTCCGTAAGTGATACCAGCAAGCTGCAAGTTTTCGTCAACCCTTATCTTCGTCGAAATTTAAGAATTTTCTGGCTTGAAACAATATCAAATGAAGAGCTGACTCAGCGTACGGGTCAAATACAAATCGACGAACCGATATGCAGGCGAAAATGGCAATATTTGAAGTATAATTGTTTTTGTCTTTACCACTGTTTTTATTACTACTCCTTACGCGTTTCGTTTTTTCAAACATCTTCAGAGGAATGGTTACATTTTTGTGCAAAATGGACTTGTATACTACGGAACTTAATTCTAAGTTGCTACCTGCTATAAAAGTGACAAAGGTAATTAAGGGCGTTACGCTTATACCTGCGAGAATTTTAGGTTTAAAAGTCGGGAACGGTTGATGTCGGTATGGTCGTTGAGAAGGTCCTTTCCAGGTATCCGACTGATTCTATTAATTTCCAAAGCTTCCAGCAGGTCAAGCTTTTTCCCCTTCGAACAAACGTGCAATATTTCTGGATTAAAATCGACTCCAATATTATGACCTGACTCCTTAAGATGTTCATGGAAGTTTGAAAACTTCGATCCCCCCATATGTTCCTTGAACCTCGTTTCAAAGGACCGTCCTGTCTGACCGACGTAGGTTGCCGAACATTCTGGGCATTCCAGTTTATAGACTCCCGGCTTTTTGAAACGTTCGGATCGAGGTTTTGCGTTCAATAACCTTTTACCAATGGTATACCCCCCTTGGAACGCCGGAGTAAGACCTTCTTTCCTGAAGAAATTCCCTACTTCTTCGGACAGTGCGGGAATGTACGGCAGTGAAATGAACTTTTCGGAGCGCTCCACTGAGCTATTGGGATACACCATGTTTCGCGTTACCTGAATCCTTTTCTTGTCAATCAATTTCTCTATTGTCCTCACTTGGTATCCGTTATTAGCAGCTATAGTTTTTATGGTGTTGAGTTCATTCTCTCGATTTGAGTCGGACATGGGGATTTGAAACGCTCTATGAATCATCGACCTATACGCTGCTATTTTGTGTGACCATGAGCAAAACGAGTCTTCCGGTATAGTCACGTCGGTAAAAGTAGGCTTCCGGAAAATTGTGAAACTGAACTCCTTATTCGTGTACGTGATACTCAGGTCTAAAAAGTTAATATTGTTGTCGACACTCTTCTCCACGGTGAACTGGATATTCTTATTATATGCATTTAAAGATGTCAGAAATGCGTCGAGTTGTCTATCCGTCCCTAAGAAACCCACCAGAATATCGTCGACATACCTAAACCAGAATGCAATATGTTTCCTGGAAAGCAAGGATGACAACACGTTTGTCTCGAATTTATCCATGTAGATCTCGGCTAGAAGAGGACTCAGTGGAGAGCCCATGGGTAACCCAGTACGCTGCAGATACGTCTTGCCCTCGAATTCAAAATAATTTTGCTGTAGGCAGGTTTCCAGTAAATTCACTACGTCTCGTTTCTCGTTTGGACCAATATCCCTGTCGGCTAATAACGCTTCTACTAAGGCTGGACATTCATTAGAGGGAATATTTGAAAACATGTTGGATACATCGAAGGAGACTAGCTTGATGTTGTCCATCTTGCGCGGAAGAGCCCGTAGTTTAGATGCAAGTTCGGCCGAGTTTCGGACTCCGTTTTTCGGTTGGAATTGGGTAAGTTGGCGAATTTTATCGTTGACTGCCTTGGCAAGATGATATGCCGGGGCTGTGGTATAAGGGACTACGGGCCGACAAGGGTTTCCTTCCTTGTGGACTTTGACCAAACCGTACATCCTGGGGGCCTCCGTATTCATTGGAATAACCTTCCTTTTCTCGTATTCGCTACTGAAGAAAGCAGACGTGTTCAAAACCGATTGTTTCAAGTCCTTCACAAATTTTGGTGTTGGGTCTTTTCGGAGTTCCTCAGTATTTAGTTTGGAAATAGCCGATTGCATTTTGGCAATATATTCCGTCTTGTACAACGCGACCATCGAGTTCCCCTTATCCGCTTTGGTAATTGTTAAATTATTCTCATCGATTTTATTGCGGAGCTGTTTTATCGTTGATGTGGCCTTATAATGGCAATGGATAGGCCACACATTGCGGAAGGGGAACTGCTTTGGTGGACACTCCATAAAATGGGACTCCATTCCTAATGAAGGCCGAACCAGGGGGCGTCCTAGAAACTCATGGCGCCAATCTGTGGCCGACGAGTGCATTGATGGGTAAGGGAACGTTTATGTTGGAGCTTCGACAAACGATAAGAGCAGCGCCGATTCTGAAGCGAAGCTGTTTATGTCGGAGCAACGTATTTGCTCTCTCTGTTTTTCCGACTTATTATATATGCGTTATTGCGAAGCTCTATGTAAAAGCACGAATTCATTTCCATCAGCGCTGCTCTTATTTTTTGTCAAAGCTCCAAAATAAGTCCACCCTAAGTCGTGGTGACTGAGGAGTCCCACAGCCTAGAACCGAGTACGATAGCGCGCAGCAAACGGTGTTCCGCGGATCAAATCGCGTCCTGTAATTTAAAAATGGATTACATGTTATTTTTCGAAACAGAACCACGTGGAACCTTTAAAGGATATCTCGAAAATAACAATTGGGCAACAGTTTGGCGTATTTAGCTCATATTTTCGCTTACTTCAATTCTGTAAATACAAGCATGCAAGGAAATAATGAGAATGTTCTTTCATCCACTGATAAATTATGATTTTACTATGGAACCGTGACAGAAGGGATCACTGAAATCTCCCCTTCTGAAAACAACGAGGCAATCATTGCTTTCATAATCGAGAATTTAACCACAATAGGCGAAATTTTTTAAAAATATTTCCCTCTGTTAAATGCGAGTGGCTTTATACTTCATTCGTCCTAATATTTTCGAAATCTGCAAAGATCACCTAGCTCATGTTTCGTATTAAATTGCATTTATAATTTTTGTAATCTTAAAACAAAATACCAATAATCATCGCAAATTTTATTCTTCCCTGATTTGATTTTGTTTAATTCTTTAATTCTTTTTATTGTTTAAATGAAAATGTACAAAAGTCAATATCGATATTCCATTCAAAAATAAAACTTCTAAAACTTAATAAGGTTTGCCTCTTTTGCCTTTCGATGATTCTGTATTCATTGCGCTCTTGTTTTCTATCAGTTTTTCAACTGTTTTAACGTGTTCCGCGAAAAAAAAAAACTATTAAGAGCTAAGTGTTCTGCGAACTCAAAAAGATTGAGAACGACTGCCCTAGAGGTTAAGGCAAGATAGTGGTCGTATATATTCCAATTCCAAAACAATTACCTATGAAATCTGCTTTGGCTCATAAATCCCTACTATTATGTGTACTCAAATACGACTATTCGACGTACATCATTTTCGACTTAGGACGCGTTTTCTCGGAACCAATTAGTGTCCTATCCGTAAAAGTCGAGGTATATCTGGATTATCTACCTACGTATCTATCGATCCTAAAGTCATTTGAACAGAATGAGAATAATAAGAATCCTGCGAGGCTAATAATGAGATATCTCTTGGATGTAAGGCACATCATATATTTGCAAAAGAAAATTTAAAATACACACACAAGACACAATAATAGAAAAGAATAAGGAATCACTTTGTTCATATGTAGGTGCTTGTCATTCTTTTGCGATACAAAGCGAATTTGGTAAAATGGTTGTCACCAAAACCGTGTTAAATTTTGTAAGAGTAATAGAGTATTTAACCATAACAACATCTTCTATCTATCTTCCATCTATTTGATGTTTAGAATCAAAGAAAGTCAATAGTCTAATTGAGACTCAACGACTTTCCCTCGAATAGAAACTAAGAAACCATTTTCTATTTATAAATTTCAACAAAGCAAATTATGACGACTATCAAATCACTCAATTAATTTCACAAACTTACAAGCGATTAAATTTCATGAAAACATTACAAGAACAAGAAATTATTTTCCATCAAATATTTCCCACCACAAAGCTATAAATCTCTATCTCCTTAATTTTCCACCACACACATCACACCAGACACCATTTCAAAAACCCACAAAACTGCCATCTCGTCTGCATTAGATTTAGTGGTAATTTCTCTCGTTCGTTCGTGAAGAAGATAAAAACCATTGAAATTTCATCGAAAACTTTTTCATGTGCTCTAGGAAGCGACGAAGTAATGAAATTTATTATACGAGTATGGCCGCCATTATGCTTGACGTATGTCGGTTTCTTTTCAAAATGGCGGAGACTAAAATAACTGTTAAACACTATTTTAGAGTACATATACTCGTATGTATGCAACCGCCACAAAACATGTGTATATGTCTTTTATATTATATATATGTATTTAGATAATGTATTAGCATTTGTATTTGGAAAAAGGGTTCAGAGGACTACATTCCAAACCGTTCCGTTCCCATGGCGCGTTATGTCGTGTATTATCGATTAAAACCAGGCCTCCTTTTCATGGCCTCAATATTCTCTTATTTGGCAATTGAACATATTGTAGGTCATGAAAAGTTTTCGTTATTTTAATTGCCAGTTGATCAAGAAATTCAGCAAGAAAGTATCCAGAAAACCACAATGGCGGAGTGATGCTCAAAAATATAGTCGCGTTAGATATCATCATTTAATCGTTGCAAATACAATTCATTCTCTTGGCGCGGCGCGGCGGTATTCTATTGTATTTCCTTTCATCTTTTCTCCTGCTCTCTTTCATTTATCTCAGGAGTGGATGTTGATATCGCAAACACGACTCTGACAAAGTGGTAAAGAAATTTTCATTTTTACGGCCGTATTCTATGCATTTTTACGATGTTTCGCCTCGCACGTTTTTAACCCACCGCGTACTAATGGAGTGTTTTACGAAAACACCGCAAAATTACGAGCGTCAAGAAGATAAAGGGCTCGTGGTAAGAATTGTGAAAGTTTTTATGATGCTACGTAGACTGGGCGTTAAGTTATCGACGACATTAAAAGTCAGTAACTTTGGATCACGATCACGTATATTCCTCAAGGAAACGAATATTGTAAGTATGTAACTCTTAAAATGCAAACCGAAATATTAAAGCGTTTAGAATTTTAACTTCACTAGCGAAAAAGCGGTAAGCGTACTCCGTAGACGTAGACAGCGGTTAACTGTAGGATTCCGAATCTGGAGATTGGATGCGACAACTCTCAGAAGCAGAGAAGACGAAGGTTCAAAAGTAAATAAGCAGCCAAACTTTAGAGAAAGACAATTCCGGATCCAGAGAAGCTCGGAGAATAGATATTCGCAAATAGGGTCGATGCAAACTTTGGATTTTCACCGCTGTGGCACCGCAATTGCTTTGAATACAAGGAATTTACCGTTGTGGTACCGCAGCGATGACGAACAAAAAATTATGATCAATATATCTTTTTCATCGGGTATAATAGGCATTAAAGGTGTCGTATTAAAGGGGATGCCGAATACATTCCATTCTGGTATCTTCCTCTTATTCAGGGAGCAAAATAAATAAAACTATACTCAACTTTGAATGGTCATCATTGTGGCGCAACGAGCCGTCGTCGGACCTTGGCCGTGTGTAGTTCCAGGGGCGACCACCGGGAGGACTCGGGAAAAAGATATATGAAAACTATATGAAAACATTGCCGTGTCAAATTTGTAGTTTTAGTATCACCACTAGGTCTATCCCATGTCTAAATTATGTTGAAACATCACTAGGTCTCGGGTATTATCTTCTCGCTTTTTTTTTTATCAACAAAGAAGACGTGGATGTTGGAGTATAAACATCTAGACTAGATAGACATTCTCATGAGAATGCTTTTTGGATTGCGTCTTCCGTAAGAACAGTTCTCATACCTATTTACATGCACAGCTATTCTCATGAGAATATGGAGAGAACAAATTTCATGAGAAAACTCTCATTCACTCTCATACGTATTTAGACATTCTCATATTGACGTTTTCATGTCAGAATGTCCCCGGGCAATCATTTTGATGTTTAGTTAATGAGATATGATCATACGAATGGTTTTCATGCGGAAATACTCGTCGGATTGGGCTGATTCGAACTACAAGGTAATTTTCGGTCGGTCATTCCGAATCTAAAGTCAGAAAAGAAAAAAAAAAGAAATTTAGGGTTGTCCACCCCAGAATGGCAACCCCGTTTACTTGGGGAAATACTCGTTCAATCGGGCTGATTCGAACTACAAGGTAATTTTTGAATTTTAGGTCGCTGATTCCGTATCTGAAGTCAAAAGAAAAATTGGGATTGTCGACCCCAGAATGGCAACACTGTTTTCATGGGGAAATACTCTTCAGATCGGGCTCGAGTAATTTTGGGTTGCTGATTCCGAATCTGAAGTCAAAAAAAAAAATGAGGTTACTCGGGGTGGGTAACCTACCATGGAATGGCAACCCTGTTTTCATGGAGAAATACTCGTTCGATCGGGCTGGTTCGAACTACAGGCTTATTTTGTAATTTTGGGTCGCTGATTCCGAATCTGAAGTCAAAACAAATAAATAAATAAAAGTAGTCCGGGTGGCGCAATGGTTAGCACGTTCGCCTTCTACGCACTGAAGTCAAAACAGAAAAAGAAAAATTTTGGTTGTCCACCTCAGAATGGCAACCCTGTTTTCCTGTTACTCACTCCAACGGCAGCCGGTTCTATGCACAGGAGTGACACGTTATCATCATCAACGGCCAAGGGCTGCCAGGCCCCAACGTCAGTAGGCGTTGCTATTACAACAACAGAAACCCCTAATTGTTTCTTCCGGCAAGATTGGCCGTGATTTTAAAAAAGAAGTGTTATCATTCTGTGTTTTGGGGCGACCGGTAGCGCAATGTGTTGAGGCATCAGTCTCATGTTTGACTACCGGCGTTTCGGGTTCGAGTCCCGTCCACGACGACGTTCGTGGCCATGGATGTGCAGGAGGTGCATGCTGGCAACTGCATTCTCCGAAACCAGTTTATGCCAACGAAACGTCAACTGAGCCACATGGAATAGTTGACGCGCTATGCCCCACAAGGGGTTAGGGCAATTGAGTAGTATTCTGTGTTCCCATTTTTGTTTGTTTCATAATATCAATCGTTTAATATACAAAACCTTTCAAGGAATGTTTTTTTTTCTCGTTTCTTTATTTTTCAGGAATGGAAAGTGCTAATTATCCCCTTTAATATAACACCCAACATGCCTATAGTCGATGAAATAAATTTTGACCTTTTTAGGGTTTTGTATAAAAACAAAACCCTTATGAAATCGGTCATGCGTCCGTCTGTCCGTCTGTCCGTCTGTCCGTCTGTCTGTCTGTCTGTCCATGAAATATCTCACGAACCGCTGAAGCTACATGCATGAAATTTCGTGGAAATATGTAGAAATACTATAATTCTCTGGAGAAAGCGATGCATCGTAATAAGTCAACTTTAAGGGGGGGTCCCCATAGAGGGGAAATGAAGGTCGAAATTTTTTTTTCATTTGGTATAGGCAAGTGGGGTATCGTAAGAAAGGTACCGTCGAGTACATTCCATTTTTGGAATTTTTTCAAATTTGAAGAAAGGAGAAAAGAGGGAGAGGGGAAAATATGTGGTCCGAGTTTGTCCCCCCCCCCCTTGCATTTCGAGACCGTTATAGCTAGACATATGAAAATTTACAGAAAAGCGGCATTTCACTAGCATAGAAAACTAAAAATAATAGAATTTTTAAATCTCATCCAAAAAGGTTAATAATAGTACATTTCTATAGTTGCAGTTAGCACACCCCTGCACCCCTCAAGCACACCTGAGGCCAAAAATATTGATAGCTAATGATAACTAACATGATAGGCAATAATACCTCTAAGTTTCATTACAATGACATGATATTTAATAATAGTACATTGACTTAAAGTTATGCATTTTGACACTATCCATACAAAAAATACACCTACCGGCCTCACGCATAGATATGCGTGTACTAAATACTTGCATGTTGTTTTTCGTAGTGCGAATTGCAGTTATTTAATGAACCAACTTTGGAAGGGTGAAGATTGGTGATTGGTGATCCTAACAATAACTATTCACACAATTAATTTTTTTAGGGTTTTGTGTCTTAAATCTTACAAAATCGGTCAAATACCTGTCTGTCCGTCTGTTCATAGAATATCTTACGAACGGCTGAAGCTGCACATATAATTCGGCGCGAATGTGTAGAAATGCTATAATTTGCTGGAGAAAGCGTTGTGTTGTAATCAGCCAACTTTAAGAGGGGGGTCCACATAGAGGCGAAATTAAGGTCAATTTTTTTTAATCCATATTAGACCGTAATTTGTCCCCGCCGCCCTGAAGCCGTTACACAAGTTTGCAATTTGCAATGTCGTCGTAACATGAATGGTTAAGCATCTCGAAGAGTAGGACAGTTTATCTCGTATACATACATATCTATCTACAGCTTCTCGTATTAAAACTATTACTTTGAGAGGTGACAGATGCAGTCTTTTTGTGAATTGGCATGTAAGATACTATATCATGGGTAAGACATTTAATTATGGTGTTTTTATTCAGCTGAGTGGTACCAAGAAGAGCAGGGAGCCAATATTTAGATACCAAGATAAGCGCGTGCAACAAAACCCTCGAATTGCGGGCGTAGCCCTCTATATTCCGGTTTCATTTTTTAATCCTTTTTGGACCCTTTTGATTATTTTTTTTGCAAAATCAATTTCTGATCGCCACAGATTAAAAAACGAAAAAAACCTAACCCCCCCCTGCTCATGACCATAAACTTCTATAAAAGACCGTCCGTGAGAATGATTATTCTCACGAACAGCTCGTGAGAATGATTGTTCTCACAAACAGCTCGTGAGAATAAACTTTGGTCATGAGAATGGTTACGATCACGAGAATACTCCAACGCTTACGCAATGATGAGTATAATTCCTAATAGAATGCATGAAAACGCAAAATTTTCATGGGAATTATTTCTCATTGATATTTACATGATTCTCGAGAACGAAATCAATCTCATGATACCATTCTCATGATGAGAATGTCTATTGAATTCTTAAGCTGCTCATACTAAGCAATTAAAACTTGGGGCTAATAACTGATTGCACAACAAACTCCTTTGTTTTTTCCGGGCTCTCTTCGAACGAAAACTCTTATAAAAAAGTTGCATCATATCACTTACATTTCAAACACTTCATCAATTGAATTACTCAAAAGTAAATTAGTGATGTTAAATGCCTATTATGATATCCTGAATACACACTTTCATATTGACTCACAATATGATATACATATGTAATACTATACGCTACGGTAAAATGAGACAAAAGGCCCACATACTCGCACATAATTCTGTTACTTGAAGAAGCCACGTGTGTCTAGGCTAAAATCTTACTTCGTATCTATACTCCAAACAATTAGAAATTTCCTTCCATTCAGGTCCATTCTCCGTTCAGATGTCCCTATCCGGAAACAAGTTGCTTTGTTCTCCCGCTCAAACCCACGGCCATTTTGTGGGCCCAAAGTAAGGATAAATGGAGTTTTAATTAAATCACAATGATGTGATTTTCAATTTATTGCTAACCAACTGTGAGACGATCAATTAATGTGCGGTCAAATTAAATTTTACTCGGAGGTATTAGGCGACCGATCTACTTTGCCCGGGTCTCTCTTCCGGTCCATTGTTTTTGTGGGCTCTGGGCTGGATTTCTTGTCTTATTGCGATTTATTCGAAAACAGATTAAGACGACTTTTTCTTTCATTGTGCTATACGAGCATTTTGTTTCTTCTATCCTTCGATTCTATTTCAATCCTCTTCACGGAAGGATACATTTTGATTACATTGTTGCTGTTATTCATTATTATCCTTCGAGGAAATATTGGAAAGACTTTTCGCCCTTTTTTTCTTGCTTGAAGTCGCCTGGAGAATAAAAATGATTACGAAAGTTAGATATTGGATGAGACAGCGTTAAAAATGCTTAGGAAATAGTATATCCTGTTAGCATCAATATCGGGGACTTTTTTCCATGCCTTTTTTTTGCTTTTGAAGTTTCATCTGAGTAATTTCCTGTTAATTGCAGTCCGTTTAAGACTTCTTTTTACTCTGTGAAACTTGTTGGTTTTATGAAAACTTTTTTCCGAAAAGGGAAAATTCTTCTTGTTCTTTCGACGGACTACAATTTGCAAGGGAGCCCAAAAATAAACAAAATAAAATTGTGATAAAATTATCTTATAGTCATAGGCTAGTTGAAGGGGAGCCGAGAGCTGTTGTCATAAATGAGGGTTTTCTGTCCATGTCTTGATTGGTTCAACTGGTTCCGATTAAGCAATGCCTATATGCTTGCCGAATTAATCCCTATGTTTTGTTAAAAACTGCATCAAAACTCAAATGACGCACGTTCAAACAAACAGACAAAGAAACAAAAATTCAGGAAATTATCGAAAGGCATTCAGTAACTTGTCCTAAGTATTTTCAATTGCATATTATTATCAACCATTAACTAACTATTGAAGATACGACAAAACCTTTTTATTGAACTGTTCACAATCTTTCATTTTGTCTGACAAAGTTTTCCACTAGGGTTACCAGTGTTCAAAATATTTTCAAAAAGCAAAAATGTTTATGTTTTTTAGCTATAACTCAAATTCGACAAAAAATTGTTGACAGCAAACCTCAGATTCTAAATCAGCACCCCAAAAAGCATAAAAAAAAATGAAAAAAAAAACAGTTACACCTCAATTTGCTTTAGATCAGTTCCTATAAACACATAATGACTTGGCATTACGTTAATAAAAAGGAATATCGCAGACGGTAAATTCATATTCATTCTTATTGCGGAAAAGGAAATTGTTTGCTGAGATGAAACTGACGGCGCGGCGCCGCAACGTACTAAGCTACCGGCCCATTTAATGGTATCAAACCTAACAATTCTTAGAAATCATACTTTTGTTTTTCCATTCGGTGTTTTTTAGTTTTCAAGTGAAGTAAAAATGTGTTAATACACCGTAAAAGGTATTGATGAAATAATTACACAGAAGAGATTTTAGACTCCGCGAATACAAAAAAAAATATCGTTAGGATAACAAAATCGAATCCTACTCTTGGTGTTAGTTCGCACTGCCTTGAAACGTCAATTGAAATTTCAAGAGGAAACTTAATTCCATAATATCTCCTGAAAGCCAATACAACCTAACAAATGTATTTGGACAGTAGAACCCTATTCGTTTGCTATTCCAATTAACTACAATACAACAAACCAACACTTTATTTACAGGAAATAAACTCTATAGGAGCCCCTAGACGATCAAGCTGCATGATCAAAATTTAGTGTCAATCGATTTAATAAAGCGTGATTGACCGTCAAGGGACCGGTTCGACGCTTGATCCCAGCGTTGACGGTGATTGATAGAAAGTTTGATTAACTCAGTTTTCTGATCAAAATTGGCCTGGACCGTCAAGCACCCTCGTCAGGCTTCACCGTCTAGGCCAATTTGATCAAGCATTGCGTCAGTCAGATGACTCTATCCGAGTCGTCATGGTGTTAGATTGTCGTGTCCCAAGCCAGTGTTGTGAAAGGAGGAGAGAATGATAGCTGTGGCCTGGCTGGCTGAGTTACATCTAAGCATCTCAAGCCATTAGGGTGACATAAACCACGTAGTCAGACCTGCAAACATGCCAGAGTTCACTCAACTAGACTGAAGTGAAGGAAGAAGCAGTGAAAGATCAGTTTTACGACTGCCTGGAGACATCGTTCGAAAATGCAATGCGAAAGTTGGGAACGAAAGTTAGCATCGGGAAACCACTGGAGGACACAGCCTTCACAAGAAATGCAATGACAACGGTCAACAACTAATCGACTTCGCATGCAGTACAAATCTTGTCGTAAGCACAACATGCTTTCCGCACCGACGCATTCATATAGAAACCTAAGAATCTCCAGATACATTCACCGTCAACCAGATTGACCACGTCCTCATATGCAAGAGATGGGCTTCAATCGTGATGGATGTCCGATCATGCCGAGGAGCAAATTGCGATTCCGACCATAACTTGGTAAAGAGAACCTATCGGTGTAGGATCCGTTCAGTGCACCAATCAACAATCAGCTCTCCGAAAATCTTTGCGATTGGCAAACTCTTGAATGATGCTGCGGCGCAGGCATATGGAGCTGACCTTAAAGAAAAACTGACGCCTGTGCTACACAACACCCACAACATATGTAGGTGGACGAGGGTAAGGTGAAAAGTTCTCGGCCTGACACAGAAATACCGTACAATCAGCAAAAATTTATGTTTCCTGCCTGGATGCACGTGTCATTAGTTCGTATGACAAGTTTCAACTTGTTCTCTTCAGTATTTTGTGTACACGAATTTATGCAGTAGACGTCTTACGTGTTTTTCTACACCGATTTCTCACCATGGATGAGACTTGGGTCCACTAACACACGCCAGAAACGAAACAGCAGTCGAAGCAGTGGGTGGAAACCGGTGGTTCAGCGCCAAAGCAAGCGAAGTCGATTGCATCTGCCAGAAAGGTCATGGCCAGCGTGTTTTGCGATGCGAAAGGGATCCTGTTAATTGATTACCTTGAAAAAGGCAGAACAATAACAGGCGAATATTACTCCAAACTTCTTGACCAGCTGGATGCCAAAATTCGCGAGAAGACGCCTGGCTTGAAGAATAAAAAAATCATCTTTCATCAGGACAACGTTGGCGATAGGAAAACTGCGGGATTTGGGGTACGATTTGCTCGACCATCCCCCTATTCTCCTAATTTGGCACCCTCAGACTTCCATCTGTTCCCAAACTTGAAGAAATTTGTTTCTATGAAGCGCTTCGCATCCAATGAAGAAGTTGAGAGGGCCGTAGATGAATCTTTTCACAGCCTTCCAGACTCTCACTTTCGGGAAGGAGTACTGATGTTGCAGAAACGCTGGACCAAGTGTGTTGAAGTCAAGGGAGATTATGTAAAAAAATAAAATCATTTTTTAACTGAAAATCTCAGTCTTTCATTGTCAGACCGAGGACTTTTCACCTTACCCTCGTACATGGGTTTTGGGAAGAACTAAAAAGTTCTGTCAAGGAGGCCGCAGAGAAGGTCGTGGGACATAAAGTCCGTCGAGCGCGACGATGGTTCGACGAAGAATGCCACAAATCACTTGACGCGAAGAGCTAAGCTTACAGATAATGTGTCCAACATCCAACTAGAGCTAAGAGAGAAAAATATGGCAAGCTACGGCGAATATCAAATAATTGGAATAATTAGACGTAAGAAACGAAAATTCTTTGACGAGCAGTTGCTGAACATTAATGATAACCTGGCTAATAGAAAGACTGGACAAGCGTACAGACCAGTAAACACGATTAAGAGTGGCTATCAACCCAGGAGTAGATTCTGTAAGGACAAGAATGGAAACATCATCAGCCACACCGATGGCATCAACAAACGATGGGCGTCCAATTTCGAGTTTCTTGATCCTGCGTCACACGTCGCCATACAAGAAGCCCCTATCGTTGACGATATGATTGATCATGGCCCCAATATACAACCCCCGACAGTAGGAAAAGTTGATCTCGCCTTGCAGGATAAAGCGCCGGGTGCAGACGAGATTCCAGCTGAACTGCTAAAATCTGATCTATTAAATGCAATACATGAACTACTTCAGTGAATCTAGGAGGATGAAGTGATCCTAGAAGATTGATGCAGGAGCATCATCTGTCCCATCCATAAAAAGGGAGATAAATTGCAGTGTGAGAAGAGGCACAGAGGCATCTCACTAGCCTGTACGTCCTACAAAATACTGACGAAAATTCTGGAAACTAGAGTAAACCCGTACGCTGAACTAATCATTGGCGAATGTCAATGCGGTTTCAGACCTGGCCGATCTACAACCGATAAGCTTTTCACGGTCAAGCAGATGCTGGAAAAGTGCTAGGAATACATTGTTGACGTGTACCAAACCGAACATCAACGTCGACTACCACAGCATCGAACTTCGTAGACGACTTCATTTACCTGGGTGGTTGATGTTTCGGAAAACGTGACATTTTCTAATTTGTTGCACATTTGCAGGGTTGCCTCTATTGATTTTTGGGCCTCTACGCGACTTGCGTAGTAATACTCGTAGTAGAGTACACAGTATGTATACCACCACTGGTCGTACCAGCATCAGTTCTGATCTCTTAGTAAAATTACTCTTTACGATTAATATCGCAAAAGCAATGCGACTTCTTTAACGGACTGCTGCTCTTGCGATTCAAATTGAATGTGTAATTTGGTATTTATTCGTGGATGTGGAGAGGGGAGTCTAATGGTGCTACCACACGATTTGTATCTCGGCGAATACCGAGCAAATGCTCGCCAAATGCCGAGTACTTTTAAATATCAAACAACTTCTACCAGTGCGAGTTTTCCCGCACATCGAGTCATCGGGTGGGAATAGTATTCATTATTAACAATTAATCATGGGATACTGATAAAATATTTATCGTGCCCACACGTTGCGGCTGCTCAAATATCACCAAGCAAATGCCCATTGCCCAGTAGTTTGGTTGGGCCAGCTATTCGGCGAGCATTTGGTCAGCACTTGCGAGTATTGTAATAGCCCCGCACACTGGACAAAAATTCCAAAAAGTTGGCCAAAAGTAGAAAACATTAAAGTAAAATATTAAGTTGAAAATCTGTACTCGGGGATTTCGGGGTCGCTGATTGCGAATCTGAAGTCAAAATTGTATGAAACAAAACAGGAGGTCTAGAATGGCAGCACTGTTTTCTAAAAATACATTCAATATTGTTGAAAGTTGCTGTCTGGGGTTTTTGTGATCGCTGATAACGAATCTGAAATAAAAATTGTAAAAACCAAATTGCGAATCCAGAATGGCAACACTGTTTTCCAAAAATGCGTTTGATCTTCCTGAAAGTTACTATTTGGAAGTTTTTTGGGGTGGCTGATTACGAATCTGAAATCAAAATTATGAAGAAAAGCAAAACGCGAATCAAGAATAGCAGCCATTTTCTTTGCTCAGCATTTTATTCGCATTTTAAGAACAAAAATGTTGCCCATTATCAGTTTCGTGTAATACCAATTCCGATGTGGACAAATATGAATCAAGTGAATCAAGGCTTAACTTCTTTTAATGAAATTCAAAAATCTTGTGTAAAAAAGCCACAAATGCCCTAAAAATTACCTGACTGAACTAATTAAAATAATAACTACTACCTGCCAATGTTTAGCATAGTCATAAACATATTGCAATTTGCAAAAAAAAATAACAATTGCAATACAAACAAAAATTATATTGATGCTGAATATTTGTTGTAGAACAACAACAAAAGAAACTTCATTTTAAACTATTTGGCCCGTGAGCTGGAGTATGTCGACTCCTGCTCTAAATCGTAAGGTGTGTCTAGATTTAGTGAAATCACTCGCAAAACTAATGCGTGAGGCAAAATTTCGCGTAGTATGAACGTGTACCTCACCCGAAATTGTCAGAGTGGCCACAGGTGAATTTCGGGTGAGTTTCCTGGCGCAACAGTTTCGCGAGTGGTTTCGCAAAATTTAAAGGCACCTGTAGAACCGTGACCCAACGAATACGGCCAACGAGCGCGTCAAGACTACGAGGCAAGTTTTCGGACGATACATGTTTCCAACATGCACCTCCTGCACATTTAACCGCATACCTGCAACAAACTGTGAAAGTTTGTGACTTATTGTTACGCCCGGTACCACAGGGGGAAGACGACGCAAATATCCATGGCCACAACGGGGACGGGACTCGAACCCGTAACACCGGAACCGAAAGCATGAGACATCAGACTGACGCCCCAACGCACTGAGTTACTGGCCGCCTCCATTAACATTTTCTTGTGATACCAACAATTAGTTTTCGCTTCTGAATAACATGCGGGAATATTCGATTATGTTCCAACGACTTCTCCAAAGTATAAGATCTTACGAATTAGCAGCACCATATACTCTCATGTTGAACCATTTCCATTGAATTTGAGCTTTCAATTGCATTAGCGTATAATTTCATTTCAAAATGTATTTCTATTTAACATGTTACTTGATGACTCCCCAAACAATACATACCACCACAATAGACCATAATTCACTTATGGATATTATTCATACATACGACTTCACCTATCATGCAAACGTTCCTCACATTTCAAATTAACTCCTCCGCCGCCATTCTTAATCCAACCCCAACTGCCATTGAAATTCAACCCTCATCAACATATGCCTACTGATATATAGCTCATGATTGAACGATCGGAGAAGAAAGTCACGAGCATGCATGAAATTACCGTAACGTTGACAGAGAGTGTCTGAAAGTTTGCACCCATTCCGCAAACAGTCAACAATGATAACATGATTTTGTCGTTATTGTCGACAAAACAATTATCCATATTGCCATTAGCGCGTTCACGTATTGCCGGCTGCCATTTGAGCCCCACCCCGTTACACAGCTTGTCTTCACATTTGCTTACTCTTAATCAACAACTTCAAGATATTCCGCCTGCTGATGACAACCGAAGCCGAACCAGCAACAAAGTCGATTCAAAACTATTGCTAAACTTCATCCTTTCACGTTCTGCTGAGGTACTTCCCAGCCAACCCGAAAACCTGTTGTCATGCAAACGGCATAAAGTGTGTGCTCCAAATAAATGGCAGGATTAATGAAACCAGCAGAAATATTTGTATATTTCTGAAAACATAAATGTGGATTGGAGTACACATTCAATGGGAGAGTACCTACACGTCCTGTAAAGCGTCGTCTTAAAAGGATTCTTCTCAATAGAGTGTTCATTCGGAGCTTATATAGATAGAGGTAAGAGACCCTAGTAGAACTCCTCCACGAAGCCAAAGAACTGATTTTCGACGAACAGAATACATTTCGAAGTCATGTAATAATGTGTTCACATCGGAGCAAATGACGAAATTTTGGCCGACTTTCCTGACTTTAAAATCACTCTGAATAGGATAAAAAGTTGGTGCCAACCCTAACTCAGTCAATTCAGCTCATATCAACAGCGAAACTGACAATTGACAAGAAATATCAGCCACCACTGGAAACACTGGAAATCTATTGACCCCTCCAGGGGCATGGGCGCGTCAATATCTCTAGCATTTCTATGCATGGTTGACATTTCGATAGCATATCTACTTTTCGGAAGTGCAGTTACTAGCATGCACCTTCTATCCACACCGTCCTTATACTGTCAAGCTCGGAGCACTGTGAGAGTTCTATTAGTACTAACAGGCAGTTTCTGATCGCGCCGAGATTACTAAATTATAGCAGACAAAAATTCTGATCCGATAGTCACAATTCAGGAGGATGGAGATGGGGGGAATTACCAGCCGCAACAGAGGAAAAGGTTCAGGGAAGTGACGTTTGAAATCACGTACAGTGTAGTGTGAACATTTTTCGGTGATATTCGAATATCCCGGCGAAATCACATCATTTGCGCCGATGCGACAAGACATAAAGTTAAAACAGCCTGACCCTTAATTTTCTTTTGGGGCGACCGGTAGCGCAGTGTGTTGAGGCATCAGTCTCATGTTTGACTACCGGCGTTTCGGGTTCGAGTCCCGTCCACGACGACGTTCGTGGCCATGGATGTGTAGGAGATGCATGCTGGCAACTGCATTCTCTGAAACCAATTTATGCCAACGAAACGTCAACTGGGCCACATGGAACAGTTGACGCGCTATGCCCCACAAGGGGTTGGAGCAATTGAGTATTGTCAGCCCAATATTTTAGAATACACGAGGTAGCACTGCACGTGCAGTGGAAAAGGCCAAAACCAATGAAAACACATTTTCAATAAGTAAAACTTAAAGAATAGAGAGTTTTTGAAAAACGTACAAACCGCTTAACGTTTACGTTCTTGAGTGCCGGAAAGGTAATGCCCGTGCGCGCGAAATCTGTTATCGTTAAAAAGGAAGAAGAAAATTTCGTAATACGACAAGTTCGCCTGTTTAACGTTATCGACAAATTCGTGTTTGACGTTGGCAAAATTGTAGATACCTTTCCGGCACTCAAAGACGTAAACGACAACCGGTTTGTACGTCTTGCTAAAACTCTCTAATCTTGTCTTACAGCGGCGGAAAGAGTGCGTTCCTGTCCTACATCAACCTATACTGATTCGACGCTCGTGATTTTAGATCGCGTTAGTCATGTATTCATCTGCATTTTAATAATGGTTTATTATAAAATAATAAATAGGTATAATACATTCTTTAAAGCTTAACCTTAAAAACTCCAACATTATATCGGACTAAGTCCTAATTTACAAACGGCTGTGCCCAAATGGCAAATGCTAGAGTACAAAAATAAATGAGCAAAGATGAAAAATTAAAATAATTGAAATGTGACTTTAATATATTATCCTATTTTAATTTCAGAACATTGCCTCATGGGGCGAAGAAAGATGTCGAAGCCAATGCAGGCTGATGAAGTTGAAGGAAGAGGTCTCTAACTCCGGCTATTCGCGGAGAACTCGTATTAACCAAATTGAGAACGACGATCAGTTTTTATGGTGCAAATCGTTGCCTCGAAGGGAAATTGCTTATGGTTTAACTAGTGGTGAATGAGCAAACTGAGAGTCTTAAGGTCATAATGGCGCTTTTACATCATATGCAGCCAGGCAGGAGTCTCTGACTATCTTGTTTGGGTGTCCTTGCGCTCTAGCCATTACTCGATCCGGGTGTTGTTGAATGTGCTGCTGCAAGTCTGGGACTTCAGCAGCAGCAGACAGAACGTTGTTGTTGTAATAATGATAATTCCTCTCCGGTCTGCGAAAGAGTCCAGTAGATACCCGAAGTATGTGTCTTACCAGCCGCTGAAGATGGACCACCATGTCTTAGGAGCGCTGTTCCACAGGGGGACTCCGTAAGTCATGCCTGGTCTGATGAGTTGTCGGTACAAAAGCGTTTTAACCTTCTTGAATAAGGAACACCTGGAGTTGAAAAGAGAAGAGATCATACCATAGGTTTTTGAGGCCTTTGTTAGTGTATATTTGGCATGTTGCCCAAAAGTCATAAAGCGGTCAATTATGACACCGAGATACTTCACTTCATTCTTGGCGAAGATATGCTGACCCATTATCTTGATGAAAATCGATTTGATGTTTTTGGTCCTTCGGTATGGAGTCCCAATATTCCTGAAAAAAATTATTTCGCTTTTGCTGGGGTTGGTGCGGATGCCCCACTTCTTATAATACTCAGTGAGCTTGTCGACGTATCTCTGCAGGAACATTGGGGCATATACTGCGTTATTATGAGCGTACCAAACGACCAAATCATCCGCATGAAGGTTGACTCCTCTACCTTGCGTTACACTTCCAGCATCTGGGATATCTGCAGAGAAAAGATTAAATAGGACCGGGCCCAGAATGGAACCCTGAGGAACCCCTGAAATTATTTGGAATGGAGCAGACTGGGCACCATTATAGTAGATCATTCCAATGCGCTCAGAGAGGAATCTTCTAAGCATTTTGATAGTGTGGGTTGGGAAACCCCATGTAATCAGTTTGAAGACAAGACCTTTGACCCACACAGAGTCAAAGGCCGTCTCAACGTCGATAAGACATGCCCCGACTAACTTAGACTGGGCTAAGCTTTTGGAGACATCCACCGGGAACACGTATAAGGCATCAATTGAGTGCCCTTTCTTGAAGCCAAATTGCCTCTTAGGAAAAAGGAGATTGTCGGAAGCATGAATGAAAAAATTACCTTTTCAAGCAGCTTGCCAACATTTGATAAGAGAGAAATTGGTCTCGAGTGGTGCAGGTCATGGTCACCAGGCTTCTTCGGGATAGACAAAATTCTGGCTCTCTTCCAGACTTTTGGGAAGTATCCCAGGTTGATGCAGTTATTAAAAATAACTGCCAAGAGGACAAAAAAGGAGAAGGGAAGCTTGAGAAGCATAAAGCTCGAGACTCCATCTTCACCAGAAGATTTCTTGGGGGAGAGATCTTTGGCAAGATCCTGAATGTCTAGTGTACCCACGAAAGAGTCAAGTCCAACAGGTCTATCTGCCGGGTAATTTGACAAAAATTGAGCCAGAACGCTATTGGCCAGTTCTGCGTCAAATCTGTTGATGGTTCATTGACTTCATGCTTGAAGGACGGATCATCACTGAAAGATACTAGAGAAGTGAGAAGCTGCAGCATTTACTGTGGCCTCCTTATCCGGGAAGATTGTACTATTCATTGTGAATTCAACAGAGCGTCCTTTGCGCCGGGTTATTATGTTTATCTCCGAAAACATATCAGTATCTTGTTTAATAGCCTCAAGTCTAATTTGGAACGTCTGAGTCTATTTTTATATTACTATTATTATTAATTAATTACAATTATATAATAGCTTCCACCTGACGATATCATAATTATTGGCATTTAAACGACGGTGAAAAATTCTCGTGAGTCTTCCTTTTTAAACCTTCCTCGTCAAGTGTAGATCCAGGATCTCCTGAGTACGGTCCCTGTAAATAAAGTTTTTGCTATGCTTAGGTAGCACAATCCCATCAATTGAGAATTGAAGGACCTGATTCACCTTGTCGATCGCTTCATCAATCTCCTCAATCAGGAGATTTTTGCATTTGTCTACAACTACCCCCGAGTCTATGATCAACTTCTTCCGCGAAACCCGTCAAATCTACTCTCTTAAAGGGTATAAAGAATTCAGGATCCGCAGTGAGAAAATGTAGGTTATCTACACACTCAATCGTGAGCTGAACCATCATGTGGTCAGATTCCGCTCTGTACTACAGAGCACGATGTGAACCCCATTGATGGCAATTGATGGTCAAGATTACTTATTTTTATATATTTATATTATTATATACATTATATTATTTATTTATAAATATCGAAATAATGGAAGAAGCTAGGTGGTTCAAACTCGCCTGATTGATGGGCACTAGTAAGGGCTACGCTTTTATCTAATTTCAGCGAAACCCATCAAACGATTTAAATGTTACATGCATTTAATCTAATTAATTTCGGTACCTTGCTATTCGAAAGTGATGAATACAATGAATAGCAAGGTACCGAAATTAAGTAACTTTCAATCCGTTTGATGGATTTTGCTGAAATTAGATAAAAACCTCACGCTCCCAGACGTAAATCTCGTAAACGTCGTATTCATCGTAGACTTATGTTAACCAAACAGTAAGAAGACAGAAGTTTACAGCTTTACGACAAATACGACGTTTACGACGTGAGAATGAATACTTCTATTGTTATTTGTGAGTATGAAAATTGTGATTATTTATTTATAATACATATAACTAAAATATCATTAATTAAATTTCCAAATAAATTGACAAACATATTCGTTATTCAGAACAAACAAATACTCGTATAAGAGGGATCACGCTCCCTGTCGTAAATGACTTAAACTTCGTATTCGTCGTAGACTTATGTTATTCCCTCAGTAAAATGACATACTACAACAAATACGACGTGAGCATGAGTCCCCCAATATGTTTTTAATTTATCCGAACACCGTAGGTGTATTTTTTATTCTTTAAGAAATCAAGGATTCCGATTGATTGAATTATAATTATAATAACTTATTCACAAGCGTATGGATTGGGTTGTTTCTGAGATTGGAACGGCCCAATCTAGACTAGACATACAGATATAAACGGTTCATATCCGTATGTTATCATTTTTAAGTTCACACTTCATCACAAATTTAGTGAAACGTGATGGAGTCATTCGTCTGAAAAGATAAATTCCAGAAATGCGAATGTGTATTGCTAAAGAATAAAACCAAAATAAAAAAAGTATACAGTAAAAGAAATACAGCAAACGAAAAACAAATCAAACCACTTGACTTAAATAGCAAACGATGCCTGCTAATGCTTCGCAATTACTAAGAAAAATAAAATTAAATATGGACTTTAAAAAATCTGGCCAAAGGATATCCTGTTATGCAGTAACTGTGTGTATCATACCTTGGTTTTTCTTTAATATTTTGAAAACAGTTAGGCCGGCCGCATCTTGGACGTAGGCGGGGCAGCGCAGCGCAGCGCGCACATGGTAGTGTTGTTGTAACAATTGTCAAAATCTGATTTTACAACAACAATGCCATGTGCATGCTGCGCTGCGCTACCCTGCCTACGTGCAAGATGCGGCCGGCCTTAAACCTAGCAAAAAAATCTATAAATGATAGATACTCGTATTGTAGTCCGGATGGCGCAACGGTTAGCACGTTCACCTTCAACGCACTGGGCCGCGGTTCGATTCCGGGGATTTACGTGTCGGTTTATGAGCCCACTCAGCTGTTAAATGAGTACCCATTATGGGGTAAATAACTCGGTTGAGCGTGTTGCTGATCACATACCTCTGCACAAAAACCGTCACGATCTAGAAAATGAGATGATGCTAACTCATCTCGAGGCCGTGGTTCAAATTGGACTGTTGCGCCAGTTATTTATTTTATTTATTTTACTCGTATTCGACAATAGAAATATATTACCAGTAATCATTTTTATAAACTAATTCTTATATTTACATAAAGTGAGTCACACTGAAAATGAACCACTTTATGTTAGAAAAAGGATTACTTAAAAAATTACTGAAAAATCATTCAGATTAAAATTGTTCTTATATGAATTTACTATCTCAACATTTAAGTCTCTTATTTTAGTATGCTTTACAATTATTTTTTCTTCTTAGTACACAAAAATTGTTATCATATAAAATTAAAAAGTTAAAAAATATACCTCACAGTAAAAATGAACCACTTAAATAAAAGTAAAAAGCACATGCATGGTGCCCCGCTTCAGATGGTAAATACTTTAATGGTAGATAATATCGTTCATATGTGAAAAATTGATACCAAAGTGGACACTCTGTCGTTAACCGTTACAGAGTCATTTTTTAGTAAACTCAGTCGAAAAGCGTAACTTTCCGAACAAAATCAAAATTTGACAGTCTCAATCAATCAATCTCAATCATTTAATCTAAAATTTAACCTCACTATCGGAAACAATATAAAATTTCATATAAAACATGTAGAATTTCCCGGTTTCCAAATTCACCGTTACTTCAAATATACTCGTACAACTGTTCCAACTTTCAAGATCGATTTTTCATCGGAAATTTAAACGATAATTTAACAATGGTACTTTAATCCGACAAATCTGAAAATTGGACAAGTGTTGGCTTTCCAACGGTATATTACTCTGATACGTTTGAATTTGAAAATTTTCGAATAATACATTTTAAAGGGAAAAAAAACTTGGTCTCGAGATGAAACAAATTTACAACAACCTTGACTTAACAGGTAGTCAATGCTACCAACGAAAAATAGGAAAAAATCGTACGAAATTTTGCACAATTAATGAGGAGAGTCCTATGAATATATACCCCAAAGTCTCTGGTGATAGGGGCTCCGGAAGTGTAGGGGAAAGGGGGTCAAACGCCATTTTTCGGGTTTTGTAGTAAAATCAAAACCCTTATGAAATCGGTCAAATGTCTGTCCGTCTGTCCATAGAATATCTGACGAACGGCTGAAGCCGGAAATACTATACGAGTACATGGAATTTCGTAGGAATGTGTAGAATTATTATAATTCGCCGCAGAAAGCGATGCATCGTAATAGGCTGGCTTTAAGGGGAGGTCCCCATAGAGGGAAAATAAGGGCCAACTTTTTTTTTCATCTGGTATAGGCAAGTGATGGAGTCTTTTTTATGAATTGGTATGATAAATACTATATATGGATAAGACATTTTAATTATAGTGTTTTAGTCCCTTTGAGTGGTACCAAGAAAAGTGAGGAGCTGATACTTACATACCAAAATAAGCGCTTGCTACAAAACCCTCGGATTGCGGTCGTAGCTCTGTATATTACGGTTTCATTTATTTTTTACAAGCATTTTGATGAGCGAGTAAAAAAAAATTGAGGGGTGGGCAAACGAAAGTAAAGGTTTGGCAATCCTGGACTAACGATGGCAAACAAAATATAAAATAATAAATAATAAAGTATTAAATCGCAAAAAAAAATCAGAATTTGGATTTTCAGTGGTTCCCAACCTTTAAAAAAATACACTTGCTAATTACTTTTTTTCTAAAGGTGGGCAAATGAAAATTTTTCCTGGGCAAAGGTGGGCAAACGATTTAGCCAGTATGCATGGAAAAAAATGATACAAAGTATCTACACTGCATGCAGATACATCGAAACATGGATATGTCTTATGCCTACCGAAGGCGTGGGATGGGTTTTGTCGAATGATTTCCCACCAAAAGCCAATAACCTGTCTTTCAAGAACCGATTCCCGATAAACTCGCCCCAAATCAAACTTAACACCCCCTTTAAGAGACAGAGAGACATACCCCATTGAAAGCTAACGTCCCATTTGAACCGGATAAACCCGTTCTAATGAGATTGAACACCCAACCACATGAGACAGATAGACACGCCCTATTGAAAGTCAACATTTTTGCTGCTAATACATCGTACCGTATGTGGAGCTTTTGTTCTATGTTTACAGCACGTAGTATAAATCCGCAATTTTGTTCTATATGTTTATTGCACGTGTGGTCGGGGCCCACATTGTGAACCAGTCAGATCTCAAATCGCCGCCATTGCAAATGCACAACCACAGTCGCTGGATCACCCGATTTGGCTCGAATTAACTTCATCCGCTCTCGCTCATCTTCGGGGGGCGGGAACTATGTACACTCTCTCAAATAGCGTCTGCGCATGTCCAAGTGTTAGTCGAGCTGACTACTTGCTACTTTTCCTGGGATCCTAGTGATTCAGATAGTACAATGGGTGCTATTTTAAATCGGCCACTACATTCATTCTTGCCGTCCCCAACGTCGTCAACCTTTATCGCTATCAAATCAACATCTCAACATGTATACACAAGATCCCCGCAAGCACGCCGTCCGCGCGGATCCACAAGCAACAGCCATGCACAATGACCACTTCACTCAAACGACATGCACAACCAGAATAGAAAAATTTTCAATGGGCTTGTTTCCTCTTCTGACCCCCGAGTAGAAAAACAGACATTTCGTGTGACGGACAGATTTTTAGGATGACCCCCAGCTATAAGACATATCCATGTCAAAAATCATCTCGAGGTGCCAACTTTACAGACCTCATACACTGTACGATTTTCGTGCCGATCGATCGCTTCGTCCATGGTGCATCTAATAGCTGTGACTAGAGTCGAAAGTGATTCAATTTGTTCATTTTGGGTTGTGCAAGCCGTGCAAATGAACATTGCGCTTTTTTGGTAGTGGACTTCAATGCGAGTACAGAATTTCTCGATAAAGGCTGGTCTGTGTATGGGATTTTCATGCGAAGGGCTGAGTACCGAGAAGAGCGAAATTTTCATGCGAACCGGATTTTTGTCAGTTTTTGTATGAGATTTCGCACAAAAAACATAGGTTAGTACCTTCCTTACACCAGCACATGATGGATATTAAGGTCCTCTACATACATTGAATTTGGTAAACCGATAGTGAATTATAAACAAAACAAATTTAAGAGAGCACCTAAATTCAATCCAGATGATTATGATTCGTTATTACATATTATAATTTGAAACTCTATTTTGACTAGACTGTAAATATATGAAAAAAGATCATTCCGACATTTTTTGGGGATAACGTTTTACCAGATGCCGAGGACTTTTGGTAAAAAATATTTACAATAAATAATACTATACTTTCAGATTTGACAAATTCACATTTAACTTCTTTCATGCAATTAACATTGCACTTGCAAACAATAATTCTGATTTGGATTTTTTTTTCAATGCAGTTGTGTAATGTTTAATAATCAAATGCAAAGAAATTTCAAATTTTCGAAGACAATTCTCGGACTGTCAAAATGAACTACAGTTAAAATAAACATTTCATTTAAATAATTTTGTATTCCTTTATTCTTTGACCCTTTTATGGCATTAATTTTATTCTTAATTGGGCTAATTATTTTGGTGGGTCTAATTATTTATTTTTTATTTTGTTACACTCAGTAATAAAATGTTAAAATTTAGTGGGAAAAAATGTAACACTACGAAATAAAATAAAACAAAATAAAATATTAAAAGGACACTTTTTAGAATCAGCAAAGGTGTTACTTCTTAATACTTTAAGATATTTGATCTAAAGCTAGTTCTAATGATTTTAAGTGAATTAAGTAAAAAGGCGAAAACCAAATATTTGAGTCTCATCTCTAATCGTGTACTTCTAAATTATAAAAAATGTTCAGTACCTGATGCATAATGCACGTACACATATACTCGTATATGCAATTTTAATTTATGTATAGAAATATCGCAGGTAACTATGTAAGCAGATCTTGAGGAATGTTTGTTTTTTTTTCATTATACATTATAATTTTTTGCAACATAAATCTATATCTATAAAAGTGAATGTGTGTATGCATGATCGCTTATACCGCCTAAACCGCTGCACAGAATGACATGAAAATTTGTACAACGATTCATTATGTCACTGCGCAGGCTATTGGCTTGGTCCGAGTTGCAAATTCTTAGTAACTGTGTTGTGAAAAAGAAAATACTTAATCACACGGCAAGAAACAGACACAAAGCTTACTAACTAAATAGTCAAACTTCGAATAAACGTTGACAATCGGTTTTTTTTTTTTTTTTTTTGAGTTATTTTGTGGTCAGTCAAATTTGTCGTTCTCAAACCGTGAGTATATCATTAGCGATTATAATTTGTACGCCGTTCATCAACTGTAAATACCGATTAATCTAATCCAAATGTAAATGCACCGTTAACATTCTGTTAACATACTGTTAATACACTAGCACTCAAAATTGTCACAATCGTGAGCGTAGCGAACCCTAGATGTTGTCCGCGGGCGACAGCTAATTTTAAATAAAATATGAGTCCATTTTTGCATGAATTGGTAATGATACCGATTATTTTTGGTCAATTTATGCTTATCGCCATGCAGCAACCGCTTTCAACTGGAAATTATAAATTCGCATCTTACCGAAAAACATTGCGTGTCGTCAATCAAATTTCCCGGATTGTGTATAACAAGGCAATGGAAGTGAGATTTTTGATATCATAGAGAACGAAGGAGGTGAAATGAAGAGGAAAATGTGGCGACAATGTTGAGTACACATAGACATATCTTCGTAGTTGAGCGAAGAATTTTATTTCGTCCTTGTTCGCCTAGACAGGAACATAAATCGAGTTAAGAAAACTGAAAATTTCGACAGCCGTCGGAAAATCTATTTGGAGCGACGCTGAACCAGTGCCATTCACTCAAAGCTTCACAAATTCATATAGTCAAAATGAATTCGTCATAGGAAATGTGGGAAATATCCTCTCTTGTGATGCCAGGACAACCAGACAGTAATGATGATCTCTGGAGTATATAGAGGGTGCCAAGTGAATTTCCATTGCGATGACATATACTTTGTCAGAGCTTTCCGTTTTCTTCATTTTTACCCTTCCAGCTTGGCGCTTCTTTTGTGAATTGTGACAACAGCTATCCTTGAAGGCGAATTATAGACACAACCTTCATATACATACATGTATAGCGAAAATGGCGTAAGGGAATTCTTATACGAGTTCATGGCAGCAAATATAACAAGACAATGAACACGACATATAAGTCGATCTGAGGAAGGACGACATGGATTCGAAATTGCAATGATTCAATTTTCAGAAGCGATTTAACAATGTCACGGATCATCAATTCGCCAAACAAATTAGATGAAATTTCTTACACCTCACAGACCGGAACGGGTGTAGTACGCTCCGCGCTCTATTCAAATACTTCACACAAATTACCCTCTTGCTATTTTGTTTGTTGTTTTTGGACATCCTTTATTATGGCCGTTCGTTATTTTCATTTTAATGGGCTTTAGCTTAATTGAATTGCTTGTGTACGGCAATTTCGATAAATTTAATGGGCGAAAGATAGCGACGAGGATCTAACAATGGCTTCGTTCTGTAGTGCCGGGACAAGGATCCGAATTGGATGTATCACACTATTAGGGTCATTGCCAGCATGGGAAGATAAGTTACGCTAATCATTTTATTGAACAAATGACTAGCTAAATGGCAATTAGTTCCAGTACACGATAACTTGTTGAATGCAAGAATTCGATTGGAATGTTACGCCACAGTACTTTTAAATGTTGAGTATGCAAGTAACAGTGCGAAATTCCAGTATACTTGTCCCTATCTATAAGTGAGCCATAGCATTTGTTCTTCATTACGAGTCCAGACACGCTAAGTTAACCATATTGGTAGGAACTGTGGTTTATATTATAACTATATGGTTTTAAATGGAAGCTCGCCGCTCAACTTGCCGCGGCAAATGGCAGTGGATAGGTCACACATTACGGAAGGATGATAACTGCATTGCTTTACATGCCATGAAATGGAACCCCATTTCCAAACAAGGCCCACCAAGAGAGGGTCCTTAAATCACATGGCGTCGATCTATGGCAAAAGAGTGTAAGGAGCTGGGTAAGTCGTTCGGGGAGTTGCTCCCCATTGCCCAGAACAGAGTACGATGACGCGCAGGAAAATCGTTTTAGTGCGCCCACAGACTGTCGAACTTCCACTCGAACACGAACAAGGTACAAATGGATCGGTTTTTCTCAGATTTGTGTGAAGAGTGTGTGTGTCTTGAGCTATTCAGAGGACATTTGTCTCATGCTCGTGTTGAAGCTGGAGTTCGTGTTCAACAGTCTGTGGCCGAGCTTAATCAAAACAGAAGTGCAATTTGTTGATCTCTGTAAAAATGAACCCCAAACTCCAGGCTCGACCGCGACGAGAAACTATGTAATTACAAAAGGGCGCAAATAACGCTTCGCGTGAAAGGTATCATACCTTCATTGTGACTTATGGTGCATTTGCCACTTTGAAATTAGTAGTAAAACTTGTTCCAACTTCACTGTTCCTATGAGAGGTATATGAAATAGTAGGCCGTATTCAACCAAATTTAGGAACGTGGTTTGACAGTCAATGTGATTGAATAATATGAAATTTGGTAAAGATATCTTCAGAAATAAAAAAGTGTTTCTAACAAAAACTTGCTTTTGGAACGGTCGTTCCAACGACGGCCATACGATAGAGTAGCCCAATTTCAACCAAATTCGGGAATATGATTTGACTAAAGATATTATTGATCAGTGTGAAATTTGAGAAAGATATCTTCAGAAATAAAAAAGTTTTTCTAGCAATAACTTGCTTTTAGAACGGTCGTTCCTATGACAGCTATACGATAGAATAGTCCAATTTCAACCAGATTCGAGAGTATGATTCAACTAAAGCTATTATTGATTAGTGTGAAATTTGAAAAAGATATCTTTAGAAATAAAAAAGTTTTTCTCACAAAGACGAATTTTTGAACCAATCGTTCCTATGGCAGCTATATGACGTAGTGGTTCGATTCCGTTGGTTCCAACATATGTACAGCGTGCAATAGAAAGAAGACTTTGTACAAAATTTAAGCTCGATAGGCTTAAAACTGAGGGGCTAGTTTGCATAGAAACAGACGGACAGACGGACAAAGCTTAATTGACTCGTCTCATCATACTGACCAAGAATATATATAGTTTATATGGTCGGAGATGCTTCCTTCTGTGCGTTGCAAACTTCATGACAAAGTTAATATACCCTATCACTTCCGTGAAGGGTATAAAAGGGGAATGTTCGACATAAACGACTTTCTTTCACGGACCCGGCACTACCAGAAACTGAGAAGACAGGGTAAAATGATCTGCATCTGAATTGTATTAAACTTTTACTTTGAGTTCTATGAAATTAATCTAAAAAGTAAGGTAAAGTATCAGCTGGGGCTAGGTATTTATTTGAGAGTTCTAGCTTGTACACTTCTCGAGTTATTGCATTTTTATCAACGTAAAAGCGGCGTAGTATTCGACTTGGCAACTTGCACTGACACTTATATCGCTTTCAATTAGCACCTTAGAACATAGAGCCATGGAATGAGCTTGTATTGTATGTTTCTGGCTCCAACATTTGGCGAATAAGTCGACAGTCAGCCTACTCGGTTGTTGTTTAATATTGACATATGTTGACTTTTCTGTCGAATTGTGCATGAATAAAAGTCAGTTCTTGTCAGATTATCGACAGTCAGCCTACTCAGTTGGCGTTTCGGTATTGACATAATGTTGACCGCGCTGTCGAATTGTGCATAAACAAACGTCAATTTTTGTCAATATTTAAATTTCATAATTTCTAAACGGTCTACTGAGTTAGCTGACTGTCGACCACATGTCGACTTAGTACCCAGATTTTGGAGCCACTGTTTCTATGGAGACATATAGGACAAGTTCATTCCATGGCTATATATTCAAAGATTAGCACCGAGATTGCTCTTTTTTCGAGCAACAATGGGCTCATTCACAAAACATTGAGCAGCTACGTAGCGACATCTCCCCTCCATGTCACACGGAGCGACTGCTCCCTGTCACAACCGTCACACACCTGTTTTGTGAATACACCGGCTACATATCGAATTTGAGACAATCAGCTGACATTGCAAATGTCTAACAAACGGCTAACGGCTGTCTGTTTAAATTGTTTGGTTTGGCCGGGTTATACAAATATACAATTAATGAAAACACCACTCACCTTTTAATTTTGCTGCAAAATTCCCGTAAAATAACACGCAGGACGTTGTGATGTCAAACACTCAAACACTCAACACTCAATCAAATGACATATGACGCGCGCACCATCTGTGATGCGAATTGTGAAAACAAAAATGTATCACGCTCCAAGCCAAGGGAGCGTGGAAAATTTTCGCTCAAAAGGAGAAGTTGCCGCTCAGCAACGGCTCCATGGAGCGATTGCATTCACCAGACATTGGGACAGTAGCACTCCTCAGCGCTCAAGAGGGGAAGGACCGCTCAGGGAGCGATGATGATTCCTGAATGCAGGCAATCTTTTTTTTTAATCAGAGTTGCTCTGACTTTGACTCACACCAATTTATTTGATCTGACAAAATACAGCTGGTGCTGCTATATTCGCAATTTCGCGATCATTTTTCGACTATTTGCAATGGTAAATTTTCACTACTTCATGGGATAACAATCCATAAGGTAGTCAGCTTATGGCCATGCGTACCGTCGTGGGCACCTAAGTACCAGAACCTCAGGTTTGATGCGCAATGAGTAGCTAGTTTGGCTATTCAATCCATTCTAACCAATCCTCGGCCCTACAACTGATACAGGAGCCTGCTGATGGCATTTGCAGCACCGCGCATTCCCACTGCTGCTAGAGTTAGCGGCACATTTTGTCTAGTCCGTGTCCGTGATGCAGAAATGTGAACCTCAAAGGCGATCAAATTTCGCAGCGCGACCTAACGACACTAGGAAAAATCCTATTCTACAAGGAAAGGATGATGGACAGAGTCTGTGGGGCCCTGAGCTCGTCAAGCGGTTATCTAGAGATCGAAATCAACCTTCACGGTAAATTATTGGGCCCCACTTTGGGCGCCATTCGATAACATTTGAGGTTCAGTCCTAATATTTGCGCTTCACGTACAGCCGATAACATTTGAGGTTCAGTCCTAATATTTGCGCTTCACGTACACATTCCCTTACAGACACCAAAAAGAAAAAATTTCTCTCTTTTAATCCTTATCCAACGAATCAACGATGATTGCATGCCAAAGAGAGTAATGAACGCACGACGAGTCGGCAGAGCGAGACTGCGAGGACGACCGAGTTAGGAGAGCTCAGTTTATGTGGACGCCGAGCAACTACTGGGCTTCCAAGATTTGAGGATGCGGTCACATGTCCGAGATAATTGGAGGACAACGATCCATGCGGCCAAGGCCCGACGTCGGCCTGTTGCGCCACGATGAAGATAATGATGTTGATGATGAATCCGTATCCCATCCATGTTAACTTTACTCTCCCACACCTGTCCAAAATCAAACTAGGAGTATAGGCGCGTTTTTTTTCAACAGTCCAGATCAGAGCAGAACAAAAATTGCCCGCGTTACACTAACAAAATTGTTCTATACAGAGCACTTTGTTAGCGTTAGTGTCACCATACACTGTCGAACTTGAATTCGAACCTAGTACAAGTGGACCGGTTTTCTTCACATCTATGTGAAGTGTGTTTGCGTGTGTGTCAGAGGACATTTGTACCAGGTTCGAGTTCGACAGTGTATGGTGACACTTATGCTTGCGATTGTTGTTCTGCTCTTGATCTGGATTGTTAAAAAAAAACGTACCTTATGTTGTTTTGTCTTCATCTGCTTGTGCATCGTAGGCAAGAACAGTATCCACATGTTGTTGTTAATTGCATTGACCATTGGGCAAGTCAACATCTCTAGCATTTCTATGCCTTGTTGGCGTTTCGATAGCATATACTTTTCGGAAATGCAGTTGCTAGCATGCACCTCCTAGCAGCGCCGTCTTTATATTGACAAGCTCGGAGCACTGTGGGGGTTCTATTAGTACCCACACAGGCAGTTTTTGATCGTGCCGACATTTGAAGTCCGAGCTCTAGATTATTATCGTAGAGCGGTGACCGAACGACCACGGCCACCGAGCGCGATCCGGGATCCCCGATCGTTTTTTTCATCCTTCTTTCTGTAGTAGGCACTGACATTCAATAGCTCTTCCTTATAACAAGTCTGATTTCGTAATGTGTAATCTCTCTGCTTATTTTGTTTAGACGGTCAAGGCAAAAAGAAAATAACGTTGACGTTGACTTCTATAAAACTAGAAACAAGATAGGTAGGACAAGGAATGAAAGTGAAATATATTTTGTGAACAATTTTCTCTAGGCCTTCGCTAGGGAGGAGCTGACTAAAAGAAGGCGCCACAGGACAATAAAAACAAAGATTTCGAAGCGAGCCGTCCCGAGTATGTCTAATGTGTATTTTTAAGAACTAAGCTAAAATGTCACGAACCATTTTCTATTAAATGAACAGTGCTCTAAAATATTTAAGGCTAGCACAGACAATAATTAGTACCAAGCACAATCGCCTGAACAAAAGGGTACACTCACAACCGTTTTACTCCAAGCGGCGTCGACGGAGGGTGCCAAAATTTCCTTGCCTGTGCCTTTAGTTCGACTTTTACTGGCCCTGGCAGCAATAACAACTGGTAGATCTGCTCTCACCGCTGTCACTGCCGCTGCGTTTAATCTAGGTCGCTTAAGGGAACTGCCTTCTAACTTGACATTTGGTGCTGCATTCAATCTGGTTCGGGAATAAGAGCAAAAATCAACACTGGCCAATCTTGAACATTTTCCAGCAAGCTACGGTTGTTACCACCAAATTTCTGAGAAGAGGATAGAGCACTCCTTCTTACGGGAAATCCTTGAACACAAGTCTTCGTTCAGACGATGGTCCCATACAAGTGCGCCAACACTGGCCAACACCAGCACCATGAGCTTCATTAAGCAAAATTGTAGAGGAACGCGTAGCGAAAAAATACGCACCGTTGTTGGATATCCCTATATATGTATATCGTTAGTACGTAGTAAACTGGAATACAATTCAATAATTTGGAATCCACATTACAAAACACACTCAGATGAAATTGAAGGAGTCCAACGGAAGTTTCTCCGTTATGTCGCGTTTAAAATGAAATTGCAGCCCGAGAATTTTAATTATGCGTCAATAATGCAATGCTTGAATCTGCAAAGCCTCGAAACAAGAAGATTGTCATCATATGCTATTGCTCTACATAGCATAATCAACGGAAATATCAACGCACCAGAGTTACTTGTTGAAATTCTATTTAATATCCCTAGACGTGAAACACGTCAACAACAACTATTTGCTCTACACTTACATAGAACTAATTATTGTCAAAATTCCCCCCTAGAAAGAATGAAAAGGATCGGTAATGAATTATCACGTTATATAGATTTTTTCAACATAAATATTCAGTCAATCAATAAATTTGTCTCTTCCATTTATTCTAACAGAAATTAACTCACAATATGTATAGTATATGTGTGTTTTTTTTTTCTTTTTTATATTTAGTTTGCAATTAATATTATTTTTCATCATCAAATTTTTTCTTTTGTTAATTTTGAATTATTATAATTATTATTACTAGTTTTATTTTTTACCACTTGAAATATTAATTTTTTTTTTTTTTGTTTTTTTTTCTCGCTTTCACCCAACTCAATTTTTTTGTTATTTTGTAATTCTGGTAATGGACTAGAAGTCCGTGAAATAAATAAATAAATAAATTCGTTGTCGTTTTTAAAAATAATTTTCGAGAATTTCTTCGAATATTCCAAGACCAAGCTTTATATACTACACCAATCATTTTGGAGAGGACCCGGACCCCATTGCCGCACTAGATCCGCCACTGGCACCTCACGTCTTAACTGTAATACGTTAACTGGATTAGGCATGTTGGCACACTAAGAAACGCGCCATGAATTTTACCTTTTGGGTGATGGGAAAATGAGCTAAACCAACAATTGCCTGAGTGAATATTTAATATAATGATATTTAAGTCGCAAATTCGTGTTTTTTGTATTATTCGGAATTTTGTATTGACATTTTTATTTTCGACGTTTTACAATATTTTACTTAGTACATGCTCAACTCTACCAGAGACACTACTGAATTTTCTGTACATTCACCATAGTTAAAGCAAAGCAACTTCCTTCATCAAGCAATAAAATATTATCAACTCTTATTTTTACCTAAGCAACTCTTCCCTCTCTTAATTAAACACTTTATTAGGTACATAATTGACTCCATTTATTTGAATTTGATTTCAATTTACTTTTGAGGAGCTTACAGCTAACCAATTTTAGGCACATCAAATATTATGAGAGTTTAGTGTTGAGTAAAGTTTGCAAGTCCTTTTTAGCAGCTGACCCGACCCTTCCGCCCAGGATACTCTCCCATGAACTCGTAGCCGTATGCACGGTCTGAAGTTGAACAAATTCACTGTTGTCCACATTCTCGCCAGCTGTGCTATGCAAATCGGGCTTGGAATTGTCATCGAAGAAGAAGGTGGTCGTTGCGGTGCAGACTCCACTATCGTCTTCCGCTGCTATGTTCAGCTGTTGAGCCAATCCTTTGAATTGTTGGTCGGCACCTTCATTAGCATTTTTCCGAGACGATTCGTGCTTATTGTAAACATTCTCACCAACATTATCTGCAAATTGAGCATATCGGTCGCTTGTCCTATCAATGGATAGTGTACCGTCCATATTCTGGAATCCCATTCGTATTAGCACGGAGATTTTGGTGTTAATGGGCTGAAACCAGCTCCTTATCGAGGCGAAAATTTCCTTCTGTTTTGTTTCATCGTGGCTAGTCCAAATGTTGCCGATAGTGTTTTTCGTGCGATCGATGAGCATGGCTTTTTTGGCGCTCGGGTGCAATTGGCCAACTCCTTCCAAATGTCGGAACGTCATTTCGAGTAGTTGCTCGGAGTTTCTTGCCATTTCCAATTGCCATTTGAATATCATTGTAATCAGGTCCCATAATTTAGTCATTGAGGATTCATCCAATCGCATAAGGGAACAACAGGCGAAATCATTGAGAATGAATTTGCAGTGCTCTTCCGTGAGGACAGCCTTTTGCTTACTTCCAATGACCAGTCGTTCTATGAAGACTGGGTCTAGAAGGACCCCTGTAATATCTCGGATCACTAGAATGCAAGGACAAATAAGACGCCTGATAGATGTGCACTATTACAGATACTTACCTTGAACCGATTTGTCCAATGTTATGTTTTGAGCTCGAAGACGCTGGTCTATGACGTAGAGCATTTCACAGCCCAAATTCACAACAATGAAAACGTTTATGTCCGACATCGTGACTGCCAACGGTCTGACTCACTTTCTTGCCTTCGCATTGTACTCCTGAGGCGAACTGTTATTGCTGAACCTTCTATCGATTGCAGTCATGGATATGAAGCAGGATACTTACCTGTTTCGCTCTATTGATTTTTCGTGCATTGTACCGCATTAATAAATTAACATTACGATGAACTAGCTGAAGACAGACACGCACCGAACACGAGTGGCGTGGTTGTTGATTTGGGACAGGAAGTAATTGCGAGGGTAGAAGAGCACATGGCATTGTACCATTGTAATTAGCTGATAATGGAACTGACAGGGTTGTGGAGAAACCACTCAGGCTCAGAGGTACCGCGATTACGGGCCCTCACACCCAAGGGTTGAAATCAAAGCAAAGCAAAATCAAGGTTTCTCTTTGAAATATCTAGTAACAAAGGATAAAAGTTATACTAGCTGAAATAAGGATAAAGAGTAGCGATACTAACTGTAAAAGACGATTTAACCCATATATCCCTAATGTAGGTACTATATGTAGTACAGTCAAAACATTGCACACCCTGTTGCAACTTGGGCACTAGACAAGAGTTGAACAGCTTTGAACGGTACAGTACGCTCGTGGCTATTACGCTAGAACGTTTGCAAATTATTGTGCAAGTACAATAAATTTGTGTTCTGAATCTTGCGTATTTTCGAAAATGTAAAATTTTTCGTTTTGAAAGATAGGCTTACATTTTTTTTCATATACTATATAAACAATTGAAATAACGTGTATTTGGAAGATAAACAGTTCAATGCATCGTGAAAAAGTAAACTATAAGTTTTTTATTGATGTTTGATATATGTTATGGCGTTGACTTTCATGGTGTACTATATGTAGTGCATTAGGCAGATAGGTATCTAAAATATTATTAGACATTTTTATTTTAGTGGATTCTCCCTTGAGCAAGCGCTTGCTATATTGGATGACGACCAGGATATCGCACAAAATGTAGATACGATCACTATTTTTCCACTATTTTTCTGGAGACGAGAATGTGGTAATAATTGCTGAATCTGCTGAAATTAATCTTCAGAAGAAAGACGATAGTGAGTGGTCGTCAGACAACGATGTTCCTCTGAGCTTTTTGATACCATTGCAACAAAAGAAAACTAAAAAAAATAGGTACCCCAAAAAAGGTAAAAGAAAAACTGCCAACACTTTCTTCGGAATTTAACATCTCTTTTGAAGTCGAAAATTCAAGGTCTCCGATCGAACTCTTTTCAAAGTTTTTCGACGAAGAAATTGTAGCTCTCTTCTTAAAGGAAACTAACAAAAGCCCATCAAGAAAATGGAGTCCTATACCCTAGATTTGTACATACCTAGTGGTGATACCAAAAGTACCAATTGGCAACGACCATTTGCATTAAAAGTGAGTTTCCTATATGACCAGTTTATAGGGGAGGTTGGCACTCATTCAGGAGGATGTTGACCATTCTCAAAATCAATTAACTAACCCATTCCACAAATATTTGTCGAATGTTTTAAGTCGATAGCTTCATTCTATCTAAAGTTATTGCTTATTTGAAGTCTCACTTGTTGTGATAGGTTTCTTTTGTCGAATCTTGCACATTTTATTTTAATTTTAATAACAACCAACTAGATCCCAGTACAAACATTTGACCAAAATTTCAAGTCATTAGCTTCATTTTATCGAAAGTTATCGCTTATTTGAAGTTTTATTTGTAGGGGAAGTAGGGGTTTGGTTGGACGGATTTTACGTATTTTCAATATCAGCCAGCTAAATCCTACTACAAACATGTAACCAAAATTTCAAGTCGATAGCTTTATTTTATCGTAAGTTATCACTTATTTTAAGTTCCACTTGTAGGGGAGGTAGGGGTCCCTCGGGTTGGATATGGCCTATCTTTATTACTAACTCAATCTTACTTTAAACATTTGACCAACATTTCAAGTTGCTGGCTTCATTCTATCAAAAGTTATCGCTTATTTTTTCATTTGTAGGGGAGGTAGGGGTTCATTCAGTTGGATCTTGCCCCATTGATAATTTCAATATCAACTAACTGGATCTTACTAGCAACATTCTACCAAATTTTTAACTTGCTAGTGTGATTCTATCGAAAGTTATCGTAATTAAAGGACTATTTAATTTTTTGAAATTTGTAGAGGAGATAGGCATTCTTTTGATCTGATTACGCCCAACTTACTAAAACTCAAGCCGCTTCTCACCTCAGGGGTACATGCCAAAAATCAGGTGTCTACGTCAATTGGTTCAAGAGTTATAAACAAAAAACCTGAAAAGTAGGGTAGTACGAGGCTCTTTGTAAGAAAATTACCGTTAGTTTTCAACTGATCGATTTCAGTTTTCCAGGAGAGTATAAGATTACCCTCACGAGCAATTTGTCAAAGCTGGAGCTTTTCATGTTTATGTAATCGGGAGTTATAGATACATTTAATTATTTACATATGTAGGGGAGGTAGGCGTTCTTTTGACTTGATCACGCCAATTTTCAATACCAACCAACTAGATCATACTGCCAACATTTGACCAATATTTCAAGGCTCTAGCTTCATTCTATCGAAAGTTATCGTGCGAACGGACAGACAGACAGACGGACAGACAGACATAGCTAAATCGAATCAGGAGGTAACCCTGATCATTTACAAATATACATTGCTATACCTCCGGAGCCTCCTTTAAGGTGTTGCATATTTCGTCGTGACAAAAACAATATACCCTATAAGTCTAGGGTATAAAAATTAAACAATGGATTGCTCAATTACATAACAAAAGTGCGAACAGTGAAAGTATTTCACTATAGGAAAAATTATACAGACAGACTTTCCTCAATATAGTATTTTGTACTATGAATGAAGTTCGACAGTTATGATTTACTGAAGAGTTCTCTCGCCAAGGAAAAAACTAGGTTGACTAAAAGACGAAAATAAACTAGCAAATAAAAAAACCAGATTTTATTTTAATGACTATGCCAACAAATAACACGAACTATTGCTAAATATACAAAACAGATACAACCTACCGGAGGCATTACTGTTTATTAAATTCCAAGATATATTTCTTCCCAGTGAATCCTTTGAAACTCAGAGCTTTGCTAAGGGCATCCTTGAAATTCTCGACGGGGACTAGCTCGTGTGTTGGTGCTTTCAGCTTTCCCGCCGCAATCAGCATGAACAGATCATTGAACATGGTCATCCGCTCTTCCGCACTATAGTTCTCTTTGCTCCATCGTGTCATCCAGAAGCCCCGGAACGAGGTATCCTTGAAAATGAGTGCGGCCGTCGAGGCTACGACCGGTTCTCGCGACATTCCGCCGTACGTCACCATCACACCTTTCGAGTCCAGATGCCGCGTCAGCTCTGTTGCACTCTTGCCACCCACGCAGTTCAATGCAAGCTTCGGCTTCTTGTACTTCTCCTTAAATATGTCCGTAGTGCGAATGTCCTCTTCGGTCAAGATTTCGGTAGCTCCGAGCCCCGTCAGATACCCTCGTAACTCTTCGATATCCGGACGACTCCTCACCACTCCCACCGAATTCACGCCTTGCGATTTGCACAGCTGAATAACAGCTTGTCCAACAGCACTGTTGGCTCCGTTTTGAATCACAGTGTCGCCCGCCTGCAGCGGAACAAAGTCCTTCAGCATTCGATAGGCTGTGCACGGATTGACTATAATGGTAGCGGCCTCAACCGCTCCGACGCCGTTTGGGACTTTGAGGATGTGGTCCTGGGTGAACTTTGTATATGTGGTCCAAGTGCCAGAGTTCGTCGTTAGTGGAATCACTCGATCGCCTTCTTTGAACTTTGTCACTTTGGGTCCCAAGCGAACAATTTCGCCGACCGCTTCGTTACCTCCCACCGCTGGAAACTTGGGTTTCACTGGATACTTTCCTGCAACAAGTGATTGAATCTGATTCCGAGTTTGTGGTAATTGTAAGAGTGAATATGCGTACCTTGAATAGTGTTAATATCCGCTGGGTTGATGGGAGACACCAAGATTTTGACTAAAACTTCATCGTCTTTGGGATCTGACACCTCTTCCTGGCATAACTTGACCACGTCCACTGGCTCGCCATAGGCTTCGAACTTCAATTTGGTGGCCAAGACCGACATGTATCGGGGCCTGAACGTGGTGCTTCCTAGTTGATTGAGCGCTTTCCTTAACATCTTTAGCAAATGATACCGAACAGCCAAAATGCGGAATTTGGATAATATCGTCAACAAAGCGACGGTAGATAAAAACTACGGCTGACAGGAATCAGCTGTTTCGTTTAGCCGGCATGGCAAATTCACGTGGAAATTGATTTGTGGAACATGGTGCTTGATTTCCCTATATATGAGAGCACTGTTTGGTATCCATTTGGATCTCGTCTCGGATAATACGAGAAAATTTCCCTACGATCGCGCCCCGCGACGTCGGACTTCACGGCACAGTTGGTGTTGGGTTAGCTTCAGTTCCAGTGCAAGCATTTAGCGAACATTTCTTCACGCGACAGTCAGAATGGCAAATTTAGTGAAAACGCTTGCGGGGCGCAGCCAGGTGTTGATTCGCAATCCACAATTCTACAGCCGCTACTATTGCGCAGGTACGTACGCAAAAGTGAAAAGGCTCCAATTAGATTTTGGATGACATTCCGGTCATTCCTCCAAGTAGAAAAATTCCAAAAAGACCTGGGCCGTCTCGTCAGGGCTCATTCGCCCTCCATTATCTAATTTGTAAAATGGGTGGACTTTGCACAAAGGCAGCGACAGGCAGAATCATCAAATAGGAATAGAAGTATTCACCGTATTGTTATCCAAAGTTTCAAGGTCAATGAGAAAATTGACCGGTATTTGTGGAGCAAAGTAAACATGTGCCGGACTAGGCGATTCTCGCTCGTGTCAGTCTGATTACGTAACAAGATATTTGACGAAAATCAACGGGGAAGGTTGTAGTGACTGTGATTGATTTTTCAGTAATGGAAGTCGTCTTGCAATCAACAACTAGAACGACTGCTGGTTTGTTTCTGAGTGTAGTATCTACAAGCCACATAAACCGACTCAGCGGTGTGGCTGTCACTTGGTACCAAACGTGTGTGATAGGAGCAATGTCGCCCATTGGCATGGCTGACTTTTGTACCTTTTTCGCCATTCGCCAAGTCAAATCGCCAGTAATGGCGATTGCTTGGTTGAGGTAAATAGTCCCCATGTGTGGGGCATAATAATAATACCACGGCATTTCCCTTTGCCGGCCTGTCGTAGAAACCGACAAAGGACAGGATGTGTATGCCAGCAACTTTCACTATCCGAAATCTTCTATATGCCAACGAAACGTCACACACAAACGACAACCACAAAATCATGTGGTCCTCCGTTGGTCGGCGCAGAACACAAAATTAAATTGACCACTGCCATTAGTAAAAGATTCAAGTGTTACCTCCTGGACGTGCGAAATAAGAAGGGTGCCGATATTGGGATACGTAGAGGCGATTATCTTATGATCGCTAATGTTCGATTACGTATTGCAGCCAAGCGCCGTCCTAGCGACGTAAAGTCCGGGCGCCGCAAATTCAACACCGCCCGACGCAAATCCAACTGTCTTACAACAATATAACGATCATCTTGCGCAAAAGCAGCTGAAATAATTAGTCACCCAGATAGTGGCATAAGTGAAAACTGGGATGCCATAAAAAATACCTACATTAAGAGCGTAGATACCATGCTTGGCTCAAGCCCGGATCGCCGGAATAGACCCTGGATGTCCGACGCTTCATGGAAGCGGGTTGTTCATAGAAAAAAGCTGAAGGTTCGTCAGGCTGCAGCATCAGACGACAATCGAAGCAGCATCGAACTCCATAGTTTGGTTCCGCAATCGATTTTTGGAATTCCTCGCTGTGTAAAGTGGCTAAGGCAGTTCTATAAGCGGCTTCGTCAAATGGCTCCCTTTTAAATGTATGAACATCTTTCTCAAGATCTCTCAGGCTGTGTCTGATATTACGCGAAGGCGGTGTTTTGTCCATAAGTTGGTGGTTCGGGTGGTCATTTCGGTAGCAGCCTAATAAGTATTGCTTCGCGAGGAGAGTGTTGTGGCTTCTAATAGGTTGCATGTAGGTGGAGTTGATCCGGAGATGACATCAAGTGACAGCCTGTCACTATGCGTAAAGCCGCCTTTTGGAATATACGAGTATATGCTTCCAGTGTGTGTCACTTAGGCTCTGAGACCAGATAGGTGCTGCGTAATTGGCCACCGATCTTCCATTGGCTTTATACGAACAATCCTGGTGGCATTAGACTTGTCAAAGGCTTTTGACACTGTCAGCCACTCGTGTCTCCTGTCTGACTCTTGCCGGCAGACAGTCCAACACAATTTAGAACTGAAAAATCTAAACTAATCCGAATAGAAATGGGAACGAGTCAAATGCTCGTCAATTCATGTTGACCATGTAAGAACAGAAAGGTATGTTTTTGTTGTTGGTGCTTTTCAATGTATTTTTCCAATGGGCGCGGTCCTGGAAGCCTTCTGATATGGATCTGACTTTTCTATTTTCTCCTCTATGTGCTTCCCCCTCCAGTAAATTTAATACAGACAACTGTCAATTTTTGGATCTGAGAAATATTCCCACAGACGGCATACACGGCCGTCTTGTCAAAAAAGATCTGTCAAGTTTTTAGTTTCAAAATGGAAAATTTAATTATTGCGGAATTATTGGATGATTTCGGTGATATCCAAATTGTAAATAGTGTGCAAAGCATACTAAATATAGTGCGCGTTGTCATGGATAACAACATGACAAACGATTGGAGTTTGTTGGACGGGATTGAGCGCGAAAACCGACCCAGAAATGCAAATTATTTCGAACAAATAGTTCCCCGATACGACGACTTCCTATTCAAGGAGCAGGTTTGTAGGCTAAAGGCGCAGCAAACTACCACTAAACACTTCGCAACACGTCCTGCACGCTGGCTAACGGATGACTGGCTATGTTGCTTTGGTGACCGAGGTGCCGGTGACATCTGAGAACTGTCAAAATTTCTGATTTTAGAAATTGACCGGAAAAATATTCAGATCCAGAGGGGGAATTGTCAGATCCAAAAGTGACAGTTGTCTGTACTAAATTTACCGGAGGGGAAAGCAAATGGAGGTGAATTTGAGAAATGTCAAACCCTGATCCGCTCACAGGAACGCAGCCATTGTTCCGTGTTTGGCTCAGCATTCAGTGTAAATGAAGCATAAGACGTAACGTGAGCCACCGCGAGCGGGAGATCCAAAGGTTTCAAAGAGTTCATTTTGATAACGCCAGCTACAAGTCGGCCATCACAACACTGCATAGTGAAGATATGCTTTCCTTAATTGCGGACATGAAACCAAACACGGTACTGAATGCACAGCCACCTGTATATCTTAAGACGAATTACGGCTTCCTAGAGCAACTAGGCTGAAGGCGATGGCGGCGAACAGAACGAGGTGGAAAGTTGGCGTGGTTAATGCCCTATGCCCCACAAGGGGTTGACAGGATCGAGAGAGACCAACTAGGACTACACTCGCTCAACTTCGTCCTGGCTGGTGCTCACGTCTGAACTCGTACCTGTCCCGCATTGATAACGACATATAGAACTCCTGTCCCGCATTGATAACGACATATAGAACTCCTGTCCAGCTTATGGCCTCACTCCACACGATGTTGAGCACATTAAGTGTCCTGCAGCTCCCACGCGCCTAACTCCTACTGTGGTATGTGATAATCTCAATGAGGCAGCTGCGCTTGTACGCCTGGACACTGAGGGAAAACACGGACTCATTGGATATCAACGCTTCGCTACAACAACTACTTTATTTCGAGATTTTATTGCATATTGTGGAAGCATTGGCAGATGGATTTTCGGATGATTAACGGTGGGAATAGGTTGGTCTCCTACTGATATGTACAGCTGTTGTCCCACCTCCTTGGTCCAAGATGTGAACAATGTAACATATGATTTTAGCGCTAAGATTAACAAGTTTTTATTGACGAAAACGGCGTTGACTACGTCATGGTAACTGTTGATCATTGCACACATCAATGGAATGTCGTTACCGGTGGCTAACATCTGGTGGTGTAGCGAGTCCTGATAGGTAGATGTTCAACAGAGTGGGTGAGAGGACTCCTCCCTGCGGGACACCCTGTTTAATCCTCCTTAGTTTTCATTTCTTGTCCCGGAACTCCGTAAATTATTGACGACACACCAAATAGCGTTCAATTTTTTAGCATGCACCGAGATGTACAGCAAATGTCTGAAAGAAGAGCCGAGTGACTGACAGTGTTAAAGGCTTTTGGCAAGTCAAGAGCCACCAGGATCGTTTTTTGACACGGACGGGACCGATTAAGGTTATTATGGATTTGAGTTGTGATTGCATCCAAAGCCGCCGTAGTTCTTTGCACATTCCTGAAGCCATGTTGCGAGCTGAGCATGGGACGCAGTGTGCAAGAGTAGCGCTTCAATCGTCTTCGCAAAAGCTGAAAGAAGAGAAATGGGGCGATATGATTCATCACGTATTGCTTTCTTCCCAGGTCTTGCAGTCTTCTATATCTCGGGAACGATTAGGTACGCCCAGCTCGTCCAGATTCTTTAGCACCCACACGAGATGCAATCCGATCCTAAGGCTTTTGAGCTTTTTGCCAAGGCCCGACGTCGGGCTGTCGCGCCACGTTGATGATGACGATGATGGTTTCCACAACTTGATCGGGAGTAAATTGAAGCGCCTGGTCACTAGTAAGGTTATGAATCCTACGACGTATTATGCGCTTGAGTTTGTCAGGAGGAGGATGATCGACAAACTGCATGTTGAAATAGTGTACGCATTGGGTGGGGTTAGTAACCGTTTTGTTGTCGAACTCGATGGCAACATTATTTGGTGGATTGGTGAGGGCTCTGACTGTTGACCAGCGCTTGGAAACTCCGGATTTAAGATTGCAGCTGCTAAGATGGGCGTTCCATTCTGAACGTTTGTGTTCAGCTACTTGTCTCTAATTTTTGGATCGCTGGGGTCTTTGCTGCGAATGCGGTCTCTCTCATCGGCCAATCTGGCTGCTGAAGTGGGGAAGTTAGGCCTAAGCATTGGTATCCGTCCTACAGGAGTTGAGTTGGACTAGCGAGAGCATATTATAATTTCCAACTACTGGCATCGGAGTTAGGTTGTGCTGTATCGATACTGCTTAATAAGTGATCTTATTCATCGGGGTTGTTGGGAACAACTGCACGCCCGTAGTCGTAACCGCAGGTGTAGCTGGGCCTATTTCTACACCGGACAGCTGTAAACAATGAATTCTATTGCCTATGATGAGTCAGTTCCTAGCAGCTATGTAAGTGGCACGCGCTCGGTGGCCGTGATCGTTCGGTCACCGCTCTATGATACTAATCTAGAGCTCGGAGATAAAATCTCGGCGCAATCTCTCACAGTGCTCCGAGCTTGTCAGTATAAAGATGGCACGGATAGGAGGTGTTTGCTAGCAACTGCACTTCCGAAAAGTATGCTATTGAAACGTCAACAAGGCATAGAAATGCTAGAGATGTTGAAGCGCCCATGCCCCTGGAGGGGTCAAGGCAACTAGAGAGAGACAGAGATGCTGGCACATATACACACACATTTAGTTCCCTTCTGGCGTTGAAGGAGGTATGGCAGCTTTTGGCCATTGGTAAAGTACCAACGGGTCGTTCCGGTACGTAGAACCGGCTGCCGCAGGAACGGTTTCCAGTTCCCGGTCATCATGGGAACGAATTTGAGCGGCTTTGAACATGGCCGAGCTAGAATCTGAATGTATCTTTTTCGTCTTAATGCTTTTTTCATAAGCAGAGCGGAAACATTTTTATGGAAAAATTTTCGGAAAATAGATGGATGGGAACATTGCATGATCTGAACCGCGAACAAGATGCAGCTTCCATAAGAAAATTTGTGCAGAAGTCGTCGTTGTGATTCCGTTTGTTATCAATTCTACTAAATCCGCTTCACCCTCAGTTTCACTCAGAATTATTCTCGCCGAATCTTCAGTTTTTGAGAAAGACTTTCTGCGGGATTTCGACGAGTCTCGTTGGATATGTTAAATTCTAACAGTGCACTTCAATGTGATATATTTAGTCAAATTGGATAAGCTAGTTAGAATTAAGCCTAATGCACTGGAAATTCTCAAAACATAATTCTCATGGAATTTCACTATTAAAACTTGGTATGTTTTGCGTATACAAAAGTGGAAACGGTCGTGCTTGTTCGGTTGCTACCAGTTGCAAACATAAAATTGAGCTTACCTAACAAGCTCCGAATTTCAAATATGTATTTATTTTATTTCATTGTGAACATGACAATCATAATTCACCCTCAAAACCATTTCCAATTACAGCAAACAAATCCTATGAATTCATTAAGACTGAACTGACCGGTGCCAACAATAAAGTGGCCCTCATCACACTCAATCGTCCAAAAGCCCTCAATGCATTGTGCAATGGTTTGATGACGGAATTGAGCGATGCCCTCGATAAATTCGAAAACAACAAAGATGTTGCCGTTGTTGTTATTACTGGCAGCGAGAAGGCATTTGCAGCCGGAGCTGATATTAAGGAAATGAAAGACAACACCTACGCTCAATGTGTCACCGGAAATTTTTTGAACGACTGGACCCGAGTAACTCGTATGCAAAAGCCTGTGATTGCTGCCGTTAATGGATATGCTTTGGGCGGTGGATGCGAATTGGCAATGATGTGCGACATCATTTACGCTGGCGACAAAGCCAAGTTTGGCCAACCAGAAGTGTCCATTGGTACAACTCCGGGTGCTGGTGGTTCGCAGCGCACCCCACGTGCCTTGGGAAAATCGAAAGCTATGGAAATGTGCCTCACTGGCAACATGATCGACGCCAATGAAGCCGAACGTGCCGGTTTGATTAGCAAAGTTGTTCCAGCCGATAAGTTGATGGAAGAGACTATCAAGGTTGCCGATAAGATCGCTAGTCACTCGCAATTGATCGTACAAATGATAAAGGAACAAGTCAATGTGGCCTATGAGACGCCACTAAATGAGGGCTTGAGATTCGAGCGCCGTGGATTCCATGCTTCATTCGGAACGGTAAGTGGATATTCAAATTTATGTTGTTTGGATTATTGGTTGATTAACATATCGATTATATTTACAGAAAGACCAAAAGGAGGGCATGAACGCTTTCGCCGAGAAGCGCGCACCTAAATTCACCAACGAATAATCTGTTTGCCATATTATGATACAATCATAACCAGAAAATGCATTTATTTTTATGTTTGCGTACATTGTCAATACACTTTTACAAGTAGTGAAGATGATTTTCATTTATATATACTTATAAGTTAAGTATAAACATACAAAGTACTGACGGAAATTCTGGAAAATAGAATAAAACCGTACTCTGAGCGGATTATCGATAGATATTAAGGCGGCTTTAGAACTGACCGATCATCCTGGAAAAGCGTTGGGAATATATCGACGTGTACCAAATTTGTGTCGATTTTGAAACGTACCATACCCGCAGTGATCTATCGCCCGATATCGATATCGGCCGACGGATCGGGCCGTGTATGTGAAAATCGCACCAATCGGCCGATCAATTTTTATCTGCCGATATTTTGGTGCGATCCGTCGGTCGATTGGATGGTGTATGTATGTGATTATCGTAAGTGAATGCCAGATTACCAAATTATTCAAAGGGTTCTAATGATTTAAATGGCTCTGCAATTGAAATATCAAATTTGTAGTATACGAAAATACTAGACAAATAATTAACAAAAATGAATCTAGCTTGTATTGGGAGTGAATCATAACCTAGTTTTTGAATCGTCGTTCGTTATCGCAAATATCAATGATCGTATCGCACGAAAATCGTAGTGTGTGTGGGGATCGGCATATATTTTGTGGCGACCCATCGACCGATCAATCGGACGACGGATCGCATTGTGTATGGCACCTCTAAAGACCGCCACCCATTGACGAGCACAACCATGACCAAACTTCCATCGAACCATCAAATATCATAGGACGTGTGGAAAAAAAATTACCCCTATTTCCACCGTTCTATGATATTTGATGGACCTTGAGGGTCGCCACCCATTGACGAGCACAACCACGACCAAACTTCCATCGAACCATCATCGGCCACGTTTATACCGTCGAACTAAAAGCCGATTTAGCTAAATCGTTTTAGTGTTAGCACTTGTTGGTGGAGTGTTTATACCGACCATACAGAGTGGTACTTCTTCTTCTTTCTCCTTTGACAGCACAGATAAATTTGACAAATATGAATTTTACGACAGAAAAAGACTTTCTTGCCCGTGATCACTGATCACACACTGCTTTCCTGAAATTGCAAGCAAAACAAACGCCAAGCAAAAAAAACGACAACAAAGGAAACGTCAACCGTCAACATTAGCGATGACAGCGACATAGTCCCAATTTTTTTAGTCCAGCTCCGCATCGCAAGTAGAGATAAGCCAACATCAAAACTAACTAAACCGATACGTTTATATCGTCGAAAGTTAGATCGATTTAGTTAGATCTCGAAGATAGTCCCTCGATATAAACGTAGTGAGTTTCATAGAACGTGTGGAAAAAAATTCCCCCTATTTCCACCGTTCTATGATTTGATGTTTCGATGGAAGTTTGGTCGTGGTTGTGCTCGTTCATGGGTGGCGACCTTTAGGCCGGCCGCATCTTGGACGTAGGCAGGGCTGCGCAGCGCGCACATGTCATTGTTGTTGTAAAATCAGATTTTGACAATTGTTACAACAATGCCATGTGCGCGCTGCCCTCCAAGATGCGGCCGGCCTTAAGGTCCGCGGCACGCAGCTTGGAAAACGAGGCTTAACAGAAATTTGCCTGATTGTACACATATGTACTAAAGATCGCCACATATGATCGAGCACAACCACGACCAAACTTCCATCGAACCATCAATTCCATAGAACGTGTGGAAAAAAATTCCCCCTATTTCCATCGTTCTATGATATTTGATAGTTCGATGGAAGTTTGGTCGTGGTTGTGCTCGTTCATGGGTGGCGAGACACACTCCCAGTAAAGACATGCCCCGTTTTCGTATTCGCTACCCCAATTTGCTCTCGATCGTTTTTTTTTGCCGCTTAACCGGATTTACTCTGCTCTTCTAGGCCCTAACCAGATTGAACGCAGAATACAGCAGCAGCGGCAGAAGCAACAACAACAGGTAAATCTGTTGCGGTGACACAGCGGCGATGACAGATCTACCTGTTGTTGTTGCTTCTGCCGCTGCTGCTGCCATTCTGCGTTTAATCCTCAGAGGAACTTCTGGAGTGGCTCATAGGCTCAATTTATGGGACGAGAGAAAAGCGCGTTTAATTTTTCATGGGAGAGAGAAAGAACGGGACTTTTAATGCCAACCACCAATAGGACGCGGAAATTTGACAGCTATATATACAGCGGGGAGTCAGAAACCAAAACAAACATTTTAATATCGGTTTTCTGACAGAAAACTCACAAAACCAAGTAACGCCCACATCACATCTAAATATTTAATGTTTTACCTATAAGCAGACACCCCCGTCTTAGGGGTACGCTGGTTATTTTTGCAGTCACCGACGAGGCATTTCAATTTACCACAACTCACTACCGCACCAATTTGTCCTACCGGAAATTTCACTAGTGTCTTCTGTACATAATCGCGGCTCTTTACACTCAAAAACCGGCTCCAAACTTTCGCGAATTCAACCGTATTTCCTTTTTGCCACTTTTAGAACAAAGCGTTTGACAGCCATATGCACAACGTGATCTTAAAACCGTTAACTTTACTCTTCCAGCTCTCGACTTTTTCAAGAAGAAGATCGTCCCATTTTCAAGCTGTCAATTTGTATGGTTTGACAGGCATATACCCATTCCTTTGTTAGTTATATATTCAAATGTTCAATCTGGTTAGGGCTTAAAGGTCGCCACCCATTGATGAGCACAACCACGACCAAACTTCCATCGAACCATCAAATATCATAGAACGGTGGAAATAGGGGGAATTTTTTTCCAAACGTCCTATGAAATTTATGGTTCGATGGAAGTTTGGTCGTGGTTGTGCTCGTCAATGGGTGGCGACCTTAAGTCGCCACTCACGGCAAGCATTTTGGTCGCGAGCATGCATCGAACCACGTCAAACTCTATAGAAAAAAATCTCCTGGTTTCTACCGTTCTATGATATTTGATGTTTCGATGGAAGTTTGATCGTGGTTGTGCTCGTCCATGGGTGGCGATCTTTATAGACTCGTACCTCTACTAGTCAACGAAGACTCCAGATAGCTCGAGAATCTGCCAGTGCTAGTGCTTGTCATCGACGGCTGGAGACTATGATGGAGCTTAGTACAGTTAAGGCTCTAAAAAGGTGAGTACGCTCGGCGGCCATTTTGTGGGCATCGAATGGAGATTACAGCTGACTGCAGTGGAGATCTGTCATTCGCTAAAGACCTGGACCCGGTGTTTCTTGTTGTATGGCTGTATGCCGATGTGTACTCCACTTTTTAGAGCCTCACCGATACCGATTAGCCAAAAATGCCAAGTTGTGCAGTTCCAAACTGCAAAAGCAGATCAAACCAAGGTTTTCGTTTGTTCAGATTTCCGGCAGATGCTACGCGAAGAGGAGAATGGACAAGGAACACACGACGGACAAATTGGGAACCGAATGATTATTCACGTATTTGTGAGGTAAACGCTTTTACATTAGCACTTTCAGAAAGTGGAGTAAAGTGATTATTTTGTGCAGGTACATTTCGAGGAATGTCAATTTAAAAATGGTCAGAAAAATAAAGAGAACAAACTGGTTACAGATGCTGTGCCAACGTTATTTGATGTTCCGAATCTTCCACGAAGAATCACTCGTGCACCAAGAAAATCAATAATCAAGGTTTGTTAGTGGAAGAATGTTTTCATGGAATTACTTTTGTTAATTTTCCGTCATCGTCACTTGCCGCTTGTTAATGAGACTGTTTTTTATTTTTCAGAAAATCAAACAAGTTAGAGAAACAACCGCACAAGAATTACCCTCTATACAGAGAACAGCGTGCAAGATACCCGGCTTCGATGACAAATCCACTCCAAAAATAGCTCGAATTGACCATTCTTATTGCAAGTTACCTGATTATACATACAATGGAGATGAGCAGGTTTCGATTGATCCTACAAACTCTTTGGACGAAAACTGCATTTCGGGGATTACTGAAAATGAGGTATACAATGACATCGAATCCAATGGAAAATTTATTTTTAATTTATTGCTTATTCGACATATTTTTCAGGGCAATCAACAGAAGCACGAACATTCAGAAATTATGGCTGAAACAGCGTGCAAGAGACCCGGATTCGACGACAAATCCACTCCAAAAACAGCTCGAATTGACCATTCTTATTGCAAGTTACCTGATTATACTTACAATGGAGATCAACAGGTTTCGATTGATCCTACAAACTCTCCGGACGAAAACTACATTTCGGAGATTCCTGAAAATGAGGTATATAATGACATCGTATCCAATGGAAAATTTATTTTTAATTTATTGCTTATTCGACATATTTTTCAGGGCAATCAACAGAAGCACGAACATCCAGAAATTATCGCTAAAACAGTAAGAGAAGCACTGGTGAAAGAAAACGAAGATGTACGTCGAGAAATTGGCACTCTGAAAGAAGTACTCACCTACTCATTGGAAGAAGAAGTCGCTAAGTTGACTCGGGAATTGGAAACCATCAAAGCTGCTCTACGTACATTTCTTAATGAAGAGCAAATAAAAAAGATAGTTGACGGTAAAGTGAATCATTGGTCAAACGAATCAATCATCAGAGGTCTAAAGCTTAGACTAGGATTGTCAGTTCATGGATATGAATTTTTACGAGATAGCGGCTACCCTGCACCAGCGTACAGTACACTTAATCGTAGAATACAAAATATCAAATTGCAATTTGGAATTTTTGACAATGTTCTTGAGCTATTAAAGCACAAAATAAAATTGATGAGCAAAGAGGATAGATATTGTGTTTTGTCGTACGATGAAATGATCATATCTGACACGTTGGATTATGACAAAAATAGCGGAGTAATTGTTGGCCACGTCACATTAGGAGACGATTTAGTCGTAGGAGACAAAATTTTTTTGGTGGTAGTTCGAGGAATAAGGAACCCATGGAAACAAGCCATAGCATGTCACGTCACTCCAAAAAAAGGATTTAATTCGAAGCACTTAAAAAATTTCATTCTGAAATGCATAACAGCAGTTGAGGAAAGTGGGCTTTACGTTACCCTTTTGTCTTCGGATCTTGATGGCAGAAATCGATCTTTGTGGACTTCTCTCGGAATTCAAATTGAGAAAAATGGTGTCAGGAACAATAGTTTTGATTTCAGAGGGCACGCCGTTTATGTAACTCCAGATGTATGGCACATATTGAAAAATTTGAAATCGGCCATGTTGAGACAATCTATTTTGTTACCTGCTGCTTATGTGGAAGCAGAGCATCTTCCGACCAATCTCGTTAGCGGCGACTACGTAAAATTGCTGTGGGAGTATGAAATCAATAACGGTAAAGAGATAAGGAGGCTGTATCATTTACGCGCCTCGGACATTGACCCTTCACCATTCGAAAAAATGAATGTGGGGCCTGCGATACGTTTTTTTTCATTGCAAACTGCAAGCGCATTGGAGATTGCAGTTGAAGACCATATTTTGGATGAAGATGCTCTTTCGACAGCGCATTTCATTCGTAAGATATACGAGTGGTATTCGCTATTGACTTCTAAAGTCAGGAAAACTTCCATCACCTCACGAAACAGCGATAGGAACTACATTTTCCTCCACGGCATGATTGAGTTGTTTAACGATATTGTTTTCGAGAAGGGATGGAAACCTCTGAACTATGCCGGGGTTTTAGCTACTCTATCTTTCACCGACATCGCGGAAATCCTGCTTGCAAACAATTTCGATTTCATCCTGGGGAGCCGATTCACTCAAGATGCAACCGAAAATATTTTTTCTCAAATTCGCCGGAAAGCAGGGAAAATGCCATCAGCTTTGCAGTCCTTAACCGCACTCAGGCTGATTTCAATAGCTCAATTCGTTTCGGATGTCAAGCGCTCGAACTACTGCAGCGACTCAGATGAGTATTTGCTTGATTTCTGTTCAGCAAATAACAAGGAAAATCAATCAAGTAATACAACTGACAAATTGTGTTCATCCTCCGGAGTCAGGCAGCGTGAATCTGATTTAACGATAGAAAGGCTGCCTTTCGAAATCCTAGCCAGAAAAATCAGCCAGTATGATATAAAGACTCTGTTTCATATCGCGGGAAGTACGACCAATGCAGTACTGAAAAAGCCCCTCTGTGCGAACTGCGTCGCATTTTTGTCGACCCAAAATTTGCCAGACACGTCCTTTTTCAACGAGTCTAAAAAATTGAGCGAAAACTTGGATCGCGGTGGATTGAGGCAACCATGCAAGGAAACGTTCCAATTAATTCTAAACTGCGCTCACTTTTATAATGAGCACAAAGATTTAATTTTGCAATTTGGGACTTCGAAGATAATGAGTGAACTAGTAGCAAAACTTGATGGATTGATTCCTAAATGCAAATACGGGTGTGAATTAACCAAAAAGCTAGTCCACCATTTTACCATCATACGTTCCTACGGTGTGAAGAACTTTTCCGAAAACACAAAAAAACAAAAGGCTAATGTATTCGGGTCTGCATCCTTGAAACAAGGAAGAAAATAAGTTGTTTGATCTTGGTCAATAAAATGTGTGATATTTTAATTACAATATTCCTGAAGCATACATATTTATACTACAAAAAAGTAAAACTTATAAGTATTTGTTACAATTACAACATATGAGCTTAATGCTGACAGTTAAGCAAATGAAATAAACTACTTTGTTAAAAACGTTTGTCGATTATAAATTGTCGTGACTTTCAGCTTCTGGTGAATTTTTCGTTTACAAAAGTCATATGTTGAGCGCACGTTGATCACGTTCGCGTGTTTTATGTCAAACGGATTGAATCTTTGCTTGAATGACACTCCATCAGTTTAACAAATGCTCGAGCACCATCGTATTAAAAAAAATAGGTTGATTTATGTCCTTTACAATAGATAATTAGGCAAGAAATAAGCGACGAAACAAACGAGCGGACAGTATGAGACATATAGCCGCACACATTTCTTACCTAATTGCTCGTTTAAATACACAAGAGTTAACACACATTGGTGTAACGAAAACCACCGAATCTTTGTCAAACTGACGGAGTTTCATCCTAGCAAAGATCCGTTTTACATAAAACACGCGAACGCGAATATGCACTCGGCCTTATAATTACTTTACATTATATTTTTGCATGTACTCTGCAACTGCTGGATAGTTAGAGTATAATCTTGCAATAGAGCGCAGACGTTTCAACTGTTGTTTCAAAACCTCAGTTTCATGCAAAAGTGCAACAATCGAGTCCTCTGTGTGCGCATTTTTTTCCTGTTTCTCATTGTCCTGTAATAAACCATTGTTTAGATTTGTAAAAATTATCAATTGATATCAAAATACATATACATACGTTTGTTGCTTTTGATGTAGACGATTCTCCACTGCTAATACATGCCGTTGCATTTTTTCTTCTCACAGGCATTTGTACTCTGCTGTGAAGTAAAATAACATCATTAGGAAATAGCGTTTTACAAAATTCTACCTCGGACGGACGATACACCCGAATGATCATTCAACGAATTATTCATGGGAATGATGATGCTCCAATATTAGAATGATAATTCGCGAGGACGGACACAGAATCGAATTATAATTCGAATGGGAATGACCATCCGGGTGAATCGTCTGTCCGAGGTCGAAATTGTAAGTTGGAGTAAACTTCGCATTCTTTCAGCAACTAATTTCACATGATAAGGGAACACTAATTGCTTTACCGACAAAAATTGGTATCTATTGATACGCGATAAACACACTTGCAGTGATAACGACTAAATTTACCTTGATTTTCTCTTAAATAGAATGTGTTGACTTCGCCTGCATTGACTACAGCAGACAGCACTAATGTTGACAGCTGAGAACTGTCATGTGTACATGCATGCCACACTCCATTGGTTGCCCACAAAATGGCGTCGAGTGTACCTTCCTTTTTAGTGCTCTAGTACAGTCTGTGTCATAAACAGAGACGTACTCCGTACATATAACAATATCATTATCGGCTGGAAATACCGAACCGGACATTAAGACGATTATTCCAGCGGCCGGATAGAGACCGGGAGAACAGTTGTACATGTGTTTAGATGAGCGTCTTCATATTGTCCGGTCGTAAACCAGGCGATTAATTGCAATTTGCAGTAGAATAGTCACACAACACTCAACAAACTCAACAATAAAACTCACGTCAACCCTCTAGCATAAATATTTTCACTTTGTCTGGTTCGAGTTTAGCCGGATAATGTGAAAACATCGATCTTCCGGTTTTAAGTTGGATGGAATTTAGAGGAGTGATGTTGTTCTTCTTCTTTAACTCCTCTAAAAAAAATCGCCGATCCGGTTTTAGCCGGACAATGTGAAACGGGCGCCACAGCCAGACATCGGACCTCGGCCGTCTGAATTACAAATTTAACCGTTAAATTCAAAAGCTTTTAGTTCCACATAAAAATAAACAATGAGTGCGTTCAGAAGGTGGCAAAAGAGCAGAAACCGCTCGCGAGTAGCTCCGCAACTGCTCGCGAGTAGCTCCGGAGCTGTTCGGTTTGGAGTCTGCACCTGCTGAACGCTACTTCACCTGCTGAAAAATCGACCAGCTGAAAGCTGACGATGACAATTTTAGACGTCAAGTGCCGAAAAGTGGAACATACATGAATCCCACGCTGTCCATTACAAAAATCACGAACAACGAGAAAACAAAATCAAAACCACCCGAAAACCAAAGAACTAGAAGCCGAAAGCGGCGAAAACACAACAACCAACTTGATAACTGTCAAAATTCGAAAGTCGCAACTTGAGCGTGAGGTTGAAAAAGAAGAAGAAGAACCTGAGCACTGATCAGTGAGCAGAAATATTTCTTGCTCGGTGAAATTTGATCATGCTCACCCGAGCAGAAGTTGCTCGGTCACTTCTGAGCCCGCTCGTTCTGAACATGTTCGCTGAGCGGAAGTTGCTCAGTTCCTTCTGAACGCACACAATAATGAAACACCTGCCACAAAGCTCCCCAAAGCCCATCAGCTGCGGGAACAAGCGGAATTTGAAACAGAATCACCACGACCACCGAGCGCTTAGAATCCAAGTGGATTGTAGTTGGGCGAGCGATTGTGTATAGTTCGAATTTCGCGTTTTGGGGTGCGCGTGAAAAAGGAGTATATTTTGCCATACATCGCAGTTGACATTTTCATTGATTTGTGCATTTTCCGCGAGCTGTCTTTTCACTATTGCAGATCGTCGCGAGAGTTTTGTCTTCGGGCTGGTGAGATTGGTCGTGTGCAGTGCAGTGCAGTGCGCGTTTGTGTAGCCTTCGATCGTGAACTTAGGTGAAGGTTTTTCCTTGTTGCGTGCTGTAGGAATTTGCTACCAAGAGGAGCAGAGATGGAAACTGGGGGAGCATACGGAGGCGGCAAGGCCGGAGCCGCATTTGACCCTATTTCATTCGCACGGAGGCCGCAGGTTATTTTGCGTGCCCTCAGCTGGGTAAGGACCTCTTGCAACACGTAACCCCATTGATCGATTTATCCCCAAGGCTTAGGTTTCCGAATAAGTCATTAAATCCGAGAGCAATTAAAACTTTCATTGATTTTTTATTACAGTCACCATCTTATTGTTTGATTTGAATCAAGTACGCCCTCAACACTCAGTCTCCTTAGGCAAAGTACGACTATGAATACGTACATGGCCGAAATTTTTAGGTCTTGGTCTTAGCGAGCGAGGACGACAATGTAAAGGCGAGGAAGAAGTTGTACATTGCGGGGAGGAGAGAAGTATCTTTTTGTCAGGCAGGGGAGTCGATGGGCGCAAGGTTACCGAATACTGTTCAAGCTCTACCCCAAACCCAACGTGGTGGTAGAGCTTTTGGGATAAACGCGAGTCCTCCCTGCCTCGCTATCGATTAATTTTCTGGTGGAGTAGGCGACTGTCACACATCGTGGCCCACAGCTCTATTTACTACACTCGCCAGCATCGGGAATTCGTCGCCTCATTACGATTGTAAAGGGATTGACTGCAGGCTTTTTTATAGCTTCCCAACACTTTGCCGTCGCTTTCAGTGTTTATCACTATCCCTGCGTTCCGATAAAAAAAAAATTCCATGCGTTGCGCAAATTGTTTTCATTCATGATGTAGCGTCAGAATGCATGGAATGTAGATAAATAGTTGTTTTGCAGTTTGTCGTCGTCATCTTCTATTGTCCGCCCACTTCTAAGGGATAGACCAACCCCCTTTTAAACTTCATTGATGGAATGATGTGGAATGATGTAATTTAGAAGTCGCCATCCACGTCGCCAGTCCATTTCCATTTACTTGAGCTCACGATTCGCTCTATTTGCCTTCTCCAGATAAAATCAATTGAAATCCGATACTTGGTGTAGGCCGGCAGCTACCTCAGTTTAAGTAGAACTATAGAACCAATCCACTGGACAATATGACTGGTAGACCAGGCGCAATGTTTTCTATTTATTTCATATCTGTTAGAACTTATAATGAGACAGTAAAGCAATAAACGCGGAGGCATTCCAGTCAGCCCAACAGGTGGTTAATTTGGTGGTGTTTTATCGAACATTGTGTGATTTAATGAGGCACGGCTTTAAAAATTGCGGTGCCTCATTAAATCATCAAACAACTTTCGGTAAAACACCACCGAAATTTTAAAATGCGGATTATATAGAAGTTACTGAAACAAAAATGGTTTATCGGATTTACCAAATGTATTTATTTACCAGCACTTGCTCCATTATCCTCTAAAATTTTCGACTTACTCTCTTCAATTCAAAGACCATTATCGAGAATTTAGATTCGACAAGGTGCTTGTAGGTAGCTTCTGGATAATGATAAATACGTTTAAGTTCGGTCGCGGAGAATACCCGTGGAGAATCTCAGTATGTTATCAGCTCTTGTAATCACATTCGTTCTATATATTTTTCCAAATCCACTACTTTCCCTAACATCTAGTGGGACATAGTGCGTCAACTATTTCTAAGAGGCTTAGTTGACGTTTCGTTGACATAAAGTGGCTTCGGATGATACATGTTGCTAGCATGCATCTCCTGCCCATTTAGCCACATGATATTGCGATATGCCGGGAGGGTTTTGGCTTACTCTAACGCCCTACATCACAGAGGGAAGACAACAATCCTTTATCTCATTCAAAAGGTGTGTTTTTTAACATATGTACGAGTATATCTGTCGCAGGTTTTTCTTTTTTTTTTCTTTTGTAGTCATCGAACATTGCATATTGGCACCATTAGGATTCCTTAAATAGGTTCGTGAAAAACCGACAGATAATCATTCCAATCTTCCAATCAAGTTTAAATCTTGCTTCTCAACCCGAGTACTGGCTTTCCACCTAATTAAGGGTTTTCATTCTTCCTGATAGCGCGACTCCCGTGGAAAAAATCGCACGCGACCCCGCCCCGATCATTGATTTAAAAACCGAAAAGTGTTGATAGCATTTGTTATGCATATCTCTACGGCCTTTCCTTTAGTCTCAGATTTTTTTTTAGCTGTGTACGGCGTTTTAAAAATAATTTCGAAACTAACCGGAGTCCGAAGCGTATATACCCCAGACTTGCACAGACCTAACTGTGATACCCAAAGTACCAATTGGCAACGACCATGTGCATTACAAGTGAGTTTCTTATATGGTCAGTTTGAACTGTGTGTGTGCATCCAATGAGAAGTTTCATCGTTCATCCATTCGGATTTTGTATATGTATATTTTGAACTAACGTTTATAGGGGAGGTTGGCGTTCCTTCAGTAGGATCTTGCCAATTCTCAAAATCAACTAAATAACCCACACTATAATATGTAAGTATTTTCAAGTCGCTAGCATCATTATGTATATCGAAAATTATCGCTTCTTGGCAGTTTCATTTGAAGTGGTGGTAAGGGTTCCTTTGGTCGGATCTTGCGCATTTTCAGTACCAACCAACTAGATCCTACTAAAATACAAACATTTGACCAACATTTCAAGTTTCTACTCGTTGCTCTATTCTATTGAAAGTTATCGTGCGAACTGACAGACAGACGGACGGACATTCAGACAGACAGACATGGCTAAATCGAATCAAGAGGTGACCCTGATCATTTATATATTCGTTCCTGCGGCAGCCGGTTCTTCGTACGCGAACGACCCGTTTTTCAACGGCCCAGAGATACTGTCGTATGCCCGCTTGAAGTCGACAAAGATTTGGTATACGTCTACGTTGTATTGCCAGCACTTCTGGAGTATCAGTTTGGTCGCAAAGAGCGGATCGGTTGTGGAGCAACCAGGTCTGAAACCCCTGTAATTCTCACACCGCAGTTTATCTATTTACCTTTTTGTGAATTGGACAGATGATGCTTCTGCGCCAATTGGGATCACCTCGTCCTCCAATACTCGCAAGAGTAATTGATGTATGGCACCAACTAGACCACCGAATTTCAGCAGTTCAGCTGCAATCTCGTCAGCGCCCGGCGCTTTATTTCGTTTAAGTGACCGCAACGCGAGATCAACTTCCTCTACTGTCGGGGGTTGTATGGATGGGCCTAGATCAACAATATCGTCAAAAGCCTGTTGTGTGGGAATATTAGATGGTAGGTTCAGAAGCTCTTCAAAATTAGAGGCCCATCGTTTGTTAATGCTATCGGTGTCGCTGATGATGTTTGCATCCTTGTCCTTACAGGGGCTAGTCCTGGGTTGATAGCCGTTCTTAATTGTATTTACTAGTTTATACGCTTGTCTGGTGTTCCTATTAGCTAAGTTTTCGTTAATATTCAGCAACTGCTCGTCAAAGTATTTACGTTTCTTACGTCTAATTATTCTATTCGATATTCGCCGTAACTCGTCATTTTTTTAGGCTCTGGTTGCTCGTTGAATCCATTGTCTGTAGGCCTCGTTTTTCGCGTCAAGTGAATTTTTGCATTCTTCATCGAACCAGTCATTTCGCTCGCCGGGCTTTTTATTTCTCTGTATTCTCTGCGACCTATTTGATGGTGCCCTTCAGTTCTTTCTAGAAGGCATGGACGCCTGTGTTGCTGATGTTGTGTAGCATAGATGATAGACTTTCCTCAAGGGCCGTAGTATACGCAACTGCCGTAGCATCGTTCAGAAGCTTATCAACCGCGAAGATTTTGGGAATGCTGATTCTCGATTGGTGCACTGAAGAAATTCTACATCTGTAGGTCGTCTTCACCAAGTAATGATCTGAGTCGCAGTTTACTCCTCGATAGGAGCGGACATATATTACACTAGACGCCCATCTCTTGCAAATGAGGACGTGATCAATTTGGTTGACGGTATGTGCGTCTGGAGATTTCCAGGTCTGGTTGTGAATACGTCGGTGAGAGAAACACGTAGAGCTTACGACCAGATTCCTGCTGCAGGCGAAGTCGATAAGTCGCTGGCCGTTGGCGTTACACTTTCCATGGAGACTGTGGCCGCCAGTGGTCCCCCAACTTTCATTTGCGACTTTCGAGTTAAAGTCTCCCAGCAGCAGTTTGACGTCGTTTATTGGAAGTGAGTCGAAGAGAGCCTCAAGGCGGGCGTAAAACGTATGCCAGAACGAAACGAATGCTGATACATATAGAAGGAGTGAAAAGAGCGACCTAAGGCTATATACGGGGGGGTCGCAACCCCCTAGAGGCGGAGCTAGCGCAGCTCGTTCCAAACCGAAATTGTCCATGCACACTTTTTGCGATACTGAGTTGTGTACGTTGTATGGGCACAAGCCTCAGTATAGCACAAACATGAACGGTCGCTTCGCTTGCTCTGGATGCAACAGTCTCTAGTGTGGACTCCGATCGTGAATCAACAGTCCCTTGTGTGGGCTCCGCTCGCTACGCTCGCTCCGCGCTTAAGGGATCACAACCCGCAGTATCGCAAAAATATGAACGCTCGCTTCGCTCGCTCTGTGTACAACAATCTCTTGTGTGGGCTCCGCTCGCTAGGCTCGCTCCGCATTTATGAGATTACAACCCTCAGTATCACAGCAAAATGAACGCTCGCTTCGCGCGCTCGACACTGCATGGCTATTTTTTTTTTTCGGACGGCCACCTTCGCCATGGCTAATTTTTGTGCCCCCTGTACCCCTCATAGCACCCTCACACATCCGAGTAACAAAAATATAGACTAGTGAACATCACACTAATGCGAAAACTCGCAGAGCGAAAATGCGCATCGCCAAAAATTTGACCACGACACGGCGTCTAATCGTTGCGCGAAGTGGCGAATTTTCGCATCGGTGTGGGCATCTTCGTAAGACACCGTGGTCGGATTTTTGACGCTGTGGATATTTCCGCAGCAGATCTGCGAATTTTCGCATCGGTGTTATGTTCACATGTTCACTATACTCGTACCTAGTTGCCTTTTGTATTACAGTTGTACCCTAGATTTTAAAAAGGTACATATTATTATTATTCATATTTTCGCTGCGACAAAAAGAATATACTGTTTTTGTACTGTGAAAATATGTAACACCTTAAAGGAAGCTCTGTAGGTATGCCAAAATATATATGGAAATGATCATGATAGATCGATTTAGACATTTCTGTATGTATGTCTATCTGTTTGTCTGTGTGTCCGTCTGTCCGTCTCTCTGCACGTTCGCACGATAACGATAGAATAAAGCTAACAATTTGAAATTTCATTGCTTGCCCAGTTGGTTTGACTATTCAATACATGACGAGCATCGACAGCAGGTGTGTACAACAAGAATTTCCTCTATATTCGTCGATGTTTAATTCTACAATAGCTGGTGAATATTTTTTCCGCATGATGAGTCGATCCGCGGAAATATTCACACGTCTGACGCAAGAAGTTCGGCACCTGGCGGGCACTCGGTAGTTGGCAATTAAGAGGGGGACACCATCGGTCGGACTCAGTCGTGTGAAAGTACCGATTCTACTCCGTGCTTATGGTGAGCTCGACTCTCACCGACTTGATTCATAGACTCATCGTGTAAAAGCAGCACAAAATAAAGAGTTGAGCAAAAATTATCTAACTGTGCCACAGACGGTAAAACAGTTATATTGTTGAAAAAATTAATCCGTCGACGTTAAATTGGCTGCGTTCCTAAAACGCAAATGCTGAGAAGCGCTTAGTGCTACATAGTAATTTATTCTTGAAACGTTTGTGCTGATCTAATCACTTTCACTTTCAGTCACCATAAAATTTTTGCGCTTTCCTGACTCAGCGCCTATTTGTGGATTGTGGAATTGGTTGCAACTTGGATCCACCGCGGAAACCAGTGATAACGTTTAGTTCGTTCAAATTGTGTGATGTTTTCCTTACCCGCTGGATGCCCGCCAGTCGCAAATTCCAAACTGAACATTGCATTGGACAAATGAGGCAGCATCTAGTCTCTGAAACAAAATAATCACAAGTTGCTTCTCAGCAATTGTGAAGTGCTTACTTTTTGTGGAACGCTGCCATAGCTTAAAGGTGCGTTTTGCTAGGCACCACTTTGCGTCGATCGCAGGCGACGATGAAAAAGATACACCCAAATAGTGCTCCATGATCTATGGGCTGATCACTAACCGCAAACAATGTGCAACGATCGTGTGTCTAGCAAAACACATCATAAGGTGTGACTTCCTAGGCCGCTACTGAGCGACTTGCGTTCGCGACTGTGAAAAGAAAACTATCATAACGATGCACAATTCGTGTGTCTTTATGTGGAAGTACATTCGATGATCCCCTACACTTAAAAAAAACGCACGAATAGTGCTCCGTTATGATTTTTTTTCACAGTCGCAAACGCAAGTCGTCACACCACTTCTAGGTGGCCAACATCGTCTCCTGCTTGGTGACTTCAACGCCCATCTCGAATTGTGGCACTCTAACCTCGACATCGATACCAGAGGGGTTGCCATAGCTGAACAACTTGACGCGTCAAACTTCTGTCCACTTAACGACGACGCGCCCACTTGTATTGCTGGAACATGTTCCAGCTCGCCCGATATTTCAATTGCCAGCGCTGGACTTATCAATGATGCTCAACGGGAACCAGTCCTGACGCTATCCTCGGATCACCTGCCAATCCTAATAAAATTGGACAAACCATCGAATACTCAGTTTGCCGATCATCGCACATTCATCAACCACAATAAACCGGATTGGGATGGCTTCAAATCCTACACCAACACGGCCTTCGCTGCCTTACCAACTCCAACTGATATACGTACGGCCGAAATGTAAGGCACATACTGCAGGAAGCAATTACAAAGTTCATCCCAGCAGGTCGAATACCCAAAATTCGACCAAATTTCCCTACTTCAGCAGCTAGATTGGTAGATGAGAGAGACCGCATACGCAGCATTAACCCGGACAATCCAAGGATCAAGGAGTTAAACCTTGATATCTTTAAACAGGTAGCAGATCACAGAAGAAGGAAATGGAACTCTCACCTTGACAATTGCAACTTGACAACCGGCGTCAATGAGCTCTGGTCAACGATTGGGGCCCTTACAAACCCAACCAAACATAAAGGGCATGCTGCAATCCAATTCGGCAACATTACAGTTAACGACCCAACAAAATGCGTTAACAACTTTAATAAACAGTTTATCGAACATCCACCTCCTGATAGAAGATAGAAGAGTGAACCCTATTCTAAAACTGGGGAAAAACCAACACTAGGCGAATCATATCATCCCATCACACTTTTGTCTCCTGTAGCCAAGACCCTAGAAGCGCTGCTCCACCCTGTAATTGCGACTCACATTCAGATGGCCGACCACCAACATGGCTTTAGAAAGATGCATGGCACCACGACGGCTTTGGATGTCATTACATCATCATTATCATCGTGGCGCGACAGCCCGACGTTGGGCCTTGGCCGCCTGCGTTATTGTCCTCCAATTATCTCGGTCCATGACCGCGTCCTCCAATTTTGGATGCCCAGTAGCTGCGCGGCGTCCACACCTACTGAGCTCTCCCAACGAGATCTCGGTCGTCCTCGCAGTCTCGCTCCGTCGACTCGTTCTGCATTCATTACTCTCTTAGGCATGCGATCATCGTCCATTCTTTGTACATACCCTGCCCATTTAAGTCGTTGTAGTTTGACGATTTCGAGACTTGCAACTCATCGTACATTTCATACAACTCATGGTTGTACCAGATGCGCCATCCATCTCGATCGCAAACAGCCCCGAAAATTTGCCGTAGAACCTTACGTTCAAATGTATCTAGCATGTTTTCGGAGGCTTGAGTTAGGGTCCATGCTTCGCAGCCATAGCATAGCACTGGTCGTATAATAGGTTTGTACACGCGGAGCTTCGAGTTTCTGTGCACATGCTTCGATTTCATTATGGGAAGAACCGAGAAAAAAGTCTTATCAGCTAACTGTATCCGTCGCTTGATTTCGTCAGTTTCGTTGGCGTCCCTTGACAAGTTGAAACCCAGGTAAATGAAGTTGTTCACGAACTCGATGTTGAGGTCCCCCACATTGATACTCGGTTGTGCAGGTGTCCTTGTCGTCGATTATTATTATATTATATTATTTTACTTTTACCCTCGTTAATACGTAAGTCCAACTTCTCTTCATTACATCAAAAATACTTAATGGCCTCAACCAAGCACGTCCCTGTCAACGAACGATTCTGGTGGCATTAGACTTGCCAAAGGCTTTTGACACTGTCAGCCACTCGTTTATCCTGTCTGACATCTGTGGTACATCGCTTCCGTCGCATATTGTAAAGTGGATCGCCAACTATCTTGCCGGCAGACAGTCCTACACAGTATTTAGATCCGGGAAATCTAAACTAAGACGAATTAAGCAGGGTGTTTCCCATGCAGCAGTCTTATCTCCCACCCTGTTTAACCTTTACATGTCAGGACTCCCTACGCCACCTGACGGACTCGAAATTGTCAGTTATGCTGATGACTGCACGATTTTAGCAACCGGCAACGATATCACTCAAATGTGCGAACAGGTAAATGAATATCACGACGAAGTGAACACCCTCTTCGTCAGCAAAAATCTCACTCTGTCTGCGCCGAAGTCTATCGCTACACTGTTTACCACATGGACCAAAGAAGTGAGGCAACAGCTGGATATTGCAGTAGACGGTCAAACTATCCCCATCATTAACCACCCTAAAATTCTCGGTGTCACCCTTGAAAGTATGGCTACCTTCTCGGCCCATGCGTCAGCCATTTGTGACAAGACGGGAAGCAGGAACAAAGTCCTCAAAGCTCTAGCTGGCAGTTCCTGGGGGAAAGACAAGGAGACCCTACTAACGACTTACAAGTCTATCGGGAGATCTGTGGCCAGTTTTCCGAACAGATGGGAGCCGCATATTCCATCTGGTCGGAAAACTTATGTGACACTCAATGGAGGAACGTCCAGACCTGCCAAAATGCAGCTCTCGGAACTGATGTCGTCGCAGGACCACCTTCACCAAGAAACCAGAATGATGCCCCTAAGAAGCCACAACACACTTCTAACGTAGCAGTATCTGGTTGGTTGTTATCGGAGAGACCATCCTAACTCTAACCTTATGGATAGAAGCCCACCGCCACGTCATGTAAGACGTAATGTAAGGGATCGCAAGCGGGAGATGCAAAGGTTTAAAAGAGTTCCCTTCGATAACGCTAGCTACAGATCGACCATCACAACACTGCATAGTGAAGAAGTGCTATCCTCAATCGCGGACATGACACCAATCAGGGTACTAAATGCGCAACCACCTGCTATAGCTTCAGACGAACTACGACTTCCTAGAGCAACCAGCACAACACTCGCCCGACTTGTTGTTGTTGTTGTAGCAATGGTCAGAAGTTCGTTGTGTGAGTGTGTTACATGTTGTGTTGTTCTTCGTCTTCCTCGGTGTTAAGCGATAGAAAAGTAGCTGTCTCTACGGGGTTCTCCCACAGCGATCTGGGGGGTCAGGTGTGTGGGTGCAGCTGGACATTTGAAAATGTGGTCCACATCGTGAGGTGTACCATTGCAGGCGGGGCATGTGTTCGTGACATCCCGATCAATGCGAGACAGGTAGCAGTTAAGACGCGAACACCAACCCGAACTAAGTTGGGCAAGTGTCGTCCTCGCTGCTCTCGGAAGCGTTCTCTCATCAGGAGAAATGGCTGGTGGTTGTGTCGAGAGAACTTTATTTGGACCTAGTCCCGCGATTGATGCTTTGGTGTATTGCTGCGATGGCTGTTCTGTATGCGCTGTTGTTAAACGGGTCCCTTTTGTACCTCTGGACGTCTCTTTCAAATCACGCCTGACATGCCTTGGTGGTGGCGTCTTGTCCATGAGGTCGGAGTTGGGGTGCTCCCTACGGTAGCAACCCACCAGGTATTGTTTCGCAAGAAGTTTGTTGTGGTCGCTTAGAGGCATCGTCCTCGTTTCCTGATGTAGATGTTCCTGGGATGACATCAGGAGACAGCCAGTTACAGTACGGAGGGCGGCGTTTTGGCAGGTCTGGATGTTATTCCATTGTGTGTCACAGAGATTCTGTTACCACACTGGAGCCGCATAGTTGGCTACAGACCTTCCGACTGCTTTGTATGTGACCAGTAGGGTCTCTTTATCCTTACCCCAGATGCTACCGGCCAAGGCTTTAAGGATCTTATTCCTTCCGCGCAACCTGTTACACACTGTTGAAGCATGGGGGAATGACGTGGCCATGCTGTCCAGGGTTACTCCTAGAATTTTAGGATGGTTCACGGTCGGAATGAGTTGGTTGCCAATTGAGATCCCAAGTTGCTTCTTGATTTCCTTCGTCCAGGTGGTGAATAAGGTTGCCGAGGATTTGGGCGCGATGATTCGTCCGGTTTGGCCAACAAAAATTAAATTTTCAATTGACCGTTGTCTCTCAGTAAGCCAGTTAGGAGCTTAAAATGTTGGGCAATTTTCTAAACGTAAACAACAAGAAGAACACATTATTACTCGTATTAAAAAAAAAGAAAATGTTCTTTTTTCTTCAAATGAAGCGATCCGGAAACAAAATAGGATCTCCCTTAGATTCGGATCGAATACCCATCAGTCTATACGTAAATAGATCCAGATCCAAGCGAATCGAAGGCATCTAATAATGCCGATATTAGCCCCTTTGGATTCCCTAAATAGACTATATGCGGCGTTCTGTTTCACTAACAGAATTCCCAATGCATGTTCAATTGAATGACAATTTCCGCTGTGGTTCAACTTGGTGCATGCAGACATTTCGAGTAAAACAACCACTAGAATCCAAATTGTACCAACTCAGTGATAAAATATAACTTAAAGATAATCAATTTATTTTGCAATGATTTTTTAAAACTAATCTACAAACCCTGTTTTTATAATATACAAGTAAATATGTTTTCATTTATGAGACTTATATGGGTTCATCGTATACATAACGTATCTGACTGGTATATAAAATGAGAAATTAATGATAAGCTCGTTTTTTATATATGTACTCTGTACACTGCGATAATATCACAAAATGAAATGCGAAATAAACCTACGAGTAAATGCGTACTTTTGTCGGATAAAAATATATTTTACGATAAATTTCATGAACATCGTTATGTGTGCATTTCATTCCTTGTACATATTTCATCATGAGCGATGACATCAGTACTGGGACAATACCGCTGGTCTCAGACAGGCAAAGCTGTTTATAGCTGGCCACTCACGCAATCGTACCGTTGAACTGCTAAGATTACGCAGAAACCGGGTGAGAATTCTTTGCGGGCTCCTCACGGGTCATTTTACCTTGAGGGGTCATCTACATAGAATGCGCATTATATCCGACCCAAGCTGTCACTTCTGTGAGAGCGAAGATGAGACTTCCCAGCACATTTCTGTGATGCACTTAATCTCCGTCGCTTGAAATGCTTCGGCGATGCATTCCTTAAAGCGGAAACGATTGTCTCACTAACACTCGAACAGCTGAGCAGTTTCGTTGGGATGATTGGTCTCGAAAAGTAGTGAAATCACTAATCCGGGTCGCAGTGCTTGTTGGCCCTTTGGGCCTTTCCATCTAATCTAATCAGCAATGTAAACTTTAGGTCAACATGTTGTTACTTATCCCAGCGATTATTGTGACCGCAAATAGTTACAACTATGCATGTCCGTCTTAATTATTCCTTATATTCTAAAAAGGCTATCCTTATCATAACATTTAACATTATTCATTAAGTAATTCCAACGTGACCTTTCAACTGTTTATTACAGCTTTTCGCTATAATCGTTTTCGGATGCATTTCATCGCAAGGTTGGCGGGTTGAGGATGGTCAAAACTACTGCTTATACAACGGTGACGCATTTACATGCAAATTTGGCACCACAATAGGTGTTATTGGATTTCTTGCCGCGATGATATTTTTGGTTGGCGAATTTATGTTTGAACGAATGTCATCGGTGAAAAGTAGAAAACATTTCGTCTTAGGCGATTTGGCATTTTCTGGTAAGCTAACTCGGTAAACCAAACGAGTCACAATCGTGGTTTATATTAAAATGCAATTTTATTAATTTCGCAGCTTTTTGGGCGTTTATGTTCTTCGTCACATTTTGCTATTTATGGAGTCAATGGAGTAAATCCCTACCACCACCAGCAGGCTATGGAGTGAACAACGTTCAAGCTGCAATTGCATTTTCATTTTTCTCAATGTTCACTTGGGTAAATCATTCACAGATGTTATATTCTTATGGACAAATATGCTAATTGGAATTTGTTTGCTGTTACAGGGTGGAAGTGCATTTTTTGCATATAAGCGTTTCACGCTCGGAACTGAAGCTGCATTTGCTCCGTCATTTGAATCGGATCCAGCAGCAAATGCATATTCTAGTTATCCGGTCGGCAATGAAGCAGATAGCTATAATCAAGCACCGTTCAGTGGTCAACAACAAGGTAAGTGTTTAGTTTCAGTTGTGATGGTGGAGAGAAAAACGGAGCGACTCTCTCTTACAAAGTGGGCTAATGAATGTTTCCTAGTAGTTGAGCACGTCCCTTTTTAATAGTCGGAAAATGGCTGTTATGATTATAATAAAGTAAATTATGATAAAAGAGCCATTTTCCGCCTTTGCAAATGCTATTTGTAGTATTCGGGATATAAGGCGCGGTCTTTTGCTTTTCTTAATCTGTATAGGGTAGTGAAATAACACGCAATACAACAACAATGCTACCCTATATAGATTATCGCTTAACCCAGTAGTTTATCGAGGGCCGATCCTGACCTGGATAGCGCACAAGTAAAGCTTTTATTTAGAGTGCATCTAGTGGTTGGTAGAAGAAGTTCGGTCGTTCCACTCACTTCACCACATTTCACCACAGTTACAATAGATTCAATGGAATTCCACATTTTTTCCAATCGGAAAAGTGATTTTTGTCGAAATATTAGGAAACTACTCGGAAAATTGGGGCGACCGGTAGCGCAGTGTGTTGAGGCATCAGTCTCATGTTTGACTACCGGCGTTTCGGGTTCGAATCCCGTCCACGACGACGTTTGTGGCCATGCATGCTGGCAACTGCATACTCCGAAACCAGTTATGCCGACGTAACGTCAACTGGGCCACATGGAACAGTTAACGCGCTATGCCCCACAAGGGGTTAGGGTAACTGAGAGAGAGACTCGTTTAATCACTTAGTTTCTTCTATCACAGTTACATTTGATAGGCTATGCTTGCTCTTGATTTAATAGAATGAAGTTTGTTTTTAATATTTTTCAAAGAGTGGAATTATTCCACTACTTAAAATCCAAACTTTATCTGCGACAAAATCCATTTCATGTCAAATATATGCCTGTATGGGTCAGATACATCGTTTTTTGCGCAAAAGTTCGGGTCAACTACCCTTGACCTGGATAACTGCAAAAGAACGCGCCTATAGTTTGGCAAACTTGGAAACCATATACATTCTTCCACAAAGAAAAAAATATGCAAAATAATAAAATAAACTTTGTTTCAGTTTCCCAGATATTTATTTTTCTATTATTCGGATAATGGAGAAATAAATAGCTGGGAAAAGTGAAGTAAAGTTTATTTTACTATAATTCAACACAAGTGAAAAGAATAATTGAATCTTTCAATGAAAAAAATATACACTTTGGTTTTAGTTTTAGTTTAGATCAGTTTTTAGTTTTCATATAATGTACTATGTACCATTTTTGGTCAGTATTTCGCCGTGCTTTTATTTTTTATATTATAAAAATGTTATCGGATGATTTGGGAAAGGTAAAGTGAGTCAAAGGTAATGCAAATTAAAAATTTATGTTATTAGTCTCTCTGGCCTTTGGGCAGTCATTCATTACTGCTCAAATCTTCGGTATATTCCTATTTCACCGGTCGACGCACTGTGGTTCGCGTCTTGACTAAAAGCGAAGCTTGCGTTCTTGGGCGGTATACTGAGGGGTGCAAGCCCTTAAGCCGCAGAGCCCACGCGAGGGGAGTGTGAAATCATCTCAATTTATAACCCACTATTGGCCAGAGACGCGAGCCACTATGCATTGCCCGGTCAACTAGCAATGCTCCAAATCTTCTAGGCACACTCATATTTAAATTGTTGACAGTATTTTGAGTAATGTGTAGTCGGTGGTTTGGTGGGCATTCGAAGATGTCCGTGGGGACGGAGCCTAAGGTAGCATAATGATCGTGAAGATCAAGCCGTGTCATCTTACGAAAAAAAAGTTCCTCAACGAGCTAAGCCTATGCTTGCTGTAGCTCAATTCGGGCGACGTGGGCGGGGTTTTCGCCGCTCGTCGCCCCTGTCCTTACGTATTAATAAAAATTCATAGGCCTGGGAAAAACAACACAAACATGGCAGCCAAAAATGGGGAATAATCGAAAAAGTGGGGCGATAAGGATGTAATGGTTGGCGAACGGTGCAGATGCCCTCGCGCTCGCATCGGGGTCCAGGTGTAATCGGACCCTCGGCCTGTGGTTTTATGCTACGCATCAGGTGCTGCTTTCGATCTCGTTTTTTTTTCATAAATTTATAAGTTCTGTCGTTGAAAATTCTCACAGATAGTCACTGTAGAGCAAGCCTGCCATCCGTCGCTGTGTGATTTATAACGAAACGTAACGGTTTTAGAATATTGGCGGCTGTAATAGGAGACAACACATCAAGTACGGATTTACTCGCTGACGTATGCCATGACGGACGTTGATTTCTCGACGACGCATTTATTCTAGAACACTTGTCAGTTCCTTGTTGTTGTAGCAATGGTCAGAAGTTCGTTGTGTGAGTGTGTAACATGTTGCTGGATCGTTGTCCTCCAATTATCTCGGTCACGTGACCGCGTCCTCCAATTTTGGTTGCTGCTCGGCGTCTTCATATACTAGGCTCTCCCAACGAGCTCTCGGTCGTCTTCGCAGTCTCGCTCCGTCGACTAGTTCTGCGTTCATTACTCTCTTCGGCATGCGATCATTGGTTGTACATGCCCTGCCCATTGAAGTCGTTGTAGTCTGACGATTTTCGAAACTTCCAGCTCATTGTACAGTTCATGCAACACATGATTGTACAGGATGCGCCATCCATCTCGATCGCAAACAGCCCCGAAAATTCGCCGCAGAACCTTACGTTCAAGTGTGTCGAGCATTTATTTTTTATATGGTGCTCAGGAAACATGGTAAAAAGTCCTCGAAAATACGAAATGAGTTTTGCAGGAGGCTTTAATGGAGGCTGATTGAATGAATATTTTGTCAATTTTAGCCAACGGTCATTGCTTGACAACTCTCGGCAGTCTCATCTGGCTAAACTAACATAAGTAGAAACATTTTGATCACTGATTTGAGTTGATTAGGTCCTAATTATCCTAGAAAGCTATAGATTTGCAGCACGGCACAATCTCTCTGGATCCTGTCAACCCCTTGTGGGGCATAGGGCATTAACCATGCCGACTTTCCACCTCGTCCTGTTCGCCGCCAACGCCTTCAACTGTCTCCACGATTTGCCTAATGACTTACCCTCGACCTCAACTGATCTTCTCCAGGTGTTTCTAGGTCGTCCAACGCGGCGACTTGCATCGCTTCCCTGTGGGTTCCAATCGAGGGCCTGTTTAGCAATGTTTTCCGGCCCCTTTTGGAGTGTGTGACCTATCCATTGCCACTTTCGCCTTTTTATAGAGGTGCCTATCCTGTCCTGGCTAGTAATGAACAGGAGGTGGTCGTTAGAAATGACCTCCGGCCAGCGTATGTGCAGGATGCACCGTAGACACTGGTTCACGAAAGTTTGCACGGCACAATATGCGTTAATATTTATCTTTTTGGTCGCTATTAAATCACATCTATTCTTTTATTTCAGCCTCAACAGATTATCAACAGCCGACATATTAAAATCGCCTAACATCATCAATTGAAGTTTGCAGTTTCAACTGAAAAAAAAAAACAAAATATTTCTGTAACGGTTTGGTAAAGTATTTTAGCACACATAGCAAAATCCCGAACAAAGAAATAAATGAAACACTATAGTGAAAGACAAACAAAAAATCGTATTAGAATATTTGTTTCCAAACAATTACTTGGTGCTTTATATGATGATATGAATCGTGTTGCCATCGAATCTCAGAGCGAAATATTAAAAACAACACACAATTTTTGTATTGGGACAACACTTTTACACAAAACAGAAACTATAACAAGGAAATATGTGCATGGAAACATAATATATATAAACATTATATATTAAATAATTGAAATTGTCAAACTATCTAGTTCACAAACAGTATTTCATAAGGATATCTTGTGGAGTAAATGATACCAAAAATAAATAAATATTACAACACATATTTATGATAATTATAGTACATGGTTTATGATGATATTATAAATAATAATTTAAGAAGTGTTCGTATCATTTTAAGTAATTATTGTACGTCTCCTAATTTGTACCTTGTCATTAAATGAATATTTTATTTCCAGTTTTATTTTTGGACTACCATATAAGATTTTCATAAAATATATACGAAAAGATTGATATTTGATAGATATACAAATTGTGTATAAAACGCTATTTATTTAAAGTAATTTCTAATGCAAAATAAATAATGGATCCCGCCGAATTATGGCTTTATTATTCAGTTTAAATTCATCTTTATTTAAACATATGAATACTACAAAGAGTACTTAAAATTAACATTTTTTGTTTGTCCGCCGTTCGAGTTCTGTTTCAAAATAAATGAGATATATTAATGCCGAATATTCAAAAAGCCTTCTTGTATGATTACGCTTTATATTTTACTATTACCCGTTAATCTTCATTATGTCCTGATATTGAGATAAGAATATTAAAACATAAAACATGCTTTGAAAATATCATATCAACGATGGATATTGTGCTAAACTAGACGATAAATATACAAAACAGATTTTCTTCTTTTTTCGCTTTATATGGACTAAAATTATCGCTCTTGTGAAAATGCATTTGGTATTCGAAATTGATTAATGTAATAAATAGTGCAACTAACGCATAGGACACGAGGAGTGACTTTACCCACTCAACATTATTCATTCAATAAAATGGAACAACAGAACAATAATATTGGTAGTGTTAAATGGTTTAACATTAATTTAAATTTACATTCTCGAGATCTCTTTAGCATTCCATTAAATTGCGGTTAATGTTATATTGTTTGTAATCGGAACAAGTGAATATTAGCTTTGATCAGTAAGTTCATCAGTTACCACGTGTTACCTAGCATTGCGCATGCAATCAAATACTTTTTATTTTGTTCCACCTTTGTGGGAGGACAACATTGCGCAGTGATGATTTCACTGCCTTAGAACATGATACTGCGATAAAGACTTTTCAAATTTTATTAGCTACTATCATTTTCAATTTTAATTTAACTACATAATTGGTGTACACCAATATCCTTACGTCAAAAGCCCTCTGCAGTACTATTGCTTCATAATCTACAAGCAGTTACTAATCATTGTTCCTTTATGTAAATCATAAACGATAGTAAACTGTTTTTGACAAATACAAATACTACTATGAGCAAAAATGGAAATGATTTCAAATATTTTTCTATACACAAATTTCAGAGCAAATAACAATGGCTAAGTTTATATCACACAACAGTTGGCATACTGTTGCCAATTTGTTTTATGAACTCTCTCCACTGAGTTTTTGATAGACGCAACATGCTGTAAAAAATGTCATTTTCTCCATCGCGAAGATTTCTCCGCTGGCTAGGACCAGCATGATGACAATCCTGAAATGACACTCGCGCTGTCATATTCATACGATTTTTCGACAGTAGTCAGTTTTGAACTGGAAATTTGACAATTGATGAATGACTAGATGCGAGTGTGCAGCGGAATCGCAACATGCTGTGGCAACAGTATCGAAGCAGCATTACAACACGTTGTTGTGTTCTGAACTGCACTCGCATCTAGTCATCCATCAATTGTCAAATTTCCAGTTCAAAACTGACTACTGTCGAAAAATCGTATGAATATGACAGCGCGAGTGTCATTTCAGCATTGTCATCATATGCTGGTCCTTGCCAGCCGAGAAATTTTTGTGATGGAGAAAATGACATTGGGTGGTATGCATAAAGTGAGTCGAGTGGAGTAAAGCTGAGTTGACAGAATTCCACTCAATTTTTACTGTGGAGCGGAAAGTAGTTTTATGCATACAAATTTTTCACTCGATTCACCGAACATAGCAGACTCAGGAATGTCCTCAATAGACTTCACTCTTGAGTATATCCTCATTATTATGCATACCATCCATTTTTTACAACATGTTGCGTCCATCAAAAACTCAGTGCAGAGAGTCATAAAACAAATTGGCAACAGATCGCCAACTGTTGTGTGATATGAACTTAGCCAATATTCAATTTCTAATGTTACTGTCACACTAGTTAATTTACACATTCTGTTGTACATACGTATAACCATACCAAAAATGCGACAACATCAGCTAGAAAGCAATACATAAAGGAATATTGTAAAGTTGAAAAATAAAAAACAAAAAACATATTTTTGTTAAAAACATACACGAATAAGTTAAATAAACAATATTTTTGACATGAACAAACCATCGCATAGTTACTATAAAAAATACACCTACGCATTCATCGTTCGTACAAAAAAAATGTAAACCGCCAAATAAACCTATTGAGAGAACAAAATATTTGAAGAAAACAAAAAATGTAGAGAAGTGCAAAGACATGGGATATTATCCAATAAATAGCAAAATAAAAAGAGTATATAAAAAAGAAATCTCCATATTAGATATATGTACATTATATACACACGTAATATATCGTGTAAGAATATATAGGTGGAAGTTAATGTAAAACGTAAAATTGAAGATGAAAAATTTAAAATTGTTGACAAAAATAAGATAAAACTAAAATATGTATTGTATATGCTACTTAAGGGAGTAGTTTTAGGATAATATGTAAAAAAACATAAAACAAGGGAATCTGAAAGCATATAAATGATGATATTCGAAATATGTGTTCTCTGCTGGTTCTCGTAGAATTGTTCAAGACAAGTTAATAACTCGTAGATTTAATCGTTTAGCATAAATGCAATTATTGTGATTTATTATGTTCGACTGTTTTATAATTTTTTTTTCGTTTCTTGTTAATTTAGTTGCTATTTATTTTGTAACAAATATTGTGAGGTGATGTAAGATTAAGATCAACCGTATTGTAAAGTTCATAAAAATAAATGAATTTAAAAATAATCAACAATTTTTTAATTTTCTACACTATTCGAGACGTCATTCGAAATCGAGTGCCCTTGAGATGGTCTTTCAATGGTCAGCTTTAAGGGGCCGTATCATGTAATTCGATTCGAATCGAATTACTTTCGGAAGGAGAAAATGAGATCATGTAACATGAAAAGAAATTTCCCTATCCTAATAATCATCAAGTATTTGATTCCAAATTTTTAATTTGGAGCGAATACTCGATGATTTCTGAAATTCAGAAACTTGTTCTGGAGTAACATGGTACCATTTTCATCGTTTCGAAATCAATTCGATTTGAATCGAATTACATTATGGGGCCCCAAGTCGCGTCTAGCAAGAAATAAAAATGCAAGAATTACTATGTATTCGACCTTAATAACAGTCAGTCTGGTTACGCCATCTAACGTCAAAGTCTACTTTCACATCTGCTATTGGCTAAGTTCATAAAACAGCTTTGCAGCAACTTATTGGGTGGTATGCATAAAGTGAGTCGAGTGGAGTAAAGCTGAGTTGACAGAATTCCACTCAATTTTCACTATGGAGCGGAGAGTAGTTTAATGCATACAACTTTTTCACTCGATTCTCCGAACATAGCAGACTCAGGAATGTCCTCAATAGACTTCACTCTTGAGTATATCCTCATTATTATGCATACCACCCATTGTGTTCTGAGCTGCACTCGCGTCTAGTCATCCATCAATTGTTAAATTTCCAGTTCAAAACTAACGACTGACGAAATCGTATGAACACGACAGCGCGAGTGTCATTTCTGAAGTGTCATCATATGCTGGTCCTAGCCAGCGGTAAAATTTTTGTGATGGAGAAAATGACATTTTTCACAGCATGTTGTGTTCATTAAAAACTCAGTGGAGAGAACTCAGGAAACAAATTGGCAACAGTATGCCAACCGTTGTGTGTTGAGTGTTATGAACTTAGCCATTCTATCTAACGTTATTTGTGAAGGAAACGAAAAAGAGCTAGAGAAATGAAGTAATTCGGCACAAGTGAGGAAGTAGGAAGGAGGATGGAAATTTGACATCTCATTTGTTTCTATATGGACCGGGCGGGTGCTCCACGGCAGAGAGACAAAATGGAATGTTATTGTTCACAAAGGAGAAGTAGGAGAGGGTGCTTCTATATAGACTGCGCGGGTGTTTCACAGTGGAGGGCGTGTGTCTCTCTGTTTACTTTTTACTAGTTCGCATGTGGTGGAATTACGTTCAGAATTTTGTGTACAGTAAATGGTGGTTTCGTCTCCTTTTATATATCTCTTTGGTGAAACTCTTCCAAGTTTTACATTTTTTGCCTATTACTGGGTGTTACTATTCTAGACTCTATAACCCGATTTACTAGTACAGTCAATAGGTGCGTTTTTTTCGTAAAGAGCAGAGCAAGTTAAGCGACGAAAAAAACGATCCAGAGCAATTTAACGGAGTAGGATTTTGTCTTTGCTGAGGGAGTGAGTCTTGGTTTAGTTGGAATTCAAATGTCAACTAGAATTTCAAGAGAAAACTTAAATCCTTAGTACATATACAATCATATACATATACAAATTTCCTTTAGTCAGTAAAATTATTTTTTATGTTTACTATTCCAAATAATTACACAAAACGGACAATTTATTGAGAGGAAATGAACTTTATGTGCTTCCCAAAGTGTAAACTGTTCTAAAATTTCGAAGCCTGCTCCGCCTGCATTTCAAATGTGGAACTATTTAACGGAGTAGAAATCCTGCACTAAAGTTCTATCGAGAGCAACTCAGATCAAATTGTTAGTGTAATTGTGTGGTCTTAACCTGCTCTGGTCTATATGGATCTTGAAAAAAAGCGCCTAATGGCAGTGCCTTGCGCGCGAAACTCCGAAGCATTTTGTTTTTGATTTTTTCTGACCCCTAGGCGATACACTTTCTTTAAAATTTAACCCGGTTTGGGTATTGGATAAGCGCAGGGTTGTTCACTGGTCTACGAATTATCCCATCAATAATCGAACTCTCGGTGTTACATTTGCTATGGCTGAATGTTCGGCATCTACCTGCCTCGACAAAGTGGACAAGACATCCTTTATTTTTATTGTCTGTACTGGTTTTTATGCGAAGTCTTTCCACAGTAATTGTGCCGGTTTGCCCGGTACGGTTGGCGATGTTGTACATGACGTCAGTGTCGGCCTGTACTGTTTCTGCAGTAGATGCAAATCGATATCCACACCAACCTATGGTTGGCTGGGGTCTAAACTTCGATCTTGCTGAATTCACTCCACATGTAACTATGGCCGACCCCGTTCAGAATGACGAATCTGGTGTTAAAAATACTGTTGGCGCCACTATTCGTCAACAACGAAGGCCTCAGAAATCTGTGAACCGCCTACAGGAGAATCAACAGCAACAACCACTTATATCTCCTCAACAGAATTTACAAAAACATAGGTCTGCCAAGTCCATGACAACCAATCAACCATCTTCGTCTAATCTAACGCTTCAGTTCCCGCTTTCACCAAGCATGCACGATGGCAACTGCATACATCCATCACAGGCTTCTTCGCCACCAACCATCGTCTGTGCTTCGCCTTTCGTCAACCAATCTGGTGGTGGTATTTTGTCCATCTCTACCGATATTGCCGTCAATTTTCGTTTGTGTACACCGCCTAAACAGCTTTTTTTTATCGCGGCTCGCCTAAAAACCAGCGGAAAGTGAAGTTAGACTGTATTTAACCAATAAACTTGGCTTTGAACCGTTGATCTTAACGTGCCAAAAGCTCACCAGGGAAAAGATTCCGAATAGAATAGTATCGTCGTTCAAAATCACAATACCACACGATCTTCAAATGCGTTTTGAGGAATCTTTCTTGATCCGAAGACGAATATCATTGTCGTTTAACGATGAATTGCATTGGCTATGGGGGTCTTATATCCACGTCCATTGTGTCTGGCGGGGCCTCTAAAATGGGAGCGAACGTCGCATGCTAACAGAATGATTGCTGATAAAGTGAGAAATGGCGGCGATCGTGCGCTCCTCTGGTAAGGGAACCATGCGAAATTGAGGGATGATCACGAAGAGTCCATCTTTGTAGGCGTGGCAACAAGCCATGCAAGTGCATGAATGAAAAGTGTGTGATGAAAAATCGGAAACTGAATCTTTATGGTCGCATTTTAGGATGTCCGGAAAGAAAAAAACATGCTATGTGGTCTATGATTTAATATATTATGATATATTTTATGATTTATGGCATATGAATTATGATGTAAAATGATTTTTTCTAAACTGGTGGAGGTGCTATTAAAATTTGTAAAATTTTTCGAATAAATCGTTTTTTCATCACAGACGTTTGATCATGCACTTGCCACAAGCCACGCCCACAAAAATGGAAATGCACGAATGCAATGGCCGAAAATGGTAACTCACACATATGAAATTGAGGAACCATGTCACGCATACAATAGCAGCTGAGAAACCTTTGACTTTTTAATCAACAGACACAGTTGATTTGATATGTTGTTGTCCTTATCACTCTAAAGGTCGGTTTACTTTAAATTGTAGCCGTTGCTTCTAGAGTGGTGAGGCTTATTTGTGTGCGTGGGATTATTTGCATCCTGTTTTAAAAATAAATCTGTTCTGAGTTCTTACTCTTAGTATATCTTCAATGTGTTTGAACAGTCTGCCTTGTCGTCTTGTCATGATCCCAGCAAACAATTTCGTATCATTTGGAAGATAAATTGCCCAGATAATACGATGGCGATTCTTCCATGCGATAAATTTATAGATTTTTGTCGCTTTTTCAATAATTAGGGGATATCCCGCAGGCGAAAGAACCGCGATACGATGGCGATTCTTCCTTACGATAAATTCATAGATTATTTATCGCTTTTTCAATAATTAGGGGATATCCCTCAGGCGAAAGAATGGCGATAGGATTTCAATTCGCCAATTTATCGCCAAGATGATATTTCGCCAATTCAGAATAAATACAAAACGATGATTGTATCATCCTCATTGTTTGTAGTCTAGATAGCGCAACGGTTAGCACTATGGACTTGCAAACATGGGAACCTGGTTCGAATTCTACAAATATCAATTGTGAAAAAGGATGAAATATGAATTATGAGCGTCAAAGAATATGAAGATAAAAAAAGCATGAAGATTAATCTAATAAAAAAAGCGATAATAATTTTTGTTTTAGTTGAATCTCATTGCGTCATTTTGTCAATTCGTATATTTATCCCCGCCGCGATTCGCTTTCTGGTTGCCAACTCGTTTCGCCAAAGTTTCTCCAGGAAGTTTCGCTTTCGGTAACTATTTTCTCCCGAAGGGGGTGACTCCCGCGATAAGATGGCGATATCCCCGTCCATAAATTTATCTTCCAAGGCGAATCGCATTCTTATCGCGGAAGATAGAAATTGTTTGCTGGGATATAATATGTTTAACTGAAACCAATACAATGATAGAACGGCGCATTACCCATCGGGCTTTCACGGTCATCTTTACCAGACTTTACTATCGTCTTACGTGTATTTCAATGCAATGAAAAAGAATAGACAATAGACAAATTCCATTGCTAGGCAACACTACTAATAATTTGTTTGATCGATTTGAAATCATTTTTCCCATCGAGAATAAGGCGTTACGAATTTTATCATATTTTTATCGTTTCCTAAAGTGTCGAATATGACTGATTTAGCACAATTGGATCAATTAGCCGAAACTGAGTTCTCGCGTTTACAACAGCAGGTAATGATTCTAAAATTTAAAACAAAGGACCCTTTTTCATATATAATTTTCCCTATACAGAATCGCGAACTCAAGACGGATATCCGTAATGTATTGGAGGAGAAACGTTCGCAGCTTGTGACCCAAAATAAAATGATCAGCCTTCTGAATTCCGAAAATGAGAAGCTTCAGTTGGAGTACAATGGCTTAAGGCAGGCTTATGGAGCGAGAGGTGTGCTGGAATCAGTATGAAGAAAAGAAAAGTCTCGACGCGTGTTCATTACGAGTAATTGTAACTTTTTCATAGGTCAACAAACAGCTAGTTAACATACTGGATCAACACACCGAAATCCATAATGCCTATAAGCAAGAAAAAATCAATCTATGGGAGTTGGAGGGGCACATAAAAAAGGCATGAGTCCTTTCTTAACTTCATCCTTCCACCATCAATTATCTCTGTGTGTTAACATGCAGCTAAAGATTTGTTCTTTCTTCCTTGCCTTGACTTGGTGGCGATAACAAATATCGGCCGATATTCCGAGAGTCGAGACGATATCGTTGAAACCTGAAAATTTCCTCCTTCTACTCACAGAACACGAACAAAAGGTCATTCATAAACTATTAATATAATGTATTTATTTTGTTTCATTATAGATCGAGAAACAAATAAATGCCCTTCAGAAAAATAAAGTCACCGATAATTGTTATAAAGAAACTATTATTAAAGTACAAAAAGATGTTGTGACCCTTGAAAATCGGTTGGATGTTGTAAGTAAAAAATGCTGTGCAGTTTTAGCTGAAAATACAACATTAAGGGAATCAATTGATCACATGCTTCAATACAGGTAATTTAAATAAATTAAATCTCTACTTATTTAATTTACATTTCATATTCCAACAGAGCTCAATTCAATGACCTATGGCAAGAATTGGTCGCCCAGTTCAACAATGGTAAAAAGACCGTAATGGATTTAATTGATCAGTCTATCGTGGCGTTTGATCAAAGAGAGGAGTTGTGTAATAAACTTCAATTTGTAAGAGATAAAACCGAATCTGATAAACTGATTCACATTCAGGTATGTCCACGTGCACTACTTTCATATGGAATATACGGTATACGGCCATGTATCAAATTGATCCATTGGCGACGTGCCTGGGCAGATTTCAGACGATCGGTGATTCACAGTCTCATCAACAAATCGAATAACTGACTTGTGACTCGAACTCATCGACTCGAGGACTCAGTATTAATTCATTAGTCGATGTGTTCAACAAAAGAAATAATGAAATCGCCAACTCACTGACTTCTCATAAAAAATAATAAAATTATTATTTCCATCCAATGAGTTGATGAGTCGGTGAATTAAAGAACAAACAGAAAGTAATCTCATTTTTCCACTCATGCTAGTAAGGTTAAGTTAAGGGGCTGCATTATACAACACAGCACACTTAGACCTCTCATGGGTACATTGTGATACCACCAATAACAATAACAATTCACCTCGCTGAAGAAATCTAGGTTCCGAACCAGCCTGGGCTGGCAATGTAGCGATTGAGCTGTAACACGCTCATATCCTTGAGGTCCTCCAGGTCATAGTAAAACCAGAAGCCCACGAATTTCTTCCTCCTGATGGCCAGTGCCGGACAGCGACATAGAAGGTGCAAAACACTCTCTTCCTCATCTACATCCTCACAACTCCTGCAGTAGTCATGATGAGGAAGACAGAGCCTCCATGCGAGCACGCCGATGGGGCAGTGCCCTGTGATCGAATTTCTGCCAAATCATTCTCGTCGTTTGGCGAGTACTACTATGAGCCATCTGGTATTGGCCCTATCCACTGCCACGGATTTAATTGCCATTTTGCACGATGCAATTGGCACTCTAATGTCAATGCGGTCCCCATCGACGAAACCAGTTGTCCCCTCATGAGCAAGATCATCCGCCCTGCAATTGCCCGCAAAGCCACTGTGACTCGGTATCCAGCAAGGGTAATGTTGAAGAAGTAACTCATCTCCATGAGAGCCGACCGGCACTTCTGAATAGTTTTCGATGTGGTGGGAACAGAGTCAAGCGAGCGAATCGCAGCCTGACTGTCCGTATAGATAGTAATGTCTCTTGCAGTCACGACATGATTCCTTATCCAGGTCAGAGCTTCCAAGATCGCCGAAACCTCAGCCTGCTGATTCCCAGTCCCTCCGAGTATATACCAATCCCAAGTATATACCAATCCCGAGTATATACCAATCAAAATTCGTCTCTAGAGGTCGCCACCCATGAACGAGCACAACCACGACCAAACTTCCATCGAACCATCAAATATCATAGAACGGTGGAAATAGGGGGAATTTTTTTTCCACACGTCCTATGAAATTGATGGTTCGATGGAAGTTTGGTCATGGTTGTGCTCGTCAATGGGTGGCGACCTTTATGACTTGCCATAGACGGTGCGATCCATCGTCAGATTGATCTGACGATGGATCGCCACAAAATATCTGACGATCGAAATTATATGGAACTGTCACAAAAATCGTCAACGATAGTCACATACACTGTGCGATCGATCTGATGATCACAATGGCTGCGTTCCTGCGAGCGGATCAGGGTTTGACATTTCTCAAATTCACCACCATTTGCTTTCCCCTCCGGTAAATTTAGTACAGAGAACTGTCACTTTTGGATCTGACAATTCCCCCTCTGGATCTGAATATTTTTCCGGTCAATTTCTAAAATCAGAAATTTTGACAGTTCTCAGATGTCTCCGGCGCCTCGGTCACCAAAGCAACATAGCCAGTCGTCCGTTAGCCAGCGTGCAGGACGTGTTGCGAAGTGTTTAGTGGTAGTTTGCTGCGCCTTTAGCCTACAAACCTGCTCCTTGAATAGAGGATATCACCGAAATCATCCAATAATTCCGCAATAATTAAATTTTCCATTTTGAAACTAAAAACTTGACAGATCTTTTTTGACAAGACGGCCGTGTATGCCGTCTGTGGGAATATTTCTCAGATCCAAAAATTGACAGTTGTCTGTACTAAATTTACTGTAGGGGGAAGCACATAGAGGAGAAAACAGAAAAGTCAGATCCATATCAGAAGGCTTCCAGGATCGCGCCCAATATCGTCAATATCTAACGACGGATTGCATCGTATATGGGGGTTATAAAATAAGTAAAATTAAAATTCTGTAATCTTAAACGTGCCAAACACGCAGCGATCGATCGGCCGATCAATTTTTATCTGCCAATATATTAGTGCGATTTTCGTGCGATCCATCGGTGACGACCAGTTGGATGGCATATGTGATTATCGCAAGCGAATGTCAAATTACCAAATTATTAAATGATGGAATTTTGAGGATTCTAATGATTTAAATGGCTCTGCAATTGAAATATCAAATATGCAGTATGCGAAAATACCACATAAAACCAAATAGTTAACAAAAATCAATCTAGGTTATATTAGGAGTGAGTCATAACCTATTTTTTGAATTATCATTCGTTATTGCATCGCACGAAAATCGTACAGTGTGTGTGCAGTGCAGTGGAAATCGGCAGATATTTTGCGGCGATCCCTCGGCCGATCGGTCGGACGACGAATCGCAAAGTGTATGGCAGCTATTATAGACATGCTTTTATAAAGCAAGACTTACTGACTTTACACACAAACGTTTTCTATGAAGAACGACCCACATACGAGTATAACTGTTTAAAGATATAATAAAGGTTAACATTTAATGCATACGTTCTCTTTATACCGAAAACCCACAAAAATAAGTCTTTATTTTTTAGGAAATGAGAGAGCTCCAACGCAGCCTCGAACATAATGCTAAGCTGCAATATTTTTATGATATCAAAGGACAGCGTCGAACAAATGCTGATCTTGAAGAAAGGGAAATCAATAAAAAGATTCAACAACGAGAGCAATTGGAAAAAGATATTAACGAATTCAAAGAAATCATCGCAAAAATACAGGAACTTGTTAACGAATTTAATGTTGATAAGTTACCCCAACAATTCACTCGCCAAGAGGAGGAAAACTTTGCGATCTTTAATTATGTGAATGAACTTAGCAGTGAAGTAGAAACATTGAATGGAGTTGTAAGGAAGTACGTCGACGATATAGGTAAACCTTTTTGTTTTATAGTAATAAGTAACATAGAAAAGACACAAAATATTACCTTATTGGGAAAAACATTGGACCATGGTAATGTCTTTTTATCGAATGTACAATACCACCCAGACTTTCCATTTTTCACTGACCTGAGCTAATTTACCATCCACACCGCATCCGCATCATATCTGGACCATTCCATTTTCCACTCCTTTCTTCCTATTTTCAGTTTATTAGCAAGTCCTTCACGCATCCGCGCCAATATATCACCTAGAACGCAACCGCAAGCTCAAAATTCACTCTATGCCTATCACAGTCAATGTTTCCATGTGCTAGCACTCACGTATGACGTCATGGTCGTCAGGATGACGAAGTGGGAATTAGACATTTTTAGGAATAATGTAAAATATTTCGAGGTTCCACACTTTCAGCAGCAATATATCAAAATCCGATTGAATGTATAATGAGAGTGATAATTAATTGCTTGTTATCTGCTCTATTCCGAAATTGTTTGCTCCTACCGAATCACCAGGATTACAGTTTATATATGAAGGCACCCTTCAAGCTTTAAGCCACTGATATAGCCCTACGGGTATATATCAAATTCTAATTAAACGTATATAATAAAAGTGTTAATTGATGATGATGAATGATGAAAATATGATGATAATCATACCAATCGATAGCTTATTGTTTTCGTTATTACTAAAGGTTATAATACACGTGATGCGTAAACCCGTCGGGCGCGTCAAATCTACCATACCCGTCCCTTGTAAAGAGTAACCGAGTTTACGACAACGGGTAACTTGTTAACTTACGACGGGTACTCGTCCGCCGTTGATGAGTCGATGAATCCAACAAGAAACACATGAGAAAAGATGATTTCAGTACTCGCACATATTTGAAATTTGTAGGGGAGGTAGGCGTTCCTTTGATCTGATTATGCCCAACTTATTTAAACCTAAGCAGCTTCTCACCTCAGGGTTACATGCCAAAAATCAGCCGTCTACGTCAATTGGTTCAAGAGTTATAGACAAAAAACCTGAAAAGTAGGGTATTACAGGGCTCTTTGTAAGAAAATTACCGTTAGTTTTTAACTGATTGATTTTATTTTTCCAGGAGAGTATAAGATTGCCTTCACAAGCAATCTACCAAATCTAGAGCTTTTCATGTTTATTTAATCGGGAGTTAGGCGCAAGTTGGCACACGTTCACGTGTCGCGTTCACGTGTTTTATGTCAAACGGTTTGAGTCTATGGTTTGCAACCAAAGATGCGAATCTGTCAATTTGACAAATGCTCGGTTGTTGTCGTATCACCAAATTGGATTCAAATTGTGTGTTAACGCCAATAATTTAGTATGAAATATGTGTTTATGTACATCCTACAACTCTCCAGTCGTTTGTTTTGCCACTCAATTCTTACCTAATTATCCGTTTTAATGCACAATAATGAACCCAATTTGTTGATACGACAATAGTCGAGCATTTGTCATATTGACAGATTCGCATCTTTGGTTGCAAACTATAGACCCAAACCGTTTGACAGCAAACACGTGAACGCGACACGCGAACGTGAGCCAACATGCGCGCAGCCTTATAGATACATTTAATAATTTTACATATGTAGGGGAGGTAGACGTTCTTTTGACTTGATCACGCCCATTTTCAATACCAAGCAACTAGATCATACTGCCAACATTTGACCAACATTTCAAGGCTCTAGCTTCATTCTATCGAAAGTTATCGTGCGAACGGACAGACAGACGGACAGACAGACAGACATGGCTAAATCGAATCAGGAGGTGACTCTGATTATTTATATATATACATTGCTATACCTCAGGAGCCTCCTTTATGCTCCGCGCAAGTTGGCACACGTTCGCGTGTCGCGTTCGCGTGTTTTATGTCAAACGGTTTGAGTCTATGGTTTACAACCAAAGATGTGAATCTGTCAATTTGATAGATGCTCGGCTGTTGTCGTATCACCAAATTGACATCATTATTATGTGTTAACGCCAATAATTTAGTATGAAATATGTGCTTATGTACATCCTACTACTCTCCAGTCGTTTGTTTTGCCACTCAATTCTTACCTAATTATCCGTTCTAAAACACAATAATGAACCCAATTTGTTGATACGACAACAGCCGAGCAACTATCAAATTGGCAGATTCGCATCTTTGGTTGCAAACCATAGACTCAAACCGTTTGACATAAAACACGTGAACGCGACACGCGAACGTGTGCCAACTTGCGTGCAGCCTTAAGGTGTTACATATTTTCGTCGTGACAAAAACAATATACCCTATACTATAAGTCTAGGGTATAAAAACTCATTCAACTGAAGTTGACGTTCCTGAATAAAACATGTACATAGAACTCAGCTTATTGAAAGAATACAAAATAACAGCAGGTTAGGTTAGTTTAGATTGAAGGGGCTGCTCTGACATAGAGCAAAAAATTGGGCCTAATCAAGTTTCACTCAGTATTTCACATTAAATTTTAATTTTTCTCAATCGAATTTTCTGCTGATTCCAGAGAAAGAAACTGAAATCAAAAAAGAAACTGCATTTAGAGGCGAAACAGAATCTGTTGCTCATTTGGAGTCTGTAAGGACCACGTCGCAAAATAATAAAACAAATGCATTCAACGACAAAACAATAGCGGATGAGAAACATCGTAATCTACTAGAAGGGATTGTGAACATTTTCAGGTACATATGTACTTAATATATATATCTAGCTCATTTGTCATTGTATTCGGATTCCATAAACTTTTTTATTAATTACAGTATGACCAAGTCGGAAGATGCCCCCATTCTTAGTGTACTTGGACAGAAGAATAATATTAGTGGACAAAATATCGGCCTTATTATAGGCATCATAAACAAGAGAGTTGATTCCATTGTTGGCAATTTAACAGTGGACGATGTTAGAATTTTGACTAAAAAGGACAGAGTACCTAAGTTTAATGTGAAAGATACTATTAATAAGAAAAAATAAAATATTGCGATGATTGTCATTATTTTGTTTATTTACTAACACGAGTAAACACAATTCACACAAATTCATATTACACATATTATTTATAATAGATAATGCCTGTTCCCTAAAGATTTTTCTTAATTCATGCGAACGAAATTAATATAATAAAAAATATAAACATATTAAGTTTTCAATTTACTTATAGCTTTTAATAAAAAAAAATGTCAAAAATAAGAATATCAATAAATATGAAAATCAATAGTTGAAATACATTATACATATTAAAGTTCATTGAAATGTCGCTGAAGCATTGGGCAATTTCTGCACTGACTCTTTTCAATTCCAAGATACCGATCCGTGCACATTGGACCAATACATTCACAGCATCCATCGTGGAACCATCGAAACCCGTTTGAACCGACACTCTTGCAGGTCAATCGACATTTATTGAGGGACAGACAATCATTCATGTACAATACCGTACATTTCTTGTTGACCGTTTCAATTTCATTTGTTTGAACATCTACGACGGAGTGCAGGGCAACGTAAGTGTCAACCACTTTCCATTTTTCGTCGTAGGGTTGAGCTGCCAATGCCATGAAAACCGAGTACATCCCTTTCAGTTGTCCAACGTACGAATTGCTGGGAGGCACTGCAAACTTCCGCAGATTTCGAGGACAGAGGTTCAAACAAGCACAACACTTCATAAAGTGATCACCTAAACATTTAAAGCAATCTTTACAGCAGGTACAATTTTGAAGGGTGCAAACGCATTTTTTATCGATAAGACACTTTGTAACAATCGCTGAACATTCGTGAATGTTGCACGTTAAGTTGTTTGCTATAACCAAAGTAATAGAAATCCACGTACAAGCTATTACGAAAAAATTCATATTGAACGTATCCCAGGAGACTATTTTCACAACTGATCATTATTGATGAGAGTATGCCTTTTTGTACTCTTAGTTTTATCCATATAATCGCACCAATGCAATAAAACCAAAAACTTGTTTTTAATGACAGACATTCTATGTACACTATTACGTATGCAAGAGTACCTGGAATTTTCAAGAATATCGATTTAAACCGAGCGATTTAGGAAAGGACCAAACCCGTCATTTCACTAACTGCCGGACAAACAGTGCATTAGTTCGCTACACATGATGAGCAATATCGTAGAACGGTGGAAATGGGGAGAATTTTTTTCCCTCGTTCTATGAAATTGATGGCTCGATCGAAGTTCGGTCGTGGTTGTGCGCGATTATGTGTGGCGAACTTTAAAGTGTAACACCTGTTGCTCGGCACGGACGATCGAACCGAACTGTTCCAGACCACCACCGAACCACATCGAATTCATAGAACGGTGGAAATGAGGAGATTTTTCTTTCCGCACGTTCTATAAAATTGAGAATTCGTTGGAAGTTCGGTCGTGGTTGTGCGCGATCGATTGTGTCGACCTTAAAGGTTTGTACTAAGTAAAGCGTTTTTCCGCTTTAGGCAGTAACATTATCCGCTGTAACGGACGGGTTGGTGGGCATCCGAAGATGTCCGTGGGGACGGAGCCTAAAGGTCGCCACACATGTTCGCGCAGAACCACCACCGAACTTCCATCGAACCATCAAATTTCACAGAACGGTGGAAAAGAGGAGATATTTTTCTATTAAGTTTGACGTGGTTCGATGTGTGTTCGCGACCAAAATGGCTGTTGAGGATGGCGACATTAAGGTAGCATAAAGACCGTGAAGGTCCGTGAAGGCCGTGACACCTGGCGAAGAAAAAGGTCTCTCAACGAGCTAAGCACCTTGCTGTAGCTCAGTTCGGGAGACGTAGGCGGGGTTTCTCCGCTCGTTCCCCCTGTCCTTTTCGTATTAATAAAAATGAATGGGACAACTTTTTGAATTTTTTAAAATATTATTAAAAAAAATTAACACAAATTATCTTTATTTACTATACCAGTAAAAAAACGGCTGCCTAGGGCTTCGCATTTCACTGCTTAAAATCCTGAGGGTGCTCGGATCCAATGACCTATACACCGTTTTTCCGAATTTTAAAATTGCTTATATGTAAAATGTAACCAGTTGTACAGCAGGAAGATCTTTCTCTTTCTTGAAAAGAATGAAATCATATTTCGTTTTTCTATGATTGAAGAACGTCTGAATGATTTGACATATTATTATGCCAATAACGTATTGTAATGTTTCTTCTGACCGAAGCCGTGTTCGTTATATTACGTTTACACTATCCCCAGATTACTTCATCTGCGCCGGCTGATTTGATCTGGAACTGTCAAATACATACAATTTTAATCTCACCACACCCAGATTAAGCAGCAGATGAAGTAACGGTGGATAACGATTATCCTCCTTTCCGCTCCGGAAAGGGCGCCGGAGTCAGTCGACAACCATTGTAGTGGGGAAAAATGAGCAAACAGAAAAAAAATACTACATTTCCCAATTATTCAGATGATCAACAGGTTACAAAGAATTCTGTGGCCAGCAGAGGCGCAACACTGCATTCCTTGGCGTAATTCACTCATAAACTCTGTAAAATTACGTTTACACTATCCGCAGATTACTTCATCTGCGCCGGCTGATTTAATCTGGAACTGTCAAATACATACAATTTTAAACTCACCACACCCAGATTAAGCAGCAGATGAAGTAATCTGGGGATAGTGTAAACGTAATTTAAAGGTGGCCACCCATTGACGAGCACAACCATCAAATATCATAGAACGGTGGAAATAGGGGGAATTTTGTTTCCACACGTTCTATGAAATTGATGGTTCGATGGAAGTTTGGTCGTGGTTGTGCTCGTTCATGGCGACCATATATTACGTTTACACTATCCCCAGATTACTTCATCTGCTGCTTAATCTGGGTGTGGTGAGTTTAAAATTGTATGTATTTAATATTACGTTCACACTATCCCCAGATTACTTCATCTGCAGCGTAATCTGGGTGTGGTGAGTTCAAAATTGTATGCATTTGACAGTCGCAGATTATCTCGGCTGGCACAGATGAAGTAATCTGGGGATAGTGTAAACGTAATTTTACAGTTTCAGATTAAATCAGCCGGCGCAGATGAAGTAATCTGGGGATAGTGTAAATGTAATATTAAGTTCATGCTTTTCATTTTCGTAAATGCAGCCGAATGAAGAATTTTAGCGGCAGTCTTCGTTTGCTCGTCCCCATTGAAAGACATGGCTTCCGGTGAGTTGAGTACCAGACCTATTGTTTTTGTGCTTTTTGTTTAGTTTTTACAATTAGTGTATATTGCTGTCTGCTTTCACGTGTTGTAGCTTGTAATTGAGTGTTTTTCGCAAGAAAGGGAAAATTTTGCGAATGTAAATGTAAGATAGTACAATTGTGCCATTTGGGGTGCGACTTAATGTCTGACATTGCTAACACAATTGTGCTATCTCAATTTTTTCTATTCTCATTTTGTAAGAAGAAAACTTCTTTTAAGGATTTAGTTATTATTTTAATACCGATGCTGGTGTGCAGGTTGTATTAGAGCTTCTAGAAAACTCCGACATTTAGGCTGCGCGCACGTTGGCACACGTTCGCGTGCCGCGTTCACGTGTTTTATATCAAACGGTTTGAGTCTATGGTTTCCAACCAAAGACGCGAATCTGTCAATATGACAAATGCTCGGCTATTGTCTTATCAACATAGAGAATAACTATGGAGGAGCAATCCGCATATACTCAACACTAAACTACTTGAAGCAATTCCAGTCGTAAAAAGTAAACAGAGAGACACACGCCCTCCACTGCGCAACACCCGCGCAGTCTATATAAAAGCACAGGAAGCACGTAAGATGTCATCCCCTCTCCTACTTTTCCAGTTGGAACAATAACATTCCAGTCTGTCTCTCTGCCCCGGAACACCCGTCCGGTCCATATAGAGCAAAAGAGATGTCAAATTTCCATCCCCCTTCCTACTTCCTCACTTGTGCCGAATTGCTTCGTTTCTCTCGCTCTTCTTCACTTCCTCATATACTCTCTCTTCAAAGCTTATCAACAATCAGTATCAATGGATAATTAGGTAAGAATTGAGTGGCAAAACAAACGACTGGGAAGTAGTAGGATGTGCATAAACACACATTTCATACTATTGTAAATTATTGGCTGTAATACACATTAATGAAAAGTTGATAATTTGATTGATGATCACTGGTTCGATATTCAACTACCATTATAATAATTATTTTAATTTTTATGGACAGTTTTTTATTATTTTATATATTATCTCGATAAATGCAAAGACTTGAAAATGCATATATAATGCGCAACGTTGTCTTCATCGTAAAATAAATAATTTAATATTGCTGGATAGTGAATATAATTCTTTATTAACACAATAATGAACTTAATTTGGTGATACGACAACAGCCGAGCATTTGTCAATTTGACAGATTCGCATCTTTGGTTGCAAACCATAGACTCAAACCGTTTGACATGAAACACGTGAACGTGCCACGCGAACGTGTCCCAACGTGCGCGCAGCCTTAGTGTCACCATACACTGTCGAACTCGAGCACGAACCTGGTACAAATGTCCTCTGAATAGCTCAAGATACACACACACACTTCACATAAACGTGAAGAAAACCGGTTCACTTGTACCATGTTCGAGATCGAGTTCGACAGTGTATGGTGACACTTAGTTGTCGGGTGATGACGATGACGAAAGCTATCTTCCCCAAAATAGGATAGAACTTCAACACACAAGCACAGAGAGCGACAGTGATTCTGATGAAATTTTGGAAGAAACAGCTGAAGTCGCTGTGGCACTTACTAAAGTGGCCACACATGAACGAGCACAACCACGACCGAACTTCCATCGAACCATCAATTTCATAGAACGTGTGGAAAAAAAATTCCTCCTATTTCCACCGTTCTATGATATTTGATGGTTCGATGGAAGTTTGGTCGTGGTTGTGCTCGTTCATGTGTGGCGACCTTTAGAGTAACACCACTACCGATCAGCGAGCGAAAAAAAGTCGAAACGATTTATGGAAAAGTCAGGACTTTCCTTATAATGAGCTACCAATTGTATACACCTGCCAAAATTTGGTCCCCGTAGCTCAAATAAAACGTAGACAAATATCTTCCGTAAAGGATGGAACATTATATGATCACATAATATGCATTTAGTTTATTGCGCTCAGGCACATCACCAAAAAAATCTTTCACTCACATCCTTCATAAAAAATAAATAAATAACTGGCGCAACAGTCCAATTTTGAACATTGGCCTCGAGATGAGTTAGCATCATCTCATTTTCTAGATCGTGACGGTATGTCTTGTGCAGAGGCGTGTGATTAGCAACACGCTCAACCGAGTTATTTACCGCATAAATGGGTACTCATTTAACAGCTGAGTGGGCTCATAGTCCGACACGTAAATCCCCTCTTTTATCGAAAACTACCGCATTCAGTACGTGCGTGAACGTGCTAACCGTTGCACCATCCGGACTACACCCTTCCTACTTCGTGTACTTTAAACGTGCCAACACATCTTTAAGGAAAAAGCCAAGACTGCCAAGGTTTTAATATTTATATTTATTAAGATAAATTGATGACAAATTCATAATCAGTGAACGAATAATAATCTTAAGTATATGCATATTCACATATTGAGAATAAAAAGCAAATTAAAAAAAAACACACAGAACTCTTGTTTAATAAACAAAATTAGCTTGGCTTTATAGTCTTGTACTTGTTTTCTTGGAACAGTCCTAGTTGACCGGTCGACGCATAGTGGTTTGCGTCTTTGACCAATAGGGAGTTTCAAATTGAGATGATTTTGTATATCCTTTGCGGGGGTCCGCTCGCTACGCGGCTTAAGAGGTTGCAACCCTCAGTACGCCGCCCTAGAACACTCGCTTCGTCCACTCTATTCGCTACAGCGACAAAGCCACGATTAGCCAAGGCGCAAACCACGATGCGTCGCCCGGTGAAATAGGAATATACCCAAAAGCGAGCGTTCTAAGGTACACCAGTTTCGGATGATGCACGTTGCGAGCACACACCTCTCCTGGTCAACTAGGAATGTTCCGAACTTTTGAACGATTTTTAAATTTTAGCCACGAAATATGTATTTACAGGTGTCGATATATTCATATTTCACCGGGCGACGCATCGTGGTTCGCGCTGTAGCGAGCGAGTGTTCTAGGGCAGTACACTGAAGGCTGCAAGCCGCGGAGCCCTCGCAAGGGGAGTGCGGAATTACCTCAATTTAAGCCCCCCTTTGATCGAAGACGATAACCAATATACGTCACCTGATCAACTAGGAATGTTCCCAAGTGTGTGATATGGTATTTGTTCTTAACATCTTAACTATCATGCCTTATGCATTTATGTTCCACAATAATTTCAAATTCAACCAGAATGGCAAAAATTATAATAAATTATTCTGTGGGTAAATTTAGAAATGTTTTAATAGAGAGACCAAGAATATTGAGTAAATTTAAAGTTGAACTATCAGGTTGCGAAACACGAAAAGCCTGATTAAACCGTCTCAGGCTCTGCTTCGAAAGAAGACTGTTCCGTATGGCATTTTTTTCTGATTCATCAAGACTGGAATATGGTACCTCGTTAGACTGCGCATCATATAATTTGATCACCATTTCTTCGCGCACTTTCGTCAACAGTATTTTCATTGGCAATCTGAGACTTAAACCACTGCTTGAGCTGATTGCGGAAACATTCGAAGATTGATCCACTGCTCCCCGTGTATTAAGCTCATTTACCGAAAGCACTTTAAATTTCCTATTATCATTGGATTTTGGAATAAACTGAACAGTTGTTCTGCTAGCGTTTGAGCTGGAAGCATTTGTGAGAGAGGCTGTCTGTTGATTACGGCAGAGATTCAAAGCGACGTTTGATGTAGAGAAATTACCAGAGGGAGTTATAGTTACGGGCAAGCCATTTGAATATACACCGTTTATCATCAAATTTGATTTCATGTTCGATGTCACAGGTGTGGGGCATACATTTACGAGTGGGGGGAGATTATTTGACGTTGTAGTACTTGTACTGCAAACGCTTGGCATTGGTGCGATTGAACTTGGTAAGAAGTTTGGCCCAATCGGAAAAGTACTTGAATTTGAAGAACCGTTTAACCTAGCCGCAACACCAATCGGAATAATTGTAAAGGTCGAACTTGACGTTGAAATGCTTGGTCCACCCGCAAAAATATTCGTACTTGATACTGGATTACTTGACGAAATAATCGGATTGGCTTGGATACTATTCGAACATGATTTCACTTTAATCGGTCTACCCGCAAAAATATCCGTGAATGAATTTGGTGATGCTGCAGATACTTTAATCGGATTGGCTTTGATACTATTCGAGCATGAATTGGATGATGGTGCAGATTCTTTAGTCGGATTTGAATGTAAGCTTCGACGTCCACTTAAGCGAGTATTTGTTTTCATTAGTTCAAGCAAGTTCGAAGTTGAAGTACTTTTCTTACCTGCCTTATTTCGTGCCGATGACAAAGGCACGCTAAAAATAACTTGTTCGTCATTTTTGTTTTTCGTTTGAACTTGATTTGGTAATGCAGCGTTGGATTTATTACTCAATCCTTTCTTATCTATTACGCTGGACAGAAAGTTCCACACTTCACGTCGCATTTTTACCGTTTCATTATTTCTATGTATATATTGTTTTCGCTCGACGGATTTAATGTTTCCTTTCAAATGTAATATATCTTGCGTTCTTGCATCCAGGTATACATGTTTCACGTCCTCTTCTCTTACGGGTCCTAACGACACAGCCAATCGATTGGGGCATAGTCGTTTCACTTTTGCCCCGAGAGATTCTTGATAGAATGGGCTTTTTGTCGTACTTTTGCAAGCTATTGTCTTAGAACCGATGGTGGTTTTTATGTCTGCCTGCTGAGTAGAACTAACCGGTTCGCCAGGAGTCTCCGGGACGATAACTTCGATGATGTCATCATCGTCATCTTCAATTTTAATTGTGTGAATCTGTGAATTTGAAATAACACGTTATTATCAATGCAATCTACAATACTTATGAATATTTTTGTTACTTACTTGAGATCGTAACAGTATTTGCTGTTTTATACTCTGCTGATTATAGGAAACACGATCTTTAAAGCTTACTGCCTCCGTTATGATGGTGATACAGTCTGGGCAAATCCTTGTTGAGCACTGATCGGTGGGAAGTATCTACAAGAGAAAATGTTTGCAATTTTAGACAATTTTAAAAGATAAGATACCACGCATGGACAACAGCCGAAAGCCTAAGTTGAACAAGATTTTTAGGAAAATTATGCAGACAGTCAAAGATGGGGCGACCGGTAGCACAGTGTGTTGAGGCACCAGTCTCGTGTTGACTACCGGCGTTTCGGGTTCGAGTCCCGTCCACGACGTCGTTCGTGGCCATGGATGTGCATGCTGGCAACTGCATTCTCCGAAACCAGTTTATGCCAACGAAACGTCAACTGAGCCACACGGAGCAATTGACGCGCTATGCCCCACAAGGGGTCAGGGGAACTGAGTAAAGATGGACTTCGGGCTGTATAGTCACAATGTTAATGATGATGAAGCAAAATTTAGTCTGCTAGCACAGCTAGCAGGAAATATTTCCCCCAATAAGGATATATGTTAATTGTCTTGACCCGTCCAGAGGCATGGGCGCGTCAGCATCTCTAGCATTTCTATGCCTTGTTGACCTTTCGATAGCTTTTCGGAAGTGCGGTTGCTAGCATGCACCTCCTATCCGCGCCGTCTTTATACTGACAAGCTCGGAGCACTGTGAAAGTTCACAAGCAGTTTTTGATTGCGCCGAGATTTGAACTCCGAGCTCTAAATTAGTATCGTAGATCGGTGACCGAACCACGGCCATCGAGCGCGATAAGAGGGGATATGGAATAGTTGTTGTGATAGCAATGGTCGGAAGTTCGATGTATTGTTGTGATAGCAATGGCCGGAAGTTCGGTGTATTGTTGTGATAGCAATGGTTCGGCGTGTGAGTGTGTTGCAGCTTATGGTTCGTTGTTGTTGTAGCAACGCCTGCTGGCGTTAAAGGGGTTTGGCAGCCCTTGACCGTTACTGATGAACGGGTCGCCCCGGTGCGTAGAACCGGCTGCCGTGTAAGCGTGCGTGTGTTAAGGGAGAGAAAAATAGCTGCTTCTATAGGGTTCCCCCACAGCGATCTGGGAATCAGGTGCGTGGGTGCAGCTGGGTAATGGAAGATGTGGTCCACATCATGAGGTGCTGCCATTGCAAGCAGGACAGGTATTTGAGAGGTCCTGACCGAAGTTGGGTGAGTGTCGTTTTCGTTGCTCACGGAAAATATTTTTGGTGGTATGGTCGAGCGTACTAGATTTGGACCTATACCCGCGATCGATGAAAGTGTGCGTGTGCGTCGCTATCAGAGGGTACCCTTTTGTATCTCTGGACATCTGTTTCTAAATCCCTCAAGTCACGTCTAACATGTCAAGGCGTTGGCGTCTTCTCCATGAGGTTGAAGTTTGGGTACGCCCTCCGGTAACAACCCACCAGATACTGCTTGACAAGAAGCTTGCTGTGGTAAAGGCATCATCTGAGCCGAGTGCACTAGACTATTATTGAAACCATTTTGGCTAGGAAAAAGGACATTTTTAACAATGAAGTGACATTCAGGCAAGATGGGTGTCATAATGATTGGTGTTGGAGCGAATGCACTAGACTACTGATGATGGCATTTTGAGTCCTTCGGCGAGGAAAAAGCACATTCTTAGCGATGAAGTGATATATAGGCAACATGGGGATCATATGACTGGATATGTTGAGGCGAATGCAGCATTAGACTGCTGTTGAAAGCATTTCGAGTCCTTTATTAAGGGAAAAGGTTATGTATCTGTCGCTCAATAGATATTGTATCTGTTGCTCAATAGATGCTATATCTGTTGGTCTGTAGATACTGTATATGTTGGTCAATAGATACTGTATCTTTTGATCAGTAGATGCTGCATATGTTGCTCAGTAGATATACATATATGGTTTAATATATGCGATATCTGTGATTTAATAGATACTGTATCTGTTACTCAGTAGATGTTGTGTATGTTGGCCAATAGATACTGCATCTGTTGCTCAATAGATACTAAATTACTTTTGCTCAGCAGATGCTGTATTTGTTGGTCAATTGATACTGTATCTGTTGCTCAGTATAATGCGGAATGCGTGCTTTCAAAACACAGGCGATGCTACTGCTGCAGCCGCTGCTATTGCTTCTGCCGGCAATGAAATTGGGGCGACTGGTAGTTTAGTGTGTTGAGGCATCAGTCTCATGTTTGACTACCGGTGTTTCGGGTTCGAATCCCCTCCACGACTACGTTCGTGGCCATGGATGTGCAGGAGGTGCATGCTGGCAACTGCATACTCCGAAATCAGTTTATGCCGACGAAACGTCAACTGGGCCACATAGAACAGTTGACGCGCTATGCCCCACAAGGGGTTACGGCAATTGAGTATATGCCCGAACCAGATTGCCGACAGCAGCGTCTGTGTCTTGGGTAAATGTGCTTGCTTTCTTATGCGGGAATTTCATTGCCGACAGAATCAAAGCAGCAGCAGCATCGTGTGTCTTGAGTAAGTGTCCTTCCTTACACGGGCATTTCATTGCCGACAGCAGCAGCGACATCGGCTGTGTCTTGGTTATTCTGCTTTCCAAGCCTTATTGAAATCAATGACTCATATTGTCTTCCGCCAATATGTTAATTACGATTTTTTTCATTGTTTTACAATACAAAAAAAAAAGTTGCCGTGACTGTCGAAAATGTTTTATAGTTTTTAACAAAACGAAGCTTTCGTTTGAGACCTTAATGAATAAAATTTAGTTTTTCTTTCTGATATTTCGAAAGTTTCCCTAGCGTGTCAATTGTTCCTGCGGCAGCCGGTTCTTCGTACCGGAACGGTCCGTTTTTCAACGGCCAGGAGCTGCCAAACCCTCTTGATGCAAGAAGTGCAGTATTTGAAGCATCGCTACTACAACAACCTCGCCACTAAAGCAGCATTTTAGAAATTTGGCTGGTGGTGCATTCACAGAAGAGACTTAGAAAAATGAAATTAAAAAGAGCGAGAGAAACGAAGCAATTCCGTACAAGGGTGGTAGTAGGAAGGGGGACGTGCGTTTGACATCTCATGTGTCTGCTTACTTCATTTCCTCTTTGAAGAGAGAGAATCAGAGGAAATGAAAAAGAGCGAGAAACGAAGTAATTCGGCACAAGTGAGGAAGTAGGAAGGGGGATGGAAATTTGACATCTCTCGTGCTTCTATATGGACAGGGCGGGAGTTCCGCGGCAGAGAGACAGACTGGAATGCTATTGTTCCAATAGGAAAAGTAGGAGAGGGGATGACATCTTACGTGCTTCCTGTGCTTTTATATAGACTGCGCGGGTGTTGCGCAGTGGAGGGCGTGTGTCTCTCTGTTTACTTTTTACGACTGGAATTGCTTCAAATAGTTTAGTGTTGAGTATATGCGGATTGCTCCTGTATAGTTATTCTCTATGATTTCCTCTGATTGCCGAAAGCAGCAGCCGTGGTTTGTGTATCCAATGGACTTAGTATGGACAAATCAAGTTCAATTAAATCACCATCCAGAGGTTGTCAAAATTGTGCAGATATTAAGTGAACCTACGGAGCTTTATTTCCCAAATGCTATACCTTGAGAAACACAATAAAAAAAGTTCCACGGCAATTGCTCGGCAGTGGAGAAATCAATCCATTCACTTCAAAGAATCTTGTTTTAAAGAACTAAAACCGCTCAAATTTTTGTTAGAAACCGTTACCAACAAGCGAGAAATTACAATAAAATCCCATTATACGGCATACGCACGCAGAACCATACACAATACAGCGAAATAAGAGTCTAATGGATGCCCGAATTTACACCGATAAATACACTCACCTCAAAATTAAGAAAAGTTTGCACCGTCTTACACAGCTGTGGAATTCGCAAAGCATTAACAAATGCAACTTTACCTTTTTTAAGGCAAAGTCTACAGCTATTCGAATCCATAGACCCGACTTCCCAATTTTACTCCCTACCGACGGAACTCCAGCGACCAAATGTCATACGCGACTACTTTATTTGCGATCAGACAGACGTGAAAAAAGACTATGCCGGCGTGAGAAGAGAACAGAAACACGATACAACACGATGTCCAATAGTCGAGATGATGGTTTTTGTCAATGATTGTGATTGGCTAATAATTTAGCAATAATTTCAATAAATGTAATTTATCAAAAAATATGGTACATTCGGTATGCTTACTAGGAGGATTCATGCTCACGTGAGAAACGTAGTATTTCTCGCAAAGTTGTAAACTTCTAGGAGATTCATGCTCACATCGTAAAGTTGTAAACTTCTGTCGTTTTACTATGGGGATGACAGAACTTTACAACGTTTACGACCAGAGCGTGAATCCTCCTAAATTCCTATTTCACCAAATGACGTATCCGTGATTGGCGCCTTGGCTAATAGTGCCTTTCCCATAGAGTAAGCGAAGGAGCGTGGGCGGAGTGAGTTGCAAGTGACAAGACCACTGTATTAGTTTGCCTTGAGCTCAAGTGTAAGGTGTACTGGATCGTATCGGTATACATGCCGTACGACATTCATTGTCCCCTTTCCTTGCGTCGGAGCTGATCAAGACGGGAGAGTGTCATCAGAACACTCAATCTCTGATCACCGATATTTTCAATTTAGCCTTACTGAACGCCCTATTGCAAGTCAAATGGCCGTTGATCGTAGAAGGACCAAATGGTTTTTGTATCGGGATGCCCTCGTGTAATGAACCACCTGTAATGAACCATATTCTGGTCTGGTAGTGCTGCTTCCACCGGCAGATCGAAGGCAGCCCCTGATGACTAGTGATCTGTCGGTGGTACGAAACCAAAGGCCAAGGGGCCCATTACACCTGGACCCCGATACCGCCAATCATTTCATCCTTAATACCTCATTTTTTATTATTCTCCATTTTGTGCCTCCCATGTTTGTGTTGTTTTCCCCAGGCCTATGAAGTTTTATTAATACGTAAAGGACTGGGGCAACGAGCCGCGAAAACCCCAACCACGTCTCCCTAACTGAGCTACAGCAAGCATAGGCCGCTGCTTAGCTCGTTGAGTGGCCTTTTTCTTCGTCAAATAGCACAGCCCGAACTTCACGGTCATTATGCTACCTCAGGCTAATCACCCCATGGGCATTTTCGGATGCCCACCAAATCATCCGTTACATACATATCTGGCGCCTAACGTGGGGCCTATTTCTGGTCAAGAACAGGACTAAAAAGGACCTCATGGGGTTCCTTTTTGGTCAAGATAGGAGTGTTCATAGTAAAGAACATAAATTCTGAAAAAATTGTGATCATGGTTGGGAAAAATGGCTTACACCATTATGCATTCCCACAAACAACTTAAGGCTACTTGCTCTAAGTCTTAGGACTTAGGAATTTTTTCTCAATGTATTTTCCCTCAAGTAGCTGTGCTTTCCTCTGTAGCACCTCCATCCATCCTATAGAGGAGATTATCTTTTTAATTTCAGTTCAACAAACGCGGCTTTACGCCTTTGCGATACGTGACAGTGTTACTATACTATACTGAACAACTTGGATCTCCCCAGGGAGACGGTTTATTAAGCTTAAGCTTTGTATGAAAATTTCCTAGGTGCAAGCTAGGTGTAAGAAAGCTCACTTACCAAGCCACAGGCGATGCTGCTGCCGCCGCTTTGCTTCTGCCGGCAATTAACGTTTCGAACGAAAGTTTCGTTTTGTTGAAATTTTAAAACACTTTCGACATTCACAACAACTTTTGCAAAACAATGAGAAAAATCCTAATTAACATATTAGTGGTGGTGGTTCAATGAGGCTTGGAAAGCAGAATAGCCATGACACAGCCGATGCCGCTACTGCCAACAATGAAATTCCGGCATAATGCTGGAATTTCATTGCCGGCAGAAGCAAAGCAGCAGCGAAAGCGTCGCCTATGTCTCGGGTGAGTGTGCTTTTTACACCAAACTCGCACCTAACGATTTTCGGAACAAAAAGCTTAAGTTTGTACGCAAAATTTCCTAGATGCTAGCTGTAAGAGAGCCCACTTACCCCAGGCGCAGACGATGCTGTTGCTGCAGCCGCTGCTTTGCTTCTGCCCGCAATGAATTCCGAAAAAGTCAGAAGGGAAATGCATGCTTTCTAATACCCCACATACACGGAACGATCCGTCGCCCGACCGATCGGCCGATGGATCGCCACAAAATATCAGCTGATCCAGACTTATATGGAACTGTCAAAAAAATCGCCAACGATAAGCGCATACACAGGCCGACTCATCGGCCGATATCGATATCGGGCGACGGATCGGCCGATCGATCGGTGTGTGTATGGCACGTTTTAAACGGAAAATCTCCTAGGTGCGAGACTGGTGTATAGCCAAAGATTAACCATAAGAAGATACCCTACTTCATACAAATTAACGCGACTGACTAGTAGTTGCATACGTGTTGGTTCTCATATGCGTACACGAAGGGGTAATGCCAACTAACAAGCATGTTACTCACACATTGAAACTTTATAAGCAGTTGCCATTACTAAGTGTTGTCGTCTCTATCTCTCTTAAGGGAATTCACCTTTGAATTATTGGCAAAGATTAAACATGAGTGCATCCCGTTCTAAAAATTAAATCGTACTAAGTGAGGTATCTTCCTTATGGTTAATCTTTGGTATAGCCTCGTATACATATGAGCATATACGAGGCTTAAAGGGCGCCACCCATGGACGAGCACAACCACGACCAAACTTCCATCGAACCATCAAATATCACAGAACGGTGGAAACGAGATTTTTTTCTTTAGAGTTTGACGTGGTTCGATGCACGCTCGCGACCAAAATGCTTGCCGTGGGTGACGATCTTTAGAAAGCACATTTACCCAAGCTACAGGCGACGCTGCTGCCGCTGCTTTGCTTCTCCGGCATATGCAGACCATGCAGACGGTTACAATCCAGAGCTTGTCAAAATTGTGCAGACACAGGTGAACATACTGAGCTTTATCTATTCAAACACAATTATAAAAAGTTTCGGGGCAATTGTTTGGCAATGGAGAATCAATCCATCCACTTCAAAGAATCTTGTGTTAAAAGAACTAAAAACCATCGAATGTGGTTAGAAACCGTTACCAACAAATGAAAAATTGCAATACAATCCCGTTACACGGCATACGCACGCATAGCTTTACACAATACAGTGAAACAAGCGTCTAATGGCTGGGAATTTCCACCGATAAATACACTCACCTCAAAATTAAGAAAAGTTTGCACCGTCTTACACAGCTGCGGAATTCGCAAAGCATTAACAAATGCGACTTTACCTTTTTTAAGGCAAAGTCTACAGCTATTCGAATCCATAGGTCCGAGTTCTCAATTTTACTCTCTACCGACGCACCGACGGAACTCTAGCGACCAAATGTCATACGCGACTACTTTGTTTATTTGTGATCAGACAGACGTGAAAAAAGACTCGGCCGGCGTGAGAAGAGAACAGAAACACGATATCCAATAGCCGAGACGATGGTTTTTGTCAATGATTGTGGTCATGTTTTGCTGCTAATAATTTAGCAATAATTCCAATAAATAAAATGTAAACACTAAAAAAATATGCACGCATCGTGGTTCGCGCCATGGCTAATAGTGGCTTTACCGCTGTACCGTATAGAATGAGCGTTCTAGGGCGTTATACCGAGGGTGGCAGCCCCTGAAGCAGTGGAGCGGAGGAAATCACCTCAAATGAAAACCCCCTATTGGTCAAAGACGCGAACTACTATGCGTTTCCCGGTCAACTAGTAGGAATGCTCTCGTTTTTTGGCCCGTTCCATATATTTATGTATATCAAACGGACCTTGGATGGATGCTGTACGTTTGTCCGGGCACTTCCCGTGGTCCAATCTCAACCAAATTTGGTATGCCTTGGGCTACTAACCAACACTTCAGTCTAACGTCTAAAAAGCCCTTCAAACTCTTCTAACGGTACTTTTTGTGTTTTAAAATCAGAAAGCTTCTCGACCAAGCCTTTTGTAGGAAAGTTTGTTCTTTTCTTCCGGACATTTGCGTTGGCCTGATTTCATCCAAATTTGCTTCCTTGCCTGGTTCTAAACATCATCCGACGAGGTTTTGGTGGTGCTGTTGGTGGGCGTCAGGGCAACAGGACCTTCTTGGGCATGAGGTCAAGCGGACACCAAACCAGTATGGATGCACATTTGCTCAATCGGAAACCATAATACCCTGTAGCACTTCGAGTCCTTGTGCCGACCAAAAGGCAAAAGGACCTGGACAGTGAAATCTAGCCAGATGGGTATTTCCTTAAAGGAGGTGATGATCCTAATGAATTGGAGAACCGTTGAAGTCATTTGAGTCCTTTGATCAGGATAAAAGGACCTTTTTGTGCATGAGGTGAAACGTAACCAATATGGGTATTTCCCAATTCGGGGTGTTAAGACTAATGCACTGGAGTACTTTTGAAGTAAAATGCCTTTTTTGATCAGGGCGAAAGAGACGTTTTGCAAACTTGTTCCGCTCAGTATTAAGATACTTATGGTTATGTGTGTAAATTCATCATACAAAATCTTCGTGTCTTAAGACGTCATCAAGGGTATAGTTGGCGTTTCTAGCCGCGCGACTCTAGTAGATTCAATGTATGATTGAGTTTTAAAGTCATACTGATAAAAGAAAAGTTCATTTTTGTTCGTTCCATATCTTACATTTCATTGAAATAAAATTAAAGTACATTTCTATCCAAAGCAATCGTTATTTTAAGAAAAAAATAATTCACTTTTCATGTTTCTTACAAGCATTTTGTTTAACTATCAGCAGTACAAAGACAATAGAGTACAAAACGTATCTATAGAATGAAATCATCACCCAAAATTGCCTTCAATTGATCAAATGTTTTCTCATCCGGCGGCGAATTTCTGAATGCTTCGCGCAGATTATTCCAAATTTCAGGCACCAGAAGACTCTTTCGCATCTCCTCCAATTCGTCTGGCGAGACATTCTTAAAGTCAATATTGCGCTTATACTGATCACAGTACCTAAAGTTCAAACTGTCTTTGCTACGAACTAGGGTTATCGTAATTATTCGCTTGGAATTATTCAGTGATGTATCCTTTAAGAATGTTGAGTTCTCAAATGTTGATGACATGTTTTCGGATTTAACTGAATGATTAATGACTGCTGACGTATTATTATTATTATTATTCTTTAGGTTGTTCTTAGCTGGAAGTGCTTGCGCCCTCTTTGACACTGGCGTCGACGTAATTTGTGGTTCCACTAAGGAATTATTTGGCGTATCTGTGATTTTTTCCATACGGTTGGATCTACGCAGCGAAGAGGCAGAACACTTCGCAGTTGTGGTGGTTTCTCGCTGCTGCGCCTGTGTTGTCGTTTGGCGGGTAGTTCGTCGCATCGACGTATATTGATTATCTGATGAGGTAACCGGGTCATCTTTGTTAGATTTCGGATCAGTTTTCATTGATGAATTCTCTAATTTCACTTTGTGTTTGGTTCTTAAATGCGTCTTAAGGTCAGCAATTGATTTAAATTTCAAGTGACATATCTTGCAATCGTTCGAAAATTGAGGATTTTCTGGGCTTTTTTCTGTCTGCCTGCGCCCACTTCGGGCGGGCGGAGTGATTGACGAGTTTGTTCGTTTCCTTGACGATTTTTGAAATATTTGTGGTTTAGTCTTAATCTCGGTGGGAGTTCCAACCGACGAGGACACGGCGTGCGCGTCAATTGACGTCGGCTTAATGTCCAAAGAGGTATGGGGTCTTGTTTCAAATGATTTTGAAGAGGCCATAGATACCTCTTCTGCTGATGTAGATTCTATGAACGAACTCTTTTTTGTGAGAGCATGTAGTTCGATGAGATCTTTTGATGTGGACGATATGGACTCTGTGGATAGACTGCAATTATCCGTCTCTAAACATATTGGAGATTGCGGTTCTGACTTGACAACTCTTGACGCTTTTCCTTTCCGCGATACAGCTGAACTGTCATGAACTAAGGCAAGTATGTCGTTTATATCAGAATCTGTGACAGCGGTCGGACGTGATCGTTTGGGGCTCATCAATCCTATTTGTGTACATTCGTATGCTTCCACGTCTACTATCTCCTGTTTGAAAGCGAGTGCTGCACTATTTCGATTTGCCATCACTTTTTTCCGGACATTTTCGAAATCTTCGATGATTTTTTGACATTCTGTTATTTTCTTTCTAAGGGCACGATAGCCCATGACATAGTCTAAGCAACCATTACAAATGGAACGAATATTGTCGGTTCGGCAGATCTGTGAAGGAAATAGAGAAATATGATTATAACCGGTTCTGTGAATGTAGGTATGTATGTACTTTATGTTGTATTATTTAAAATGATCCACCCCACGCAAACGCACTTGATCGATTGATTTGCTTTTGCGAATATTGATTGAAATTGCTTACGCAAATGTATTTTTGTTAAAATTACTTTGTGTTTTTATGTTCTTCATGTCTTCAAAAAGGAACTTTTGTTCTGACTCGCGCCTGAAGTATCAGTTAAACGGGCCTGATGCAAAAAGCATGCATCGCATTCCTTGCCCGACAATTAGGAAAAACTAAGGAAGACCAACGCGTAAAATAGCCAACGTCAACATGGAGATGTTCGTAGACAGCTAATAGTCACATGTTTCACTTTTGCAAAGTTACCAGCAACGAATTTATAACAATATTTGAAGTAAGGCATTCGTCCCCTTTCTGTTCCGAATCGGAACATGCAGTACAAAAAAGCAACTGTTTGAATATGTTTGTGGCAGGAATCGAGCCAGCGTCCTATCGCTTCGCTTGGAAAAGTTTTCGGTGGGTAGGGTATGGAGATGTTAATTCGACTAAGCGCTTAAAACAGAAGAGAAGAGATCATAAAACATCAATTGATAGTAACTACCGTGCGCTCGGTGGCCGTGGTCATTCAGTCACTGCTCTACGATATTAATCTAGAGCTCGGAGCTACTAATAGAACTCTCAAAGTGCTCCGAGCTTGTCAATATAAAAAAGGTGCGGATAGAAGGTGTATGCTAGCAACTGCACTTCCGAAAAGTAGATATGCTATCAAAACGTCAACAAGGCATATGCTAGAGAGAGGCGGAAGGGGCGAAACGCCCCGGGCCCGTGTTTTTCTCGGGGGCCCGAAAATTTGAAAAATGGAAAAAAAACCGTAACGCACTGAGCTTTTTTTTTGCTCCTTCCCCTTTCATCCCACTCTGACGCACTGAGCTACCGGTCGCCATATATGGGCCCCTACCAAAAATAGAAAAACCTACGCTTTGACCTTTTTTTTTTGTTCATTGAGCTACCGGTCACCATATAGGGGCCCCAACAAAAGTTGAGTACCGGGCCCGGATTTTCTCTCGACGGCCCTGGCTACAGGCAATTAGCAATTCTGTATTACTCTCATCAACCAAATGTGTAGCACGCCTTTGGAGTGTATTTGCAGTTGCCAAACTCACTCCAGAACATTGGGGTTTGTCTCGAGATGATGATGGATTCCTCAACCCCAAAAAAAACAACGGTACCTCTAGCTCCTGAAAATATTTCAAACGCTTTATTGTGTACAATACAAATGTAGTTGTCGCAAAGCTGTCATTTACTGTCTGAGAATATGAAGACTATATAAAGAATGGAAATCAGCTTAAATTTTTGGTACCCGTTTACACACTGTGACATATTACACACACCACAAAAATAATTTGTTGTAATTTTCAATCATATCGCACCCAAGGGAGCAACAGCTGATAGGAGAAAGTAGGCAATGAAAACAAAAATATTGTAAAAAACTGACACAAATTGCAATTTGCAGTCAGTTAATTTGACAAACGAGGGAAAGAAGGCAGGCTCTGAAAAAAATGCGTACGAAACATTTATGGATTATATGTGTTGATTGGCTCTCTCAAACTCAGTTTACTGTTCGTTCATATTTAATGCTCGTGTTAAACATCAAATGTTGCCTTCTTGCGCCTTTTTCGTGATAAGTAAAACGTTTTGTGCTGATTTTTGTTTGCTTACTTAATGACTCTCTCATGTACATGTTATATTTTTCCTATACAGTACAACCCTGTTAATCCGATCTCAAATAATCCGACTCCTCGGATTATCCGACCTAAATCGTCCGCCAGATTTCCCCTGTTAGTCCGACTTTTTACATCGACTTCCTCGCTTTATCCGACCCAAGACGAAATATTAGGCAATACATATGTGGATATCATCCGCTACTTGCTTAGGTATTTCTTCATACATGTGTACGGTTTCGTCGAAAATACAGTTTATCGCCATTCTTTTCTACTCGTCTGCTTTTTTAGTCGGTTTGTGCTTAATTTAATCTATACAGTACGGTCGTTAAAATGTCCCGAAAAAGAAAAGAATGCTCAGTCAGTGAAAAATTAAAAGCGTTAGAACGGATTGATAAAGGCGAACGCGTTGTTAAAGTAGCGGAAGACTTCGGAGTGGGAGTAACCACTGTTAAGGATTGGAAGAAGAACCGCGATAAGTTAATAGCTTTTTGTATCATCTCTGACGAAAATGAGCAGAGAAAGAGGGTTCGGAAACCAGCGTGGCTAGTGAGGGCTGGCTTCATAGATGGAAGGAACGACATGGAATACGTCAAATAACGATCTGTGGCGAGAAATTATCGGCCGACAAAGAAGCTGCTAAGGAGTTTATCGACCTATTCAGCAATGTTTTGAGCGGTGACTCATTGACGAATGAGCAAATTTAAAATACAACATTGATGAGATGGGGATAAATTTTAAAATGCTGCCAAAAAAAACACTTGCTGCGAAACACGAAACAACTGTTGATGGCTTCAAATTAGCAAAGGAAAGGATAACTGTAGCAGTATGCAGCAACGCATCAGGAAGTCACAAGCTGCCTCTTTTCGTAATCGGCAAATCACGTAAGCCCCGAGCCTTTAAAAATATAAGCAACCTTGCATGTTTGCCAGTGTATTATAGGTCACAAAAGTCAGCTTGGATGGATCGTGTATTATTTCAAGAATGGTTTGATTGCACTTTTGTTCCAGAAGTGCTAAAGCACTTGAAAAATAAAAATCTTCCATCAAAATGTATTCTTCTGATGGATAATGCTCCTTCCCACCCTAGTGGATTGAAAAAAGATGATGTGACTTCACTGTTTTTACCACCTAACGTGACATCCTTATTACAACCTATGGACCAAGGTGTCATTGAGAGCTTAAAAAGGCGATACCGATTGAAATTTATGAGTGTCCTAATTGAAAAAACGTCTTTAGGATTTAGTCTTATGGAAGCTGTAAAATCTTTGAATATTAAAGACGTCATATACATGCTAGCGGCAGTTTGGGAGGAGCTTCCGGCATTGACAATTGAAAAGTCTTGGCAGAAACTCTTAAAGAACAATGGAGAAGAGAAGGAAGCAGAAAGTCATGACTCGTTGGTAGAAATTACTCGTGAATTAGAACAGCTCCACAAGGCGGCAGCTTTGGATACTACTGCTCCCCCTAGTGAAAGTGATGTGGTAGAATGGCTACAGGGAGATGATACTGTTCCTGCACTTACAGACGAAGAATTGATAAGAACCGTTGAAATTGAAAATGATCTCCCAGACGACGAGAACGAAGATGCTGAACATGAATCGTCAACATCGTGCAAAAAAACATCACACTCGGAAGCGTTGGAAGCATTTGAAACAGCACTTAAGTATATCGAGCAGCAAGATAAGGCCAGTTCAGCCGATATTCTACTTATAAAAAAGTGGAGAGATTACGCATCCCAAAAAAAGTTGAACGCACACAAGCAAACCAAAATTCAGGACTTCTTTAACGTTTAAAATACATATGTTTGAAATTGCTCACAGTTTATGTACACAATATGCTTTACAATTTACTTTTCTAAATACATAAATTATTAACGTATATATTCTTCATATGTTTTTTCTTTATGTTTACCCATGTTATTAAGCGTGCCAGGGGAGACTCCGGTTAATCCGACTTTTCCACGGTACCGACCTCATGCCCAGTCCCAACCAGGTCGGATTAACGGGGTTGTACTGTACTAACGATACGTATTTTTGGATAACTATGCATGAAACATTCCTAGTTGACCGGGCGACTCATAGCGGTTCGCGTCTTTGACCAATAGTGGGTTTTAAATTGAGATGATTTCGGAATCTCTTTGTGTGGGCTTCGCTCGATACGCAAGCTCCGCAGATTAAGGGGGTACCCTCAATAAACCTTAGAATGCTCGCTCTAAAGCTATAGCGGTAAAGCCAAGACACGGAACACGATGCGTCGCCCGGTGAAATAGATATCTGTATGTACTCGTTGGTAACTATATGTGTTTACAGTGGACACAACTTTTTTGGGACACATGAGAGGGTGTGAGTAATAAGGGCACAAAGGTTCCTTACTACTCACACGAAAAAAAATATACTTTTCTTTTGGTGGATAATATTTCGCGAATTATTGGCGATAAGAACATACTATACATGATTATTTTATTTTATAGGGAATTTTACTGTTAAGAATTCATAATATGCAATCCGAATGTCTCGAATTAATTACATGAATTGTTCCATAAAAAAAATCACACATCAGTTGCACGCGCATGCAATTCCGTAATCCTATACCATATCTAAAAACCGCTCGTGGCTATTTTACATTTAACCCAAATTATTCTGCAATTGGATATTTTCGTCTGGCATTGAATATTTCTATAGCAACGTTCTCACGACATGGTATGGAAAAAATATTCCACGGAATTTCCTTTATCAGCAATTATATTGTATAAATTAAAATATTCGAAATACATTTATTCATTCCACCATCAACGTTTTGTTTCAATTTAACGTTTCAAACATTGACGACCGTGAAAGGGTCTGGATGGAAGATGGACACCATCATCAAGGCGCAGCTAGCTCTCGGGAAGGAAACAGACCAGTTGATTCGAAACTTCAACAAGGACTCACCGACTAGGAAGGATTTGTAACGAACGGTTTGGTGGGCATCCGAAGATGCCCGTCGGGAGGGAGCCTAAAGCAGCATAGTGACCGTGAAGGTCGGGCCGTGCCATCTGGCGAAGAAAAAGGCTCCTCAACGAGCTAAGCAACGGCCTATGCTTGCTGTAGCTCAGTTCGGGAGACGTGGGCGGGGTTTTTGCCGCTCGTTGCCCCTGTCCTTTACGTATTAATAAAAACTCATAGGCCTGGGAAAGACAACACAAACAGGGGAGGTAAAAATGGAAAATGATAAAAAAAATGAGACGATAAAGATGGAATGGTTGGCGGACGGCGCAGATTCCCTCGCGTTCGCATAAGGGTCCAGGTGTAATGGGACCATTGGTTTCGTACCACCGACCGATCCTTACTGATCAGGTGCTGCCATAGATCTGGCGGTGGAAGCAGCACAGAACCATACCAGAATATGGTTCATTACAGATTGCAACTACCCGCAGCAACGGAAGGCGAAACTAATAACCCTTTGGACGCAGTTCGACAACGGCAAAGTACTGTAGACCGATGAAGCTCAAGAATCGGAGTACTTCACGAAAAAATATAACAACAAGATTAAGCCAATCCGCGACACTCAGCATCATCGAGGAGCCATTAGCGAAATTCGCGTCAACATCAGGCGCCGCAGCAAGAGTGGAGATCCATGCATTGCAAGCAATCATGATGAAGACCTTGGAAGACTTACTGGAGCGATTCGAAAGGAGGCTGACGACGGTCCAGCCTTCTCAATTCATAGAGCTACAATTGCAGCATACATATGTAGATAATAGGGACAGGAGAAGTGCCCTTCAACTATAGTCTTGGGGATTATATCAACATAGAAAAGCGAGTCGAGAATATGCAGCTGCATATTACCAGGACTGGATCTACTACTTCCACCTTATCCATGCCGACCCCAGCAACTCAGCCGAACATCAAGCTACCACGGATCCAGCTACTCAAAATCGACCGAAGCAATTTGGGATCAACTCAAAAGCTTTGGTACCTGAAATCAAATCTAGTGGGGGAGGCGGAGGTTCTAATTAAACACCTCTCCGTTTGCGACAACAAGTACACCCCAGCCTGGAACATCATATAGGAACGATACCAGAACAGGAGATTGCTCGTGACGTCGGTACTGAACAAATCCTAACCACCGGTATCCGGCGAGAGAGAGGCAAGAGTACCTAAGGGGAATTCAAGCGTTAGACATCAACGTGGACTGCTGAATCCTATCGTCCAATACCTCTACTGTCACCAGTTGCCAAAACGCTTGCAGCACTAATCCACCCTGTTCTTGCGGCCCACATCCAGCTAGCGGATCACCAGCAAGACTTCCGAAGCATGCACAGTACGACCACGGCCTTGGATGCCATTACATCCCGCATCCACAATGGTCTCAACCAGGCTCGTCCATGTCAAAGAACAATACTGGTGGCGCCTGACCTGTCAAAGGCCATTGGCACTGTCAGCCATTCAGCGCTTCTGTCCGACATAAACTGATCATCGCTTCCGACGCAAGTAGTGAAATTGGTTGGCCAATTATCTTACTGGAAGGCAATCCTATACTGAATTCAGGAGCACCAAATCGAAGCTTAGGAAGATTAAATAAGGCGTACCTCAAGGAGGAGTTCTATCTCCTACCTTGTTCAATCTCTACTTATCAGGACTCCCAACACAACCTGAAGGAATCGATATCATCATCTATATAAGGGAACAACATAGCGGATATGTGCGAACACACCAACGGTTATTTTGAAGAACTTAACTCGTTCTTTGTTCGAACCTAACCGTCTCGGCGTCTGAATCCTCGGCAACCCTATTTACCACCTGGACGAAGGAGGTCAAGATGCAGCTTGGAATCTCGATTGGAAATCATCCAATTCCACTATAAACCATGCTAAAATCCTAGGAGTCACGCTGGACAGCATGGCTACATCATCATCCCATGCCTCAACCGTGTGCAACAGGATGCGTAGTAGGAATAAGATCCTCAAAGCCTTGGCCGGTAGTACCTGGGGCAAAGACAAAGAAACTCTACTGGTCACGTATAAAGCAGTCGGAAGATCAGTGGCCAACTATGCGGCTCCTGTGTGGTCACAGAATCTCTGTGACACAGTGAAAAAAGATTCAAGCGTGCCAAAATGCCGCTCTCCGTATTGTCACTGGCTGTCTCCTGATGTCACCCCAGGACCATCTACATCAGGAAACCAGGATGATGCCTTTAAGGGACCACAATCAGCTTCTTGCTAAGCAATACGTGGTGGGTTACTACCGAAGTGATCACCCAAACTTCAACCTCATGGACAAGACGCCGCCGCCCAGACATGTAAGGTGCGACTTGAGGGACCTAGAAAGGGATGTCCAGAGGTACAAAAGGGCACCCTTTGATAGCGGCGTACACAGGTCAGCCATCGCAGCGATATATCGGGAGGAGGTTCTTCAGTCAATTGCAGGTTTAGGTCCAAATTCAGTTCTCTCGTCCATACCACCTACGATATCTCCGGAAGGGGAAAGACTTCCGAGAACAACGAGAACGTCACTCGCCCAACTTCGATCAGGCTGGTGTTCACGACTGAACTCCTACCTATGCCGCATCGACCAGGACGTCTCAAACATCTGTCCTGCCTGTAATGAAGCCCCTCATGACGTGGACCACATCTTTCACTGCCCAGCTGCACCCACGTACCTGACTCCCAGATCGCTGTGGGATAGCCCAATCGAGGCAGCTAATTTTCTATCCCTCGACATCGGGGATGACAGCAAAAAAATTTTCTCAGAAATGTTTTTACTACTTTGCCTTAACCCCTAGCGGGGCATAGCGCGTCAACCACTCCTGCACGCCATCGCACTCTGTTCTGGGCAATGGGGCGCAACTCCCCAAAAGACTTACCCAGTACCTGACACTCCTTTGCCACAGATCGACGCCATGTGATTCGAGGACCCCCTCTTGGTCGGCCTTGGTTGGAAATGGGGTTCCATTTCATGGCATGCAAAGCAATGCAGTTATCACTCTTCCGCAATGTGTGACCTATCCACTGCCATTTTCGCCTGCGTATCAATTCGTCGATTGGCATCTGACCCGTACGCCGACTTAGCTCTTCATTTGATATTGTTTCGGGCCAGAAAATTCTTAAAATTCGACGAAGACATGAGTTGACGAAAACTTGCAGCTTTCTGGTAACTCCTACGGAAACTTTCCATGTACTGCTCCCATACAAAAGCACTGATAGTACCAGGGAGCGAAACAGGCCCAGCTTGGTCTTGATGCTGAGATAACTGCTCTGCCAGATTTTGGACAGCATGCCGTATGCGCGTTTCACCTGGTTGATACGACGAGCGATGTCCTGCTCCGTACCACCATTTTCGGCAACAATGCTACCCAGGTAGACGAAGTTGTCCACCTTCTCCACAGGCTGCCCATTAATATTGATGGCAATAGGTGTCGGATTTCTTTTTCGCAACGGCGGGCTAAGAACCTTGGTCTTGTTGGTATTAATCTTTAGCCCAACCTTGCTTGCCTCCCTCTCGAGATCTAACGCCATTGCGGACAGATCCATGATTTTGTGGGAGAGTAGGCATATGTCGTCAGCGTAGTCAAGATGTTGTAGATAAGATGTCAAAGTCCATTGAATTCCTCTGTCGAGTCCGGATAGGGCTGCATGCAACACATCGCCGATCACTATGAGGAATAGGATCGGTGAGAGGATGCACCCCTGCCGAACTCCACTGCGAATCTCAAAGTCCCCCGACACCTTACCTTTATGCAGAACGCGACATTTCGCGCCGTCATAGGTTGCCTTAATAATAGCCACAAGCTTCTCAGGGATGCCTCTCCTGCGCAAGGCCGCCCAGATAGAATCCCGGTTCACACTATCGAAAGCCTTTTCGAAATCGATGAAAAGCAAGTGAAGCGGAGAATCGTATTCAGCGCATTCCTCGATGATGATTCGCAAGGTGTTAATGTGATCGACACAGGAGAATCCGGATCGAAAGCCAGCCTGCTCTTCATCAATTGTGCTTTCTAAGTGGGCCTTTAGTCTTTCCAGGACGATTTTGGCTATTATCTTGGCAACGGCAGGAAGCACACAAATGCCTCTCCAATTATTACAGTCTGTGAGGCTACCCTTCTTTGGAAGTTTGATGATCAAACCTTCCTTCCACTCAGTGGGAAAGGTCTCTGTATTCCACGCTTTATCAACAAGTGGATGCAGCAAATCGGCAGTTACGCTTGGCGCTGCTTGATAAAGTTCGGCAGGGATGCCGTCAAGCCCGGCGGCCTTTCCTCGTTTTAGTGCAATAATTGCAGTGACTATTTCCTCTTTAGTCGGGGCAGTGGACCGTATACGCACATTTTGATGGTTAGCTAAATTATCTATATGAGGGGGAATTTCACCAGAGGTTACACGGTTCAAGACCGCGGCGAAGTGTTCTTTCCACCGCCTCATTTGATCTTCTTCCAAGATAAGTAGCTTTCCATCACTATCTTTCACCGGATGTTGGCAGGAGTTACGACCACCTGTAAACTCCTTGATGACACCGTATACGGCGTTTAAGTTGTTACTTCTAGCGGCTTCTTCTGCTGACGCTAAAAGGGAATTGGCATAAACTCTATTATCGCGTCGCACACTACGCTGAACTTCTCGAGCTTTCTGACGGTAAAGGAGTTCGATGCTGCCTCGATTGTCGTCTGATGCTGCAGCCAAACGAACTTTCAGCTCCTTTCTTTCAACAATCCGCTGCCATGAAGCGTCGGACATCCAGGGCTTATTCCGGCAATCCGGGCTTGGGCCAAGGATGGTATTTGCGCTATCAATGTATGCATTTTTTATGGCATCCCAGTTTTCGTTTATGTCACTATCTGGGTGACTAGTTATCTCAGCCGCTTTTTGCGCAAGATGGTCATTATATTGTTGTAAGACAGCTGGATTTTTTAGTCGAGCGGTGTTGAATTTGCGGGGCCTGGATCTTTCGTCTCTGGGGCGGCGCACGGCTGCAATACGCAATCGAACATTAGCGATCATAAGATAATGGTCTCTTCCCATCCCAATATCGGCACCCTTCTTGTTTCGCACGTCCAGGAGGCAACTCTTGAATCTTTTACTAATGGCAAAATGGTCGATCTGATTTTGTGTTCTGCGCCGATCAACAGAGGACCAACTGATTTTGTGGTGGTCCTTATGCTCAAACATAGTACCACCGATGAAGAGACTGTGAAAGTTGCAGAACTCTACAAATCTTTCACCGTTGTCATTACGATCACCAAGACCGTGTCTCCCCATCACATGTCTGAGCCCATAGTTATCAGCGCCAACTTTCGCATTCAAATCACCCATAACCATTACAATGTCACCTTTAGGTGTTCTGCTCTGAACGGCGTTTAGTTCTTCGTAGAAGGAGTCTTTTGCCAAGACATTGTCGGGTTCAGTAGGGGCATAACACTGTATTATTGAGATGTTCCTCATTTTGGTCCGGAACCTGGCGGTCAAGACCCTGTCAGAGACCGGTTCCCAGGATAAGAGACAGTTTCGCGCGGCTCTGGTTAAAAGGAGCCCCACACCTGACTCACGGCGACTACCGGTAGCTTTACCGGAGTACAACATTACAGTGCTGCCCGTTGGAGAGATGAATTCTCCGCTGTTCCACCATCTTATCTCACTAACTCCTAAGATATTTAATTTGTACCTCAGAAATTCACTCTCTAATTGAAGAAATCGTGCGTTCTGGGGACCTTCTGATCCATTGTCCAGGAGAGTACGCACATTCCAGAATCCAATCTTTGTCATTGTACGATAGCTAAAAGTCGTAACCGTTGAGTCAGTCCTTATCCGAGGCATAGTTGACGTTTCGTTAGCATATAAAGATTTCGGATAGTGCAAGTTGCTGGCATACACATCCTGTCCATTGATTGTCGGTTTTAACGACAGGCCCTCAAAGGGAAAGGCCGTGGTATTTTTTTTTTCACACCCCACACCACAGGGGTACCTCAACCAAATCATCGCACCGCCATCACTGGCGGCTTGACGTTGGTTGGCAATGGTCAGTGACCACTGCCGTTCCAGGGGGCGCCCACGCGGAGGACTACTTAGCTTGATAGGTTTAAAACTGAGAATAGAACCAGACGGACATAAGGACAAAGTTTAATCGACTCACCTAATCATACTGACCAAGAATATACATATATAAGTAGTTTATATGGTCGGAGATGATTTCTCCTATGCGATGCAAAATTCATGACAAAGTTGATATACCCTAATAAAAAGACCTATCTAATAATTTGAAACCCCCTTTAACATGAACTCGTCTAGTTTTTATTAGTTCAAGTTTTCGCGAGTCTACTGTACAGCAAATAAAATTATAAATCATGCTTTAACAAATATGACAACGAAAAGTGTCGCTAGCTCCCGGGCTTCGGCGGTTTGGAACAAGCTCCGCAGTTGCCGCCCTCATATAACGCCCTAAGACCCGCCATAGATGGTGCGATCCATCGTCAGATCGATCTGACGATGGATAGCCACAAAATATCTGACGATCGAAATTACATGGAACTGTTAAAAAAATCGTCAACGATAGTCACATACACTGACGACGGATTGCATCGTATATGAGGGCTATAAAACGCTCGCTTTTCTCGCTCTGTGTATATGTAATAGCGGCGAACTGCCCTAGAGTGGATACATACATGTACTATTTCGGTTTTACGTCTTTCGGTTCAGAACGAAAGTGTGCATAAGGCATTATTTCGTTTGGAAAGTTTCAATATGGCTTATTTCGGTGCCCCGTAATTGGGGAAACCACTGTTGCTATACACCCAGTCGGACAAGAATCGACACTTGATCGGTCCTGGATCGATGACTGTCTATCGGGGACACGTCGGAGACATTTTTATCGGCATGGCCGCTTTTGCGATACCGAAAATGAGGACAGGAATCGATCCGAAATCGATGACGGTAGTCGATGGAGAATCGATGACTGGAGTCAACGTAGAATCGATACTGGGGTCAAATTGGGATCGATGACTGTAGTCAACGTGGAATCGAATCCGGATCGATGACTGGAATCGATTCAGGACCGATGACTGTAGCCAACGAGGAATCGACACTGAGATCGGATTCGGATGGATGACTATAATTTAACGGCGGATTGTATTCAAGGCTTACAGAAAAAAAAACAACATATTCCGTATTCCATATTTCATATATGACAACATGCGTCGCCAAATGCCAGATACTTTCAAATGAATTCAAATTTGAGGCTAACTCGATACGTAATTTAAAACATTTGAATTTTTCCAGCTTCGGAGCTTAGAACATAGAGGCATGGAATGAGCTTGTCCTCTATGTCTCTGGCTCCAACATTTGGCGAATAAGTCGACAGCCAGCCTACTCGGTTGTTGTTTGATATTGCCTGCGTTCACGTTTTTGAGCGTTGCGGTTATTCAGCAATTGAAATGCATGTAAACGGAAAAATCAGTGATTTGATGACATATGTTGACTGTTCTGTCGAATTGTGCATGCATAAAAGTCGGTTCTTGTCAGATTATCGACAGTCAGCCTACTCATTTTGCGTTTCGGTATTGACATAATGTTGACCGGACTGTCGAATTGTGCATAAACAAACATAAATTCTTGTCAAAATTTAAATTTCGGAATTACTAAACGGTCTACTGAGTTAGCTGACTGTCGACCACATGTCGACTTAGTACCCAGATTTTGGAGCCACTGTTTCTATGGAGACATACAGGACAAGCTCATTCCATGCCTCTATGTTCTAAGCTTCGGAGACAAACCGATGAATGGAACCGGTAAGGAATCGAAGACTTTGCGATTCCACTGGGATCGGAGACAAATGTCCTACTGGGTACCAACACTAAAGTAACATGCATTCTGCACGAGTACATTTTCAGAGCGGTTTCACAAATTTTTAACAAATGTATAAACATGCAGTCTTAAAGTGAGCATAGTGCCCACCGCAAACTGATTTATAGCAAGCTCTGCCAGATACAAGATTCATTAACTTATTATTCATTCATTATATTATAATCGTTAGTCTGACAGGATACAAATGCCTCCCAATTTTCTTTTAGCTTCCTTCGCTAACAAATATCTAAATCTAGTATGCTGTTGTCTTGTCCTCATTCACAGCTGTCCACATCAAATCCCGCCAAATGCGACAAGTGCCGTTCTGTCAACAATGGGACATCTTCGTAATTTCATTTATTTTAGTGGATTATAAGTAGTTTACGCGTGGACAACTGAATAAACGCTTACCTGCACATTGAACAGCACGGCAACTGTTTCGTATATTTCGGGAATCGTGGAGCAATCGACGGGAGGTTCCGTTAACTCGGTCAGGCACAGTCTGCATGATCGTTCGTAGGACATCATCTTGATGAGGCCGCAGCTCCAGCACGCCAATTCCAATTTAAAGGGAACGGTAGCCCAGCCGCAATTCGATATCTTCAACACAATTTAAATTTTATATTTAAAAAAACTAAGCCAGAAGAAACTAAAACCACTAGTATCAACAAACAACTGCCACTCACGTTCTTCGCTCTCGTCTCAGCTTCTCGCGGTCACATTTCTGACAGGAAGGAACAGCAGGTCATCGGTTGTTTTCGTTAAGTGATGGGTTCGTGTCTATAATTTGAAACCCATAAATTTGTGCCCGGGGTGTACTGAAAGCTTGCCAAGTGAAGGTGATAATCATATGGGTAAGCCATAGAGAATACCTATGGAGGAGCAATCCGCATATACTCAACACTAAACTACTTGAAGCAATTCCAGTCGTAAAAAGTAAAGAGAGAGACACACGCCCTCCACTGCGCAACACCCGCGCAGTCTATATAAAAGCACAGGAAGCACTTAAAATGTCATCCCCTCCTACTTTTCCAGTTGGAACAATAACATTCCAGTCTGTCTCTCTGCCGCGGAACACCCGCCCGATCCATATAGAGCAAAAGAGATGTCAAATTTCCATCCCCCTTCCTACTTCCTCACTTGTACCGAATTGCTTCGTTTCTCTCGCTCTTTTTCACTTCCTCATATACTCTCTCTTCAAAGGGGTAAGCAGAAATTACATTGCCGGTAAGTGCAATGGCAGCGTCAGCAGCTGAGGAGTCTGTCTTGCGAGCCATCGGCAGGACGAAATGTCATCTCGTTTTCCGTCAACACGTAAATTGTGATTATTCTCGCCATTTTGCCAAAAAAAAAAAGTTATGGCTTAAGTTCAGAATATGCTCATTGATGCGGAACGGTAGGGGAATTGCTCAGTAATACATTTTGCGTTCTGAACGAGGTGTACCATCAGCTGTAAATTTTTGTCTAAAATATGTAAGTAGACTGTTTCGGAACTTTCCTTTACACAATTTTCGCAAATGTGTTTTCCCTCTGCAAAGTGACGGCGCAACGTGCTCGGCAAATTGAGCTGAAATATTTTCTGCCTGGTGAAATAGAAACTTGTCCACCTAGGCAGGGGAAATTTACCCGATCGGTGTACTTAAGGCAGCTATTACACTATAAAAGTTCTTTTCCAAATATCTTTTATGAAAGCTATTTTCAAAGAACTTTTATAGTGTAATAGCCGCCTAAGAAAAGATTTGCGACATGGACGTTGCTTGTTTCAACTACTTTTCTAATATGCTTGCACACCTTCCCCCTTTAACGGTTAATATCATTCATAAAAGTTCTTTTGAAATATCGTTCGTCAAATATATTTGTAAAAGAACTTTTATAGTGTAATAGCCGCCTAAGACGTGTTCGTTTACAAGATAGAAGATACAAGAGGGATTCACGCTCTCTGTCGTAAATGTCGTATTCGTCGTAATGATATGGACACTATCGATAGTTTTTAGTTATTCGATAGTTTAAAAAACTATCGATAGTTTTGAAAACTAGTAACTAGTAAAAACTATCGATAGTCTGAAAAAATAGTAACTAGTAAAAACTATCGATAGTTTGAAAAAATAGTAAAATAACTAGTAAAAACTATCGATAGCTTTAAAAACTAGTAACTAGTAGAAAACTATCGAATAACTATCTGACGAAAATTCTGATAGGCCGATAGTTTCGATAGCCCGATAGTTTGCTATCGAATAACTTTTTCGAATGAATTCAAGGAAATTTCGGATGACGATGGATACATTTCTTGCATGAATGAATGAATATGATTGCATATACATTGTGTTGGTAGATGCGATGTTAAGAAAAAAAACTAAGGTATAATGACACTCTTGGCGATGAAGTGAGGCCAGATGGATATCATAAGGACTGGTAGGAGTAATGAGGCGTATGTACTAGACTACTGTTGATGGCATTGTGAGTTCGACACAAACAACCCCCTGCCAGTTTTTTTCCAGCAAGATTGGCTTTTTGAGGAAAAAAGGGTTGCCGTTCAGAAACTCCTTCATTTTTGAATTTTGGAAATTCTGACTTCAGATTCGCAATCAGCGACCCAATGGACCCCCTACTAGTTTTTTCCAGCAAGATTGGCCGTGTTTATGAAAAAAAGTGTTGCCATTCTGGTTCCCCTTTTTTTTTTTTTTTTTTTATTTGGACTTCAGATTCGCAATCAGCGACCAAAAAAACCCCTACCCGCTTTTCCAGCAAAATTGGCCGTGTTTTTGAGAAAAAAAGGGTTGCCGCACAGAAACTCTTTTATTTTTTGATTATTTACAATTCTGACTTCAGATTCGAAATCAGCGACAGAATCGACCTCATATCAGATTTTTCCAGCAAGTTTGGCCGTGTTTATAAAAAAAGTGTTGCCATTCTGCCATTGCCATTTGGACTTCAGATTCGCAATCAGCGTCCCAAAAAAACCCCTACCAGCTTTTTCTTGCAATATAGGCCATGTTTTTGAGAAAAAAGGGGTTCCATTCAGGAAAAGATCTAAATTCCAGTTCAAGTTTGTAACCAATCATACACATAATCTGTATTGACTTATAAATCTAAAATCACATGCACATGATACTGAGCCAGCCAACATGCCAAAGTACACATTCATTCGACTAAACTTTTCCTACATAGCAAACTATCGGGCTGTCAAATAAACTTTTCATTCAAAGTATACTATCGGGTTATCGAAAATATAGACCGATAGTCCCGATAGTTATTGGAATAGCTATCGACCGATAGTCCCGATAGTTATTCGAATAACTGTCGATAGTAAAAACTATCGAATAACTTTCCGATATTTATTCGATAGTACCCATCACTAATTCGTCGTAAACGTCAGTCATCCCAACTGTATAATGACAGAAGTTTACAACTTTACGACAAATACAACGTTTACGACATGAGCATGAATCCCCCTACAATTTGATTTCGATGTCTTAAGCCCGCTGTCTACGGTTTTCATTTTCAAATCCTGTCTGACCCTAGTTCACATTCGCAGTGTGTGGATGGAGGTCAACGTAGTGTTCATTGCCAAAGCAGGGAAGAGCTCGCATTCACTTCCCAAAGAACCTAAGGCCCATCAGCATGTCCTCTACACTTCTAAAGATGCATTCACACTTATGGCAAGCCACTCGGCCAACTTCTGAAAATTTATGCCGCAATGGGAAATAATGTATTTCCGTCCTTTTGAAGATAATTTTCGTCGCGCCTTCAGTTTCGGGTCAATCAAAAGAGATAGATATTGTAATGTTTCCTCTGCTGAGCGAAACCAGAACGAAACCAAGTTCGTTAGATATTCTTGTGCTGAATAATGAAAACACTTCGATTGAAAAGCACACATATGTAATGGACCGTTTTGGTGGGTATTTGGAGATACCTGTGGGGACGGAGCCCTAGGTAGCATAATGACCGTGAAGGTCGGGCCGTGCCATCTGGCGAAGGAAAAGGCCCCTCAACGAGCTAAGCAGCGGCCTATGCTTGCTGTAGCTCAGTTCGGGAGATGTGGGCGGGGTTTTCGCCGCTCGTTGCCCCTGTCCTTTACGTATTAACAAAAATGCATAGGCCTGGGGAAGACAACACAAACAGGGGAGGTAAAAATGGGGAAAGAAAAGAAATAGTCGATAAGGATGGAATGGTTGGCGGCGGATCAGACGCCCATGCAGTCGAATCTGGGTCCGGGTGTAATGGGACCCTCGGCCTCTGGTTTCGTACCACGAACAGATTACTACTCATCAGGTGCTGCTGCGATCTGCCGGTGGGAGCAGCACTACCAGACCATAATATGGTTCATTACACACACTTTATTTACAAAACGAACTACACACGCGTACTAACAACAAACGTTAAAACGTCAAACTAGCTCTAAAAATAACGACGGCACTACTTTCCGGTTCCAAGCGGATACTTTAAACCGATCCGACTGTCACTGAGTGTCGAGTCTGACTACTTCTTTCCTCCTTCGGTGACATCTGCCTTTTATAGTTGTAAATCCATGCATTCGTCAATTAGCGAAGACTCTAGATTTTTCGAGATGTTCCAGTCTCGGGTTTCCACTTACTCAACGAAGGTTCGAGAATCCGCTTCATTATCGATGGTTCTGTTTCGAGATGGATCGAGACTATGGTAGAGCTTAGTATAGTGTGGATCGTAAGAGATACCCACTCTGTACACGCAACAAATCAATAAAATGCTTCTTTTTTGTTTAAGATACGCGCGCAAATGATTTTCCAGGAAAATTAGATTGAACATGTCGGGATTTATGATTCTGATGATTTATGATTTAGATAAGCATATATAAAGTTAATGAAGTATGGTAGATGGTTCGCGAATAAATACAATTATTTTATCGTGGATCGCGCCTTGGCTAATAGTGATTTTAGCGCTGTAGTGCATAGAACGAGCGAAGCGAGCGTTACAGGGCGGCATCCTGAGGGTTGCAACTTCTTCAGTGAGCGGAGCCCACGCAAAGGGAGTTCGAAATCATCTCAATTAAAACCCCACTATTGGTCAAATACGTGAACCATTATGCGTCGCCCGGTCAAATAGGAATGTTCCGCAGCTTTTATCTGCTCTGTATCTGTCCGGCACTGGCAAATAGAAGGAGGTCAATCATTTGTAAACCGTTTTACGATCATCTGGGAGAACTAAGAGATGGTGAGTGCCCGTTAACTTCTCCGGCTTGCAGTTAGCTCCGGGTTCGTTTTATAACATAGACTGGATACAACTTCGGTAACACCACTTAAGTGTGTTGGGTAACACGGCAGTCCCCTAACCTAACCTAATGCTAACCTAACCCAACCTTTATCGTGAAGCAACATAGTCATACAATTCATCTATAATACTTTTTGATAATACAATACAACATAATAAGCATGTTAAAAACCAGGTACAAAACAAAAACACTTATTAGTCCTTTCTTCAATCGAGATTCTTCACAGCAATAGTCTTAAGTACATATTTGAATTATCCCTAGCTATAAGTACCTTCTCTGCAAATATTTCATTCGTCTTCGTCTCTAATATTGTACTCCCCCCAACGCGGCTTCATGTATTGTCTCACATTTATTTTGTCAAAGCCAGAAATCCGTTCCGAGCTTGTTATAACTTTCATGGGGAGTTGACTTCCCATTTTCCCCGGGTTAATTTCGTGCTTGGAAAAATTGGTTTGCCGCACTCAGTAACTCGTTGCTTGTGAAATACGAGAACGTATATCCTTACTATACCGCCTCCATCGAACCACTAAATTCCCAGCTTATTAGCATATCCTTGTGGCTCATGTGCAATTTAAAAGTTTCTGCGGCAGAATAATGTGACACAATTTCTGAAATATTGCTTGCAACACGAAGAATTGTATATCGAGCCGCGCAACGAAAAAATAAAAATAAAAAGCTAGGGTATAAAAAATACTCGTATACGAGTATATGTCGGACATGGTGCAGATCAGACATAGCCGCTTTCCTGAACGGCGCGGCCGGAGTTTGTTTTTTGATAAACCTCTCAAAATATTATGTCGTGGAAATGTCGCAATAAAAATCCTCTGTCTGCCACCACATCCTGACAAGCTGGAACGATTGTATGCCGGAGGATGGTCCCCTCGACTAGAGTTTTCATCCTATCCGGCCTCGTCGAAGGCACTTGCTTCCTTGTTCCTATTGTTGTAGAACATTTTTAATGTATGAAATGTTTTTTTCCTCTTCTTTGCAAACCTTGGAGAATACGACTAGCTGCGGTGAAGGACGCGGGAGATTTTCAATTCTTGTGCAAATTTATGAGCCTTTTTGCCAGATAACCACCGACGAAATGTACGCGAAGAAGATGTATTTTAATTTTCGTTTATTATATTGTTAAGATGAAATGAGAGCGGATGATGGAAGCACAGAGATATGGAAATAGGATCTGATCAATTTAAGGGAATTCTAAAGAAAGTGGGTATCTTGGGTAAAGTAGAAAAGGAACTTGGCAAAAACATAGGAAATTTGTGAAATTAGAATTTGGTACAATTTCCATGGTAATCAAATAAATGGGATACATTCTTCTTATTAGCGCTTAACGCGACAAGTTTGTCGAAAGTTTTTCGGGAAAACAGATTTGCATTTTAAGGAAATGATCTACGACTACGAGTACATAATAACCTCTGATGTTATTTCGAGATGAGATGCAATATATTGGGCAGACCGGTAGCTTGCGGCGACCGGTAGCTTAGTGCGTAGAGGCATAAGTCTCATGTATGATTACCACTTTGAAGAGAGAGTATATGAGGAAGTGAAAAAGAGCGAGAGAAACGAAGCAATTCGGCACAAGTGAGGAAGTAGGAAGGGGGATGGAAATTTGACATCTCTTTTGCTCTATATGGACCGGGCGGGTGTTACGCGGCAGAGAGACAGACTGGAATGTTATTGTTCCAATTGGAAAAGTAGGAGAGGGGATGACATCTTGCGTGCTTCCTGTGCTTTTATATAGACTGCGCGGGTGTTGCGCAGTGGAGGGCTACTGTTTACGACTGGAATTGCTTCAAATAGTTTAGTGTTGAGTATATGCGGATTGCTCCTCCATAGGTATTCTCTATGGATTACCAGCGTTACGGGTTCGAATCTAAAGCCACAGCATCTCCCGACTAGTCGCAGTTGTGCGGCTAAATGGGAAGCAGAAGGTGCATGCTGGCAGCTCCGTTCTTCGAAACTAGTTTATGCCAACGAAACGTCAACTGGACCACATGAAACAGTTGACATGACACGCTGTGCTCCACAAGGGGCTAGGGCAATTCATTACATCCCGGTATTATTGGAGAAACATGTTTAAGAACTGATCCAGATCCTGTTTCGTGAAAAATGTTTTCTATAAGTATCACCATACACTGTCGAACTCCAACTCCAACTCTAACCTGGTACTAGTGGGCCGGCTTTCTTCAGGTTTATGTGAAGTGTGTGTCTTGAGCTATTCAGAGGGCATTTGTGCCAGGTTCGTGTTCGAGTTTGAGTTGGAGTTCGACAGTGTATGGTGACACTAATAAACGGCTTATTGCTTCCATTCCAATTACACGTTCACAAACTTTTCACATACCTATTTCTTTTATCCTCTCCTTTTGTTATTCTGCTTCTCCTTTTGTTCAGCTGGAGCGATGACTACACAGGTATTCGCTGTGAACTGCTTATCAGGATCAGAAATTGACCGGAAAGAGTTCATATTTCTCATGAAAACAGGTGGATCGTGTTTCTGTATTCTTTTATGTAGTAAATGTATTTTATCCATTGAGATTTCGTTTGCTCGTCTGTATAAATAAATAATAAATAACTGGCGCAACAGTCCAATTTGAACCACGGCCTCGAGATGAGTTAGCATCATCTCATTTTCTAGATCGTGACGGTTTTTTGTGCAGAGGTATGTGATCAGCAACACGCTCAACCGAGTTATTTACCCCATAATGGGTACTCATTTAACAGCTGAGTGGGCTCATAGTCCGACACGTAAATCCCCGGAATCGAACCGGGGCCCAGTGCGTTGAAGGCGAACGTGCTAACCGTTGCGCCATCCGGACTACCTCGTCGTATAACGTCTTTATAATTTGTAGCGTTTTTTATATGCTAAACTTCCAAAGAGAAATGTAATGGCCTATGGCAGCAATAAAGGCATAGAGCCTTGCTTCACTTTTATTTTTAAAATCATTAACTTGAGCCTATCTCAGTATGTATAGTATTATATAGTCGCTTTGATAATTTACCGGTATTCCTTCTAACCTCCATTCAACCAATAACATTTTCTTCTAGGAAATTATCAAATACGAATAGCTCCTTTGCCAAGTGTTCACATCGTCGAGTCCATCCCGGTCCTGTGATGTGTAGTATTCTCCCCAGTCATCAGACCAATTTTCATGGTCTTTGAGTTTCATATCCATAGACTTGTAAGGATTCTTCCTATAATTTTGCTTTCATGACACTGAGAGTTGAAACGGAATCGCAGAAACTTGAAAAAGTACTTCAACGACTTGTGTCTTAGGTTGGTGCTTCAAGAAGTAGATGGCGACGAGCTGAACAAAAAGTTTAGAACTCTTCCTGGTCGGTTTTATTATCAGAATGTGTACATGGACTTTGTGATTTAGGACGAGGACCGAGAAAACTTTTCGTCGTTTTTTCTCACTTTCTTTACAGTAGTTAAGAGTTGGTCTGTTATCACTCGAGCGTTGAGTGCTATTCGAAATGATGGAAATAACGCTTTTTATTGCTGTTTTAATGCCCTTCGGAAGTATTTTATTTTGTGTTTTTGGAGCTCTAAAGAATTTATTTTGTTAGGCCACTATCGGAGTATCGTAACTCGGATTTGCTATTATTGTCGCATGGCAGAAAGTCCGAGCTCGTATGTTTTCGTGGTGAGTGAATTGAGAAGGGTATAGAGTTTGATTAGATTTTAATTAAGACTGGTGTTCAAAGTCCGACAATTTATGAAAACAAAATGTATGTATATAGGTAGCATCGTTTATTACGATATTATTTTCAATTTAATTATTTTCATCTCTTCTGTCGTGAATGTCATGTAACCAGTAAAAATTATAAAATTACTTCACAATTCCAGCGTTGATTGTTTATGATTGTTTCGCCTTCGCAAGGCATCATCAGGATTTATTTACTATGTTTTTAATGAGTCAAAACCAAATAGTATTAATATTTTTTACATAAACAAAGAATTTACAAACAATATTCTTCTTTCTAGATAAGATTTTGACAAACGTCGTTCTTGTTGTTTGTTTGTGAATTCTTTGTTTATTTAAATGATTATTATTTGGATTTGACTCATTAAAAACATCAATAAATCCTGATGATACCTTTTATGGTCTCGGTCCCAAAACACTAAAATCAGGAAAGTGGTCCAGTTCCAATCTACCCTCAGGTCCATGGGTCATAAGTTGTCTCTGAAACGGTTATGGTCCATCCAGTGCCATCGGCTGTCAGTTTTTGTTTCTGTCAAACTGAACAGGTAACAGCTGACGGCATTCGAATTAAAATTATTTTTTTGCGAATACTGCAACTTCCACAAATTCACAAAAAAGATGTCTATCACACATTTTTTACGCGACAGCAAGTGAAAACTGAAGACCCCATAACCAAAGAACACCACAACAACTGAAAACACGTCGGCAGGTGTCAGCTGCGAGCTATCAGCAGTTTGGGTAAATTGAACCGGAAAAAAATTATGATCCAAAAAATGACGTAACCTGGAACATGTTCCATTGTACCGGAACCGCACCGGATAGTGTTTCTGAGAAAATTTGAAAAAAGATCCCAGAATCAGAAAACTAATCCGTTTTAGAAAATCGTCCAATTTCAACAACGCTGGAACTGTGAACTAATTTCAAAGATTAGACATTACAAAGATACTGCACTTCATACAAATTAACGCACACAAATAAATCTCCGGGGTACCAATAATTCAAAGGTAGCGCTACCGGAGCGCTCCAATTTTTGTTGTTGCGATACAGTACAGAAATAGGAGCGCTCTGGTAGCGCAATTTTGAGTAATTACATGGAATAGCAAACAAATAAAATTTGTTGGATTGTATTTGCACTGAGGATATATTAGAATTTAAGTTTTTTTCTTGAAATTTGAGTTGAGGTTTGAAGGGTAAATAATCTAAGACACACCTTGCACCAAGGAAATACATACTAAATTTTTCCCGATATTCCCCTTTCGGTAATCTGTTCTGATCGTTTTATTGCTTTTCTTGGTTTGTAAGGTTTTGGTATTATAATGCGCTAAAGTTGAAAAAGCCGATAATGAACTAATTCAGTTTTTTTTGCAAATAAGTCCATAACGGTGTCTTTACGCGAAAATTATCAAAAGAGTTACGAAATCACTCTTTTGATAATTTGCACATAAATACCATAAATCCACGCAATTTCTTACAATCTAGAAAGTAATTCGATAACGGATAACGATTTGATTTGATGATTTAATCAATCAAATATATCGAATAATAAAATATAATATTTTTTTTTTAATTATTGAATTAATGAGGGTCGAGGAGAAGCAAAAAAAGAGAAAAATCTCATACATACTGTTAGACAATTTTTCAGGTCCAGGTGCAAATTTTTTATTTAAGCCTTCTAGTTCTGGCTAAGCCTCTATTGATTTCTAACAAAAAACACTCATTGCATGGCGTGTATTCTGAACATATGGGTGGGCTGGAGTGAGATATCTGAATATCTTAAATGTGACATAAACTCATATTAGCTCAAAACTTTGAATGTACTTTCGTATCCTTTTTACTACATACATATATATACTACTCAAAACAAAATAAGGGCCACCCGAATATTTTTGCTTCGATAACTAATTTTTATGAATACCGTTATGTTTTCAAGTGTTTTGTTAACGGTAAAGTGAATGGGGCATGGAGGAATGGCGTGAGGTGCTTTTCACGGATGAGTGTAAAGTGAAGTTTTTTTTTAATGACAATCGACGTATGAGAGTATGGAGAACTACAAAAAACAATCGGAAAATTATTAGTGGCCCTTATTTTGTTTTGAGGAGTATATAGGTACATGCCAGAGACCTAAATCTTGAAATTTTTACAAATCCCGAAACCCATGTACACCATCCGTTTTCTTCTTCTCCATCAATCACCAAGATTTAGAAGGCAGTTTTGCTGTCGTTCAGTTACATGGGAACAGGTAAACTTAGACCATGTTTATATCGTGGAACTAAAAGGTGTTTTAAATAAATCGTTTAAGAGTTAGTACTTGTTCGTGGTGTGTTTATACTGACCATATGGAGAGGTACTAAATATGACAAATGTCAGTTTTGTGTTTGTCACTTCGGGTTGCGAAATGTCAGGAGACAGTAGCTTCCTAATAAATGCGTTTTTAAATCGATTCAAACAAAGAATAATTCCTTTCAGAAAAAGGATGATATGTTTATATAACATAAAATGGAATTGCCACCAACAACAACATTAGCGGACACAGCAACACCATCTAGTCCAAATTTTTCAGTCCACCTCTGCATCGGAAGTGGAGCTAAAAGTACCAAAATTAACTACGTCGATTTAGTTAAACTTAGAAGATGGTCTCGCGATATAAACGTAGTGTATGGTGTGGTGGTCTCCACGTACGAGTAGATACACGCACGTATGCATCCCCGAATTTCATAACAAACAACTGTCACATGATCCCTTCTTGCATACATTGTGGCGAAATGTGGTGAAATACAATTGATAGAGGAAAATACGAGATTTGAGTCGAGATTCCTCTTAAATTTTGTTGCTGGGAATGTATATTAAATCTAGATTTCGCGGTAGATTTGCTTAAATCTCGAGATTTTCAAAATCTCTTGTAGTGTGTATAAGCTCTTATAACAACTCCAGTAAATTACAATTAAGTGCAAAATTGTTAATTGCCCTGCCTTCAAAATGTAACTACTCATCAAAACATAATACATACTTTTAGTTCAATTTCCCTTCACGTTTTCGGCGCACGCAAAGAGGTATTTCGCATCCTGTTTACATCTCCCAGTCCCAGCCAGTCAGCCCCCTCATAACTTTGATACTTTGACAAAATAATTAGGTACCGCCAAATCTGTTCCAACATCGTGTAATTTCGTTATCAAATACACTCAAACGTGCTGATTTCTGGCAACTTGCCGTCTTTGCAATGAATTTTGGCTGCTCCGAGTTCCGTTTTGAAATGTTACTTTTCCCTATTATGTTAATTTTTTAATTACAACCGTCAAATTCGAGTTCATATTATTTGCTTTACGCAAATTTCTCTTGCACTTAATGAAATTTTATTGAAGCACTAAATTTCATTACGGAAATTTTAGAGTTGCCTAAAAGTCAGTCGTGGCAAGTTCTCCGTGGAGACCGCAGAAAGGAAATTTGGTTGTTGCGCCATGTGTGACTATGGGGCGACAATGTAGTATGTTGTATGTATTTTACCCAGAATTCTTTGTCAAGGTGAGTCGTTAGTCGAATTGGCATGGAGTCACAAACAACCAACCATTTCCAGTTAGAAGGTTGGAGAGTTGAGGACGTAATGTAGGTATTCGGTAATGACCTTAGAAATTTTCAGTTCTCGGTTATTAATTTTTGGAGCTGGAAGCGAAATTTTCAAGTAATAATCCTAGTAGGAAGAAGTATGATATATTTTTCTTTAATTTAGGAATAAGATACACGATACATCTAGGGCAGATTGTACAATTCGTTTGTGGAAAAACACCAGAGAATAGTTGCTCTAGCTTCAACCGTTACGGAGTTATCACACTTTTAGTATCTGTTAATACAAACCTGAACTCGTCGACAGAAACGAAAATTTTCCACTCTCTCAAGTATTTAATCAAAAAGTTGACCCCATATTACAAAATTTTATATATAAAATGGCTCTTTGCTGGTTACGAAATTTACCGCAACTTTCAGAATACGTCCGAATTTTAGAGAAATTTCAAATTTGATTTCTCTTCAGCCGTGTTTCTTTGGACCAAAACATTACAGAATATAAACCGGATCTATGACACCCTTCACGAGAAGCCTTCATTTTAATTTATAGTGCACTTGCCACTTTGAAGTTATGTAGTAGTAAAACTTGTTCCGATCTCGCTGTTCCTATGAGAGTATGTGAAATAGTGGGCCGATTTCAATAAATTTAGGAATATGGTTTGGCGATTGAATAATATGAAATTTGGTCAAGATATCTTCAGAAATAAAACAAGTTTATCTAACAAAAACTTAGTTCTGGAACGGTCGTTCCTATGACTAGAGTAGTCCGATTTCAACCAAATTCAGAAATGTGATTTGACGAAAGATACTATTGAATAATATGAAATTTGAGAATGATATCTTTAGAAATAAAATAAAAATAATTCGAGATTAAGGATGCGGATGAAGATATTGATGGAGGAAGACTTGAGCATGCGGATGTGGATGCGGATGAGGATAAGGCTGAACATATAAAATAAATTAGGTATTAGTAAATTATACTTCAATATGCACTCCGGATCATTGGGATAGGTCCACACGAAATTTGGCTATATCTCGGAAAGGACTAGCGGCAATGACATTATTATGCAGTAGCTTACTTGTTCGTTTTATTAGAAGTGATATCAAATCGAAAGTCCCGTTGGGATTTAATTCGCATTTTTTTAAAAATCATCAGAAAAAAACCCCGCCACTAGGATAGGTCTACTTGACAATTTTGTTAATAAGTCGAAAAATTACCAAACTTCCATCGAACCGTCAAATATCATAGAACGGTGGAAACGAGGAGGTTTTTTTTTTTATTGAGTTTGACGTGGTTCGATGCATGCTCGTGACCAAAATTATTGTCGTGTGTGGCGATCTTAAATAAATAAATGTGGTGATCTTAACATGACTATTTTGGTTCGGGCTGATTTCATACGGGTTTTCATGACCCGAGGCCTGGGGGATTGATGGCTCTTTAAGTTGGAGTTTTCTTTCCTTATCAGCCTTATTAATTCAGAAGTTTCAATGGTACAATCCTCAATGCCTGAAGAAGCTTTCCTTCCCCGTACGCAAACTACTTTTACAGTTTTAAAGCTGTCAAGTTGAAACTTTGCACAAATCATTCTTTCTATTCCACGCTGTATCAAAACTGAAATTTAATCTCTACGTTATATACCTGCAATAGGAACGACCAACCAAAAGTTAGTTTTTGTGAGCATTTTTTTTTTTGGTTTCTGTAGATATCTTTACCAAATTCCATATTAATTAATCATAAAAGATTTTTCAATAGGGACGATGCATTTTGTTTTTCACATTTCTCGAATAGGAGTGAAGTTGGCCTCACATTTCTTTCAAATTTTGAAACGTAAGTCTATGCCATTTCATCATGGGGAGATACATGCTTCAATAACGTTTGCAAATTATTCAACTTTTTTATCAAAGTTCACGTTCTATCGCGACTACGTTGCGCGCTTACGCCAATTTTCGGTCGACGAAACCGTCCAACAAGACGGACTATTGAACGTTTGGTGCAAAAATTCGAAACAACTTATGCATTGCATAATGTCCTAGTGACTGTGCGACAACATAATGCTCGAAGTGAAGAAAATATCGTGGCGGCGTCATCGGCCCATTTTTCTTTTTTGATGAAAACGGCGCGGCAACAACCGTCAACGGCGATCGCTAATGGGCCATGATAACGGAGTATTTTTGGGACCAGCTCAACACTATAGACTTGTACGATATGTGGTTCCAACAGGACGGCGCAATGTGCCATATAGCGTACGACAAAATTGTATTATTGAAGACCAAGTTCGGCGAGTGAGTTATCTCACGCAACGGTCCTCTTTAATGACCGCCTCGTTCGTGCGATTTAACCCCTTTGGACTTTTTTCTTTGGGGTTACATTAAATCGAACAATATCGTATTCCATAGTTAATGAGTTAATGGCATCGATTGTACTTTCATTTGAAATAAAAATAATTTCCATAATTACCCCACAAGTCTTTTAATTAAAAAAAAAAAATGCGTCGCTCTTAATGAAAAACAAATATACATGAAAATCCGATGGTTTTCCAACTCGTGAACATGCTACATAAAGCAAAAAGCCATATGCAAAGCACGGATTTTCTCGATATAATCCAAATCCACATACTTGAAGCGATTGCCCTTATGCCTGTTACAGACAATGACCCATCTCCGGCCATTTGAAGCCATTGCCATCGTGTATCTACGCGTACAACGGTTAGTGGCTATGGCGTCTGGCAGAAAATTGCTTTGGAAGCCATTATGAGCCGATTTCTGGCAGCCATCATCGCCATAAACCGCTATCTGCCCAGATTCCCGATAGCAACTGACAGCAATGGACCATTGTCTGTAGGAGCCATTATGCTTTGTTAATCGTCATTGCAAAGGCAAGTTGAAATTGCAAACGCTGAAATTTGAATGGTGTATTTGTTGGTATCATTGGTATGCATGGTAGTAGCATGTCTTCCCCCTCACCTTTAAATTTGCCATTCAAAATGTTTCAAGTAGGGTTCTGCGCTTGAAACTTTACACTAATTTCAGTGGTTTCGGACATTTTTCACAGTCACTCATCCCGGGTGGATGGGCGTTGGGTGCGCCACCATTTACCTCAGCGACTTTAGTATATTGGGAAAAAAGAATAAGCATACACTTTTTACCAATATATCGTACGTGGGTCATACTTGTAGCGACTTTTTATTACCATAAATACAATAGTTTCAACGGATTATCCCTAAATTTCATAAGCCGAGATGATGTCGACCTCTTTAGTATGGTTAAATTGGATTTTACTGTATGTAAAAACATTGTTCAGTCGCTAACCATCCTACTTTCATCCCCACCTTCCCAAATATACTCATGTCAAATTTCGTTATCCCAAATGACGCCACCCTAAAATGATACCGTTAAATCTAACCAAATAGATTTAACGGTATCATTTTAGAGTCACGGGCGACCTTATATTTCACCCCGGTCTCCCGAAAGTACCTGTGAAAAACTGTTTTCGGAAATGTCACCGCCTTCTTTGGTTCGGTCAATCGAGGTTTTACTGTATGTGGTATCATTTTGGAGTCCCGAACCACCTTATTCACCTCCCGGTACCTCCTGAAAGTACTTATGAAAAATTTCGTTTTGAAAAATGACGCCGCACTCTTAGGTTCGCTTAGACGGGGTTTTACTGTATGTTGTCGCGAACTCAAAGCTACTCTCTAATCTTTTCAGCGGTGTGTCTAGCATAACCCATAAATTTGAGGGCAATAGGTGAAACAGTTTTAGAGTCTATAAGCCCCGAAGAAACTTACAATAATTTTTATATACAGATTTTGTTCGAAATCAATATCGCAATAAAACAACATATTGAAAACATAATATTGTAAAATTGGAATTAAATTCAATTTATCCTTTATGAAGTTCAATAACTCGTACATGCCAAATGCAGATACAAAAGACTTGGGAAAACAACTTAACATGTGTTTATATCCTCAAGGAATAAAGCGCAGATGCGTATTAGGGATGCCGATGACAGTATGAATATGTTTGCTTTTGTTACTGCATTTGTTTGTTTTTCCAATCCACCTGCCTAGGTGAATACGCTCCGATTTCATCGACCAGAAAATATTTATGCCACTTTGCCGAATATGTTGCGGCGATGATTCTGACAGTTCACAGGTGATATCTACGCTGCCATTTGCAGAGGAGGAATGACTTTTTGTAAAGAGACATTCAAAAATTGTGCAGGAAAGTTCGAAAAGAGTTCACAGCATATGGTACAGAGGGCGCAAAATGAATGAGCAGTTCCGACAGGATGGCGCAACGGCTAGTACGTTCGCCTTCTACGCACTGGCCCCGGTTCGATTCATACTGAATGCGGTAGTTTTCGATAAAAAAGGGGATTTACGTGTCTGACTATGAACCCACTCAGCTAACAATCTAAAACTGATTTCGCTATGCAAATTTTGTTTCTTTGACTATGGGCATGTTTGGTGTCAAATCGAAGGAGATGAGTACCTTCTATTTCTGACATTTTTCTCCAATTTGAAGTAGACAACGGAGTGAGGGGCTAAATAGGGGAAAAAGGAAAAGCAAAAAAAAACGTTAAATATTAACAATTGATATGAAGCTTGGTAGAAATATTGTCCATGATGTTATTTATCATTTGGCAGCTGTATAATTCTCCTGGGTTTAAATAAGGAAGCGCAGGCGAGTAATAACTGAAATTATAGAAATTAATGGTATATGTATATGGGGCTGACTGGGACGTAGTCCAGATGACGCAACGGTTAGCACGTCTATGCACTGGGCCCCAGTTCAATTCCTACTGAATGCAGTAGTTTTCGATAAAAAAAAGGGACTTACGTGTCGGACTATGAGCCCACTCAGCTGTTAAATGAGTACCCATTTATGGGGTATATAGCTCAGTTGAACGTGTACACAAAACACACCGTCACGATCTAGAAAATGAGATGATGTTAACTCTTCTCGGGGCCATGTTCCACATTGGACTGTTGTGCCAGTTATTCATTTTATTTTATACACCGAAATAAACCATGGCAAAAGTGGCCATCCGAAATAATCCATACGGATACTTACGTTTTGAGCCGAAAGTGTCCAGGAAAATAAACGAAATAAGCCACGTATGGAAAATATCGGTTTTACATCGAAATAAGGCCTGGAAAAAAAAAGAAAATAGCCATGCAGTGTTCAGAGTGAGCGAAGCGAACGTTTATGTGTGTACTGAGGGTTGTGATCCCTCAAGCGCGAAGCGAGCATAGCGAGCGGAGCCCATACAAGAGGCTGTTGTACTCAGAGCGAGCGGTACTGAGGGTTGTGATCCCTTAAGCGCGGAGAGCTCGTAGCGACCGGAGCCTACACAAGGGGCTATTAATTCACAATCGGAGTCCCGGAAAGAGTCTGTTGCATCCGTTTATGTTTGTGCGATACTGATGGTTGTGATCCCTTAAGCGCGGAGCCCACATAAGGGACAGTTGATTCACAACCCTTAGTATCACACAAAGTATGCATGGGCAATTTCCATTTGGAACGAGCTTGGCTAGCTCCGCCCCTAGGGAGTTGTGGCCCCCGTGAATAGCACTAGATAGCACTAGGTCGCTGGTTTCACTCCTTCTATATGCACCAGCACCCGTTTCGTCCTAGCATATCAGCATCCAGCATTTTTTTTCTCTATGCATAGTTTCACTTTCAAATCGAAGGTTTGCGAATGAAAATAGCCATGCATACTCACTTCCATTTTTAAACGAAATTAAACATTGAATGCCATGGCCATGCATGGCCACTTTCGAATTCAGCCGAAATTGTCCATCAATGGCTAGTTTTCAAATGACTTATTTTATGGTGCCCGTGTATATACATAATATTATTAACTCTCTCTCAATTGCCCTAACCCCTTGCGGGGCATAGCGCCGAGAATCGTCAACTGGGCCACTTGGCCACAGTTAACGATTCTCGGCATAAACTGGTTTCGGAGAATGCAGTTGCCAGCATGCACCTCCTGCACATCCATGGCCACGAACGTCGTCGTGGACGGGATTCGAACCCGAGACGCCGGTAGTCAAACATGAGACTGATGCCTCAACACACTGCGCCACCGGTCGCCCCAACTATTATTAACTAGTTTTTAGAAAATTTGTATATTCATATTAAACAATATTGTAGTCAATATTTATGCCAAGTTTCATATCAATAGTTTAATATTTAAGGATATTACATACCGTGCATTTTAGTGAAATGCAATTTCAACATTTTCCGCATATTTCCCCAATTTTTGTGAAGAGCATGTAAAAAATATAGACGATAACCTAAATCAAGCCTAAAGGCTTAACGAATATTGAAAGGACGCATCAGTGGAGCCAGACCGCGAGGAAGACCGAGGCTCGTTGAGAAGATGCTGACGCCCTAACAATTGATGGGCTTGTGAAATTGGAGGACTAGCCACACTGCCAAGGCCCGATATCGGGCTGTAGCGCCACGGTGATGAGAATGATAAAGTTTATCTACTCCGTTTCCCATATTTTCTGCTAATTTCCTGCATCTCTGGTTCGCCATCATTGAATTTATAATATAGTAAAAAGAGTATTCCATTGGAAAGTAGGCTAAAACCAACTGAACACAAGAAAAGTTTATAAAATTAAACGGACGTTCGCTACAGTATCCTCTATAGAAAGTAAAATTCCAATGTCTTCTGAACGCTAAAGGAGAATTTATTAAAAGAAATTCCTTCAAGCGTTGAAGGGTCGACAGCAACCAATCTATGTAAGTTCACAACTATACAATAATTTTCGGGTCACTGAGCATCAGGTCTCCAGTTGAGTATCCAACTGGATATAATTTAAATCATCGAAGCATACAAAGTGTCATTGAAACAACCCAACCATTGCCTTTTGATTTTCATTTGAATAGAACAATAGAATTAATCCCTTTTGCGGCAAATTTTCTTTCGATTAGCCTCTATAAGTCTACCAGAAATTCTCGTATTCGAGTTCTAATTAAAACATCCTTCCGTAATGATAAGCCTTGAAATCTTATTATCACAACACAGATAACACGAGCAACATTCATAGCACTAATTGAAATTAATAACAAACATAACATCAGGCAAAGGTATTCTCAGGATGGACAGAAGCTCTTTCATAAATTTCCATTAGGGCGACTTGGAAAACATCTTGTCGACAGGCATTTTCTCACAATCTTCATTTCATATTGCACGCAGCTGTTGTTTGTACACGTGCAACCCATAGCTAAGATTCCTTGAAGTTATTAGGCACGTTAGGATTCGGGAAGTCGATAGTGTAATGACAATGACTGCTACAGACAATTGTCTATCGCTGTCAGTTACTATCGTGAATCTGGGCAGATGGCGGATTTTGGAGATGATGGGAGCGAGCAATTGGCTCATAATGGCTTTCAAGGCAATTTTCTGCTCAACGCCAGCACCACTAACCGCTATACTCTTAGATAGACGATGGCTTCCAATTTCCAGTCATGGCCCATTGTCTGTAGCAGTCATTATGAAAGTAAATGCAAATGCAAAAGGTCACCACATTGACCTTTCGCAAAAAATTTCGTGCCAACAAAGTGATGCTATTACCACGTGGGGAAGGGGAGGGGGGGGGGGGAGAGAACGGCAGTAGTCGTTGACCATTGCTTACCAAGTCAAGCCGCGGTATGATGATTTGGTTGAAGTAAACATTCCCGCTGTGGTGTGGGGCGTAAGAATAATACCACGGCCTTTCATTTTACCGGGCTGAAGTAGAAACCAAACGAACAAGGGGCAGGAAGTGTATGTCAGCAACTTGCACTATCCGAAATCTTCTATATGCGAACGAAACGTCAACTATGCCTGGGATAAGGGCTGACTCAACGGTTACGACTTCTGGCTATCGTACAATGACAAACATTGGTTTCTGGAAAGTGCGTACTCTCCTGAAGGTCCCCAGAACGCATGATTTCTTCAATTAGAGAGTGAATTTCTGCCGTATAAATTAAACATCTTAGGAGTTAGTGAGATAAGATGGTGGAACAGCGGATAATTTATCTCTCCAACGGGTAGCACTGTACTGTTGTACTCCGGTAGAGCTACCGGTAGTGGTCGTTAGTCAGGTGTGGGGCTTCTTTCCACCAGAGTCGCACGAAACTGTCTCTTATCCCCGGATCCGGTCTCCGATAGAATCATGACCGCCAGATTCCCGACCAAAATGAGAAACATCACAATAATACATAGTGTTATGCTCCAACTTAACCTGGTCTTGGCGAAAGGCTCCTTCTACGACCAACTAAACGCGTCGTTCAGAGCAGAACACCCAAAGGTGACATTATAATGGTTATGGGGGATTTGAATGCAAAAGTTAGCGCTGATAACTATGTGCTCAGGCATGTGATGGGGAGACACGGTCTTGGGGATTGTAACGACAACGGTGAAAAATTTGTAGAGCTCTGCAACTTTCACAGTCTCTTCATCGGTGGTACTACGCCTGAGCATAAGGACTACCACAAAATCAGTTGGTCCTCTGTTGATCGGCGCAGAACACGAAATCAGATCGACCACTTTGCCAGTAAAAGATTCAAAGTTGCCTCCTGGACGTGCGAAATAGGAAGCAGTGGTGCAGATAGCTTTTAGTGGAGGGAGAGGATATGCCGTCGGCGTTATATTCTTTGTGCACGGGGAAGGATTCGGACTCCTCACATTATGCCTAAAAATCAACTTTCTATGCGTGGACCTGCCACAACAGTCCTTTTAGAAGAAAATTGAGTAAATATCAAACCATACTCCATGATATAGCTGTTGACATTTTTCATTATACTAAATTAAGAACTAGTATTTAACGAAATACTCGGAGAGTGTCATCAGGAGGTGTGCGGTGATATCCTTAAGTTAAGGTATGAAAAGGTTTTCAGTTTTTACGTCTCTTTTGTTAACTATTTGGATTTGTGTGGTATTTTCGTATACTATGAGTACATACAGTGAGTCACAGTCAAAATGAACCACCTTATGTTAGAGGAAGAATTACTTAAAAAATGACTGAGAAACCATTCAGATTAAAATTGTTTTTATAAAAATTTATTGTGTCATCATATAAATCTCCTGTCTCAGTATGTTTTATAATTATTTTTTCTTCTTGGTACACAAAAAAAATGATATAAACTTAAAAAGCTCAAAAATACACCTCACAGTCAAAATGAACCACTTAAATAAAAGTAACACTCGAACACCCTGCTGCCTGCTGGGCGACACTCGAACTAAACTTTGTCAAAACTAGTTTTGTTACGTCACTAGACACCGTTTCGTCCGAATAGTCGGATGTGGGCTCGTGAATGGTGAAACTAAATTTAATTTGCAATAGCTGAAATAGAAATGAAAGAATAGATTTGAATATGCTTGACCATATTCCATCGCAAAATTTGCGATGTGGAGCACACAGCACGCCGAAAAACACAAATTAGAAAAAAAACTGATCGAACCAAAAGGCAATAATGCTGGAAACGAATAATAATCAAAACATCCACTGGCAAATGTAGTTTAGTCAATTGCCAAAACACGGAATGACGACAGTTAACTGACAAATTATTGCCTTGGCTCGATGGATTCGACTCTTTCTGGAATTACCCTGTACTTTTGTACTTGAAGCCAATGGACGAGAATCAAATGGCCGCAGGCCAAATAATCTCCTCGTGAAAGTCCACCTTAACAAAAACACAGATGCGTCCATTCGCCTGTATACTTTCCCTTTGATTGTCAACGGTACAAAGCAATTGTCCCTATAATTCTGATGACACAATGAAGACAGCCATCGTTTTGTTTCCATTCGTCTGGTGTTTGTCATGACTGTTTTCAAACAAGAAATTAATGAAGACCACTAATAACTCAAACAACGTCTCCTCATATCCTTGTCATCCTTCTCATGCTGTAACAGCAATTAGTATCCCCTCTTCGCATCCGACCTATTAGCCCCAATAAAAAACTTTTTGAAATGACATCGTCCATGTGGAGAGATTGTTCCCAATGGGGTATGTGAAAGTTTCCGTTTCCGCCTTCTGTATCACAAAGTCCTGTACATACGGTTATTAACATTTTAAAGAAGAGGCAGTCTTGTGGGAGCATGTAGCCTACGAGAACCAACCACTACTGTCGCCCGGAAGGCATAATATAAAATATATTTGTTTTACACATTCACAAACATACGGGAACAGCTTCATAAGGGTCCTTTTACGGATGCACAGAGTAGGGCACAGTACTTACACAGTCTTGTGATCTATTGGGAATAGCAGGACCAAGCGTTATGAATGAATGCTTCCGCTGGAAAATGAGTAGAAAAAATAATTTATGTTTATTACTTGAATATGTTTAGCGAACAAAGCTCACGGGTCTCGTCGTTTTTTGTTTATGTGAGAATTTATGTTTAAATCTTGTTGAGCAATAACTTTCGAGGAATAAGTTAAATGGATGCCTTCCGTCGCCATTTAAATTGCGTACATAATATAGAAGTCAACCGTTCTCATGTGTTGAAAGGTAGCGTATTGAGATTGTTAAAAATTATATTTTCTTGGCTGTATGAAAAATTATCAAGTATCAGGAAGAGTTCTAATTTACTTGAATTCTAGAAGTATATCGATGGTGATGTCAAAAATGGCATTTTTGGAGTCAGTTTACAATAAGACGTTGTAAAAGTTATAAAACACAACATTGAAATAGATGGTCTGGATGTTGCTGCTTCTAACCGTTTTTCACTGAAAATAACAATATAGACGGTTGAGCAATTGATGCCTAAATATTTTACAAATATGTTAGAAAAAGAGAAAAAAAAAATTCAAAAATTTACATAGGAGGCTGTGAATCTTCACCATCGATCATCACCCCAACTTACGTAAGTATTTCGTTCCAAGGGAATTTACGTAAGCCGAGGTTCGTTCCGAACTCGGATTAAATTGGATTTACTAACATAAACCGTTCCATATTATAAGAGTCAAGTTAAATGAAAAGATAGATTTAATTTTTTTTTATTATTTTATGTGAAATAGAAAATTTATTGGGCGCTATTATCGATCGGTGTTCGGGCAACCGGTCTGGAAATAAAAGATTTAAAATACAAATTAGTGCACTGTACATCAAGAGCACACATAACAAAACAAACAAGCACTACTAATTTTGCGGAGGTGAACTGCTGTTTAGAAACGAATCATTCAAATTTAACAAACACACGAGTCAGATAAAAAAAAAGGTCTGGATTGGGAGGAGCACCATCACCAACCATTATGAGGAGGAGAGCCATCCCCAAGACCACCAATTGACTAGGGAGGAGCACCGTCCCTACGAGGACTAACCATCCTCGGAACCACACAAGGAGGAGAACCATCCCGGGGCTCAGTCAAAAATAATTTGTTTGGTTTGGGAGGAGAGCCATCCCACGAGAGTTAACCACCCTCGGAACCGCCCTAGGTGGAGAGCCAACCTGGGGTTCAACCAATGCAAATTAAAACAATCAGGGAGGAAATCCCATCCCTGCGAGGACTAACCATCCTCAATTTGTTTGGTTTGGGAGGAGAGCCATCCCACGAGAGCTAACCACCCTCGGAACCGCCCTAGGTGGAGAGCCAACCTGGGGTTCAACCAATACAAATCACCACGATCAGGGAGGAAATCCCATCCCTGCGAGGACTAACCATCCTCGGAACCGCCCAAGTGGAGAGCCAACCTGGGGTTCAATCGTAACACCTGACTCGCGACATTAATTATTATTATTAGCAAAAAACGCGCCACAGTTCACCACTCACAAAATATAACGAAATATTCTAAATACATGCGTACAATGCACTAAGTAAGTTAGACTTACAAAATTGTTCTTCACTTATGGTCGACCTTGGCGACGAGGATGGAATGAGAGCGCGAGGGACACGAGAGGGTGGGCCAATTGGCCTAAAAACACACTCACACAATTATTTACGCTCACAAGTTCAAACCTCACTGAAAATTTGCCGGCACGAGGACTTTCAAGTAGGGTAATATAAAACGGAAAAACTCGGGAGTTGCACAATTTCCTCCTGTTCCGTGGGAAATTAATTTAAATCCGAAGACGACAGTGGAGGACCACTACCGCGGTACGCGATCACGAACTCACTGATTACTCATTCAATGATCATCAGCCCAAAATACAAAACAATATATCCCTCTGAAACTGTACAGTTCAGAGAAATATAAAGTAAACAACGATAAATCCTTCAAAAAGGTCTAGGTCATCAAAACGTATCTGAATACGCAGACCAATTTCATAAACTATACGAAATAATCGTATAGCGAAGCAAAAGATCGTTTGTGCATTCTAATCTAGGCAGGCACATACTTGAATAGATGGAATGGTCGTAAAACGGCACATGTGTATACAATCATAAGTGATTTCTTGCGTAGGGGTTATTATTTTTTTTTGTATTGTTTATTGAAATTGAAAAATAAAACTCATGCAACGAACCTTTTCTTACAATATGGCCCAGTTGACGTTACGACGGCATAAATTGGTTTCGGAGAGTGCAATTGCCAGCATGCACCTCCTGCACATCCATGGCCACGAACGTGACGGTATGTCTTGTGCAGTGGTGTGTGATAAGCAACACGCTCAACCGAGTTATTTACCCCATAAATGGGTACTCATTTTACAGCTGATTGGGCTCATAGTCCGACACGTAAATCCTCTTTTTCATCGAAAACTACCGCATTCAGTAGGAATCGAACCGGGGCCCAGTAGGACTACTACTACTGCTTGTATCTTTAGTTAAATCATATTTCCGAATTTGTTTGGAATCGGACTATTCTATCATATAGCTGTCATAGGAGCGACCGTTTCAAAAGCAAGTTTTTGTTCGAAAAACTTTTTTATTTCTGAAGATATCTTTACGGAATTTTATAATATTCAATTATGTTGACTGCCAAATGACATTCCTAAATTTTGTTGAAATCGGCCCACTATTTCATATACCTCTCATAGGAACAGTGAAATCGGAACAAGTTTTACTACTAATTTTAAAGTGGCAAATGCCACTAGCCTTCGGCTGGCTTGCTTATTTTTGTCGATTGGATGATCTGATATGGAATTATAAATGATTTAGGTAGGCACTATGATGCCATTTTGAGATTTGTTCTTAATTAAATTACATAATTTCCTGACAATGCAATGATTGCAGCTTTTATATGTTGGTCGGGGGAGTTTTCCCGAAACTATGATATTATGTTCCATTTTGAAGAAAAACAATTTTCCTTATAGTCGATGATGTATTTATTTTCCTATATACGTATTTCGGCAGCTACTTGCTGCCTTCTTCAGTAGAATAGATATAATTTCTTTGGGATCTTTAATTTATACTTTTTTACATAGTTGTTTTATAGTGCAATTCCCAAACTCTTACTTTTATGGCTAATCAATAATTTACATTTCCAGAAAAACCAAGATCGACATAAAAAACATGTAACAACATGTAACACCTCCTCACGCCAGTACCAAGAAGAGGCAATTCAGTTTGATAACCCATGAATTAAACTAAACCACCCCTTCCGGGTATTAGCGTGAAGAGGTATGAGTGTGCGTTACCCAAATCGGTGTTCAATCTTATTTCGGGGTTTTCTTTTGTAATGAAATAGCTTTCATATGGGTTTAATATGCTGGCCTTGACTTTTTTCATTGGTTTTGCTTGTCCCATTTGGTGTCCTTCTTCGATGATGTGTCGTGCTACCAAAGATCTTATTTGGTTTTTGTTTTTGTTTTTGCGTTTCGCTACCTCCGCCTCGCTAAAATGCTCCTTCGATCGGGTGGTGACTAGGCGTTTTGTTTGTCCTATATATGTTTTGTCGCAGTCTTGGCATGATATTCGGTAAATGCCACTTTTTTCATTATCCTTTTTCTTCTTGGCCGAAATACGTATATAGGAAAATAAATACATCATCGACTATAAGGAAAATTGTTTTTCTTCAAAATGGAACATATCACAGTCGGTGCAAATAAGCTGCATTTAATACATAATATGATATTATGACTTTCATCGACAGGAAAATTATTTCCACCTCAAAGTTTAATTTGACTAGTCTATAGCCACCGTACAGATAATTCGCCTCGTGGGGGTGAATTGCGGACTGAGTATAGAGAGGTAACATATAGGGGCAAATTGCCGAGAAAAAGTTAATGTTCAACCAATCCACTTTCAGCTCTGATCCAGATTTGATCCATACCAGGTCCCAAGGCCGGTCAATAGTTTTATATAAAAATTGATCTGATCGAAATCAACATTGGGGCTTTTGTCAAGTCTCTCTCTCAATAGAATACCTTTTGATATGCTATAAATATTATATCTTTATGTGTCCGTTCTAAAAATATTACAGAGACTTCGAGCCACCACATATTCCAGCGGAGAAATTTCGTAAAAAGGCATAACACCTTCTAGCTCGTATAGCGCATGCTTTGGAACGTAAAAACATGCCCTATCTTCACTTCTGTGAGGATATAAACAAACATCTCCTTTAAAAGCTCTATACGAGCACGACTACGGGAATTTTTTTTGGGTTCGAATGACGAGCATATTGTACAACAAACGTTCGGAGGCTTCATCCCGGCACACTGTCACCTTGACCTGTCCCAATCGATTTCATTGAATTCATTGGTTTCCACTGAAATGGCTCCACGTTGGTTTAAGCCAACCTCCTCAAGACGCTCAAACCTCGCGTTGATCCTGAAGATATGATGTTGTGTTATACACTTAACACATGCCCTTCGGCATGCTGTACTTTTCAAGAAATTGCCTCCATTTTTAATCGTTTTCTTGCAAGGATTTGGTAAATTGTGTGTTGGTGTTAAATCTGATGGCTCCATTGCTTCTTTTCTTAGAATATTTGATTTTATGCTGTCGGAGCTTTTTTTTTAAATTATATTATCTTGAGGCATGGAAACAACAGCAAACATTTTGTGTGCATGGGCATGGATAATTGAATTAATTTTGGTAACGAAAATCAAATTAATTTTGAGTGGATTTTTGTAAACTTGGTCCAAAATAATAAGTTTCCTGAATGCAGATACATATATCGCTTTTAATCGAATTCAATGAACAAGGAAACAAAACCCTATTTGGCAACACTGCATTTTAAGTTGTACGGTTACGATTTTTTGTGATTTTTCATGCCGCTAACACTTTTCGTGAGTTTAGCTACCTGAGATGGGGTAACGACCGATCTGCATAAAAGATAAAGACAGATGACGTCAGCGGTAATTTAAAAAAAAAGAAGGCAGTGGCACTATACTTCGTTTTTATTTTGCACTTTTGAAAAATACGTTTTTTGACTGTGTAACACTGGACAACACATTTTCTTTGCGAACATATTACTCAATTGCCCTAACCCCCTAGGGCAGAGCGTGTCAACTGTTCCGCGTGGCCCAGTTGACGTTTCGTTGTCATAAACTATTTTCGGAGAATGCAGTTGCTAGCATGCACCTCCTGCTCACCTATTTAGCCGCCTACCTGCGACAACAAGTTGGGAGATGCTGCGGCTTATTATTACGCCCCACATCACCGGGGAAGACAACACAAACATCCATGGCGAACATGGTCGTGGACGGGATTCGAACCCGAAACGCCGGTAGTCAGACATGAGACTAATGTATGTACGCACTGAGCTACCGGTCGCCCCCTCACACACCATACTCATCACATAATAAACGCAGAAATTACACTAAACGCAGAAAATAAGCACAAAACAAAAACTAAACACGAATCGCATGAAACCCGGACCACCGCTAACAGCCTGACCAGACCACTATTTGACAGCATGCATATCGACCTGTAAAATGAAGGCATTGACCATTTTGATCTGAGCTGAGCTGAGAGTTGATTTCAAATGGCATTGAGCTTCGTTACGGACGATTTGGTGGGCATCCGAAGATGCCCGTGGGGACAGAGCCTAAGGTAGCATAATGACTGCAAAGGTCGGGCCGTGCCATGTGATGAAGAAAAAGGCCCTTCAACGAGCTAAGTAGCGGCTTATGCTAGCTGTAGCTCAGTTTGGGAGACGTGGGTGGGGTGGGGTTTTCGCCGCTCGTTGACCCTGTCCTTTACGTAGTAACAAAAATTCATAGGCCTGGGGAAAACAACACAAACAGGGGAGGCAAAATGGGTAGTAATAAAAAATGGGGCGATAAGGATGAAATGGTTGGCGGACGGAGCAGATGCCCTACCGCTCGCATCGGGGTCCAGGTGTAATGGGACCCTCGGCTTCTGGTTTTGTATCACCGACAGATCATCACTCATCAGGTGTTGCCATCGGTCTGCCGATGGAAGTAGCACTATCAGATCATAATATGGTTCATCACAGATGGTTCATTACAATAAACGCAACCAAGACGACGCTCAGTCGGCGAAGTTGATCAACTTTATCAGAGGTATGAATTTTGTGTTGAATTTTGCGTTAATATTTTAGTATTTATTTTTGTAATTACAATAGATAGCCTGGAAATGGCACTGATTCTACTGCATTTGTTTAGAAGCGTTCGATGATAGCATAATGCCAAAAAAAATCGTGATTATATGAGCCACAGAAACTGCATCCTATGTTGATCCGCAGTTAATAAGGATAATAAGACTTTACCGCTACTAAGAAAAAAACAGAGAATTCAGGCTTAATAGAACGAACCCAGTTACATATCCACAATTTCATATTGGTAATTCAAACGGAAATATTTCGACATGAAGGTGCCAACACGATCAGCATCACCACGGTCTTGGTGAAGCATATGCTCACTTTCAGAAGGGTTATTACTGAAGTTGGAGATTCCATTCATTCATTGTGTGTACTGACCAATTATCGAGTATATGTAGCAGTTGATTGGTGGACGACAACCACCTCAGCTGGTAGGAACACTATCACCAAAATACAAAGGCATCCATGTCACACTATAACGGAGGCCATGCGCTCCTACTTTACTTCGGACCTTGAAACTTTTACCGCCACTACACATTGATATTGCAAAATCAAGGCATAAAGGCTATAATGTGCAAATTAAACGTGCCATACACACACCGATCGATCGGCCGATCCGTCGCCCGAAATCGATATCGGCCGATGGATCGGCCTGTGTATGTGGAAATCGCACCGATCGGCCGATCAATTTTGATCTGCCGATATTTTTGTGCGATCTTCGTGCGATCGATCGGTGACGATCGATTGGATAGTGTATGTGATTATCGCAAGTGAATGTCAAATTACCAAATTATTAAATTACGAAATTTCAAGGATTCTTATGATTTAAATGGCACTGCAATTGAAATATCAAATTTGTGGTATACGAAAATACCACACACATCCAAATAGTTAACAAAAATGAATCTAGGTTGGATTGGGAGTGAATCATAACCTATTTTTTGAATTGTCATTCGTTATCGCATCGCACGAAAATCGCTCAGTGTGTGTGCAGTGGAGATCGGCAGATATTTTGTGGCGATCCATCGGCCGATCGATCGGACGACGGATCGGATAATGTATGGCGGCTATTAGACTTAATCCAGAAGAAATCAGGTGGCGGCTCAGTCACAGCATGCGATCTGATCACCATAATAGCGAGCTGTGTTTCGATTACTCCTTCCGATCAACTATATGAGATAGAATAGTGGACGGAGTCCTACAAGTCCCTCCAACAAACACAATAAAATGGTTCAGGGATGGCTCCAAAACAGGGATGCAGGCATTGTTGGCCGAGGACATACAGTCATTACCCCTATGGGGAATTCACTCACTGTTTCCCAGTCTACGCTATTGAAGTCTGCGCATGACTGTATCGACTGCAGGCTTCATCAACAGAACTTCACTGATTGCCATCAACGGAGCAACGAACCAGTGGGCAAACTTGCAAGACGGGGATCTGCTGTCCCTTCCGTTTTTGAGGTCACTTCAAAACCATGTGCATCATATGAGATGCCGTTTTTGTGACGCCGACAAAGAAACACCACAGCACTTCCTCGTAAACTTCTGCCATCACCAAAGTAAAATGACAGAAGTTTACAACTTTACGACAAGTACGACGTTTACGACGTGGTCATAAATCCTCCCATTAAATAAAAATTAAAATAGGATATCTTTTGAAACATAATTTAACCGCTCGTTCGTGACATAAAGAATAATATTTTCTCTATAATGCTCGAAGTACCGCCTGGCGGAACATTAGCCACAATTTGAAATTTATTGGGAGAATTAAGGTTGGGGCCTCTGCTACACTCCACAATTTTGCTATAAAAGGTTTTTGTCACTGATAAGTCGTGAAATTAGATTTCTTCGGATGAATTGTGGATCGAATATAAACTTTGATTCCTGCATTTGATATGAAGCTTTTCGATTTATCGCTGTCAGAGAAGATTGAGATAGAAGGAAGGGTGATCACAATCTATGCACACTAAATCCCCTGAAACATATATTTTATATTATATTTACATTGATTGAATGCAAACTCGCCCGCGGCGGTTTGTTGAGCGGTTTGTTCCATTTAAATTCAATGCAAATTTGTAAACCCAAAGCTTCTAAACTCGGCCATTATAAAGGTTATGGGGAATTTGAGTGCAAAAGTTGGCGCTGATAACTATGGGCTCAGGCACGTTAAGGGGGGCCACAGTCTTGAGGAGCGTAACGACAACGGTGAAAGATTTGTAGAGCTCTGCAACTTTTACGGTATTTTCATCGGTGAGCATACGGACAACCACAAAATCAGTTGGTCCTCTCTTGATCGGTGTAAAATCATATCGACCACTTTGCCATGAGTAAAGCCTCTTGGACGTGCGAAATAAGAAGAGTGCCGATATTGGGATGTGAAGAGACGATTATCTTATTATCGCTTATGTTTTCAGCGTCCACAACAACATAACGACCATCTTGCGTTAAAAGCAGCTGAGAAAACTAGTCACCCAGATAGTGACATAAATGAAAACTGGGATGCCTTAAAAAATGCGTATAGCGCAGATACCATCCTTGTCACAAACCCGCATTGCCGAAATAAGCCTTGGATGTCCGATGCTTCATGGTAGCGGATTGTTGAAAGAAAAGAGCTGAATGTTTGATTGGCTGCAGCATCAGACGACAATCGAAGCAGCATCAAACTCCTTTACCGTCACAAAGCTTGAGAAGTTCAGCGTATTGTCCGACGCGGTAAAAGTTTATGCGAATTCCCTTCTAGCCGAAGAAGCTGCTAGAAGTAACAACTTAAACGCCGTATACGGTGTCATCAGGAAGTCTACAGATGGTCGTAACTCCTGCCAACATCCGATGAAGGATAGTGATGGAAAGCTACTTATCTTGGAGGAAGATCAAATGAGGCGGCGGAAAGAACATTTCGCCACGGTTTTGAACCGTGTAATCTCTGGTGAAGCTTCCGCTCATATAAATAATTTAGCTAACCAGCAAAATATGCATATACGGTCCACTACCTCGACTAAAGAGGAATTAGTCACTGTATTCATTGCACTTTTAAACGAGGAAAGGCTGCTGGAATCGACGGTTACCTTGCCGAACTTCATCAAGCAGCGCCAAGCGTAACTGCCGAGGTGCTAAACGCACTTGTTGATAAAGCGTGGAAGACAGAGACCTTTCCCACTGAGTGGAAGGAAGGTTTGATCATGGAACTTCCAAAGAAGGGTAGCCTCACAGACTGTAATAAATGGAGAGGCCTTTGCGTGCTTCCTGCAGTTGCCAAGGTAATAGCTAAAATCGTCCTGGAAAGACTAAAGGCCCACTTTGAAAGCACAATTGATAAAGAGCGGGCTGGTTTTCGATCTACGGATTCTCCTGTGTCGATCACATTAACACCTTGCGAATCATCATCGACCAATGCGCTGAGTAAAATTTTCCGCTTCACCTGCTTTTCATTGTTTTTGAGAAGGCTTTCGATAGTGAGAACCGGGATTTTACATGGGCGGCCTTGCACAGGAGGGGCATCCCTGAGAAGCTTGTGGCTATTATTAAATCAACCTATGACGAGGCGAAGTGTGCCCTCTTGTATAAAGGTAAAGTATCGGCTATCGGGGACTTCGCAGTGGAGCTCGGCATCCTCTCACCGATCCTATTCCTCATAGTGATCGGCGATGTATAGTATTTCATGCATCCCTATCCGGACTAGACTCAGGAATTCAACGGACTTTAATGTCTTATCTACAACATCTTGACTACGCTGACAACATATGTCCACTCTCCCATAAAATCATGGATCTGTCTGCAATGGCGTTAGATCTTGAGAGGGAGGCAAGCAAGGTAAAGATTAATATCCACAAGACCAAGGTTCTCAGCCACCCATTGCGAAAAAGAAATCCTACACCTATTGTCATCAATATTAATGGGCAGCCTGTGGATAAGGTGGACAACTTCGTCTACCTGTTGCATTGTTGCCGAAAATGATTGAACGGAGCAGGACATCGCTTTTCGTATCAACCAGGCTAAATGCGCATACGGTATGCTGTCCAAAATCCGGCAAAGCAGTTATCTCAGCATCAAGACCAAGCTGGGCCTGTTTCGCCCCCTAGAACTGTCTGTGCTTTTGTATGGGAGCAGTACATGGAAAGTTTCCGTAAGTGTTACCAGAAAACTGCAAGTTTCCGTCAATTCAAGTCTCGTCGAATTCTAAAAAAAATCTGGCCCGAAACAACATCGAATGAAGAGCTGAGTCAGCGTACAGGTCAGATGCCAATCGTGAATTGATACGAAGGCGAAAATGCCAGTGGATAGGGAATACAGTGCGGAAAGATGATAACTGTATCGTTTTACATAACATGAAATGGAAACCCGTTTCCAACCAAGGCCGACCAAGAGAGGGTCCTAAAATCACATGGCGTCGATCTGTAGCAAACGAGTGTAGGGCGTTGGGGGAGTCGTTTGGGGGAGTTGCACCACATTGCCCAGAACAGAGTACGATGGCTCGTAGTAGTGGTTGACGCCTTACGCCGCACTAGAGGTCAAGGCAAAGTAGTATATGTATATCTTTTTTATAAAAATGATTACTCTATATGTGTATAATATTAAAAAAAACAGAGTTTAAAAATTTCATATAACTCTCCTCTCCCCCTTTGGATGCGTGTTTGGATGTAGTCATACATTGTAGCCTCAATAATATTTACAGTTAAGCATTTCGGGATATTCAGTAAGCCAAATATAGACACATAGTATACTTCTTTGTTTGTGTTTTATTTGTTCTGCTCCTTGATTATCAAGTGGAACAGTGGTTTCAAAATAACTGGAGCAAATGATGCCAAAGTGGACGAAAAGCATGAATTCAGACAGAACTCACTATGCGAATTCATACTGAATCCAACAAATTATATCTTATTGAATACTGATTATGGTATGTCGCGCTTGGTGGCCGTGGTCGTTCGGTCACCGCTCTACGATACTAATCTAGAGCACGGAGTTCAAATCTCGGCGCGACCAAAAACTGTGTGTCTGTCTGGGTACCAATAGAACTCTCACAGTGCTCCGAGCTTGTGTGCAACTTTTCCGTTCTCTCTGCGCACGACGTTAGAGTTTCACTTTTTGAAAGCTTTCAATGAATTTGGGATAAAATCACATACTTTTTGAATGAGAATTCGCTTAAAATCTACAGTTTTAATCCGATTTTCATGAATTTTTGTAAATGGGATCTCCAAAACTAGAAGAAGACTAACGTTTACATAAGATTTCAAAAACAAAAAACACCTTCATCCCCCTTCCCACCTCTAAAAGTAAATCTCCAAATTTATATGCAGTTTTATTCCGATCTTGATGAAATTTTGTATTTAATACCTTCAAGGCTAGGGCAAGGTAACTGTCTACATGAGATTTCGGAAAACCTCCACAATTCTCCTCCTCACACCTAAAAGAAAATTTGCAATTTCATTTTCGGGTGACAAGGGGGATGGGAGTGTTTTTTGTTTGTTTTAAATCTTTTGTAAGCATTAAGCTTCCCCTATCCTTGAAGGTCTATTGTACAAAATTTCATCAAGATTGGAGTAAAACTGTAGATACGAGTACTATTGCAGATTTCCTTTTAGGGCTGAGAAGTGGGTTGGGGGTAGTTTTCCGAAATCCGATATGGACAGTCACTTTCCACTTGCCTCAAAAGTCTAATATGCAAAATTTCATCGAGATCCGAATAAAACTGTACAGTAAATATATTTGCAGATTTCTTGTTAAGGGTGACAAAGGAGATGGGGGTGCTTTTTTTGAAATAATACGTATATTCCGTAGTCTTGGAGCTCCAATATAAAATATTTTATCAAAATCGGAATAAAACTGTTGATAAATTTATAAACTTCCTTTTAGGGGTGGGAAAGGGGATAGGGTGCTTTTTGAAACCTAAGTAGACAACAACATTCCCCTAGACTTTACGGTCTAATATACAAAGTTTCATCAAGATTGACATAAAACTGTAGATATATGTATTTGCAGATTTTGTTTTAAGGGTGGTAAGGGGGATGGGGTGGTTTCCCAAAATTCTATGTAGATAGTCACCTTCCCATTGTCTAGAAGGTCACATAAACAAAATTTCATCAAGATCGGAATAAAATTGTAGATAAATTCGCAGATTTACTTTTACGGGCGGGAAAGGGCAAGAGAGTGTGTTTTTTTTAGATTTTATGTGAACATTATAACCTTTCCCTGGTCTTGGAGCTCCAATATACAAAAATTCGTCAAGATATGTATATAATACAAAAATGCAAATTTATTTTAAGGAGGCCTGGAAAGGAGGATGCGGATATATTTTCAAAATGCCCTACATACAGTAACTTTCCCCTTGTTGTGGAGGTCCAAAATTAAAAATTTCATCAAAATCGAAATAAATCTGTAGATTTGAAGGAAATTTTTCTTTCAAAAACCATGCAATATCGTTCAAAATGCACGCGCACATATGAAAAATTGAAACTGTGACGTCATGAGCTTTCTCACCCGTTCGGTAGCTGAATAACGGACCTGCGCATTGCGTAACCTTCTATACTTACTCAATTGCCCTAACCCCTTGTGGTGTGGGGCATAGCGCGTCAACTGCTTCATGTGGCTCAGTTGACGTTTCGTTGGCATAAACTGGTTTCGGAGAATGCAGTTGCCAGCATGCACCTCCTGCACATCCATGGGCACGAACGTCGTCGTGGACGGGACTCGAACCCGAAACGCCGGTAGTCAAACATGAGACTGATGTCTCAACACACTGCGCCCCCCAGTATAGTTTAAATTGGATATGATGATCTTCGAAGATCTATTTCCCCCCATGAGCAACAGTGAGTTTCTCATCTGTGAGTTGTAAATGCAAGCACAAAGCTCTGAAATGTTCGCCTCGTGAGAAGTAAGCATATTTCGCAACGTCTCGCATCGATAAACATAATGAACTTTTGAAAAATTGTGTTTCGTGAGAGGTTCAAGGGGAAACAATTGATTGTCGTTGAATGAAATTTAAAACAAATGAGCTCAATTGAAATCATGCACGTTTGCCCCTGACCCCGTGATAATACCCAAAAGAAAATACGTCGTCATGTATTTCGGCCTTAACACTTTCTTCATTGTCGTCAGAAGCCCAGTAATAAATTTCCAGCTCATATTAAATCATAAGGACTCAATTCTGTTGCATTTCGCCGGATAGTATTCAGATTCAGTTCTTCGTATCTGAGAACAGAAAACCACTTCAACTTCTCACCATTTCAGATAAAATCCTATAAAAGTCATATATCATTCAATTGTCATAAAAACGTTATGTTACATTTGATCCAGTCCCCCATTTTAGATCCTTTCACACATATAAATCCATACACTACGGTGGTTTATACTCGTATGTGAAAAGGTTCACCCACCCATTTATAAATGTCTGAGCTGAAGTTCATAGGAAGGATAGAGACATAGTAGCACAATGTGCTAGAAATTCATTCAGACGCAATGTTGAATGGTGGGACGACCATCCATAAATCATTCGCATCTGTTTCCAAAGATTCCTGTACGCACCTAAAATCTTTCAAATGTTCTGTTTGAAGCATGTACTCGTATCTGTTTGAAAGCATAGCAAAGTGAAATTTAATTCTTGGATGGTGTATGCGTAAATATGTCACTTGCTACTTGGGAAAATAAAACAGATTAAACACACCCAAGCGTACACCTATTATTAATTTCTAGTATTTCTACACGATATTTTAATCTGAATATGCCTTGCTATTGGGACATTAGGTAAATAAAATTAATGGTAATAAATTTTCCGTTACCATCTTGCGACTCCTCTTCCCTTCTCCTTTATCGTAAATCATATGAGCTAGACAACTTTACGTGCATTCGATTGGATCTGATCCTAAATGAAAATAACGCCACGGATTGCAAATTCGGATAGGAAAGTGATATGAATACCAAAATATATAGGTATATTTAATCTACTTATGTACTAAGATCAGTTTTTCGTGCGAAATCTCATACAGAAACTGTCAAAACTTAGGTTCGGACGAAAAATTTTCGCTCTCCCTGTACTAACATATACTGTATTTCATTCGGAGAAAAAAGTCTCCATATCATTATGAGCAATTTCCACGCGAAAACAATTACTTGGCACTTTATTTCGCTTGAAAACCGTTCTTTTGAGTAGAAGGGAAGTTCAAGTGTTGTGTATAGTGCCGCGGAAATGTATTGTGAGCAAGTCTGCACTGTTACTTTTTCGTGGGGGAGATAAGTGCAACATATTCGCACGAAGAGGTTAGTACCAGCATTTAGCAGAGACACCTAGCCATTTGATCTTAGGAGATTTCATATCAGATCTGAGTCTGCCTGAACCGAAAACCAGCCAGTGGTTTTTTATGAAAATGTATTCAGATCCTACTAAATCAAACGCACTCATGGTCATCATAACTTAACACTTTTCTTGATCACAAGACGAACACAGACATAGGACGCGTTTTTGGCCCGCCCCATATAAAAAATATGATGGACGGGCATATATAGGTAGTCGGGCAAAAGACCTATTCCATAGTCCTCCACGTGGGCGCTCCCTGGTAACGACAGTGGGTCCAACCGCTGACGGCTAAGTCTTAGCGATAAGACAGTTTGGAAAAAGGCATAGTAGCTGTACCCCCTGTACCCCGAATGGCTGACCAATACCTAAGCGTCTCAGATTTAGTAGGATGGAATGACTTGTGTAGTTGGACCTGCAACATAGTTGTGAGAACTCCAGCACGTTTATTAAACCATGTGAAGCAGCTATCTCCGAGGCCATCCCCTGAATGGAGTTAAGCGATGTGCTGACAACTCTTCCTTGTAAAAACTACTCCACGTCAAGAAACCTGGAACCAAAGCCTCGGATTGGACGGATCAACAACGACGACCACGCAAACGACTAACAGATTATTATTTTGGATTCTGGAATGTACGCTTCCTAAACAAACGGGGCCCGAGAAGGCCCTCCTTCAACAGGTCGAAAAGTACAAACTGAGCATTACTGCAGTCCAGGAAATAAATTGGCTTGGCAGCTAGATCAATGACAAGAAATCGCACTCAATGTTTACAAGTGGCAAACCATCAGGTCACATGGAGTTTGGAGTAGCATTTATTGTGAACAATCACCTTAAACCGCACATTATTGACTTCAAACCCATATATGAACGGCTGTGAGCGATTCTCATTAAGACTCGATTCTTCAACCTCAACACGTTTTTTATGTATATTTTCAATTTCGCCCCAGAAAGTTTTTTGCTAGGTTTAATAATTACAGAGATGAAAGACAAAAACTAAGTATTCATACAATAGTATGAGCGTGTGACGTAGGTATCTAGAGAGCAAGACGATATCTTGTCTTCCTTGTACATATCATGGTCCACGGCGTTCGTGGCCATGGATGTTTGTGTTGTCTTCCCCCTGTGGTGCGGTGCGTAATCATAAGCCACAACATCTCCAGAGCTGTTCGTAGGTGGGCGGTTTAATGGGAGCAGGAACTTCATGCAGACAATGTGCATCGTCCGAAACTGATTTATGCCAACGAAACGTCAGCTAAGACACATGAAATAGTTGATCCTTCTGAATGAGCGCCAACCTCCCCTATAAACGGACCATATCGGAAACTCACTTTTCATGCATATGGTCGTTGCCGATTGGTACTTTTGGTATCACCACCAGGTCTGTACAAGTCTAGGGTATATACACCAAAGATTAGACATTATAACGATACCCTACTTCATACAAATTAACGGGAGTGACTAGTAGTTGCATATGTGTTGGTTCCCATATGCGTACACAAAGGGGTAATGCCAACTAAAAGCGCGTTGACATGATCAAACTACGGTTTGACAAACTAGGATTTGATAAAAAGTTGAGTACCGTCCAACTACGGTTTGACAGAAGCACAAGACATCAAACCAGTTTGACAAGCGGTTCACACGTTCAAGTAGGTGGTTTGTCAAACCGTAGTCTGATCATGTCAACGCGCTTTAACAAGCATGTGACTCACACAATGAAACTTTATAGACAGTTGTCATTACTGAAGTGTTGCCGTCTCTATCTCTCTCAAGGCGATTTACCTTTGAATTATTGGCACCGCGAGGGGTATCTTAAATCCTTAATTTGTACGAAGTAGGGTATCTTTGGAATGTTTAATTTTTGTATACGCTTCGGACTCCAGATCGGTTTGGATTGTATTTGCTTAGATTAAATTGGCAGTGAGGATGTATTCGAATTCAGTTTTTGCTTTACATTTAAGTTGGGATTTGAATGCTCAAGACATACCTTGAAGCAAGAAAAGACTGAACTTTTCCCTATATTTCCTTTCTCTGTTATGTTCTGCATTGTTGTTTCTTTGGGGGTATTCTGTCCAGTTCTAGTTACAAAAGAACACGGCTACATTAGTTTTTTTTAGTCGGGATTGGTTTTCAACGAAATTTGATTAGTTAATTTAATGGCAACGTGACGAGGCTAGTAGTCCAAGAATGGTGGTTTATATAAGCAACCGAGGTTGAAAGTTTTGCAGTGCTTTTGTTTTCTGTGTACATTTATGTTTTTGAGGTGCTGAATACGAATCCGGGGTTTTTCAACAAAAAATCAGCTGGGAAATTTTTTTATTAAAAAAAATTAGGGTTTTTTTTTGCGGTTATTTTAACTTTACTATTTTTATTGTTTTGAAACAAGATTTTTTTTTTTACTTTAATGGTATTCAGGGTACTGAATGCAAATCTGAAGTTTTGCCAACAAAAACTTTGACCAAGTAACCCTTTTTAGACTAAAATAACGAAATTACATTATTCCGGTTTTGTTTTGTCTAAGCTTTTGTTGCACTTCTTCGGTTTTTCCCTTTTCTTTTTGAAATTACCGTAAATTTGCTAAGTAAGAGTTTCTATTTTATAGTAGCGTCCTCACACGGGCACAGTAGGTACAGTACAGTCGCGATAATTTCAGCTAACAACAACCAGCTTGGTTGAGACTATCGGTATTGTGAAATTATTGAAACAATGCTTCAATGATATTTTCATAAGTGCATTTGTTGCGAAATTGATATTATCAAAAAGTCAGTATAACAGTGAATTTAAATTATAGAGTATATGACAGTACAGCCGCGATAATCTCAACCTTTAATAATTTCAACTAAATAAATTAAATAAATTATACATTATAAGTTTATTAAATTTATTTAGTTGAAATTATCAAAGGTTGAAATTATCGCGACTGTACTGTATTTCTTATTCATGATAATCACCTTGAAATGAGTAATCCTATTCTATTATGTATATGTATATCCAAAAACAAACAATAATATGTATGCATTACTTTTAGATGCTACGATTAAATAAAATGACAAAATTCAATTTACCGATTAAAAGCATGACGTGTATTTACATTGGGCATTGTAGTCGAACTAATCAGTCGTCCCGCATTTCGTGGTCCCAACAGAGCAATGTCCAAATTAATCAATACATGCATACTGGTCACACTCGTCTACCAATATTATACATTTAAAGTGCTCGGTCTAATAAGTCTAAGTATCAACTTCACAAAACGACGATCGAAAGTATCTCCCGCATCCTTAGTTTATAGTTTAATTTTAGATGTATTCATTCTGATTTGCATTTGCCTGGTCGCTAAATCTGGGCATGAAGTTAAGTACATTAAACAGACTTCGTTTAGTCAAGGAATTTTAATTGTGAGTTCTGGTATAGGTATTGCTTCTGTCATCTATATAATGATCCTTCAGCTAGTAAACCGCCACAAGCTCGTCTCCCTTTTGAATATATACTTGAAATTTGTGGACTATCTCATAACATACACTGTACCAAAATTTTACACTCGGCAGTTTTTATTACTTCTACTACTGAGATTATGGGGTCCATTTAATGTACTGATTATTCAGATTACTGTCATGTTTTTGCTGAAAGAGAATGAAAGACCTCTATTTATCCCTACCATTTTGATGTCGGTTTTTCTTATACAAACATTGGCGGCTATGGTAAGTGTTCACTATATTGCTCTTCTATATCTATGCCGATTGAACGAGGTCGTTGACCGAAGACTCATTCAAATTTTGGAAAGTCTAAACGCGTATTCGGGGAAATTATTATTGCAAAAGTGTGGTGAAGTAAGTGATGAAATTGACAGTATAGCTGAAATTAAATCGTTTTTGTACAGACTAAGTATAGATACGGACAAAACATTTCAAAGTTACCGGACAATATCCTTTGTGCATTGGTTCTTCGATATGGTTTTGAAGTCGTTTCTTTTCTATTTTATGATGCTGAGAGTAGAGAAGAAGAATGCATTTCAAATCGTTCTAATCTCCGAAGGGACGCTATTCACGATGATGGAACTTGTCCTTTTCACATATGCATGCGATTTACTTAACGGGAGCAGTGCAAAGACATTGGACGCAATAGTGGAAATTAATGGAGTCAGCGATAAACGATTGGACAGAAGTGTAAGTATAGAAAAGGTGTGTTTTTTGCGACTTTATCCGGGTGCGGGGTAAATTAGCCTAACAAGTACACATTACCAGAGCCGTACAAAGGAAATTTGGCGCCCGAGGCGAAGATTCAATATGGCGCCTCATACATAAATCGAAGAATATATAATAATATACAGCATCCCTGCAAAACCACAAGCACTATCTGTAATCATTCAGTTATGGGACAACGGGAAAAATTAACTCAGTTACTTTTCACCGTGCCCCATGTGTGTGATTTTTTTATCTCTGTTCTTCGTTAGCTGACGAAAACAGTACACAACCGTACAAGATTATACATGACTAATAGATATCATATATCGCATTCCAGAGCGTCAGAAGCCAAGAGAGAAAATTAAAATCGTTCATGTGGGTAGACTTGCACCATATCGTGGGAATGATGTGGGCTGGACCTTAGCGATTCCTGGCCGGAACAAACAGTCTAAAGAGCAGGCAGTGTAATATACGTGGAGTATGTCACTTTATAATGGCATTGATAGGTCTTGAGGCTTCTATCTTGTATCGTCTCGAACAATATCGAAGCTTAGATGCAAACCACATAATACACGAATTAGGACACGACTACTTCCCTTACGTAGGCTCCACTCTCTATGCGAGCGCCGCGGCTTAATGGATTTTTACCCTCTGTATAGCAGCTTAGAACGCTCTCTTCGCTCGCTCTATATGCTACAGCGGTAAAGCCATTCATGTAAAGCTTTACGCATGGTAAAGCTGGATTGACACGGTCAAAGTAAACCCTGACAAAGCACTTTGACAAACAACTTTGGCGTAATTTTGAACTGCCGCTCAAAAATAAAGTTGGATAATGCTAAATTTTTCTCTAAAAATTTGATCAAAATATGTATGTCAAGTTTGTGACAACTGAAAAAATTGAATAAGTTCACCGAAAAAATAACTAGATCAGGAAACATACGTAATTTGTGGGCAATTCTATAGTCCAAGCCAACCAAGTTTTGCAAAGCAAAACATTTGCTGGGGCAATTAGATAGCTGTAGCCAGATCAGCTGAGTAACAGCTACGCGGCTCAGGTAATTAGGGTGGAATGAATTACGTAGTCAGATCTACAACTGTGTGAACTCTGGCACATTATGAACCACCTGAAGCAGCTATCACCGAGCCCACCCCTGGATCGGGTTTAGGGATAGGCCGACAACCCACCCGTGTAAAAACTAGTCCATGCCAAGAAATCTGAAACAAAAGCCTCGGATTGGACGGATCATCAACGACCACGAAAAGGTTTAACGGATTATTCTTTTGGATCCTGGAGTGTACGCTCGCTGAACAAACCGGGGGTCATGAAGGCACTCCTTCAACGGGTCGAGAGTAACAAACTGAGCATCACTGCAGTCCAGGAAACAAACTGGATTGGCAGCGACATAGACGACAAGAATTCGTACACAATTTTTAAAAGCAGCAAGGAGTTTGGAGTTCATAGTGAGCAAGCAGCAACGATTATCCAGTGTATTGGATGTCCGATCCTATCGAGAAGCAAACTGAGAATCAGACCATCACTTGGTGAAGAAAACCTATCGGTGTAGAATTTCTTCAGTGCACCAATCGAGAATCAAACCTTCCCAAAATCTTTACGGTTGACAAGCTCTTGAGCGATGCTACGACGCAGGCATTTACTGTCTCCCTTGAGCAAATACTATCACCTATGCTACACGACATCAGTAACACAGGTGTACACGGGTTCTGGTAAGAACTTAAAGGTATCATCAAGGAAGTCGCAGAGAAGGTCGTGGGATATTAAGCCTGTCGAGCGCGAAGTTTGACGAAGAATGCAGAAAATCACTCGATGCAAAGAACGAGGCCTACAGATAATATATCCAACGTGCAACTAGAGCCAAAAAAGAAAAATATTACGAGCTACGGCGAATATCGAATAGAATAATTAGGCATTAGGAAGGGAAATACTTTGATGAACAGTTGCTGATCATTACTGAAACCCTAGTTAATAGAAATACCAGACAAGCATATAGACTAGTAAATACAATTACGAGCGGCTATCAACCGAGGACTAGGCTCTGTAAGGACATGGATGGAAACATCATCAGCGACACCGATAGCATCAATAAACGATGGGCGTCCTATTTTGAAGAGCTTCTGAATCCAACATCGAACGTCCCCATACAAGAAACCCAAATCGATGGCGTTATTACTGATAACGACTCTACTACACAACCTACGACAGTAGACAAAGTTGATCTCGCCCTGCAAGACAAGATTCCAGCTGAGCTAAAATCCGGTCGAACGGGTCTTTTAAATGCCTTACACTAACCACTTCTACGAATCTGGGAGGACGAGGTGATCCCAAATGATTGGTGCAGGAGCATCATCTGTCCCATCCACAAAAAGGGAGATAAATTGCGGTGTGGAAATTACAGCGGCATTTCGCTAGTCTGTACGTCCTACAAAATATTGACGGATGGATGATATAATAAAACCGCACGCCGAACGAATCAATGGCGAGTATTAAGGCGATTTCAGATCTGGTCGCTCCACAACCGAACAACTTTTTACGGTTAAGCTAATCCTGCAAAAGTGCTGGGATGGAATGTTGGCGTGTACCAGATCTTTGTCGACCTTAAGCAAGCATACGACAGTATCGAACGTGGTGTACTGTACAACATCATGCTGTAATTTGGTATACCGGCTGACAAAGATAACGATCGATGGCCAACTCCGTCTCACAGGTCAGGACAGAACAGGTTAACTGATCCTTTTGAAACATATAATGGTTTGAAGCAGGACGATGGACTGGCGCCGATGTTCTTCAACCTAACACTTAAATATTCGGGTAATGGAAACGGACACCAGCGGAACGCTACTCATCAAGTGGACACAATCGATGTCGTACGCAGACGACATCAACATCATGTCCCGACAACTGACCGACGCAGCAGAACGAGGAGAAAACAAAAATAATGATGCAATCAAGAACCAGCACAATCGAAAAGCCAACGTAGGGGACCTCAGCATCGAATTCGTAGACGACTTCATATACCCGGGTAGCAAACTGGTAAAGGACGCTAACGAAACTGAAATCAAGCGACGGATACAGCAAGCAAATAAGACTTTCTTCTCGGTTCTCCCCATAATGAAATCGAAGCACATAAACACGAAGCTCTGAGTGTATAAAACCATCATACGACCAGTGCAATGGTAAGGCTGCTAAACCTGGACCCTAACCCAAGCCTCCAAAGAAAATGCTAAACACATTCGAACGGAAAGTCCTTCGGCGAATTTTTGGAGCAGTTTACGACCGAGATGGATGGCGCATTCTGTACAACCATGAGTTGTATGAACTGTACGATGAGCTGGAAGTTTCGAAAATCGTCAAACTACAACGTCTTCAACGAATGAACGATGTTCGCATGCCCAAACAAGTAACGAATGGACGACGAGTCGACGGAGCGAGACTGCGAGAAAGACCGAGAGGTCGTTGGGAGAGTTCAGTATATGCTGACGCCGAGCAACTACTGGGCTTCTAAGATTGGAGGATGCGGTCACGTGACGTGAGGACAACGATCCAGGCGGCCAAAGCCCGATATCGAGCTGTTGCGCCACGATGATGATGAGGAAACATAATTGGAGCAGTAAGCAGCGGCAGTAAGCAGCGGCAGTAAAGATAACAGTGCAAAATCTATGGAATTCGGTTTTCTTTAATGTCCCTGCCACTGCACCTGTTGTGGTTAGGCCTTAACGTCGACACACCCCCTCTAATTGCCTTGACCCCTCCAGGGGCTTGGGCGCGTTAACATCTCTAGCATTTTTATGCCTTGTTGACGTTTCAATAGCATATCTACTTTTCGGAAGTGCAGTTGCTAGCATGCACCTCCTATCCGCGCCGTCTTTATACTGATAAGCTCGGAGCACTGTGAGGGTTCTATTAGTACTCACAGGCAGTTTTTGATCGCGCCGAGATTTGATCTCCGAGCTCTAGATTAGTATCGTAGAGCGGTGACCGAACGATCACGGCCACCGAGCGCGACCGACACACACGGCAAGCATTTTGGTCGCGAACATGCATAGAACCACGTGAAACTCAATAGAAAAGAAATCTCTTCGTTTCCACCGTTCTATGATATTTGATGGTTCGATGGAAGTTCGGTTGTGGTTGTGCGCGTTCATGTGTGGCGACCTTTAGGGAACATTCTTACTTTGATCAGTTAGAAGAAAATTAAGAGAGACAGCCGATCTTCTTTTTCATCCAAATTTCTTGGATTCTGTTTTTGACCGGGGCTCTAGCGGCAGGATGAGGAAGTGTTAAAGGTCGACATACACGACAAGCATTTTGGTCGCGAGCATGCATCGAACCACGTCAAACTCTATACACGACAAGCATTTTGGTCGCGAGCATGCATCGAACCACGTCAAACTCTATTGGAAAAAAATCTGCTCATTTTCACAGTTCTATGATATTTGATGGTTCGATGGAAGTTCGGTCGTGGTTGTGCGCAATCTGTGTGGCGACCATTAGGAAGAACAAACGTCATGTTATGCTTTTAAGCGTAGAATGAAAACCATGTCTTGAATTGAATGTATTTCATATTTTTAATTTTCTGCAAAATTATTTTGTTCGTTTTACTTTCATGCTCTTGGGACTGCATGTTTCTATTTTTAATTTAAAGAAGTATTACCAGTTTGTTGGAAAATATATTTTTCACAGGTCAAATGTGCCGGACGAACGCGAACAAAACTATAACAGGCTGAACAGCTGATTTTCGTTGGCTTCGACTTGGGGACGTTTTTCGCGTTCATACTGAACAGCATTGCACACTGTAAATGTCACTGCGAATGCCACTGTCGTTATTATAATTGGTTCTTCACTGTTTTACTGCCGCTGCTTACTGCCCTAATTATGTTTCCGATTAGCATTCTACGACTTTTGATTTAACCCGTGGCGTATTACGCCTAGTACGCACTGGGATTCATTTGAATAGATTCTTTTGCATTTCGCCTGTCTTGACTCATTGTTTCCGTAAATATTGTATGTCTTTTCTGCATTTTGCAATAAATCTAAGTAGGCGAGATTCTGGCAAGACGCAAAAGAATTTATTCAAGAGTCCCAGTGCGTACTAGGCGTTAGATTTAACGCGTGTTTGTCATTTTTCTAAGTGTAGAAGTGACGGTAGATGTGAACTGTATCAACTACCTGATTTATCAAAAGTCCACGTTGATGTATACTCTTACCAAAGTATTACTACGAGTACATTGTCAGAACGTACTTTAATCATGTCAGTCTAGCTTAAGACCCTTTCAGAGGACTACTATTCATCACATTGATTGTAATTAATTTAGCATAAGACTTTTCTATGGATGATTGTGAACAAATTATTGACAAAATACTAACAATTGCATTAAATATTCACTCGCTTTCAATTACATTAGAGCATCACTCAAGTGTCCTTCAGTAAACTCTATCATATGAAAACGTTATTAGATTAATATCCTTGCAATCGGGATCAGTCCCAGAAATACACTACAGTCAAGCGTGAATCATGACAAAATTCTTATTTATTTTCGGTGAAGCTCTTATCCTGTATACCTACTATCAAGCCAAAATACTGGGACAATCATCTTTTGTACTTACTACCCCTAAAAAGGACGCAGCTGACTTACCGATATGGTCGACAGTATACTGTGCCGCAGTGAATGTTTTTTTGCTAACCAGTATGTGTCTTTCGCAATTCATAATTTTTATGGATTCAGTGAAAGAGAACGGTGTAGTTAATACCGCGCACATAATGAATCTTACATTCACGATGGTGATGACTTTTGGCGTAATTATTTCGCAATTCCTAAATCGAAAAAGTGTTACTTCTATTTTGGAAGGAACTGTTAATGCCATAAGGCAGCTGCAGCCTCAAACTGAATTTCAGCGGTGTTTCTACACAAAGCAATTCGTTATTTCGCTTCTTCTAAAGTTCTGGACTCCATTCAATCAAATCATCTGCATCAGTCTCGCCATACTACCCATATTTGAACGGAAGGAAGCTGCCATTACACTATCCTGGCTGATGGTTTTATTAATGAATATTGTGATTACTGCTGTTATGAATGTTTATTATTTGGGAACACTTTGTATTTGGCGAATGTATGAGATGAACAATTACAAATTAATTAAGGCATTTGGGGAGATAAGTAATATCAATTATGCAATTAATAATGGACAATATCGTGGTACGTTGATGCAACACTGTTGTAACGCTAGTGATACGTTTGAGGATATAATTCATGCTTACGCGCACATTCATCGGAAAAGCGTCGAGCTGCAAAAAAGCTTTTTATATCAAACGCTTATCATATTTCCGTGCTACTTCGTGGGCAATATAACAGATCTTTATTACTTCTATGAAATCATTTGGAATATAACCCGTTTCGACAATTTGTACGTATTGCCATCGATTTGGAGAATGATCTATCAAAATGTGGATGTGTTTTTGCTGTTAAATGCGGCGAGTTTAGCAAACAGCATGCCTAACAAAATCGACAATATAATACGCACATATGAGGATAATTTTCTGAATTTGGATGACCGACTAATGAGAAAGGTATGTCGTTTTCAAATAAGGATGTACAGACTCAAGCTACTATATCTAGATCTTATTATATTATATTTACATAGACACCTCTTCTCAAATTGAATCTGCTTTTTTATATTTTTATTTAGGTAAGTATGTACATCTGTGATCTGAAAAATCCGATATAACAAAATCCTGGGGTTGAATTTGACATACCAGCTCGGAATATATTCTATTACACCACTCGAGAGGCAGAGGATTAAGCATTGCATTGAATAGGGACTGTGACGAACAATGTGCGGCTGAAAGTGACGCGCCTTCTATCCGTTTTGAGTTCGTTTTAACCCTCTGTATACAGGGTGAATAAAATCCCACTCCCACAAGGTGGGGTCTGACATACCCCAAAAGATATCTAACATAATATTTTTATATCTTAACTTTTTCAGAATTCGACATGAAACTATCATTCAAGCATTCATAACAAATGGAAATCACTAAAATATGGAGATGATTCCTCGTTTGTATAGCTTTTATTTGACAATTAATGAAAGTACTACTTTTTTCACCTTGTCATTTTGGCATCGAAAATGCATTTTTATCATCCGATTTGTATGGAGATTTGCATACCTACTCGTATTACACCTTAATGGCCTGTATCAAATGGTTTAAATAGTATCGTTTGGAGGGAAAACGTTGTATTTCCAGCTACTGAGTAAAAGAGCCACTGGGCGTACATAGTTTAGCAATAGTAGCATATTTTCTAGGGCTGGTGTCTGTCAGACCCCACTGTGTATACGGAGGGTTAAAGTATCTGATAATTTTCCATAGCTGTGATCTACCGATTGGGTCCTTATAGTCATTAAACGTGCCATACACCCAGCGATCGATCGGCCGATCAATTTTGATCTGCCAATATTTTAGTGCGATTTTCGTGCGATCTGTCGGTGACGATCGATTGGATGGTGTACCTATGTGATTATCGCAAGTGAATGTCAAATTACCAAATTATTAAATGATGAAATTTGAAGGATTCTAATGATTTAAATGGCTCTGCAATTGAAATATCAAATAAGTAGGATACGAAAAGACCACACAAATCCAAATAGTTAACAAAAGTTAATATAATAGGTTGTATTGGCAGTGAGTCACTTATTTTTTGAATTCGTCGTTATCGCATCACACAAAAATCATTCAGTGTGTGTGCAGTGAAGATTGGCAGGTATTTTGTGGCGATCCTCGGCCGATCGATCGGATATTATACATATGTGCTTATAGGAAGTGGTTTAAAGCCAAGTTGTGGTTTAGTTTTGACTTTTTTTATACCCTTCATGAATGTGATAGGGTATATTAACCTTGTCATGAAGTTTGCAACGCGCAGAAGGAGGCATCTTCGGCCATATAAACTATATATGTATGTATATATTCTTGGTCAGTATGATGAGATGAGTCGATTAAGCTTTGTCCGTCTGGTTGAATTTTATGTAAACTAGTTCCTCAGTTTAAAAGCTATCGATCTGAAATTGCACTAAGCCTTCTTCCTATTGCACGCTGTAAATATGTCGGAACCAATGGAATCGGACCACTACGTCATATAGCTGTCATAGGAACGACTGACCCAAAAGTCGGTCTTTGTGTGAATTTTTTTTTATTTCTAAAGATATCCTTCTCCAATTTTGCGCAAAGCCTTCTTTCTATTGCACACTGTCAGAACTAACGGAATCGGACTACTCCGTCATATATAGCTGAAATAGGGACGACTGGTCCAAAAGTTGGTCTTTGTGAGAAGAACTTTTTTATTTCTAAATGAATCTTTCTAAAATCTCATATTGTTCAATAGTACCCTTTGCCCAATCACATTGCCGAATCTGGTTGAAATGGCTAAATTTGGCTGAAATCGGCTAACTATTTCATATATCTCTCATAGGAACAGTGAAATGGGAACAGGTTTAACTACTAATTTCAAAGTAGCAAATGCACCACAAATCAAAACGAAAGTATGGTACTTTGAATATATAGCCATGGAATGAGCTTGCCCTGTATGTCTCCATAGAAACTGTGGCTCCAAAATCTGGGTACTAAGTCGGCAGTCAGCTAACTCAGTAGACTTACGAAATTCAAATATTGACAATAATTGACGTTTGTTTATGGACAATTCGACATTGTGGTCAACATTATGTCAATATCGAAACGCCAACTGAGTAGGCTGATTGTCGATAATTTGACAAAAATTGACATTTGTTTATGCACAATTCTACAGAACAGTCAACATTTGTCAGTATTAAACGCCAACTGAGTAGGCTGACTGTCGACTTATTCACCAGATATTGGAGCCGGTGATAAACGAGATATGCTCATTCCATGTACTGTATGTTCTAAGGTATGATACCGGCAAGCTAGCCTAAGGCTAGCTTGTTTTTATTTATGTTTTTTTTGGGTGCAGATTCCGAATCTGAGCCTGAGCATTGCCATCTAAAAATACAGGCCTCCGCACAGCTGATTTTGATGGCTTAATTACGTAATTACTTACTTCTACAATTTTGTCATAGAGTCTGTGAAAAAGAATCCAGTGGTCGGCGACTGACGGCGGTGAGTCCCCGGTTTTTGTGCGTTTCGTGTTTAGTTTTCCGCGTTAAGTGTTTATTTGTTGATTAAATTCCATCTAGTGATCCGAGAAAACAAACACGTGCGCCATGAAAATGTGTCGTGCAATCAAAAGACGTATTTTTTCAAGTGTTAACTGTTCGGCAATGCTCTGCGACTAATCTCCGGGACTGCGGCTTCGACCAAATTGCTGCAAGTGTCCACAAAATGTGTTTTTAGAGGACGAAAATGCCTTCTGACGCAATTAAAACTGTAAAAATATGTCGTGCCAGAGACATGGTCGTTGCACCGCAAGGAATTAATGACGTAAAATTGACGTCAAAATAGAAGTTGAATTCACCACGATCAGCTGAGCGGAGGCCTGTATTTTTAAGTGGCAATGATGATACTCACACACGCCTATGTGCATTATTTACCATACACGTTGTTTATGGTTATTTTACGAGTATTAGTAGTTGTGGAAGGCAGGCTCATCATCATCATAGTAGCGCTATGGCCCAACGTCGGGCCTTGGCCGTTTGGACCGTTTTCCTCCAGTTGTCTCGGTCACGTCCTCCAATTTCGGAAACAAAACTTCAAAACTATAATCTACTTGAGACCTGCGTCAATATTCGTTTTAGGCTGCATGAATCTATTATGTATAAAGGGCTATTTACTCGTTAGACTTACCAGTTGCTTTAGACCACTCATTATTGGACCTCCCATCAAACCAGCCATTAGACCACGCATGAGTCCACCTACCAGACCGAGACCAGCCATTAGACCACGCTTCAGACCATGCATTAGATCACCTATTAAGTCGCTCTGATAGATGGTCTAATGGCTGGTCTGAAAGACGGTTTCATGCGTGGTCTAACGTGTAAATAAATAATAGCTGCATTTTTTAAAGCAGTAATGGACGGGTTGGTGGGCATCCGAAGATGCCAGTGGGGATGGAGCCTAGAGTTGCCACAATGACCGTGAATGTCCGGCAGTGCCATCTGGCGAACAAATAAGCCCATCAACGAACCAAGCAGCGGCCTGTGCTTGCTGTAGCTCAGTTTCGGAAACGTGGGCGGGGTTGTCGCTGCTCGGCAAAAATTGGGAATAAACAAAAATGGGGCGACAAGGATGGAATGGTTGGCGGATGGCTCATATGCCCTCGCTCTCGCATCGGGGCCCGGGTATAATGGGACCCTCGACCTCTAGTTTCATGCCACCGGCAGATCATTACTCATCAGGGGGCAGGGGCTGCTTTCGATCTTTCGGTGGAATCAGCACGGCCTGAATATGGTTCAGTACAAAATCCATAAAAAAAAACAATTAACTCGTAATAAGTCGAGCGGTCTTTGACTTCTTAACATTGACTTCAGTCATTGGCCTAGATGAGATTTTTTTATAAAGATCAAACTCATTAGGTGAATACGTGTTAACAATGAGATTAACTATTCATTTTCAAATCCATTAGCACTTCGTCAAAGTATCCTTCGGGAAATTCTACCGCATGAAAAATTCAACGTTATTAGATTAATTCGATGGTAACCTGTTCTGGTCGTACTCAGTCTAACGTGAACCATGGCGCAATTCTTATTTATTTTTGGTGAAGCCCTTATTCTGTACACCTATTATCAAGCCAAAATTGTTGGACAGTCGTCCTTTGTATTTGTAACTAATCCCAAAAAGGACGCAGCTCATGTACCGGAATGGGCGACGGCGAGAGTATACTGTGCCTCCGTGAATGTTGTTTTATTGATGAGTATCTGTTTTTCCCAGTTCACCATTTATATGGATACAATGTATTTGCAAGAGAATGGAGTAATGTTTACCGCGAAATTAATGAATGTTACGTTCAAAATGGTCATGATTTTTGGTCTAATTATTTCGCAATTTCTGAAACGAAAGTCTGTTACTTTCCTTCTGGAGAAAACCATAAATGCCATAAGAGAACTTCAAACTGAATTTCATCGGTGTTTTTACACGAAACAATTTGTTATTTTGCTTCTTCTAAAGTGCTGGACTCCATTCAATCAAATCATCTGCACCAGTCTCGCCATAGTACCTACTTTTCAAAGGAGGGAAGCTACTATTACCCTATCCTGGATAATAATGTTTTTAGCTAATATTACGACGGATGCTATTATAAATACATATTACGTGGGAGTGCTTTGTGTTTGGCGAATGTATGAAATGAACAATTACAAATTAATTAAAGCATTTAAGAAGATACAACGTATAAAGCATACTACTCGTATTATTAATAATAGAAAATGGCGTGGCATGTGGATGCAACAATGTTGTAACGCTAGTGACAGTTTTGAGGACATTATTCAAGCTTACGTGCGGATTCATCTAATAGGCGTAGAGTTGCAGAAAAGCTTTATGTATCAAATCCTTACCATGTTTTCGTGCTACTTTGTGATCAACATAACAGACTTTTATTATTTCTATCATTTCGTTTGGAATACAACCTATTTACATAGATTGTATGTATGGCCCTCGATTTGGAATATGATCTATCAAAATGTGGATGTATTTCTGTTAATAAATGCAGCGAGTTTAACGAATAGTATGCCTAATAAAATTGACAATCTAATACGTTTATATGAGGATAATTTCCAGAATTTGGATGTACGATTAACCAAAAAGGTATGTTGCTATTTTAGTCAGTATATGACTGTGTTTATACAGTACCACTTAATACGGCATTATTCCATAGAGTTCTATCACAATATATAAATATACGAGTATATTACTTAGAATTCGTATTTGTACCGCGGTATAAACGCACACAAGTATATGTAAAAATTATGATTCAGTTAAAAGTTACTATGGGCAAAATCGTGTTTATTGGCGAGGCACATGCCGACCTAATAGTTGGTACTAACCTTTTCATGCGAAAATGTTACACTTATCTTTCCCACGAAGAAGTGACATTGTAAACTTGGACGCAACACATTACCGCGGCGCTCTACACAACACTTGAACTTCTCATCTACCCAAAAGAAGGGTTTTCAAGCGAAATAAACTGCAAAGTAATTGTTTTCGTGTGAAAATTATAAAAATGTGGGGACTTTTTTCTTCGAATGAAATATGTTAGTACTGACAGACCGAAAATTTTTCGTGCGAACGAAACTTTTGACAGTTTTTGCATGAGATTTTGCAAGAAAAACTGATCTTAGTAACCTAGCTTAACGGTGAATAAGCAGAATTATCACATCACTGAAAAAGTGGTGAACCACGTAACTGACAAAAGCAGATTTTACGGGTGGGATAAAAAACTGTTTATGTTAATGTTTAACGTTTGATAAAATATTTTAGTAGTTTGATAATACAATAGATGCGTTTTTTTAAACAACGGGTTAGCAAACGACCAAGCAAAAAAAGGTCGAGAGCAGCCAGCCAGGTTAACCTTTTAATTGTCATGTCATACCAATCAAAGTAGTCTGATTGACTTACAAAATTGACCGTAGCGACAAGCAATTATAAATATGGCCGGCTAAATATTAGATAGTAGTGACGAGAAAATAATTAAAAATAAATAACTGGCGCAACAGTCCAATTTTGAATCACGGCCTCGAGATGAGTTAGCATCATCTCATTTTCTAGATCGTGACGGTTTTTGTGCAGAGGTATGTGATCAGCAACACGCCCAACCGAGTTATTTACCCCATAATGGGTACTCATTTAACAGCTGAGTGGGCTCATAGTCCGACACGTAAATCCACGGAATCGAACCGAGGCCCAGTGCGTTGAAGGCGAACGTGCTAACCGTTGCGCCATCCAGACTACGAGAAAATATAAAATATGGAAATTTCGAATGAACTGTCGTTGGAACTTGGCACCAATTGTCAAATTAACGACAAGCATACCTATAGGTATGCGCAGGTTTAAGTGGCGTATACGTATACCTTGTCGCCTGTTGGTGGTCCAGAGTTGGCAACCCCATGAAATACACCCAAGTTGTAGTCCCCGATGGTCATCTAACAATCACCGGACATCGATGTTTTTACTCATATCTTTTTTTAATGTCATGTTTCCCATGTGTTGGGACGCCTAAAATATATTTTTTCTATTTTACTTATTAACTATACCCAATTCACTCCAACATGGGAAACATCGATTTATTTAAATTAGCATCGATATAAACATCATACGAACAAACCCTACAACTACAACTCAATACAATTTTTTGCCCTCACGCCGATATTTCTTTGCAAAATATTGAATGGCCCGCAATAAATTTCAAAGCCGCTTGAAAATGTTTGCCGAGCGTTCAATAATATTTTCAACATCTATTTCAATGAACAATAATTGCCCATAGACGGGCAAATTTTTGTACAAAATATTGCACGTCTGAGGGGCCTATTAAAAAATTAATTCGATTCATCTTTTACACAAAAAGTAGTAAATTTTTTCGTTTAATCTGCTGAGTTAACCAAAACCTCAAAGTTTTTAAACAATAATGCGAACCATCTTATATTCATGTTTTAGAATTAATGTCCCAGATTAAGAAATTTGGCCTCTGGTGGGAACGAACCCGAGACCCAACAAATCTTTTGCACAATTTTTGGCCGTATTTCAGTTTCAAACCGAAATTGCACGGCAGTTTGTTTCGTAGAAAATGACGGAAAGTGCGGCTTTATGCCTATGTGTTCAGAAGTTACCGAGCAACTTCTGCTCAGGTCATCATGACCAAATGATCACCGAGGAAGAAATATTTCTGCTCACTGCTCTTCTTTTTCCTATTAGCATTCATATAAAGTGTGAGACAACGAGAGCGGCGTTCACCAGGCACAGACTGCATAACCGAGCAGTTGCGAGGCCGCCCGCGAGCAGTGTGTGATTTTGGGTAACTTCTGAACCCACCCAGCGTTTTTAAAGTACCAACCATGAAACCACTCAAAAAAATCCCAGTTTTTTTAAAGGTCATCTTCATCTGTGTTGGTAATAAGTCGAAGCACACCACTTCCGCGTTATGGCAAAATGAAAAAAAAAGGAATTCGGGTTTTGCTTAAACGATTTGATTGATGGTTCGGTGGAAGTTCGGAAGGCATACAAACAAAGATGGAAAATCGTTGGGTCAATATCACCCCCCTCCTTCCTAAAAAAGAGACTATGTTGAAAAAAAAACAATGTAAAAAAAAATAAAGAAAAGAAAAAACAAAATATGTACTATTCATTGTCTTTCTAAGGACTTCTCAGACCGCCCTCGTACTCCTTACTGAATTGTGTTTGCAATAGAAATGTTTAATCATTCCTTGAAAGATTTTTCTTTTTCAAACACGCCAACTATATGCCCTCAAACATTCGCTAGAATTCCGTTCCAAATTTTGTAATTCCTTTTGCCGATTTTTTGTATGTGGTTGCAAAGGCTTTACGGGATGACCCTTTGATGCAAGCATTGCCTTGGCGGAAAGGAAATTAAGGTAAGGGATAGGGGAGAGGTTGAGCGATTAGGGAGTACCGGTGCACATTCCGTTTACACTTTTGCCGGTCATTATTATTGGGGAATACAGTAGACGGTAGGCTGTTCTATTGTATATTCTTATTGACTGGGTTAAAAAAGGAGTAAACAAAATTAGCGCTGCGACAGGACCTGGGGACATATCATGTAACTCGATTCGAAACGAATTGCTTTCGAAAGGATAAAAATGGTACCGTGTAACTCGAAAACGAGCTTCTCTATTTCAATATTCATTGAGTATTCGGCACGAAACTTTCCATTCGAAGCGAATACTCAATGATTTTTTGATAAATTGGGAAATTCGTTTTGGAGTTACATGGTACCATTTTCATTCATTCGAATCGAATTACATGATAGGCCCCTGATTTGAAGAGTATGGAGATGGGCACGACTGGTAAGCCGGGTGTTATGCGTAAGGACAAGATCAGGGACTAGGTCACTAATTTCATTAGAGCAACTACGGTTATTGCCCTGTGTTAAACTAATTAAACAAAACAAAAATAAACCTAACTCGTTATCAGTGTAAAAGGTAGAAGATGGAAAAAGGAGGGGGACTTACGTATCAAAAGCCAATACTGCTAAAGTTCACGAAATAAATGGAACTATTGTTTTTATTTATTTTCAGATAGAAGAGCTGTCCTTGCAAATGCTGCTGAAGAGGACGAGTATATCATTAAGTGGAATGTGCATTCTGAATCGGGAATTTGCGTTTGCACTCTTTAGTGGCACCCTAACCAATTTGATCATTCTAATACAATTTGACAAGGCACTTTGAATGTTTTCTTGTAATTTGTTGTTAGTAACGACATACATATCTCAGAAATAAATGACAATTCATATTTGTACATATGTTTACAAATAACTTAATATTTATTTTTAAAAGACTACTAGCAATAATACATTTTGTCACATAGAAAATTTGAAAGCAAGTTCCAATACTCTTACAAGTATATCAACACACCGTTATAGCCAGAGGTCACAGTTGTGTTCACAACAATAATAATTTATTCAAAATATAATAATAAATAAATCTAAGCTATGACTGTTTTATCACCAGGCTGATGAGCTTGGAGCCAGCAAGCGACTAAACATTTTCTTTTGTCAAGAATACTCGTAATTTTTCTTATGTATGCGCTCATACTGGTGAGAGTGGAATTTTTACTGTGTATACTCGCTCACTCGCTCACTTGTCATTGACGAGCCTGAACACAGCATTAGAAATAACTACATATTTCTATATTATTTTTTTTACAAATTTATAGGAAATGTTCATATACGAGTACATAACATTTAGGTATCAGATCTTAATATATTTCATTTCGGTAGGTATCAAAGAAATTTTTGATGATTTCAGGAAGATTCGGTGCCCGACACAAGAATTTATGACCATATCGTGACGTGGCCTCGAATCGATGAAACTCTATCGGACCCCATGATTTCGTGCGATTGTCCAGGGCAATACGATATAATCGATAGCCCAATTCAAATGGCACTACAATATCATCTTCGGCATGCAGAATCATCACGGGTTGACGGAATTCGCTTATATGTTTGTCTGACTCAAAACGTAACATGTTGCTATACATCGGTCGTGAGATTGTATGTTCAAACCACGGAAGATTTCGAAACAGCTGCAAACAATGTTTATATTAGATGTAAGTTCTAACAGAAATAATGATGTTGATCATCTCAATATACTTAAAATACATACCGTCGAGAATGGATGCTGACGAATCTCATCGCGAATGTTCGTAAACGGACTTTCCAAAACAAGAGCCCGCGGCTGCTGGTCCATGTTCGTTTGTTGTAAAATTGATAGTAAATGCGTTGATACGCCCGTGCCCAGTGAATGACCCCACACGAACACAGGATTGTTGGTTAACTTTCGAATATATTTATACACAGCCAATGAATCTAATATGACGCCTTCCTCGGTCGGTTGAACCTTATCGGAGTCACCGTAGCCTCTATAGTCTAGAGCTAGAACATGGTAGCCCATGCGTCGTAGTAACTTGTAGAGATCCACCCGATGTGGAGCACCACGCGATGACGTATTCCCGTGTAAATATAAAACGATTGTCATTCCCGGTTGGCGTAACATTCGCTCAAAAAATGCCGCTTCATTTTGCTTTTCAACGAGTGGAAATTCTGCCTTTAGGTGGGCTTCATCTCGTTCCAGAGCAGAATCGGATACATCGGTGGAGTTTTCAACATCGATTAGTGCTTCCTGAAATACTGAATTACGTAAATCTATTTAAGACGATTTTGTCAAGGTCTCACCTCATTTAAATGGAACTGCTTATTAAATTTTTTCACAACATATGTCGGCAGAACATGCCACACTCCAATTTTGATTTTTGATTGTTTACTTTGAGAATTGTCCTCTACTTCAACGTAGAAATTACGTGTCCCATATAGACCCACTTTTTCAGGAGATTTGAAATCGAGGTCTCTCGGATATGCAACTGCAAATATATTTAAATATTTGGATAAGTTTGTATATGATGAATTTACGGATACGTCCATGAAAGTATACTCACTAAATGTTAGGAATAAAATGTTCCTTTGCAAGGACACCGAATACTTGAAAAGTATCGGTAGTACGATAAATATCACAAGACAGCATAGTAAACTCAGTTTCAGCGATCCATAGGCAATTCTAAAATGGAAAATGGTAAGTCAATTAAGTTGTAAAATATGCACATTCGAACAATAAATGTATGAAAACCAAAACAACAGTACACAGAAATTGTCTAAACAGCGGTTTAAATTTGATAAATGTACATTTCTAGTATTAAGGCAATTTAATATGTACAAGACATTCACATTCTACCTAATCCCTAATTAGAATATCTCAAAATAAAGCTATTAAAACTACAAATTCTAAAACACTTGCATTTGCACTGGCGCATATTGTAAACGAAAATAACTTCTACCAACACGAAAGTAAGGCGAGATGTATTGTTACAAATATTAGCTTCGAGTAACGGTGTTTTTTGCATAAATCTATAGCGCCAAATTCACCTCTGCTTCAAATGCCTTAATCAAGTATATATGTAAATAATTTTATACTTTTACGCAGAATATCTCAGAAATCAAATTCACTGTTAATGTTATTTTGCAACGTATTTTAAATGGAGCTCGAATCTGGACCAGCCTTTTAGTCCTATCGTTTTTCACAGCAAGAGACAACGCCATCTGCAGAGGCCCCAACAGGACACAGTCGAGCTTTGTCGATCGCAATAACCCGGGGCATAATCTCTATCGGTCCGATTGTCCCTCGAAACTAATGTTAAGTATTAAGTAGTCCTCACACCGACGCGGAAAAATTCGTATTAACATTCTCTAATAAGAAGTCAGTATTCCTTCCCGGAAGTGAGAGTCTGGAAGGCTGTGAAAATATTCATCTACGGCCCTCTCAACTTCTTCATCGGATGCGAAGCGCTTCCCAGAAACAAATTTGTTCAAGTTTGGGAACAGATGGAGGTCTGAGGGTGCCAAATCAGGAGAATAGGGGAGATGTGGTCGCGCAAATTGTACCCCAAATCCCGCAGTTTTCCCATCGCCAACGCACACTTGTGTACAGGTGCGTTGTCCTGGTGAAAGATTATTTTTTTCTTTTGCAAGCCCGGCCTCTTATCGCGAATTTTGGCATCCAGCTGGTCAAGAAGTTTGGAGTAATATTCGCCTGTTATTGTTCTGCATTTTTTAAGGTAATCGATTAACAGGATCCCTTTAGCATCCCAAAACACGCCGGCCATGACCTTTCCGGCAGATGCGATCGACTTCGCTTTCTTTGGCGCTGAACCACCGGCCTCGACTGCTGTTTCGTTTCTGGCGTGTAGTGGTGGGCCCAAGTCTCATCCATGGTGACAAATCGCCGCACAAAATCGGTCGGATCCCGATTAAAAAAAAAATAACTGACGCAACAGTCCAATTTGAACCATGGCCTCGAGATGAGTTAGCATCACCTCATTTTCTAGATCGTGACGGTCTTGTGCAGAGTTGTGTGATCAGCAACACGCTCAACCGAGTTATTTACCCCATAAATGGGTATTCATTTAACAGCTGAGTGGGCTCATAGTCCGACACGTAAATCCCCTTATTTATCGAAAACTACCGCATTCAGTAGGAATCGAACCGGGGCCCAGTGGGTAACAGGCGAACGTGCTAACCGTTGCGCCATCCGGACTACTAAGATCCCGAATCCCGATTGAATTGGTGCAAAGATTGCTGTGAAAATCCTTTGCGCATTTGCTTTGATCGTCATTCAGCAAATGCGGCAAGATGGGTTCTTGCGCAGAGCTTTCGCATCTCTTATTGGTTGCGGTTTTTGGCAGTCCTTCACGTGGGTTGTCTTCGAGGGACGTGCGACCCCGTTTAAATTCAGCTGCCCATTTTTTAACGGTTGTCATCGAAGGAGCAGAGTCCCCGTAAACTTTTGTTAACTTCGGATGAATTTCTCTAGGGGTTAATCCATCCAAAACGAAGAATTTTATGACCGCACGATATTCAAGTTTCTCCATTTTAACGAAAAACACGTAAGACGTCTACTGCAAAAATTCGTGTAAACAAACTACTTGAGAGAACAAGTTGAAACTTGTCATACGAACTAATGACACGTGCACCCAGGCAGGAAACATAAATTTTTGCTGATTGTAACGGTATTTCTGTGTCAGGCCGGGAACTTCTCACCTTACCGTCGTAAAAATCCAGAATTCTATATGATGTTCTACAGTAGAGGTCTGAGCACTTATCTTTATGGAACTCGACAAGAGACCCGATATTGTACTGTACCGTGATTCAAGAGATAGTTCTTTATTAACCTAGTTTGACGCATCAATTGATTGAATGATATATTATATATATATATATTATATATTATATTATATTTTGAATTAGTGTAATTAATAGATTAATAGGGGACAGAATCTGGCAAAGTGATTTTCGTGAAATTTTTTGAGGTTACATCATTTCAAAATCATCGATTCACTTGTTGGCTTGTGTAGCATTTCCCATATCATTGCTCTTCTAGTAGGTACTCTGGTTATAGTGACATAGCTCACAAGGAATATGCCGGATCAGTATAATAGGAACACAGATTTAACTGATCTACTATTTAAATACACAATTAAATCAAACAGATAATAAAAATATTATAACAAAGTATTTAAAAGAACAAATCGATATAAAATTAGTAGCTCGTGGACAAATGAAATTGACGTGGGGGAAAATATCATCACACTTCTTAAACAACGACAATTAAAATCGCAATCACTAGACCGGTAAGCTTCATGTTATCGTACTCAACATTCAAAACTGGTCATAGGAACACGACATTGAAGAGTTATACACCAGGGAAGTATAATCAAAAACAAATTATCAATTTCCCCCACAAAGAGTTTAATGGACACCACATTTTTAGTTGATATTCAAAACGATCGCTTAAGTTGCATACTCTAGATAAGATACGTATATGTATGTATAGATGTATGTAATCAAAAATTCCAGTAATAAGATATGCACAATACATTCCCATAAAACAAATGAAGATATTTTTTTTTCCGCTACGAGTAATCCATGATGATGAACTAACTGATTACAATGGACGGCAACTTGAAATGAAACCGGAAAGTAGAGGGCTTCGCCCGCAATCCAAGAGTTTTGTAGTGCCAATAGGGGATCAACTGTCCTACTCTTGGTGATGCTTAATCATTAAGACGACATTACAAGTTTCAAGTTTGCAAAAAAAAAAAAATATTAAAAAAAGTTAATTGTGTGAATAATTATGAAAAGTAGAGTCAGCGGCCAGCCTACCCCTCCCCTCTTCTCCTCCTCTCCCACTAAACTTTACCCTTTCAGAAATGGTTAATTACATACATAACTCCAATTCGCACTACGAAAAACAATGAACAATATACAAGTATGTAGTACTCGCACCTTATATGACCGGTAGGTGCATTTTTCGTTTGGATAGTGTCAAAATGCCCAACTTTAAATAAATATACAATATGTATTATTATTATTAAATATTACGTTATTGTTACGAAACATGAAAAGATTATTGCTTATGGTGTTGATTATCGTTGGCCATAAATATTTTTGACCTTGGATCTGTTTGAGGGTTCCAGGGGTGTGCTAACTGTAACTATAGAAATATACTATTATTAACCTATTTTGAGAATACATATATCCATGTATTATTTTCCATTTTCAATGCTAGTCGGAAGCCGCCTTCCTGCAAGTTTTCATATTTCTAAGTGTAACGGTCGCGAAATGCAAGGGGGAGTCACAGGTCAAATTGTTAGCGCAATTGTGTGGTGTTCACTTGCTCTGCTCTGGTGGCTGTTAAAAAAATGCATCTAATATTTCTATACATCCCCACCAAATTCCATGTATGTAGTAGCTTCAGCCGTTCGGGAGATATCCTATGGACAGACGGAGAGACAAACATTTGACCGATTTTATAAGGGTTTTGTTTTCACTACAAAACCCTAAAAAGCTGATAGATAAAATTAAGGGGAAATATGATTAGTTATCATGTTAAGTTTACTACAAGGTATAGACTAGTTTTTGCCATTTTTTTGTTAATTGGAGCAAGTAGACGATGCACATCAAAAAATGACTGATACATATTACAAAATAAAGCAAGATATATTGCTAGACATCAGCATTCGAGTACAGTTTAATAGGTTAGTAAGCCTTCTTTGTAATTAAATACAAAAATCACAAAGCAAATCAATTTCACTTAATCGCAAAATCAACGTGATATGCAATTTTTTTTTTAGGGTAAAATCCGACTACAAAGATTGTTATTGTTTTTATTGCAATATAGACTGCAATAATACACATTCTGCTGATCGACGGAAGGCGATCATATGCTAACGGAATGTTAATGAGACAGCGGGCCCCACTAGAAATGCAGGGTAGAGTAGAAAGGACGGACATTTTGAAATGGGCGCAGCCATGGAGGCAGCTGCTTACTTTCTGCGAGGCGACCAGTCCTGGCAAGAGTCAGTCCCCAAGGCGAAAATGTCGACATGTTCTTCAGATTTATATTATCTAGGGACGCGATAGCGTCCCGCCCGTCAAAGAAAAACGAAAAATTCGAAAAAAGCGAAAAACCAAGACTATGTTTATGCGACACAACAAGTAGGGGTTTTCGGACCTCTGTAGCTCGGGCCCCTGGTGGCCATGGGGGTTCAAATTTGGCAGGGTCATTGTCTTAGGAAGTGTATCTCATTTCAAGTTTACAGGCTACAGTCTCGTAGGGAGCGTATCGAGATCTGCTTTTTTCTCACGAATTGGCTCTGTCCCAAGGTTGTTCATAGGCTATAATTTGCTCTGATCCGTCCAGTAGATAAAAAGATGCTATACATCCAAAAATTTAAGATTTCATAGAGTTTCCCGCTTCATTCAAAGATTTCAAAGAAAAAAAATCTTCCAGACATTTACCGTAGTCTGATTTCGGCCAAATTTGGTACGTAACTTCCTTGGCTTATTATAGGTAACTCACGGTGATATTTTGCTCCTGCCGCAGGTATGCGTCAGGACAAAAGGATCCTCTTAATCATGAAATGAAATGAATAGAAACCAAACCTGTTAGATACGGGCATCTTCTGATTTATGATGATGAAACCAACCCAGTGGACTAGAATTGTGAGTCCTTTTGTCGGGACTGATGACATTTCGAACCCTTGAGGAAGAAAAAAAGACATTTTTGGCCTGAAAGTGATATCTAGGCAAGATGGGTGTCATACCTATATGGCTGGGAGTTTTGATTCGAATGCATTAGACTACTTTTGATGGTCTTTGAAGAGGAAAAAGGATATTGTCGACATGGAAGTGATATCTAGGCGAGATGGATACCATATGACTGTGGGTGTTGATGGGAATTCAATAGACTAGTTGATGACATTTTGAGTCCTTTGGAGAGGAAAAAGCATATTTTTTTTAGCAAGGAAGTAATATCTAGGCAAGATGGATCGCATATGACTGGAAGTTATGATGCAAAGGTACTAAGCTACTCTTGAAGGCAATTTTAGTATCTTGGTCAGGAAAACAGCACCTTCTTGGTCCTGAATTGAAACAAAAACCAAACCGAGCAAATATCGATAATTTCTGGATCGGGGCGATGATACCAATATTCTGGATATAAGGGACATATAGCATAGGATATAAAGGACTGAATGGACGTTAAGGACCGAAAGACATAATGTGACAATTAAAAGTCATATCAAAAGCACATTTACAGAAGGATGCTCAATTAAAGAATTAGTTCTTTCAGGACAACTTTTTTGAATGCAAACATAGACAACTTCAAAGCAAATGGATTAAAACAAGCTAGCCTTCGGCTAGCTTGCCGAAGGTGTGATACCCTTCACGTGAAGCGTTACGACTTATGGTGCATTTGCCACTTTGAAATTAGCAGTAAAAGTTGTTCCGATTTCACTGTTCCTATGAGAGGTATATGAAATAGTGGACGGATTTCAACCAAATTTAAAAACGTGGTTTCGCTGTCAATATAATTAAATAATGTGAAATTTGGTAAAGATATCTTCAGAAATAAAAAAGTTTTTCTAACAAAAACTTGCTTTTGGAACGGTCGTTCCTTTGACAGCTATATGATAAGAGTATTCCGATTTCAATCAAATTTGAGAATATGATTTAGCTAAAAATAATACTGATTATCGTGAAATTTGAAAAAGATATCTTTAGAAATAAAAAAGTTTTTCTCACAAAGACGAATTTTTGGACCGGTCGTTCCTATGGCAGCTATATGACGTAGTGGTTCGATTCCGTTGGTTCCAAAATATTTTCAGCGTGCAACAGAAAGAAGCCTTTGTACAAAAGGGACAGACGGACAAAGCTTAATCGACTCGTCTCATTATACTGACCAAGAATATACATATATAGTTTATATGGTCGGAGATGCTTCCTTCTGTGCGTTGCAAACTTCATGACAAAGTTAATATACCCTATCACATCCGTGAAGGGTATAATGAAATGCGTTTGTCAGTCCCATGCCTAAAGTGCCGATGAATTGATCGCTCTTTTTGTGTCATTCGGACCCAGCCCGACAATTATTCTGATCTACCAACTTTATTTAAAGTTTAAGTAAACTGAAGTTCGGCGTGGTCATGTACAATCATGGTCCGGATAATTATAAACCTACAGATTGGAAAAACAAAACACACAAGCGACTGTTAATTCACAGCCCGCAGTATGACATAAGTGTGCATGGATAAGTTCGGTTTGGAACGAGCAGGGCTAGCTCCGCTCCTAGGGCGTTGCGAACCCCCGCATGTAGCCCGTTTCACTCTTTATACATGTACCTGCAGCCGTTTCGTCCTAGCATATCTGCATCCAGCATTTGTTTTTTTTTCTGGCTATGCACAATTTCAAACCGAAATAAGGTATGCGAAGGAAAGCGAAAATAGCCATGTGCATACTCACCTTCGTTTTAAACGAAATTAAGCATTGAGTGTGAAACCGAAAGAATCTATGCAGGGCTACTTTCGGTTTCAACCGAAACTATCCATTAATGCCTTATTTCCAAATGAATTATTTCATGGTGCCGTACAGAAGTACAGAACGACAACCGTGCGCATTGTGTACTAACAGCCGGTTCCATCCAGAGCAATTTTGTACGTGTAACGTGTGCAATTGTTGTTCTGCTCTGAACTGCGCTGCACACATAATACGGCTATTGCCCATTGATCACTTCTGGCCTGAAGTGCATTTCTAGTCTTTTATAAGGCGTGGGGCTTTATAAAGAGATACAGGCGACAAGACAGTAATTGGCACCAGAGATTAAGCTCACAAAGCTCTCCGCAAATCAGCGTTAAAGGAAATTAACTAATTTAATCAGAGTTTAATATTTGTATCCCCCAGAGTGAGGCGGAAAGCTACGAGTACCTTGGCGGAATTATGTTCATATCAATCCTCTTTTTTTGCGGGAAACTTTTCACAACAGGGTTGTTTTTGGGCCATTATAATATACACACGGCAACACCATTAAAGGGCCCCCTATAGAAAGCCACTATTATTCCTGCTAAGGGTCGTTTCCTCAATATCTGGTTAAACTGTCAGTCAGCTATCTGAGACACTAAACTAAACCTTATCATATGCAACGCTCAAAATATGATAATGCAGTAGAAAAAAAAAGCTGATTCTTGCCTCATTTAAATGTGCAAACGTAAACAGTTCTAACTGTCATCTCAGCAGCCCGTGCCAGCTATTTGGAATTATCGTTTGATAAATTTTTAACTGGAGGATGAGTGGCGTTTAGCGTTTATCCATGGGATAAACTGTAACCAGATATTGAGAAAACGGCCCTAAAGAGGACAAGGAAAGTAGAGCTGTATATTTTGTTATGGTGCGTTCAGATACACGCCAACTATGTGGCCAACATCTGAAACTTTTTCTCGCAGTGGTAAATAGTGCATGTACTCCTAGGTGCCATTCTGCCGTGTTAACTTGAAACGACGTATCTACACTTTTGGCCGTTTTTGAGATAAGGTCACTTTTAACATCCTTACAACAGTTTGTTTCTAATCATTGAAAGAAGAAAAACATTTTCGCAGTTTTAGAGATTAAAATCGCCTAAGAATTATGACGTATCTGCGGAAAGTGGGGCCAATTTTAGGCAAAAAAGCCGTATGTACAGATTTTTAAGATGAAATAACGTATGTACATTCATTTTCGTAGATATGGCATTCATAACAAACATATCAGCATGTTTTATTATTGGAAAGATGTGACCTATATTACAATACAATTTCGATTAAAAATAAAATTCAGGCCCAAACACAAAAACCCATTTATCTCAAAACTATACTTCATGTAGATACGTCGGTTCAAGTTAACACGGCAGCATTGTATTCAGTTCTGGGTAATGGGACGAATCTGTTTCAAAAATTTACCCAAAAACGCACGCTCATCGGTCACAGATCGGCGCCATGAGTTCCTAGGACGCCGTTTTTGTCGGCCTTCACATTAGGAATGGGGTCCCATTTCATAGCATGTTCAGCAATGCAGCTACCACTGAAATTGACACCTGCGTTTCGATTCGCCGATTGGCAGCTGACCGTACGTCGATTCAGTTCGACAGTATTTCAAGAATGAAAATTCTTAAAATTCGACGAAGACAAGTGTTGACTTAACATATAACAGCACAGACAGTACCATAAAGCGAAACAGATGTAGTTATATCTTAACACTGCTCCGCTAGATTTTGGACAGAATGCCGAAAGCGCATTTAGCTTGGTTGATAAGACGATTTCCTGCTCCGTACCGCCATTTTCGGCAACAATAGCCGTGTTTGATACGAGTGTAAGCGGACAGAGATCCAGAGTGAATCGATCCTCACGGATCTGCGAGGAGCGAATTCAAAAAGCCACCATGCAGATACGTGGAGCCGCATTATTAAGAGCTTGCGCCCCCAGCTAAGCTGCAGAAAAACTAAATAGTTTAGTCAGAAAAATGGAACACAAGGCGATTTATGAGACCGCGCACACAGCAAACTAAACTATTTAGCAATCGCTGTGTGCGCGATCTCATAAAACACCTGTGTTCTATCTTTCTGACTTTGGTTTTTATGCGAACTAAAAAGTATGCCGCGGACACGAGCGCTTAGTGTTTATACACTTTCATGAATTCAGAATTCATAAAAAACACATCACTTGATGTTCAAAGTGACTTCCTTGACAATACTTTTACGGGATTCAGGAAAGCAAAAGCAGATAACTTTATTATTTACCATCAGCCCTAATGTATTTTAATGACATAATATTAATTACAGTTTTAGCCAACCAACAAATCCTTTGCTAGTCACGTCATATGTTCCAACAATCAAAAAAGTATCAATAAAAAATCTGATATTATCACCTTTATCTACGTTATCAGTTATGATGTTCGACATATTATAAATCTCAATATACGTGTTATATGATGAAGTTGATTAATTAATTGACGCGATTGCTTAAGCACAAACTGCTAAGCATTCGAATCACCTTCCCATTAGTTACAATGAATTCCTACTGAACTTGCATATTTAATGTCACTGTCTCTCAGCTATCAGTATTGTACTTAATTAATAATAAACCTGGCAAGACCAGACTACGTATTCTGAGCAAAATGTGTACACGTATTGAATTTCATGTGAGCTAAATCAGGCACAAGATAACCGCCGAATAAAGTACATCTAAACTTAATTAGTCACTAAGTAATTTGATATAGTTCTGGAGGTCAAAGCTCAATAATGAAGGGGTCGGAAATATATTTTTTTTTCTAATTTGGAGTTCGGTTTCTGTCTGCTTGAGTTTATGATAACACCAACACAGAATCGACTAAGCACTGTTAGAAACGTATAAAGTGTACCAGTTGAAACATATATAGGATAGAAAGAAAACGATCACGCAATATCCCAAACTTTATGAAAGACTAACATTCGCCTTTGGTTAATGTTGAGTCATTTTGCTTCAATAATTGTTAACACAGTGTACTTACACCCCGGCTAGCCAGCATGCTATAAAAACTGCTGGAACTAACGTAATCCAGAAGATATCACTTATAATCTGATGAATTCCATGCATTTTCACACTTGCGTCGTCTACTTGCCACTCTGTATCTATTCGTAAAATTTGCAATTACACGTCACTGCCCACTCAAATGGTAGAAATTGGATTCGAGGGTAAAACAGACTAGTAATTCAGTGGAGGCAAGTGGATATTGAATATCAAAGTTAGACGGCACTAAATAAAATAGAATAAAGAAAAAATAAAGGAAGAATAAATACAGCACTAACTAGCACTTGGAAACTTATTACTTGTTTGATTAGTTGAATAGTAGATGCACGTGGGATATTATAAAAAAAAACAAGCAAACGCACTTTAAAAAAAATTGAATGAAAAGTTTGTTACTCTAATTATTTTCTAACGTACATATTCAATTTCTTAAATTTTTCTCAGAGTTTCTCTTATTAATTTAGCATGAACTATAAAATCACCTTTTCAGAAACTTTCGTCTTCGCGTCAAAAACATAACTAATTCATAAATTTAGGAAACTTCGTTCTCGACATGGAAGTTATCAGAGCGTTGGCACAAAAAGTTGCACGGTGTGTCAATATACGCAATGTTGCTCGTAGTCGTGTTCAATATACGATAAATGTCATAAACGGCATATATAACTTTTGTACGCAATTGTATACTCCTGCGGGAATTTTTTTCATTTGTCGCTCGCTTTTAGTAAATTCGTTCTATTCAAAGTGACTATTCAGTTAGTCTTTGCCTGTCACACTGTACGTATTTGATTACAGACGAATCATCATCCACTTATCGCAACTGTTACGACTCACTCGAAAAGTCGTTGATTCGATTTTAATTCTTTGTGGGCGCACTGAGAGTAATCCGTATCGGTTGGCATGAAGAAAATGTAGCTTTTGTGCACTAATAAGTGGCGACAATGAAGCAATTACTATTGAGGAATATGCATTTTAGAGTAGACGACTTATTGATATAATGCGCCTTGAGAACGAGACATCCGCCGCCTGTAATTGAAAATAAAATGAATCTTTTTAGTATGTTGTATTCTGACATGCGCTGGGTGAAATATCATTATTCATATCAAACATTATTTGCAAAGGTACTTTTTCTTGTCAAATTTAAAATGAAACCATTAATTTTTATTGAAAAGTTGACTCGGCATATAGTGATGTCTCCCCCATGTGGCGCGGGGCGTGATAATAAGCCACAACATCTCCCGACTTGTCGCAGGTAGGTGGCTAAATGGGGGAGCAGGAGATGCATGCTGGCAACTGCATTCTCGGAAACTATTGTAGTTTATGCCAACGAAACGTCAACTGGACCACATGCAACAGTTGACGCGCTATATCCCACAAGACTTTTAAATAGGAGCAAATCGACAACAAATAAACATTTTCAGAAGCACCATTATCGGGTTAGTATGTATTCAAATTTTAAAACTTAAAATGCTAGCCTTCGGCTTGCCGAGAGGAAAAACTTTGCGTGGAGGGAATCATACCTTAAATAACAAGGACCGTCAGCTGAATTGGAGTTTATTGTTTTGGGGATAGATATATTTGATAATTTCAAAAACCGGTGAAGATACTTTTAGAAATAAAAATGTTTTCCTAACAAAAATTTGAGGTGATGAAAGCAATGATGCGAAAAGGCAGTTGGACCGGACAAAATACCCTTGGAATTTTGCTTGAAGATGAATCATGTCGGGCTTCATGGCTCACTGTTCTTTTCGACAAAATTAAAAGAGGGCAACTGATGCCTGACGCTTTCAGGAAAAGCTTCCTTCTCTCGTTTTATGAGAACAAGGATGACTCACGCAAGCTCAACAACTATAGGGCTAATCAAGTTAACATCTCACACTTTGAAGACTTACGAGCGAGTTGTCTGCAATCGATTGAACGGTTGGATGACAATCAATGTGGCTTTGTAGAGGGTCGATCCACAGTCGATGCTATTCAGTGCTTGTATGTTACGATGGAAAAACATCGTGATGTACGGACGGACTTGCACTTTGTGTTCATCGATTTGGAAAAAGCCTTCGACAGAGTTCCTCGTGATTTGATATGGGTGGCCCTAAGAGCAGTTAAAGTCCCCGAGGCATATGTTAAGATGATACAAGACATGTATGATGGAGCAACTACTAAAGTTAGATGCACAGCTGGTGAGTCTGAAGAGTTTCCGGTTAAAGTCGGAGTTCACCAAGGCAGTGTATTAAGTCCCTTACTCTTCAACATCATCATGCTCTATTTATTAAAACTCATCTCTGACGACCTGGAAATATCCCTTCTCTTCGCCGATGACGTTGTCCTGGGTAGCGAAGACATCGTTGCTTTGCAGGCTGCACTGACTAAGTGGTGTAAGATACTGGAGGATCATGGACTAAAGAGAGACCGATACCAGATATCTACATTAAAGGAGAGCAGCTGAAGTCCTGTACAAGGTTCAAATACCTGGGCTCGATGGTCAACAAGGAAGCTACCTGCAATGACGCCATCAAACATCAATCAGTGTCGATTGGATGAAGTGGCGAGAAAACTCTGGAGTTTTCTGCGACAAGAGGATGCCACGAAAGCTTAAGGGAAGTTGTATAAAACGGTCGTACGTCCCGCACTCATATATGCGTCTGAGTACTGGACTATGTATTGTACATACAAGACATACGAAAGTAAAATGACTGCGACCGAGATGAAAATGCTACGAATATCAGCCGGTGTGACCAAAAAGGATCGCATCAAAAGTACCTACATCCAAAGCAGCTTGTTTATTGAGCAACCGATTAATGAAAAGCTCGGACATCGTCGTATGGATTGGTATTGCCATGTTCAAATGCGTCCACCTGAGAACCCAGTTATGAAGGTACTATCAATGAATATTCCAATTGCTGCACCCAAACCCAGAGGCAGACGGAAACACACATGGATTGATCAGATGAAGAAGCAACAACAACGCATTAATCTCGGCAAGGATACGATCCAAGACCGAGCTGCCTGCAGAAGGAAGCTGAGATTATACCGCCAAAATGGGCGAAGTGCCAACACCACAGGCAGAGCAACGCGAAGCCGCAGAGTGGTATGAAAGGGCAAGGAAGAAGAAGTCCAATTCCATCCCAGTAAACAATTTTGGCGATAATCTAATTGAAAATATCCTAATGATATCGCCAATTATCACCAACTATCTCATAAAGGATAAAATAAAGATATAATCTTAAAGCGTTCGGAAAAATATATTTTTGGAGGTAATAATAGATATCTTCATTGCGGTAGAAATGCGATATAGTAAATGAAACAACATTCTTTAAAAAATATCTTTTTGATAATAGAAATAAGATAACTTTGTATAGGACTACACGATCAAAATAAATTGTTATTTTATTCATGTAGTATATGTGCTATATAGTGTGGATAGTGCAACAGTTTGTATGTTTGACTTCTAAGCAGGGGTCCCTGGTTCGAAACTTACTGATGTCGGTCGTTATTTATATAATAAAAAAAAGATTTGCAAGTCAGACTAACAAAGAGGGAGAGTGCACCCAGTTGAAACAAATACCCAATTGAAAAATTAAATACGACGATAGCTTCTCGCATTCTTGGCGGATATTCTGTTTGAGAGCTTAAGAGTCTGGGGCTTGTTAACATAAAAAAGTGACTTCTGGTCTGGTGCGGTTAAGTCGGGTGATCTTGCCGGTCATTGCAAATCGTCAAAACGAGAGATTAGGCGAGCAGGAAATGCATCCTTCAGAATTTCGGTCGTGGCTCGTGCAGTCTCAATTCATCCAATTGAGGAAGGAAAAAGTCGTTGATCATAGCTCTGTAGCGGTCGCCGTTCATGGTAATCGTTTCGCCCGCGGTGTTCTCGAAAAAAAGGCCCAATGACTCCTCCAGCGTAAACAGCACAGCATTCAGTAACTTTGAGCGGGTGTAATGGCTCTTCGTGGGTCATATGCGCATTTTCGGTGCCCCAGAAGCGATAATTTTGCTTATTCACGTATCCGGAGAGATGGAAATGGGTGTCACCACTCATGATGATTATTGATGAAAAATCTTCCTCCTCGTGGTCGAGATTCAGTATGCCTTGAGCATAGGTTAGATGCGTCTCAGAGGTGATGTACTGTCTGCACTTTGTACGGGAACATCTTCAGGTTTTTCACCAAAAGACCGCCGACTAATGCCCATTTGCGTGGCACGTCGTCTGGTCGATATTCCGGGGTCCTCTTCAACATCTTCGGCTACAGCGGCGATATTCTCAGCAGAACGGCTGCTCCGGTGCCGGCTACGCCTGGCAAAATCTTGTGTTGTCCCAGTCTCTTCAAGGCGAACAGATAAACGCCGCAGTGTTTGCCGAGTTGGTGTCGGACGGCCGGAAAATCTGCGCTGCGCCAATACCACAGACGAATTATTTCGCAAAAAAAATTAAAACCATTATTCCGTGTTCTTGAGTATACTGAAATGGCAAATGGCGTATTCCGGCTTTGGTTGGAATACATAACCACTTACACTAGTCGAGCAACCTCCCCGATTGATTAAGGTAGCTCCTCATGAGTATAATCAATCGTGTGGACGGAACTAGTCGACAGTGGTATTGGCTAGAAAGCCGAGTAATTTTTTTTGAGTGGAGTTTATTGCTGGCTTAGTCAGATATACTAAGTTAGCAATGACATACTCCACTTTTATTCTTAAAATCATTTTTTTTTTAATATTTTGAAAACCGTCAACTCTAGCGAAAAATTTGTTAAACAACTTTTTCCGTATCTTCAATAGTTTTCGAGATACTCTCAGTTGGAAAACACATGCAAACAATGAAGATTTTTCTCTTTTTAGTCCTTTTAAGTGTGAATGTCTCAATAACTATTGGAGATACGGAAAAAGTGGCGCTAACCTTTTTATTGAACTGCTTAAGATACGAAAAGCTCAAACGTCGAGTGTGCCGAACTAACTACGAATGATTTATGATAAATGATCGAAAGTCGATCAATGAAATATTGCCGTCCAGCCGTAGCGTCCGGCCGGCTGCATTGCAATTCACACTTGAACTTGACCCGCGAACGAGAGTCATGCGTCCGGACAGCCTTGGGGTATTGTGTGAATGTTTATACTCTAGATGAAATCTGAGAGTATTATAAGTTTGCCACAAAGTTTGTAACGCTAAGAAATAAGGCTCGCAGAAAAAAATGAATGGTACAGAAGTTCATATTATCACTCGAATATCTCAAAACCGGATGTCCGTCTGTCCGTCCGTCCGTCCGTGACCTCTCTAGCTCGAGAACGCGTTGAGCTATGAAGTTCAAATTTTGCACACGTTATTTTTGACAAAAAATGAAGGCTAAGTTCGTGAACGGGCTAAATCGCTCCACCCCTTCTACCCCCTCCCATACAAAATGACACATTTTTGAAAATTTACAATAATCAGATTTTCCCAGAAACTATAAAACATATTGCTTTGAAATTTTTAATCACTTTTATGATAATTGTAACCTATGTTATAAAACTTATTTTAATCCTCACCCTCCTTCTACCCCCTCCCATACAAACTGCACTATTTCATGAAATACGTTAAGCCAATTTACTCAGTACGTATACAATTTATCGGGCTGAAATTTTGTACTTAACACTTAATTAACAATATCAGTTAGATTCAAAAAAATTAATCGATTACCTTTACTCCGTCTACCCCCTCCCATACAAAATGACACATTTTTGATAATTTACAATAATCAGATTTTCTCAGAAACTATAAAACATCTTGCTTTGAAATTTTGAATATATCACTTTTATGATAATTGCACCCTATATTATAAAATTTATTGTAATCCTCACCCTCCTACCCCCTCCCATATAAACTGCACTATTTCATGAAATACGTCTTAACGGCTTACGTCTTACGTCTTAACGATGCATCTGAGATTGCAACCAAAATTATTTATTGGCTTTAACCAGGTTCAAATTCATCTATTAGAGTATTGCATGATTGGGGTTTACCCCAATCGTAGTTCTTTTATGTTTTTTTCTTAACGTCTCTCAACACTAAAAGACAACTAATTCAAAATTCAGATAAATCCTAGAAGTAAAATAAAGTTAACAATTTAGAACCAAACTTCAAAACTTTGCTATTTTCACTTATTTTCCTCGAATTTTTACATACACAATATCATCATTCGTTCACAAATTAAATCATAAAAATCATCAAATTGTGTTAACATCACTGTATCCTTTTAGTAAGGTCTGTAACTGTCCGAAAGAAGTTAAAATGAAAAAATGAAAAAAAGAAAGAAAAAAAACACCAAATACACCAAATACACCTACCAATAAAAACCCGTTCATGCGGCAGCCGGTTCTTCGTACCGGAACGACCCGTTTTTCGACGGCAAAGAATTGCCAAACCCCCTCGCTGCAAGAAGAACTGGAGTATTTGAAGCATCGCTACCACAACAACAACAACCAATAAAAACCAGATATTAGGCGCGTTCTTTTACAATTATCCGGGTCAAGCGTAGTTTAAGCGGCCAATATATTTAGCAATACAGCAGTACACTCCGCGAAATGACTGGTTCGACGAAGAATGCAAAAACTCACTTGACGCGAAAAACGAGGCCTACAGACAATGGATTCAACGAGGAACCAGAGCCAGAAGAGAAAAATATGACGAGCTACGGCGAATATCGAATAGAATAATTAGACGTAAGAAATGTAAATACTTTGACGAGCAATTGCTGAATATAAACGAAAACTTAGCTAATAGGAACACCAGACAAGCGTACAAACTAGTAAATATACAATTAAGAATGACTACCAACCCAGGACTAGCCCTTGTAAGGACAAGGATGGAAATATCATCAGCAATACCGATGGTATTAATAAAGGATGGGCCTCTTATTTTGAAGTGCTTCTGAACCTACCATCTAACATTCCCACACAAGAAGCTCTTGACGATATTGTTGATCTAGGCCCACCCATACAACCCTCGATAGTAGAGGAAGTTGATCTCGTATTGCGGTCACTAAAACGAAATAAAGCGCCGGGCGCTGACGAGATATAATTGGAGGACAACGATCCAGGCGGCCAAGGCCCGACGTCGGGCTGTCGCGCCACGATGATGATGATGACTGCCGACACATAAGCTCTGACTCTTTCTAATGAGTCATTCAAAAAGAGTCATCCAAAGAATTAGAAACTTAATAATTAATAATTTATTCAATAAAAGTCGAAGTTTCAAAGAAATTCAGTTTTTTTTTACTTTTGACTCCTGATTCGAAGTCGGTGACCCCCAATGCCCTTAGGTTGAGCCAGTCAGACCGGACCATTATTTCCCATGAAAACGGTGCTACCAATCTGGGATATGCACACCCCAATTTTTTTCTCTCTCTTTTTTGACCCCAGATTCTGAGTCAGCGACCCCCCAATGCCCTTTAGTTCGAGTCAGCTGAAAATTTGAATTTGCTCTCACTCACTACGTTTAGACCGCGGGACTATCTTCGAGGTCTAACTAAATCGATCTAACTCTCGACGATATAAACTTATCGATTTAGTTAGGTTTGGACTTGGCCTATCTCTACTTGCGATGCGGAACTGGACTAAAAAAATTGGGACTATGTCGCTGTCATCGCTAATGTTGACTCGGTGGTTGACGTTTCCTTTGTTGTTGTCTTTTCTTTGTTCGGCGTTTGCTTTGTTTGCAATTTCAGGAAAGCAGTGCGTGATCACGGGCAGGAAAAGTCTTTTTCTGCCGTATAATTTATATCTGTAAAATTTATCTGTGCTGTCAACGGAGAAAGAAGAAGAAGAAGTACCTCTCCGTATGGTCGGTATAAACACTCCACCAACAAGTACTAACACTAAAATGATTTAGTTAAATCGCCTTTTAGTTCCACGGTCTAAACGTGGCCACTGTAGCTGTAGGGGAAGCTATGGGTTTTTGTTTAGTTTCATCTAATGCTTCGTTTACATGTGAACGCTGAGTTAAGCACCGAATATTGAAAACTTGCATCGAAAAAACACCAACAACAAGAAGATACCTTTTCTGCTCTACACGCTCACATGGCGAACATGAATTCATGACCATTCGTGGGCATTTAACTCGATCCCATCTCTTGTGGCAACGCTTTAACATTTTTCAGCTTATTTGATGGTTACTTGAAGCATGATATGAAATCTTGAACTTCATGCATAAATTAGCGAACCCGGTTGATAAAGAGTACGCAATCCCGGGCAATCAATCAGAAATACCAAACATATCATTGTGTGAACTACAATATGTTATTAAACCACACACTCCGCGAAACCCTCGTACATTTGTTTACGGGTACGTTGCGCAACTTTTGAATCACGGAGTGGTACAAAACAATGTCAAACATTTGTTCGCTATATTATTTGCCTGAAAATTAATATTTAGATCATAATCTCGACGATCTGCGATGCAACATTCTAAACTTAAAATTGGCACCCCATCGCATCCGCAGTTCCTTGAACTTCTTGTTTGTACAGCAATGACGAATAAAAATAAACACCATGGAACCTCGAACGTTGTGCGTATTATAAGTGTCACCATATACTGCCGAGCACGAAACTGGTACAAATGTCCTCCGAATAGCTCAAGCCACACACACACTTCACATAAACGTGAAGACAACCGTCCACTTGTACCATGTTCGAGATCGAGTTCGACAGTGTATGGTGACACTAATGCAGAAATCTAAAATACAACCGGTGATTGATGGCTTTATTGTTTTAAAGGGACATACATGTTCAACAAGAGATGAATCATTTTTCAGGCATTTAGATTTGTCTGATAGGAGGAACCGCGGAAGGTTCTTGTTTCTAGAAATCGGTATGCATTGCTATTCTGAAAACCTACTTAAACATATTCTGATTACTTCAATATAGCACACCTAATTGGGCTTACCACTTATTATGGACTGATTGTTGTAAGCGCTCAACAAAACAAATTCCTCCGAAAACTGATAGCACTCGAACCACTAACGCACCGCACCAAACAGCTGATGGCGATTATCCGTTGAAGGAATGACAACTTTGAGTATTTGACGTTTGCAGCCTACGATGAAAGAATACAGGATGTAATATAAGCGAGAATTTTTTTTTTTTTTTCTTCATGTGGTTGTGCGCACCAACACTATCTCATTTTCAATGGGCTCATTCACCAAATATGAGCAACAACGCGGCAACTACTGCCGCTCCGGAGCATTCGTTCTGGAACGACTACCTAGCTTTGTTATTGTGTGTGCTATCGGAATCCACATGGCACATGATCCGAACATACAGAAGGTCTAATCAAGACAAATCTATCTTTCTCTACGATTTTGTGAAATTTATCCTGAAATACAACGCGAAAACCAGGAAACTATTACGAAATCTTTTTATTTCCGGGACTCTCGCACTTTTCGCTACGGAGGTGAAGTAGCGGCTCAGCAATATGAATGAGCCCAATGGTGAAAATGACAGACGGACATCTGTTTACCTTGCGACTGGCGAGAAATGGTCCGCGAAAGAAAACAATTGTTTTATTAAGAACTCAATTATATTTTATTTATTCTAACGCCACATCACGGTTCCGCACATCTTAAAGGACGCGTTCAACACTTTTACGTGTGTAATGAGATTCTCATTTTCCGGAAATTTTACTTGTTTCGGCGGACTTTTACGACGCGCGCTATTTTTGTAAAATTTGGGTGTTTCGCACTATATTTTACATTTACAAGCCCACAAATAGAATGTAAGATGCGAATCTCGCAAGATTACGAAAAAATTTCACCAAATAAACTTAATTTTCTCTTATTAAACCGCACTTGAAAATTCCGCTGCGCCAATTCACTTCTTTAAAACAAGGAACTGTCAACCAAACAATTGTCATCCAGTCTAAACTACCAAAACAGCTGTTAAAGTTTGGTTCCCCACACACATAGCCTGCATTCATGTGAAAGATTTTCGCTACGGAACGCTACATCCCCTCCACTACACATTTGAGGAGACGCTACCTGTCAACATTTCTTTCGTGATTGAACCGCTACATATGAAATGTCTGACAAACAGGTGACACCGCAAATATTTGACAATTGCCAATTTTCCATCGCAAAACATTTCTTTGGCACATCACGAAACAAGGAAATATCAAATCAAAGACGAGAAGACAGTGAATTTACATAGACGGGGATTCTATTTGCACTTTTGATGTACACAAACGTCACAACGCACATACCAGCTGCGAATTGTCAAATGTAGCGCTACATGCCCAGAGAGCGTAAAAAATTTCTGCTACCAAGGGGAAGTAACTGCTCCGGAGCGGATGGAAGGAGCGGTTGCAATCACGACCGGGAGGGGTTGTAGCGCTACGGAGCGCTCCGTAGCGCTCCGTAGCGATCCGGATGAAACGAGCGTGGTGAATGCACTCATAGTGTATATGTGCGTTAGATCACATCCATATAGATCGTTGTTTGCAGCCAATGTGCTGTGGTGCTGCCAAGTGCAGTTTAAAAGTTTCGTCTTTGTTCAAATATGGCAATGCTTTGGGCATTAAAATAAAAACGTTAAATTTTAAATATCAACATAAGTAGTGTTTATTTTTGTGCAACGAAGTAAGACAGGTGCATACATGGAACATTCCTGTTTCGCGAATATTAGAAGAATTCCCTATATTGCATTCAGAGAGAATTTTTAAAATTCCATTTCCGCTTTAGTTAGTCCATTTCCGCTTTAGCTGGTAGGAGCCTAGAACCCACGCGGGAGGGGATTTGTAGGTCGTAAAGCAGAATTTTCTTGAGTTTTCTGAAGATTCTCTCTAATCGAATAGAGAGAGTTTTCCTAGTTTTTGCGAAACAGGAATGCTCCCTCGGTACCATCTGAACACAGCTTATGTTAATATTGGCCACGTTTATACCGTAGAACTAAAAGCAGTACTAAATCTACAATAATATGATCTAGATCTAGTTCTAATTCGTGGAGTGTTTTTACCAACCAGTACTAAATATGGCAAGTGTCAGGTGTTGACCTATCACTGGGGTTTAAAACTCTAACAGCTCACTGCAAGAAAGCCTTCGTCATCTGTAACCGGCTCGAATTTACACCACTTGTAAAATATAGTATGAAGACTACGAACACTTACGTCAGCCCAGTCCTACCCGGGTCTGTGACCCACGCTATGACCACCATCTCAAAAATGCTCAACACAGTCAGCATGGGTCAGGGGACAGGATTGGGCTGACGTACGTTTGAGCTCACATTTGGCCTGAGTGACTCATCCATCTCAAATGACCTATCAGATGAAAACGAACTAAACGCAGAATTGTGGACCCGCGTCTCGGTCTCTCTTGACAACCGCCCTGTCATCCCAGAAAACGACGTTTTGAACCAACTAGGTCTAACAAAGGGCAAAATTTGATTAAAATTAGAACACGTCCTCCAAATAAATACGTCACATTTTTAGAGGGGAAATTAACGTCAAATTTATTTTTTTCGTTTGGTATAGGCAAGTGGGACATATAAGATAAGGTACCGTCGATTACATTCCACTTTTGGCATTTTGTTCAAATTTGTAGAAAGGAGAAATGAGGGAAAGAGGAAATTCGAGATCATAATTTGTACCACCCCCTTGCATTTCCAGGCCGTTACACTTAGAAATATGAAAACCTCCAGGAAAGTGGAATTCCACTAGCATAGAGAACTAAAATAATTGAATTTTGATATCTTTAAAAAATAGTTTATTAATAGTACAAGTTACAGTTAGCACACCCTTCAAACACATCCGAGGTAAAAAAAATTTTTTTACGACTACCCCATTGAGGCGAATTGAAAGTCAAAATTTTTTCATCGTCTGGTATAGGCAAGTGGGTTGTCGTGAGAAAAGTAACGTTGAGTACATTCCATTTTCTTTAAATTTGAAGACGGTTGTAGGCTGTTCGCTGACTCTACTTTCTGTAATTGTTTATACAATTTACTTTTCGATATTTTTCTAAACAAGCTTGAAATATGCAATATCGTCTTGACATGAATGGTTAAGTATCTCCAAGAGTAGGACAGATCATCTCCTATTGGCATGGGGCACTAAAAAAACCCTTGGATTGCGAGCGAAGGCTTCTACTTTCCGGCTTCAATTATACTATAAATAATAATAATGAATTAAAAGACATGTAATCGCCAGTAATTCTGATTTTCCCACATTTCAACGCCTGTAAATAAAAATACAAATATGTATCTAATTTTTTGCTAAAGTGGTAGGGAAGGGGATCACTTTGGGGTTAGCTGAGATCACAGTAGAGTCCACTAACGCCACGTCCAGCGTAAATACGGACAATGCGGTGCGTGCGTTGCGGGGCCCGCACACAACGCATTTATTTGAGGACGATGCGGAGAGTGTTTAACGACAACACGATAAGCGTTAATGCAGTTTGCGTTGAAAATTGTCATTCGGTGTAAAATGGCGCTCGTCTCAGCAGCAAATTAAAATATTGACGAATACAAAAAAAACGAAGGTTATCGATTTAAAACAAGTGTTATATACAGAAACAGACTATTTTATGGCGAGTTCCATCATCTATACCGGCAATTGCGAGCGGATGAAAGTAAATTTCGTGAATGTACGCGACTGCTTAGGATCTTTTTATACTCCTCTGTTAAAATTAGTTCAATTGCTTGAAAACCAAAGCCACTTTCCACACAAAGTGGTTCTGGTATGTTAATATTCATGAAAATTTTTAAAGATTGACTTCAGTCCGCTTTTCCCTACAGTTCCGGACCCCCTATGAACGGGGAGTTTGGAGCATATGTATATTCAAGGAACTGCGCTCGTTAATCATGCAAAATTTCAAAACTACACGATTGTTTTTCATGTTTTTATATCGATGTCTTCTTTAACAAACAAAATATTCAAGGAAAACTGGGAAAAATTTACCTTTATCCTACACTTCCGGATCCTCTATCAACGGGGACTTTGGAGCATATATTCAGCGGATTCTTCGCGCTAGTTGTGCCAAATTTCAAAACTACGCGATTTTTCTTCAATATCCGCCGCAATTCTATTTTTATAACCACGGTGGCTCGTATTCCAAAGCACACTCCGCTTTTGAACTTCCGAAATCAGAATCTTCATCGTCGTTTTTCCGCACGATAATGCGGGCAAAATCAAACGCAAAACAACATAAATAGCTTGTGCTATGAAGAAATTTTGCTCAAATTTTTGTAATTTGAAAAGTTGGAAGTTTTGAAGAGCCGTGTCTCCTAAACTACTGGCCCTAGAATAACGGTTCTGGTCTCGAATTGTTGCAAATTTAACGTACTTCAAACGAAGAACGGAACGGTCTTGCCGCAAAAACCACTTCTTCCGGGTCAAAATCGACAAAAAACTGAGAAACGGTCGAAAATTTCGAGGTTTTCTTGATTTTCGACAATGACGCGGGTCGTCTGCCGAGGCCGAAAACACGGATTTAACACTTCCTTTGCATCATAAACAACATATCCAAAAGCAAAATACCTGAGTTGATACCACCGTCCGATGTCTAATCTGACTGTATAGTACTACAAATCTAACAATGAAAATCTTGGGTAAAAGCAAAAATTCATTTATTTAAACTTTAACAACAAAGAAATACGTTTCACATTCTCTGGTTTGGTCTTAACGTTACTTCGGGCTATTAATATCCAAAACTCAAAATCGAACTTCATTGCAGTCACACGATAAGAAAGGACTAATTTACCTGATGAGGAGGGGAGTCTTCATTACATTTTCTTCTACATTTGTGTCTTGAGATGCTTCGCCTCGCACCCTCCCTAGTTTCTGTTCAGCCAGAAGATCGCCTTCAACAGGAAGTAGGCAATGCCGAGAACGCAGACGATCTTCTCGCGCTGTTGTCTTTGAACGTTCTCGATTTCAACGGACAGGACACGCCTGTTCAGCTTGGCCAATTGTCGTCGTAAATGCAAAATCTCCTCCGACGGATTCAACATTTCGCTCACACTCAACGGCGGCGTATCCTCGCGAAAACTTCGAGACATTTGTTGGTCAACGAAACTGGCTGTCTTGCGAGCGGCGTTTGTCGTGGATCGTTGAATATTCGAGTCCGGCTCTACGGGCGATAGCTCGGCAAAGTGCTCTTTTGGCTGTGCTGTGGCCCGGACATAGATGGGCGGTTGACCTTCGGTCGGGGATGGCTCCAATTCATCGGTCGCCGATGGGAAATGATGTTCGTTGAGTGTTATGATGCGTGGTGGGGTGGCAACTCGAATCAGACCCGGATCTTTGGGCAGAATCGAGTTCTCTAGGACAATTTCGCGCGGGGCAGACCGCGTGCCCATATGCTGATCCTGGCCAATCACAACGATCCGATCCGGAACGTTCATATCGATTTTGTCACTGTAATTCCATGAGTTCATGATACCATTCTGGTTGGGCAGCAAACTGTCATCGTTGGAGTACTCCCCGGTCGCTTTTATTCGTTTGGGTACTCGCATTTTTTCGCTGATGTCTTGTGTGAAATTGGCCTCGATGAAGAGCGGATCGTTTTCGTAGCCGCTGAATCGTGTGGGGCTATGTGAATTCGCCATTTTGCATGGGATATATGATCGAGTGCTGGGCGGCTGCTCCTTAAAACAGAAAATTTCACCTTCCGGATCCGAACAATAAAAGCGAGAACGACTGACAGCAGCTGGTCAGCTGTCAGGTTTTTGCAAAGAGCGTGCGTTCGGAAAGTTTCGAATAATGGTGGCGATTGTTTCTACGTGAAATCGGGAGTTCTTATTTTATTTATGGGAAATTAATTATAGAACATTTATAAGTAGAATGATAATTTTTGTATAGAATTTAAGTGCGTTAACTTCTGTTGATATGTAACGAGAAAAACCAGAAAACATATTTTATTCCCAAACATAATGTCGGAGCTAGTCGTTCATAGACGGCGCAAAACCGGAAAATGTAGAACTTCCGCAAAGTTCGAACTTCAAAATCAGTTTAACGGATTATTTCTAATTGAATGATTACTGACGATAGTGTGTTCTTAAAAACATAAAAAAGGCAAAGATGAAATGATGTTGAAATCTATATATTCTAATATATAAAAGTGGAGATTATTTTTGCAAGTTTGTCGTGCAAAAACTTTTAAAACACTGGGGCGATTGTCGCGAGATTTCGCAGGAGCATATTTGGCGAGCTGGAATAGATAGTTAGGTGTTTCGCGACCTCACACAGTAAAACCCCGTTTAACTGAGCCCAAGGGTGGGGCGTAATTTTGCATAACGAAATTTTTCATAAGTACTTTCGGTAGGCCGGGAGGAAAATAAGGTGGTTCGAGAATCCAAAATATTACAACATACAGTAAAACCCCGATTAACCGAGCCAAGAGGTCGGCGCAGGGTTATTTCGGATAACAAAATTCGAAACGAGTATATTTGAAAGCATGAAAGTCAGATGGTTAGCGACTGCATAATGTTTTTACATGCAGTCAAATCCAATTTAAGCCCGGCCACACACTGTCGAAACCGAACTCGAACATGAACATGGCACAAGTGGACAATTTTCTTCAGATTTGTGTGTGTGTGTGTGTGTATTGAGTCATTCAGACGTCATTTGTACCATGTTCGAGTTCATGTTCGACAGTGTGTGGCCGGACTAACCATACTAAAGAGGCCGGCGTCATCTCGGTTTATGAAATTTACGGACAATCCGTGAAAACTACAGATTATCTTTATCTGACCGGGATTAGTATCAAAACCATTAGTTTTGGGGTCGCTGAGATGAATAATAGCATCCCCAAAGCCCCTCCTCCACTATTTCTCCCACCTTCCCCCGGGAATTAGTGGGAAGGAACGAAATGTGCAAAATGACATAAATTAGTGTCGATTTAATAGTTTCGATGTTGCTAAGATGTATGGTGGCACTCTCAAAAATACACAAAAGTTAAAAATGATAGTACAATCACAGGGACAAAGAGTAGCACCGGCGCGAGGAGGATGAGGGCAGCCAGACGGGCAGAATCAGCAGAACGACGTCAACGGCGTGTTGGAAGTGTTCGCTGTAGAATTGTTGAAACACCGAAGGTTCGTGAAGCAGGCAAGAATAAGAGTGGCTGCTGCGAGAAACGCTGAATCAATTGCGAGATCAAATCAACGGAGAGATTTGATGATGGCTGCATTCCAATATGACAAAAATTTAAGGTTGCCACCCATGAACCAGCACAACCACGACCAAACTTCCATCGATCCATCAAATATCATAGAACGGTGGAAATAGGGGGAATTTTTTCCACACGTTCTATGAAGCTGACGGTTCGTGTGTATACACTGTCACGCTTTTAAATTTGGAAAAGGAAAGCCCAGAATGTCCTGCCAAACGGGAATGTTCAACTGCCTCCAATTAAACGCTTTCAAAATATTTTGGACGAGATCCCCTATGAAAATATTTCCTCCAAATTTCAGGAAGTAAAAAGCAAAAGGAGTTGCTAAAGAGGGTAGATTCAACCCAACGTTTAAAGTACAGGGTCCGATAAACTATCAAGTTGGCTCACTTTTTCCACTCGCCGACCAAGACTACAATTACTTGCGAATTTATTTCATGGGCAACGAAGAACACAGTAAGTGGATCAGGTTTTGCAACAGATTCCTGGAGCAAATCATGAACTGTGACTGATCTCCAAAGACATTTACAAGCGGAAAATGCATTGGTATGTCTATTCCGAACCGCTTCGGATCGAGTGGGAACAAGGACATGTAAATTCGCTTAAGGGCCTATATGATACGAAATAACCCCTTGGTGTGAAAACACACCGCATCAGACAAAAAGTTTTTGTCTCATAAGACAAGAAAACGTTTTTCATTGCAGCACACACCAAGCGAAACGCAGTGAAACCAAACAAACGGTTTTTTGTTTTATTTCGTTTGGTGTGTGTTGAGATAAGACAAAATTGCATTTGCAACGACGACGTCCATAATCTGCGAAATTTTACATAAAACGACCAGGTATTAAGCGGAAATAAATTTTTGTTTCCGGAAGACAACTGGCCGCCTAGTGGCAACGAAATATGTCTTTCAGTTTTGACTTTTTGTTTCGTTTCATGCGGTGTGTGAGGCGCCTATAGCAATGTATGCAATTATCGACTCTAAGATACTAATCTAGAGCTCGGAGATCAAATCTCGGCGCGATCAAAAAGTGCCTGTGAGTACTAATAGAACTCTCACAGTGCTCCGAGCTTGTCAGTATAAAGACGGCGCGGATAGGAAGTACACGCTAGCAACTGCACTTCCGAAAAGTAGATATGCTATTGAAACGTTAACAAGGCATAGAAATAAAAGAGATGTTGACGCGCCCATGCCCCTGGAGGGGTCAAGGCAATTAGGGAATTATCGACAACGACGTTTGTCTGAAACAAGTTTGTTTCAATCGGTGTGTGTTGATAATATCCAAAGACATGCATTATCGACAACCATTCATTAAACGCATCGAGACAAAAACGTTTGTTTTGTTTCGTTTCTTTTGGTGTGTGCCTCTTGATAAGGAGCAATGGTCGGTTATTTCTTGAGACACAAACAAACGTTTTGTCTTATGCGGTGTGTTTTCAGCCTAAGGTGACTGAGACTGCAAAAAATGGGATGAATGGTGGCGTTCCCAAAGTCCCCTCCTCCGAGGTGAATGAGGAGGAGGCAGTGTTGTATGTACGGAGTACGTCTCTCTTATGACACAGACTGTGCTAAGCTCTATCATAGTCTCGAACCATCGATGATAAGTACCAACTGAACGAGCGCTGGCAGATTCTCGAGCCATCTGGAGTCTTCGTTGGCTAGTAGAGGCACGAGTCTAGCAGCAGAGTCTCGAACCTTCTCGAAACAGAGATCCAGCTCTATAAATGCATATGTCACCAGGAACGACAAGCATTAATAGTCGAGACTCAGTCGGAAGTCGATCGTTATAGAGTCCGGAAACGGAAACTAGTACAATCGTTGTCGGGATCCGTCGGAAACGGATAGTTAGAGCTAGTTTGACGTCGGTTGTTAGTTACGCATGTGTAGTTCGTTTAGTAAATAAAGTGCGTGTGTTTTTCAATCAAACTGTTTAATTATTCAGCATAAGAGTATCTATCGAACCCGGCTTCGGTCAGAAAACATTACAGTATGTATACCATTACGTTTAATTTCTTCTACGACTATCAATAATTATTCTCATTGTTCCTTCCATCAATTCATAATCAGCTACTACAATTGGAATTAAATTTGATTTTTATCTATATTTATCAGCGAAAGATCAAGGTGAGTATTTGATAAAAAATAAGAATTGTGAGAATGTCATATAAAAGCTGTGTAGCACTTTAAAAGGAATAAACAAAAACACTTTTAAGTACACATACACTTATGTAAGTGGGCCAAACAATACATTGCCATATGCGTATTATTTCTATTTACAACATTCATCCTCCATAAAAGTTACCATGATTGGAATCTACTGAAAGTTGATAAAAGTTACTAGCTCAATATGTTTTCGATTACATTGAATGCAGTTTACACTGGATCATTAGATGGCTTATCTTCCAATGTATCATCGCTTAAAGTTCAACGAATCTGAGTCAGTAACAGCGCTGCTTCTGCTTGATATATCCGAAATAACGTAATCTGAAAACCATTATTGAGCAAAATACAGCTGTACGGCGTTATTGAATTGTTCAAAATGAATGCAGTCCCCTCCGCGATTATCTGGTGATTCTTTTTGTTGTGTCTGGCGATTCCTTTATTGATAGGAGTGTTAGTGGTTGGGAACTCACGATTTGTCTTATCAACAATTCAAGTTGTCATTGTCATGTCATTTGAGATAGGCCACACCGTAGACTTATCATTTGTCGCACGTGGGTTAATCCTTTTCTTTTGCGTAGCACAGTCCTTCGGTGTCTTCTGAGGCAAATATAGTAATGCTTGGAATTACGTGCTTCAAAAGGGCAAATGAAGGAAAATTTTGGTTTTTGGTACCTTTGTGTTTTTGGGCTCTGTGGTGTCTTGAACACGAATCTGAGGTTCCCCAACAAGTATTTTTTTTTTTTGCAAAAAAAAACATGCACAGAATTGGTCTTTTTCGCTTTTTTCAATACAACTCGAAAACTATGCATTTTACATAAAATATCGCTATAATACAATTAAAGACGGTGAAATTTCCTAATTCTCAGTTTTAATAAGCTTTTTTCTCCGATCAATGATTTAGCCAAAGAATAGAGATTATTAATAAGAAGTAGGACTCCAAATTAAGGCTGCGCGCATGTTGGCTCACGCTCGCGTGTCGCGTTCACGTGTTTTATGTCAAACGGTTTGAGTCTATGGTTTCCGACCAAAGACGCGAATCTGCCAATTTGACAAATGCTCGGCTATTGTCATATCAACAAATTTAGTTCATTATTGTGCTTTAAAATGGATAATTAGGTAAGAATTGAGTGGCAAAACAAACGACTGGGGAGTAGTAGGATGTGCATAAATACACATTTCATACTAAATTATTGGCGTTAATACACAATAATGAATCCAATTTGGTGATACGACAACAGCCGAGCATCTATCAAATTGACAGATTCGCATCTTTGGTTGCAAACCATAGACTCAAACCGTTTGACATAAAACACGTGAACGCGACACGCGAACGTGTGCCAACTTGCGCGCAGCCTAAGAGTGCCTGCCTATTAGTTGCGTATGTGTTTGATTCCATCAATACACGAAGTGGTAATGCCGCAAAACGAGCATGTTAATAGGCAGTTGTCATTTGTTGTCCCGTTTCACAAAAATTAATGTACTGAGTGCCCCTTCTATGTCTCCATGTCCGTTGGCCATACAGAGTAGAGCAGGTTAGCACCACACAATTACACTAACAATTTGATTTGAGCTGTTCTGGATAAAACGTCAGTGTCAAAATGCTGCTCGTTAAGTAGTCAGCGTTTTGAAATGTAGGCGGCGCAGGTATCGAAGTTTTCGGACAGTTACAGTTTTGGGAAGCACATAAAGTTCATTTCCTGTCAATAGAATGTTCGTTTTGTGCTGAGAATATGAAGAATATATAAAGAACGGAAATCAGCTAAAATTGTTGGTACCCGTTTAAACACTGAGACATATTACACACACCACAAAAATGTTCCCCCCGGCTATCAAATAATTTGTTGTGATTTTCAATTATACCGCAACCCAGGGAGCACCAGCTGATAGGAGAAAGTAGAAATGAAAAAAAAAATATTGTAAAAAGCTGACACAAATTGCAACTTTCAGTCAGTTAATTTGACAAACGAGGGGAAAGTGTAGGCTATGAAAAAAAATGTGTACGAAACACGTATGGAGTGTGTGTGATGATAGCCTCTCTTCAATACATGTTCTATACTCTCAGATTTTGTGTAATTATACGAAATAGTAAACATTAAAATAATTTTGATGCCATCCATTCCATTTCCGACTTTAACACCCATTTTTGCGAAAAGGACTATGGGAGAGGATGAAATATCAAAAACCTGTTCAATCGAGATTTTACGAATTTGCTAAATTATCTAGTATGGGGTAATTGATGAAATTCGTAGTTATTTGCACGACTCACATGCCAGTTTATCGACTTATATATTTCAAAATCCGATGGTAATTCCGTTTCCATTGATAAGCTTCAAATCTGATTTTATTAATATTTTATGCGATGATTTATGTATTATCTTAAGGTCATAAGCTTGAATATTCTTATCGTCAAGTGTAGTCATTGGAGACAATAGCTAACTGACACGTGCTTAAGAAGACTAAGGTTCATACGAAAAAAATATTTTTTTTTTTTTTGTAAAAAGCAATTGCTGAATAGAATAAATGGTTTGATAATTTAAACAATTAACAATTTGAAATTTGGATTGCTTAACTCACACAATAGATTGTTTTTATAATAATTTGTTGTCGTCTTATTAGCAAACAGCAGAAAAATGAATCTTAATCGAATATATATTATCTATGCCTTTGTTAAATTTTAATTTAATCTACATAGTTTCTTCCTGTAAGTCAACATACTTATGGACCAAATCAATCGATTTAAGATGAAATGAAAAATTTTACAAACCAAATTAACGAATCTCCGAGGCCAAAGAACATACACTGCGCATTAAAAAAAAGTGGCACCCAGTTTTCTTCGTGCTGAAGGCAACAAGAATGGCAAGGGAGCAGTTTTAATAGTAAAGGGAGAGTGAAAAGAAGCAAACATTTGCAATTTCCGATATAACCGTAAATTTTAGTCAATTTTAATAGAAACAGCCAAATTTCTATAGCAGTTTATTGTTATTTTTTTAATGTTTGCTAATGTTTAGGTACCCAATGACCTCCCGCAAGTCATCAGACCGCATTATCGGGGTTATACACTTAATAGAGAAGTATCGTACGGTACTTTAGCCAGTTGACGACAACTGAATGGCATTTTGAAATCAATAATGCATGGAATATGTACTAGGAGACTTTCAATAGAAGACCAGAAGGATACCGGTTCAGAGTGACATAAATACTATAGGTGGGGACCGATTTATGCGAATATAAGGCTCCAAACATTGTGAAAATACGCCTTTTGCTAGCAAAAACGACCACAGATGCATGTCGGGTACCGTCATTTCAGCTCAATATTATCGTAAACAGTTAAGGTAAGATATCCAGATTTCATAAAAAAAATAATGGTACTCACCACAAGGCATGCCAAATGTTGGCTTCAGCACGAAGCAACCCACTTGTTTTTATGCACAGCGTGATTTTGAATCAAACAAACACACAATGCTCAATGAAATAAATTTATTTTTGACTGGTTTGAAAATACATATGTTGTTTAGCCTTGAGATTTATTATTATACCCAAGACTTTTAGTATAGGGCATATTGTTTTTGTCACGACGAAAATATGTAACACCTTATATTACGTTTACACTATCCCCAGATTACTTCATCTGCGCCGGCTGATTTCATCTGGAACTGTCAAATATAGGTACATACAATTTTAAACTCACCAGACCCAGATTAAGCAGCAGATGAAGTAATCTGGGTATAGTGACTACGTTTAGACCGTGGTGAGAATCGTAGTACTAACTGTGGTGTATTCGAGTTAGTATAAGTTCTTGGTGTGTTTAGACTGACGGGTGCACCAAGTATTACCGATGTCAGCTGTGGTTTTATTGTCTTTTCGGTCATTTCGGGATTGCTCATAATCCGGGCGAATTGCTAACTTTGAGCCAGACGTTCGGATTCAAGTTCACAGCAGAAAACGCAAACGTTACTCGCGATGACAGCTGTAGTGAGCTCAGTACCGCATGGCAAATGGAGGTAAAGTTAGTCGTAGCACTAACTAACTTGGTACGTTTAGACCGCGGTGAGTTTCTTCGTGTTAGTTAATCCTCCAAGTAGTTCGCACGGTCTAAACGTACTCAGTGTAAACGTAATATTAGGCTCCGAAGGTATAACAATGTATATATATATAGTATAAATGATCAGGGTCACCTCCTGATTCGATTTAGCCATGTCTGTCTGTCTGTCCGTCTGTCCGCGCGTCTGTCTGTCTGTCTGTTGGCAGTATGATCTAGTTGGCTGGTATTGAAAATGGGCATGATAACGCCAAAAGAACGCCTACCTCCCCTACATATCTAAAATAATTAAATGTATCTATAATTCCGATTAAATAAATATGAAAAGCTCTAGCTTTGGAAGATTGTTTGTGAGGGTAATCTCATACTCTCCTGAAAAAATAAAATCGATCGATTGAAAACTAACGGTAATTTTCTTACAAAGAGCTCCGTACTATCCTACTTTTCACGTTTTTTTTGTCTATAACTCTTGAACCGATTTACATAGACACCTGATTTTTGGCATGTGGCCCTGAGGGGAGAAACTGCTTGAGGTTAAATAAATTGGGCATAATCAGATCAAAGGAACGCCTACTTCCCCTACAAATTTAAAAAAAAAATAAATATTCTTTCAATCACTGTAACATTCCGTAGAATGATGTTATAGTAATTAAAAGAATATTTAATTTTTTTAAATTTGCTGGGGAGGTAGGCGTTCCTTTGATCTGATTATGCCCAACTTATTTAATCTGAAAAAAAAAAAAAATACATTTAATTATGTTACTTATGTAGGAGAGGTAGGCGTTCTCTTGGCTTGATCATGTCCATTTTCAATACCAATCAACTAGATCATACTGCCAACATTTTTTTTCAAAATTTCAAAGCTCTACGAGTAGCTTCATTCTATCGAAAGTTATCGTGCGAACGGACAGACAGACGGACAGACATGGCTAAATCGAATCAAGAGGTGACCCTGATCATTTATATAAATACATTGCTATACCTCCAGAGCCTCCTTTAAGGTGTTACATATTTTCGTCGAGGCAAAAACAATATACCCTATACTAAAAGTCTAGGGTATAAAAATATGCAATCGAAACGTCAACAAGGCATAGTCAAGGAATAGAGATTTTTAACAAAAAGTGTAATTAAGAGTGCCTGCCTATTAGTTGCATATGTGTTGGATTCCATTAGTACCCGAAGGGGTGTTGCCGAATAACAAGCATGTTACTCATACAATGACACGTGGTAGGCAGTTGTCATTTGAAGAGCTTTTTAAAGTATTGTCGTACCTATCCCTCTAAAGGCGGCTTTCATTTGAAGTATTTGCGTATCAAATGACACCAAGCTTTTGCTTAAATCGTATTAATTTCCATCTCTAGTAGTAGTTACTTTAAGGCATAGCTATGCAAGAGATATTGAAGCGCTCATGCCCTTGGAGGGGTCGAGGCAATTAACGTCATTTTGCACTAGTGAGCTCGGCCAGTTTCACACCGAACCTACGACACACGTGTTTTCCCCACAAAGAACCAGTGGCGAAGGAGATTTGTAAGTGCGACGATTAAATTAAAATCGCATATTCACATAGAAAGCTTGCCGCACTAGTGCTTTTTGCTAGAAACTTGTGTACCGTACGTGCCATGTGAAACCGGCCGATTTTTGCTTTTTATCAGTTGAACGAGATTCACCTGCTTTCCAGATAGACTAGGTAAAGCTGACACCCGATTGATAAGTGGACTCAAAGTCGCCAGATACGAGTATTGTTTGCTTCTAAAAAAAAATCTAAACCGATTTTCAGACCACATTCCCATACAGATAATCAACGAGCTATATCTGATTATTGATTTCATTATATATATGTATATAAAAAAAATTATTCATTTTCAATCTTTATTGCCGAAATTACATATGCTATTTTTAACTGATATTACATCTAGAATATGCATCGGGTAATTTTTGAAAATTTTCGATTAAAGTCCATGAACTTGAATGAACTTTAACTTTCTCAAAGGTAATTTATTCTGCTTATAATTGGTGGTTATGTAGTTTATTGCCCGTAATCTCAATCCGTTGATTAATTACAGACATACATTTTGAGACGATCAGTTACTTTTTTTTTACTTATCTCCAGACAATCTAAACTGCCCCCCTAGAAGATGATTAAAATTTATTGTTGCTGTATATTTATATCAAATATATTACATACTTATAAATTAATAAAACCAGCGATAACTATGGACAATCAATATTTCTAACTTGATCCTTGCTCCTTATTGTACTATAGAAATATGGTAAGTTTTAATTATTTTAGGGTGGGGATTTAATTAATTCCAAATAATGTGTGAACGTCAATTCTTAAAAACCCGTTCACCAATAATAATAGTGAACTTTGGTGGAAAGACTTCTAGCACAAAACGAACAGATAATTACCTGGTAATGACAAAGACGACTTCCAATTGTGTTATCATCTAATCAGCCCATTGAAAGGAGGAGTGGTTCGGCCGTTATCAGTTAATCAAACTTTCCCATATGAATGGGACAATTAGGTATTTGATTTTATTTGATAAGGATACCGTGAAATAGGAAGCCCATGAATTGATCATAAAGTCAACAGTTTGGACTTGATTGCTTCAGTTTTGATTTGATGTCGAGATTGATAGGCATTCGGGAGTTCGGCTACCGTGATGGCAGCTGTCGCCAACTTTAAAGATTAAAAAAATAACTCGTTTTTCTCGGGATCTTGTGCGAATTAAAGGAAAGCGGGTGAAAAGTGCTAGCAGTCCCGTACTGAACTTGTTCTTTTGATCTGTGATATCCTTCCCCCTGCATTTGGAGCGACTTGCAAATTAGGAAAAATTCACAAGTTAATGAAGTGCATGTTTTTAGTATGGAATCGATGGCAACATTACGGACGAATTGTGTTTACGCGATCCTTATTCTTTTGGTCTCCATAAAATTTACTGCTAGTCACTTGCCAAATGGTAATTTGTGACTAGAATGTTAAAGATATTTTTACCATAGAATATAAATACATAACAGGTGGACTCATAAATTTCATCTCGAACTGAAAAATCTTCATTTTGTGATATATCTTGCCAAAAGCACTTATCACGCGACGAAGGTCCTAAGGAATGAGTTAATACATAATTTAATTCAATCGCGCAGATGCAAAACCTTCGCAGTTTTGTGAGATTTATGCCCGAACCAGATTTAACGCAGAAAGCAGCAGCAACAAAAACAACAGGTGGAACTGCTTTCGCCGCTGTCGATGCATTCAATCTAGGTCACTTAAGGGAAATGCATGCTTTCTAACTTGAGGGAAATGCATGCTTTCTAACTTGATACTTTACTGCCGCTGCTGCTGCATTCTGTGTTCAATCTGGTTAAGGCATTCGAATTTTTAGTATCCCGGAATCTGATCTTCTTAGGTATTAAGTTAAAAAAGAGGTTATAGCAAGACTGCCCTTAAAATGAAAATTATGTTGGTAAAAACCTAGAATGTGCTATATTTCTGCCGAGGTTGCGGAAAATACCCTATTTTTACAGAGACGCTTTACAATCCATGCCATATTCCATGTAATTACTTGAAAATCGTTTTCGTGCGCTTCTTAAAAAAAGTGGAAGTGCAATTCATTGATCTCTCTATAGATGCACCCCGAACTCCAGGCGCAGGCGTAACGACTATTTACAAAACGGCGCGAATATAATAGTATAATACACTGCGAGCGAAATGTTTAGATGCATAGCGTATATTGAAGATTAATTCTATATGAACTATCTACATCTCCTGCTTTGTTTATTGGATGCACGCCCCAACGACTCTTCTTTTTGCCAATATTTAGGCATATAATAATTGAATCAATTTTGAATTTTTTACGGACACTGTGTAACGGACAGTTTGGTGGGCATCCGAAGATGCCCGTGGAGACGGAGCATAAGGTAGCTTAATTGACCGGGAAGGTTCGGCTGTGCCATCTGGGGAAGAAAAAGGCTCCTAAACGAGCTAAGCAGCGGCCAATGCTTGATGTAGCTTAGTTCGGGAGACGTAGGCGGGGTTTTTGCCGCTCGTTGCCCCTGTCCTTTACGTATTAACAAAAATTCATAGGCCTGGGGAAAACGACACAAACAGGGGAGGTGAAAATGGGGAATGATAAAAAATGAGGCGTTAAGGATGGAATGGTTGGTGGACGACGCAGATTTTGCTCGCGTGCATCAGGGTCCAAGCGTAATGGGACCCTCGGCATCTGGTTTCGTACCACCGACAGATCCTTACTCATCAGGTGCTGCCATAGATCTGCCGGTGGAAGCAGCACTACCAGACCATAATATGGTTCATTACAGGTGGTTCATTATAACTGTCTCAAAAGTTTTTAGACTCTTCACGAATGTGATAACTTTGTCATGAAGTTTGCAATGCACAGAAGGAAGCATCTCCGATCATATAAACTATACATATTCTTGGTCAGTATGATGAGACGAGTCGATTAAGCTTTGTCCGTCTGTCCATCTGGTTCTATGCAAAACTAGTTTTAAAGCTATCGAGATGAAATTTTGCACAAAGCCTTCTTTCTATTGCACGCTATAAATATGTCGAAATCAATGAAATCGGACCACTTCGTCATATAGCTGTCATAGGAACGACTGGCCCAAATGTCCGTCTTTGTGAGAAAAACTTTTTTATTTCTAAAGACATCTTTCTCAAATTTTGCTCAAAGCCTTCTTTCTATTGCACGCTGTGAATATGTCGAAACCAGTGGAATCAGACCACTACGTCATATAGCTGCCATAGGAACGACTGGTACAAAAGTTGGTCTTTGTGAGAACAACTTTTTATTTCCAAAATTATTAATTAATCAAAATATAATTATTATATAAATTGTTGACTTTTCTATATTAGGCGTGTTTTTTGCGTAACCGTGTAGAGTCCCTTCCCTGGTTCCGCAAAAAAACGCTCCAGAACAGGATCCAGGTTAAATTACGATTAATTTTTTAATATATACGAGTACATATATTTTTTTCAGATGAAAACGTTACTGTGACGACTGAAATTGCTTCCGATGTTGCTATCAGCTATATAGGGCGTCAGGCTGATAATAATTCGACGGGCAACATTACATGCGAGGTTGAGGATCCATTGGGATCTTTTCCGGAGGATCTTTTCACAGGTGAATATCTTAAATATAGAGTAGTAATATTAGGTCTATTATCTAGAGAATGGACGTTCGATCCTCGGCGCGAACAAAAACTGCCTGTGGGTGCTTAGAGCTCCCACTGCGCTTCGAGTTTGTCAGCTTTGTCCGTTACAAAAACGACGCGGATAAGAAATGCATGCTTGTAACTGCACGTCCGAGAAGAATTTATACTATCGAAGCGTCAACAAGGCATAGAAATGCAAGAGATATTGACGCGCCCTCTGGAGGGTTAAAGGCAATTAATACAATATTAACAACATTTAGGTCGGTAATAACCCCACCGCACATAAAAAAGATACCAATCGATTCAGAACTATTTTTTAAACAAAAAATCAAAGTATTTAATTAATGTAGAGTTAAATAAAAATTAAAGATTGTTTAATTTTACAAAGCTGTATGTATGTTTATGCATAATAAATCATATATCTTGCATTTACTGGATAAATTTCATAAATAAGGCTAGTGCTAACCTTTTCGTGTGAAAATGTTGCATTTATCCCTCACACGAAAAAATGAAAGTGGAACTTCCACACAGATATCCGCGGCGCTCTACATGACACTTGAATTTCCTCTTTTCACTCAAAAGAGAGCGATCAATAAAAGGTAAATTGTTTTCGCGTGAAAATTGTCTACAACGTTGTGGAAACTTTTGTGTGTATGGAACTTTCGTCCAAAGAACTGAGTACCGAGAAAGGCGAAACATTTCGTACGAACCGGATTTTTGACAGTTTTTGTATGACATTTCGCACGAAAAACGGAGGTTAGCACGCCTTCTTTTAAAGTTAAATATCAGCTGCGATACAATCTTTACAAGAGTGTTTCTACATTACGTACATAGTTTTAAATTATTACCGTGTTTTCGTGTTTTATTCTTTAATAGTACAACTCTAATATAAACATTACGAAAAAACTAAAAATGCAATATTTCAAAATAAAAATCTTTTATTTTCCAGATGAACAACGTGCAAGTGGCGCATTTATACTTCATCTAGTTGCTGCAATTTACTGTTTCACATTTTTGGCTTGCCTTTGCAATTATTATTTCTTGCCGGCGGTGGAGTGCATCTGCGAGGATTTCAACATTCCCAAGGATGTGGCCGCTGCCATTGTCATGGCTACAGCCAGTTCATTACCTGACCTGTTCACCAATTCCATTAGTACCCTCATAACAGATTCAGATATGGGTGTAGGAAGTATCATCGGATCATTGATGTTCAACACTTTGGGAGTGGCATCGGTCGCCGGAATGGCTGTCTCAAAAGTACTGCTTGAAATTGATTCCTCTGAGAAATTTAACGCAAAGTCAATTAATTGAAAGTCTCCCATTTCTAGCCTATTCAACTGGATTGGTGGCCAGTGTGTAGAGATTGCGTTATTTATACGTTTCACTTGGTCGTTCTAATGATTGTGGCTTGGGGAAACATTATCACATTTGGCGAATCATGTGTCCTGGTCGTTCTGTGTCTACTATACTATTGTACTATCATCGTTAGTAATTATAAAATGAAAAATAGGTTGAGGATTTTCGTGGAAGACCGGCTGAATTGCTGTATACCGACGAGATATGGTAAGCATTTTTATATTACATAATACTAGCATATCCGTCATTGAAACAACAATTTATTTATCATTTAAAAATATTGTGTATTGCGACACTTCGATGGACTGCAAAATAAAAATCATTAGTTTCTGTGTTTTTCCAAGAGCAACACAATTTATGGCGCTCGTGTTCGCTATGGAGAGATAGCTTGTATTCGTTATATAACGCACAAATAAACTGAATGAAATGTATTTCTTACCGTTGAAGTGTCTGACGTACTTCGCGCGGCGCCATAATGCCATCACATACATACAGTAAAACCCCTTTAACCGGTCCACATGGGACGGCAACATTTCATGTAAATAATTGATCTCCCAAAAACAACTCTGTTGTAAAAAATTCCCCGCTAAGAAAAGCCTCTCAACCGCAAAAAGGATTGATATGAATACAATACCGCCAAAGTACTCGCAGCTTCGCGCCTCACTCTAGGGTTGGCATATTGAACGCTGATTGAATTAGGTAATTTCTTTCAAAGCTGATTGGCGGGTGTGCGTTTTTTTCGTACAGAGCAGAGCAAGTTAAGCGACGAAAAAAACGATCCAGAACAATTTAACGGAGTAGGGTTTTGTCTTTGCTAAGGGAGTGTGTCTTGGTTTAGTTGGAATCCAAATGTCAACTAGAATTTCAAGAGAAAACTTAAATCCTTAGTACATATACCATTGGACAAATTTCCTTTAGGCAGCAAAATTATTTTGTATGTTTACTATTCCAAATAGTTACACAAAACGGACAATTTATCGAGAGGAAATGAACTGTATGTGCTTCCCAAACTGTAAACTGTTCTAAAATTTCGACGCCTGCTCCGCCTGCATTTCAAATGTGGAACTATTTAACGGAGTAGAAATCCTGCACTAACGTTCTATCGAGAGCAACTCAGATCAAATTGTTAGTGTAATTGTGTGGTCTTAACCTGCTCTGCTCTATATGGATCTTGAAAAAACGCGCCTAATGTGTTATCTACTTGGCTCGTGGTTCCGCGTGTCCCGCATAATGTGGTACGGGCATTATACCAACGCAATGTTGTCTGGGACCTAATTAGGTATATTATCGAGCTTGAAATATAGCACCAAAAAAGTATGAAACATTCATACATTAGGTGCGTTTTTTTCGTACAGAGCAGGTTAAGCGGCAAAAAACGGTCGAGAGTAAATTAGGGTAGCGAACACGAAAACGGGGCATGTCTTTGCTGGGAGTGTGTCTCGGTTTAGTTAGAATTCAAATATCAACTCAAATTTCAAGAGAAAACTTAAATCCTTAGTACATATTTAATCGGACAAATTTCGACTAGGCAGCAAATTTTTTTTTATTACTATTCCATTACACAAAACGAACATTTGATTGAGGAAATGAATTTCATGTGCTTCCCAAACTGTACCTGCCCGAAAACTTCGACACCTGCGCCGCCTGCATTTCAAAACGCTGACTACTTAACCGAGCAGCATTCTCGCACTGATGTTTTATTTGATGAAATGGGGTTTTGTTTGGACTAGTTAAAAAATAAACATACTAAAAGTCTGTAACGGACGGTTTGGTGGGCATCCGAAGATGCCCGCGGGGACGGAGCCTAAGGTAGCATAATTGACCGTGAAGGTCAGGCCGTGCCATCTGGCGAAGAAAAAGGCCCCTCAACGAGCTAAGAGCGGCCTATGCTTGCTGTAGCTCAGTTCGGGAGATGTGGCCGGGGTTTTCGCCGCTCGTTGACCCTGTCCTTTACGTATTAACAAAAATTCAGAGGCCTGGGGAAGACAACACAAACAGGGGAGGTAAAAATGAGGAATGAAAAAAAATAGTCGATAAGGATGGAATGGTTGGCGGACGGATCAGACGCCCACGCGGTCGCACCTGGGTCCGGGTGTAATGGGACCCTCGGCCTCTGGTTTCGTACCACCAACAGATCATTACTCATCAGGTGCTGCCTCGATCTGCCGGTGGGAGCAGCATTACCAGACCATAATATGGTGCGTTACAGGTGGTTCATTACAAGTCCCCGAACCTACGAGGTGTGGAAAAGAGAGAGAGGGACGAAGAAGGCGCCATTTTTAGAGTTTTCGCAATATATATCGAAAGCCGTTCACTGTAGCAAAAAAATATTACAAAAAAAAACCCCTAATTTCTCTATAATAGTGTCTCACATCATTTTTTCGTATCTTTTATAGTTTAATAGTTTAAAGGTCGCCACCCATAATCGAGCAGAACCACGACCGAACTTCCATCGAACCATCAAATATCATAGAATGGTATCCAAATGTTGCGCGATCAAGTGTGGAGACTTTAAGCCATAGATGCTTATCAAATTCACACATTTTTCAAAAAGGGAAAGAGAAAAAAAAACGTTTTGCCTCACGTTTTTTAAACTTTTTTTTCGTTTATCTTTTTTTGCCATTCATTGCACAAAAAAGTTTCTGAGGAAAAAACTATAGATAATAAAATTTCCCATAAAATGAGTACTAATTAGTAGTTATATTGAACTGATCAAAAGTTAGACCAATTTGAAAATTTGATTTAAATTACGAGATTAACTTGTATAACAGAATCGTTACGGAGCACTATTTGTGTGTATCTTTTCGATCGTCGCATGCGATCGATGCAGAATGGTGCCTAGCAAGACACACCTTAAACGCACTAATTTTGCTGAGTAACAAAATGCAAAACTATGTTGTACAGTAAATTGCGATTGATACTGTCGTATGCTACAATAACTTAAAATCAATTAAAATTCAGTATACCTAAATTGATGTTGTACCTACTCCAAGCACTTTTCTGGGATTTGTTTTACGGTGAATAGGTGATCCGTTGTTGATCGATCAGCCGGCTTGATATTCACGTATTAATTGCCCAGCTAGGGTTTTATTCTATTCTATTAGATAGATCATCATCATCATCATCGTGGCCGCCTGGTTCAGGTTTCTTGACATGGAGTGGTTTTTGCAAGGACGAGTTGTCAACACGTCGCTTAACCCCATACAGGGGATGGCCTCGGAAGATAGCTGCTTCAGATTGTAATAAACGTGCTGGAGTTCACACAACTATGTTGCAGGTCCAACTATGCAAGTCATTCCATCCTACTAAACCTGAGACGCTTAGGTATTCGTCAGCCATTCAGGCTACAGCTGCCTTTTCCAAACTGTCTTATCGCTAAGACATTGGCCGTCAGCGATTTGATACACTGCCGTTACCAGGGGGCGCCCACGCGGAGGACTATGGAAAGGTCTTAGATAGATACTGACCATTAACCTCCCAATTACCATCATCCCTTTGCGATGCTAATTTTTTTTCCTTAAATTTTTGCTGTCCCTTAAAATATGAAGAAAAGTTGGGGTACATTTGTATCCCACTTGCTCTTTAATGTTAGTCACATATTCTTCATCCTACAAATTTATAGAAACAAAATTGAAAATATTACGAAATACGCCTACAAAAAAAAAACTAATCAGATAAAACCTTTTAGGTTCGACACAAGGAATTTGAGCTAATTAACCGATTTCTAAAGAAAACATCTATTGTTTGGCCCTCCCTCACAAACGAATTTTAACATCGGATTTGATTGTTTTTATGTTTTATGACAAGGAATCGATTGGAACCATTCTCAGTGTTATTTATATTATTTACATTTATGCACTACATACATATGTACATATATACATATGTACATATTCGCAGAATGTTGTGAACACGGTAACTGTCGAGTGGAAGTAACAAACGGAGCGAAACTTGTCCAGTTGATATTTATGATAAGATTAGGAAGAGGCTTCTATTGAGATTCAATAATATCTGTAAAGTGGTTAAGGTGTGTGTTCCAAGGCAGCGACTGAGCGACTTGCGTTTGCGACTGTGAAAAAAACTATCATAATGGAGCACTATTCGAGTGTAATTAATGTGAAAGTACAGTCGTACAACTACGGCCTGCATTCGACAATCCCCTAAACTTTAAAATATACAAGAATAGTGCTCTGTTATGATAGTTTTTTTCACAGTCACAAACGTAAATCGCTCAGTCGCGGCCTTGGAAATCACACCTTTAAACACTTACAGTTAAATAACGGTAAAATGTTGTGACCCAAATAGCTCTATAACGGGAAAAGTTACATGGGTGAAACTTTTCCAGTTGGTGGATGTTAATGACGAATAGGCTCCTGTTGAAATTTAGAGCAAAATCCACTCAACGCTTGGAAAGTTTCAGCATTTAAAAATATCGCTCATTTAGCCCAAATGTATAAACCTCTTTGCATCTGGTATCACCTACTGAAGTCTTCCACAGTATTTTTTGATTTTACTTAGACTCAGAATGACCCTCAATTTCGTTATATAGCGTCTAACTTGTAGCACAAGCGCCTACAAGTAGGTACTATACCTATATGCTAAGTGTTGTTAGAGTATACCACTTACATAACTATGTACTCCATTTTATAATCTTTATTCCAGATTTCACTGCACCCGCAGAAGATACCGCAAAGGGAAAACTACCTTTTCATAAAAATCACAAGGATCGTCGTCAATCTGGAATATATGTAATAACTCCCACGGAGTTCACTCCATCTCCTCCTATCTTTCCGGAAAAAGGTAACTTAACTGAAATTTCTTGATTTTCTGACTTGATACATCCTAGGAAATATAATTTTATTCACAGATTTTCTGAAAGATACGGATAATGAAGACGCGTTAGGTTCAAGCCCCTTCCGCTTACCTCGCGGTAGTTTTGTAATGAAGTGTTGGTGGGCATACTCGTGGCCTATTCGATTTCTATTGACATGCACTTGTCCAAATCCCAACACATTCCCACGACTCGTTCCACTAACGTTCATCATTTGTATTATTTATTTGGGACTTAATTCTTATTTTGTAGTTTGGATGCTTTCAGTATTCGGTAAGACAGACAACAATAAAATCTAGATGATACACTATTAAAATTTCGGTGTTCATATAGGATATCATTTGGGGATCCCGGATGTTGTACTAGGACTGACCATATTAGCCGCGGGCTCTGCAACTCCAGAAGCATTTTCCAGTGCTGTTTCAGTTCGAAGGGGTGAGTGATGCAAATACATAGTTATACATACGTAACAATTACTAATTAATTCTAATCAAATGTTTGCAATTGTAATTTAAAGTGAAAAAAAAAATGTTTTCGAAAGATTTGATTTGGAACAATCCTACTTAACCGGACGAAGCATAGTGGTTCGCGTCTTTAACCAATAGTAGGTTTTAATTTGAGGTGATTTCTCACTCCCCTTGCGTGGACTCCGCTCACTTCGCGACCGGAGCGCTGCTCGCTCTATATCCCATAGTGGTAAGCCCACTGTTAGCCAAGGCGCGAACCACGATGCGTCGCCCGGTGAAATAGGAATATACCTTTCATTTTTATCACTCATTGCAAATTCAAAAATGTTTATACTCGTATATTATTTTTGCATCGTTACAATGGAGTTTAATGTTTATTTACAGGAGAATTTGCACATTTTTAGTTAAAATTCAATTAAATATTTGCAGAGTACATATTTTGTTTTTATTTACAGGTGAGAGTGGAATTGGTGTCTCGAATGCATTGGGCGCAAACTCATTATCAATTGTCCTCTCCCTGGGACTGCCGTGGTTTATCAAGATTGCAGTGGATGGTGGTGCTGTTATCCATATTAGTTCGGAGGAAATTGAATTGGTGGTCGGAATTTTGATACTTTCAACGTTAACGCTTTTTTTCATTCTGGCAATATCTGGTTTCCGGCTAAGCCGAACTGTTGGATTTGCCCTGTTCGCTGCGTACTTGGTGTATATTACATTGCAGGTCCTAATTGAATTACATGTATTTTTCCCAGCCAGTGATGTATGCTAGCTTTTGGGACAGTATTCCCAGAGTTTTCGATGTTATTTCATTATACTCATTTTTATATTTTAAGCAATGCAATGCTTTTTATTTCCTTTTATTAATTTATTTTGATATTTTTTTTTCGATGATTAATATAGATTAACTTTTAAGATTAATTTTTCAATAAATGTAGTACAAACTTTTAGGGAAGTTTTACTTAATAGATTTTCCCAACGGGTATATTCCATTTAGCATTTAATGAAAAATTGAGTGGTCTTACGGACAGTCTTGAAAATCATAATATTTATTCTTCATAGATAGACATGTTTTATCTATGAGAAGTATTTGCCGTTAAACTAATTTCAATATTATAATGTATGAAAATTTGTGTTAATTTGTATAGACGTCGAATCGACTGAAAGTGGGACGGTCAAGGACCTCACTACACTTCTCTGTAAAAATGCTATTAAATCGGATGGAAACTAAGGCTACTTTCCATACAAGGGTGTCCTTGTATGTTAATATTTAACGAAAACTTGACTTCGGCCCCTTTTTCCCTACACTTCCGGACCGTGTATCAACAGGGACTTTCGAGCATACATTCAGGGGACTGCCCACAATAATTTAGCAAAATTTCAAAACTACACGATTTTTCTTCCTGGTTTTCGGTCGATATATAGACTAAACACAATTTTTAAAAGTAGGGTATTTTGGGGCTTTTTGTTTAGAAATTAGCTTTTACAGATGAGTACAGTAAGGTCCTAGGCGGTGACTCTCCCGAATTTTCCTATATTTGGTGGGGCGATATTGGCATGAAATTATGAAATTCCAGACAAGCAGTTGTAGAGCAAATATTAGATTGCTCTACAACTGCTTGGTATCAATACTGGTATATATAAAAATGGACTGCACGTTTGTTTTTCTTGCCGCTCGATCAATTTCCATAAAAGACTCATAAACATATCCATTGAGATTCAGAATAAGTTCTACTTACTATTTCCTTAACCCCCTTGTGGAACATAGCGCATCAACTACACCTGCGCGACATTACGTGAGTTTTCCGGCAAGATTTCGTAACTCACTCCAGGACTTACCAAGAGAAGCACACTTCTCGTCCACCGATTTTCGCCACGAATTTCGTGACGACTTTTGTCGGCCTCTATGGGAAAAGGGGGTCCACCTCACAGCACTTCCGGCAATGCAGTGATTGTCCATACTCAACGTATGTCCTATCCACAGTCATTTTCGCCTCCGTATCAATTCAACTCAAAATTCTGATATTGTTTTGGGCCAGAAAATTCTAGGAATTCGACGACTAATTGACGAAAATTTGCAGCTTTCCGAAAACGATTGCCGTAACTTTCAAAGTGCTGCTCCTATACAGAAGCACAGACAATACTAGGGAACGGAAAAGACCCAGATTGGCTTTAGCATTGAGATAACTACTTTGACAGATTTTGGACAGCGTACCTAATGTGCATTTAGCCTGATTGAAACGACGAGCGATATCCTGCTCCGTACCATCATCGAGAATCAACAATGCTACCAAGATAGGCAATTCGTCAACATCTTCAACAGGCTGCCCATTGTTGTTAATTGCCCTCCAGGAGCATGGGCGCGTCAATATCTCTGGCATTTCTATGTCTTGTTGACGTTTCGATAGCATATCTATTTTCAAAAGTATAGTTGCTAGGATGCACCTCTTACCCGCGTCGTCTTTATACTGACGAGCTCGGAGCACTGTGAGAGTTCTATTAGTACTCACAGGCAGTTTTTGGTCGCGCCGGGATTTGAACTCCGAGCTCTAGATGAGTATAGTAGAGCGCTGACCGAACGATCACGGCCACCGAGCGCGACAGAATAATATATTTTAATAATATAATAAAATAGAATAGGATCTAGTTTCTTGAATTTTTCGATCTGGTCACAGCCACCAATCTCGATCTTTACATGGAGGGTAAGTGAGCGTCCAAAAAGTAATCTCCAAAATGACCGAGATTAGTTCGGGGTCGCTGACATAAATGGTGGCACTCCCGAAATACCCCACGCCTCCCCTTCCCGACTTCCGCACTAATTGACCGTGAGAAAATGTCCAAGATCACCAAAAATAATGTCGAATTAATAGTTTTCTCGTCGCTGAGATGTAGGATGACACTCCCACAAACCTCTTCCCCCGGCAATTGAGTGACTGTGAACAAAATGACCGAGATTAGTTTCAAAATCATAGGTTTTTCATCTGAGACTAATGGTAGCATTCTCAAATCCTTAAACACCTACTACCTTCTTCTTCGGGAATGAGTGGGAGGAAAAAAAAATGTTCAACATGACGAAGATTAGTGTCGATTTAATTGTTTTCGACGCGCTTTCAGAATATTTGGATGAGCGTGGGCAACGGAATTTCGGTTTGCAATGAAATTTCGGTTTGCTTTTTTGTGCACAGATAGTTGGATGAGTATCCTGAATAAAATTCCATTCGAATCGAGAACAAGACCATATTTCCAATTTTCAAAATTGATTAAATCGCGTGGTATTAGCAACAGGATTTGGATCTGTTTTCTTTCACTAATACTTCATGTTTTTTTTCACTGTGTGGCCCGTTTAAAAATACGTCTTTTGAAAGTGGCCTACTTTCCAAAAAAGATGCCGACCCCTGCTGTAGCACACTAAGTTTCTCAGTCTCTGACTAGGACTAAACTAGAGGCACAACTTCATTGCCACCATAAATTTTACCCTAATCTACCTTAGATGGACATCTTACGTACCTTGCATAAAATGAGGTAGAACGGATTTGTTCGTATGTTGTATATGGTTGTGGTCTTATCCAAGTTTTCGACCTCCCCGGTGGCCCGGAAATTTTGGAGGGAGGGGCTTAAAGGCCATTTTCTTTGTTAGTTTTTTGCTTTTATCTCCGTAACAATTAATCACAGTAGCAAAAAAATTTTAGAGAGAAAATTAAAGATCACAAATAAATACATAAGAAATTTTATAACTATTTATCCCCTATATTTAACAGTTTTTGAGATAATCTCATTTGTAGAACACTTTTTGCCACTCATTCGTTTGTTCCCATGAAATAGAAAAATTATCGCTTTTTTATGAATTTTATTAAAAAAAAGGGTTGAACACTAGTTTAATAAGGAAAATTGTAAGGGTCAATTTTTGTTATTACTGAATTCGCTATAATTTGAGATAAGTCAGATGACCATAGGTATGACAGTTGCTTAGAAAAAGGAAAAAAAGATATATACTCGTGTTTCGTTATAAATGGGGCTTTTCCTTTTTTCCATGTAACTGCTATACGTACTGGCATCTGACTTATCTCAAATTAAAGCATATTTAGTTATAAGCACGGCGACCGGTTTAGCGCAGTGTGTTGAGGCATCAGTCTCATGTTTGACTACCGGCGTTTCTAGTTCGAATCTCGTCCGCGACGACGTTCGTGGCCATGGATGTGCAGGAGGTGCATGCTGGCAACTACATTCTCCGAAACTAGTTTATGCCAACGAAACGTCAACTGGGCCACATGGAACAGTTGACGCGCTATGCCCCACAAGGGGTTAGGGCAATTGGGAGAGACTTTATGGTGCATTTGCCACTTTGAAATTAGTAGCAAAACTTGTTCCGATTTCACTGTTCCTATGAGAGGTATATGAAATAGTGAGCCAATTTCAGCCAAATTTAGGGACCTGATTAAGTAGTCAATGCGATGGAATAATATGAAGTTTAGTGAAGATATCTTCAGAAATAAAAAAGTTTTCCTAACAAAAACCTGCTTTTAGAACGGTCGTTCCTATGACAGCTATATGATACAGTAGTCCAATTTCAACCAAATTCAGAAGTGTGGTTTAGCTATAAATTTTATTGATTAGTGCGAAATTTGAAAAAGATAGCTGTAGAAATAAAAAAGTTTTTCTCACAAAGACTAATTTTTGGACCGGTCGTTCCTATGGCAGCTATATGACGTAGTGGTCCGATTCCGTTAGTTCCGACATATTTTCAGCGTGCAATAGAAAGAAGGCTTCGTACAAAATTTCAGCTCGATAGCTTTAAAACTGAGGGATTAGTTTACATAGAACCGGACAGACGGACAAAGCTTAATCAACTCGTCTCATCATACCGACCAAGAATATATATAGTTTATATGGTCGGAGATGCTTCCTTCTGTGCATTGCAAACTTCATGACAAAGTTAATAGTATACCCTATCACATCCGTGAAGGGTATAATGAAACTCCACCACACTTACTCAAGGTCTTCCGATTAAACTGGGAGGTCGAAAACATAGATTTATAATAAGACCACAACCATAAAAAACATTTTCAAAAATTCTTTCTACCCTATTTGATGCGAGGTAAGCCCTATTGGAGAACCCGATTCCCTGACCTATTTTTCTAGTCGTGCATGTTGATTGCGGTAATCCTAACGAACTCCAAGTAAATATAACTTAAATCGCGTTTAGGCTACGGTTATTTTGGAAAATATCTTAGATAAGACCTAACAACCACCATTTACCGAGGCAGACACCCTGCCTGTATGAGAAGTGCAGACGACCACAAGATATGGCATATCCTGGCACTAAACAGTAGATGCATCGGAGATATCGAGTATTCAAATACCAACGACTAGGGATTCTATTCCCGGATCTTCACAGTGACAAGCGTTCTTTACATGCCTCTTCTACACCGCAGTCAGTTAGCAAACCAATTGAACATGCCGCCCAACAATGTTCTTGCAAAAGAAAGAACCCTTATCAATTACATATGCACATAACTATAGTCTCACTAATCTAATTAATTTAAGTTGCCTGATTTTTTTTTATTCCTGGATTCAGATACTAGTGATCTTGTATCATACAAGATTAAAGATATTCAAATGTATCTAAACAAAAATAAATGCATGCAAGTTAAATTAGATTGTTGAGACTTAAGGTAAGAGCACGAAGACGGGGGGAGGCACGTGGCCCCTCTGCTCTGTACTACGCCACTGACCTCCACAGTCGTCCAGTTTTACGGCATCTGTCTTTTTTTTCTATATATAAAAAATCTACAGAAGCAAGCCTCAAACAAATTCGCAGCCGAAGAGGATTAGTACAAGCTTAAAAAAACTCCCTTTCATTTGCTGAATAATAAAAATAAAATTAAAAAATTTCGGCGCAACCCCAAAATAAATTATTAGCATTTTACATCGTCGGTAACTATTGGGACACCCTGTACAATACAAAATAGTAAAGAGAGAGTGTATCTCCATTTGCGTATTTAAGGATTTCCGGTTCGGTTTATTGGTTTACGCTTAAATACTACTATACATTTTGCACCAAAATAGACATGTCCGATATTCGTTCCAACAATAATCGGACGTGTGATGTATTGGTTTCATGTCATAATGCGGTAAAAAGATGTAATCGAACAATTTATCGGTTCGAAACAGATAAAAGTATTAGTGATGTGTGTACGACATCTCTTTATTCAATCAAAACACGCATGCCAATGCAGATAATCAACGCTGAGATTGCAGGGGCTGGTATTATAAGCGGGTAGGTTACTGACATGATTAAATTTATATTAAAATGTTATTGAATGAATAATAGAACGGCAATTTGTTATCGGACTTTTCAAGAAGTTATTGTAGTAGCGTATTGTTTGACAAGTGGGTTTTTTCGAATATGTATGCGTATTGTATTTGGCAGGTGTAAAGTACATTGACGCGCACGGTATCCGTGAGGTGATTTGTCAATCACGCTTCCTAAATTAAAAAAAAAAAGAAACGAAAAATCAAAAAATTACTAAAAAATATTTAATATGATAATATTATTTAATATGACAATATTATTTAATATGATAATATTCAATTCGATTTAATGTTATGTATGTCCTTGTTTGTCAGAATATTTAGTCATTTTCTAGCTCGAGGCGACTTCAGAATTTAGGAAAAAATTTCTCCGAAAGAAAGACCAAGATATTATCCGGTTTCGACCGCTGATGCCAGGCGCATCTCATCAGATGTCTCTGCTTCGCGTATCGCACCGGCTGTTGCATGCATGGCCGAACAACACGATATGTGTGCGAATTCATATCTCAGTGCAATTAATAACTTCCTATATGAAAAGTTTAGTTATGGATTTAATTTTAACAACTGAAATTGTTGAAAAATCAAATACATTTTTCACATTGTATCCTAGTCAAAATACCGTCAAATTGGGCGTAAAATCGCAGCAATTCTCAAAGTTTCGATTAATTTTTTTTAATTAATACTTAAGGAGCCCTATACTCACAAAAATCACTAGACGATTTTGGTTTAAAACTATGTTGAAACTTTCATAGACAAAATTAAAGATTATTAAAAATTTCATAAAAATGTTTGCAACACTTTTTTCGTGTCTTCAACTTCAACTTTTCGGGGTAATCTCATATGAAAAACAATATTTTCATGCTTTCTTTTACACGAGAAATCTTCTCGAAAAAAAATTGAATTTTGCAAAGAGAGTTTTCTTGAAACTTTTGAACTAGGGTGGGACGAAGGGGGTAAATTCTCCGATCGCAAGGGGGCACCAAAACAATATTTTCAGAGTAATCCTATGTTTCCCGGTGTTTACATATTAGAAAGGTTTTTTTAATAGACATACGAGTATTAAATAAAAAAAAAGTATCTTAAAATGGTCCGGAGTCCGAAGCGTGGGTACCCTAGACATAGGCAGATCTAGTGGTGATGCCGAAGCTTCAAATTAGCAACTGCCATAAGCAGAAAAAGTGTGTTTCATATATGGTCAGTTTGAACAGGAGCTAGCCGATAATGAAACCTTTGTAGGCGAGGTAGGCCTCATTTTGATTCGAGTGACAAAACCAACTAGCTAACCCACACTACAATCAATTAACCAAAATCTCAAGTCGATCGCTGAATTCTATGGAAAGTTTTTGAATATTTGAGAGAAAATATGAAGGGAAGGTGGGAGTTTCTTTGGTCCGCACACCATTTCCAATACTAACTAGATCCTAATACAAGCAATTGTCGCTAGCTTCATTCTTTCAAAAGCTACCATAGATAAAGTTATAGGTATTTCGTTTTTTGACATTTGTAGGGGAGGTAGGCGTTGTCTTGGTCGGATCATGCCTACTTTTCTGAAACAGTATAAGCTTTTCACCTGAAGTATCTCTCTAAATTGCCCTAACCCCTTATGGGGTATAGCTCGTCAACTGTTCCATGTGGCCCAGTTGACGTTTCGTTGGCATAAATTGGTTTCAGAGAATGCAGTTGCCAGCATGCACCTCCTGCACATCCATGGCCACGAACGTCGTCGTGGACGGGATTCGAACCCGAAACGCTGGTAGTCAAACATGAGACTGCGCTACCGGTCAACTGAAGTATATGTACGTGCCAAAAATTAAGCTCTCTACGTAAAGTTGTTCAAGAGTTATAGGCAAAAATAAGAAATGTAGCTTAATACGGGGTATTTTGTAAGGAGAGGGCCTTTGTATTTCAACTGTTCGATCTCATTTTTACAGGAAAGTTTAATATGGCTTTTTACTTTTAATAGAAGAAGGGGGGAGGGCGTTTCTTTTATGGAATCATGCCCAATTTCAATTCCAACCAATCAGATCCTACGACAAACATTTTACCCAAATTTCATGTCTGTAGCGAACGGGCAGACAGACTGTCTGGATATACAGATGGACGGGTGAACAGGCACGGCAGAATCGATTCAGGAGGTGACATTTGATTAAATTTTGCAATCATTTCTATACAGAGTGTTCCGGTTCAGATAGTAAATACTTTAATGGTAGATACTTTCGTTAATTTTTGGAAAATTAACGCCAAAATCGATACTCTGTCTTTAAACATTACATAGTTATAGCATTTTTTTGTAAATTATAGCAAAAAGTTTGACTTGCCGGATAAAATCCAGATTTGCCACTCTCCCAATCATTTAATTTTAGATATGACCTCACTTTCTGAATCTAATAAACATTTTCAAAAAACGTCTTTTCCCAGTTGCGAAATTCAAGTTCACATTCATAACTGTTCAAACTATAAAGAAATTTCAAAATCGATTTTTCATCGAAAATTTAAATGATTATTTTACAATGGTATTTTGAATTGGCAAATTTGTAAATTTTACAAAAGTTGCCCCAAAATGTTAGTTGCCCAACGGTATATTTCTTTGGTACATTTGGATTTGAAAATTTTCGAATAATACGCATTAAAGGAAAAAATCATGGTTTGTGCATTTGATGGGTTCAATGGTTGCTCTTAATGTAATAAAATGAAGTTTGTTTTGAATATTTTTTAAAGAGTGCGATAATTTCACCACTTAAAATCTAAACTTTATCTGAGACAAAATCCATTTCATGTTAAATACATGCGTTTACATCGTTTTTTTTTTGCACAAAAGCTCGAGTTACGAGTATTTACCCTTGATATAGGATAGGATATATACATATACTATTGCTTCAAAAAGAACGCGCCTTTTGATTTCGTTTGGCAACGGTTTGTTGAGCGGTTTGTTCCATTTAAATTCAATGTAAGTTTGTAAACAGCTGGTGGCCCCGCAGCTTCTACACGTGTTAAAGTTAACTTTTCTCAATTTTATGGAAGGGAATTCGTTGATTATGTCCTCATAATCTACACTTGCCGCCGTTTCACTTTCTATTGGCCCAACCTGTGTTAACTCATCATTGGTCTTAAGTGCGATTTTAATTTTAAATTTTTTAATGTACTTGAAAAAGTGTAGGTAGTTTTTCAGTAGAGTACTAATTTTAGGAGATATTGAACAATGTTTTCAATACATTTAAAAAATGTGGTTTACTTAATATAAACAACCTTTTATTCGTTTACATTAGTGTTATTCAAGCTCAATTGTTTTGGTAGAAATTTAGTTTGTAGGCATTTTCTATGTAGCTATTGTCTCTCATGACGTTCAGTGTATCATAAATTAAACCTATTTTAATTAAATTACCGGGAACTCATTTCCAATGAAATTTCTCGGGCGATAATTCCTCACGGCATTTGGCAATAACAAAATTTTTTTTACAATTTTTAAATAATAATCATGTATACTACTTTGCCTTAACCCCTAGCGGGGCATAGCGCGTCAACCACTCCTGCGCGCCATCGTACTCTGTTCTGGGCAATGGGGCGCAACTCCCCAAAAGACTTACCCAGTACCACTCTTCCGCAATGTGTGACCTATCCACTGCCATTTTCGCCTGCGTATCAATTCGTCGATTGGCATCTGACCCGTACGCCGACTTAGCTCTTCATTTGATATTGTTTCGGGCCAGAAAATTCTTAAAATTCGACAAAGACATGAGTTGACGAAAACTTGCAGCTTTCTGGTAACTCCTACGGAAACTTTCCATGTACTGCTCCCATACAAAAGCACTGATAGTACCAGGGAGCGAAACAGGCCCAGCTTGGTCTTGATGCTGAGATAACTGCTCTGCCAGATTTTGGACAGCATGCCGTAAGCGCGTTTAGCCTGGTTGATACGACGAGCGATGTCCTGCTCCGTTCCACCATTTTCGGCAACAATGCTACCCAGGTAGACGAAGTTGTCTACCTTCTCCACAGGCTGCCCATTAATATTGATGGCAATAGGTGTCGGATTTCTTTTTCGCAACGGCGGGCTAAGCACCTTGGTCTTGTTGGTATTAATCTTTAGCCCAACCTTGCTTGCCTCCCTCTCGAGATCTAACGCCATTGCGGACAGATCCATGATTTTGTGGGAGAGTAGGCATATGTCGTCAGCGTAGTCAAGATGTTGTAGATAAGATGTCAAAGTCCATTGAATTCCTCTGTCGAGTCCGGATAGGGCTGCATGCAACACATCGCCGATCACAATGAGGAATAGGATCGGTGAGAGGATGCACCCCTGCCGAACTCCACTGCGAATCTCAAAGTCCCCCGACACCTTACCTTTATGCAGAACGCGACATTTCGCGCCGTCATAGGTTGCCTTAATAATAGCCACAAGCTTCTCAGGGATGCCTCTCCTGCGCAAGGCCGCCCATATAGAATCCCGGTTCACACTATCGAAAGCCTTTTCGAAATCGATGAAAAGCAAGTGAAGCGAAGAATCGTATTCAGCGCATTGCTCGATGATGATTCGCAAGGTGTTAATGTGATCGACACAGGAGAATCCGGATCGAAAGCCAGCCTGCTCTTCATCAATTGTGCTTTCTAAGTGGGCCTTTAGTCTTTCCAGGACGATTTAAGCTATTATCTTGGCAACGGCAGGAAGCACACAAATGCCTCTCCAATTATTACAGTCTGTGAGGCTACCCTTCTTTGGAAGTTTGATGATCAAACCTTCCTTCCACTCAGTGGGAAAGGTCTCTGTATTCCACGCTTTATCAACAAGTGGGTGCAGCAAATCGGCAGTTACGCTTGGCGCTGCTTGATAAAGTTCGGCAGGGATGCCGTCAAGTCCGGCGGCCTTTCCTCGTTTTAGTGCAATAATTGCAGTGACTATTTCCTCTTTAGTCGGGGCAGTGGACCGTATACGCACATTTTGATGGTTAGCTAAATTATCTATATGAGGGGGAACTTCACCAGAGGTTACACGGTTCAAGACCGCGGCGAAGTGTTCTTTCCACCGCCTCATTTGATCTTCTTCCAAGATAAGTAGCTTTCCATCACTATCTTTCACCGGATGTTGGCAGGAGTTACGACAACCTGTAAACTCCTTGATGACACCGTATACGGCGTTTAAGTTGTTACTTCTAGCGGCTTCTTCTGCTGACGCTAAAAGAGAATTCGCATAAACTCTTTTATCGCGTCGCACACTACGCTGAACTTCTCGAGCTTTCTGACGGTAAAGGAGTTCGATGCTGCTTCGATTGTCGTCTGATGCTGCAGCCAAACGAACTTTCAGCTCCTTTCTTTCAACAATCCGCTGCCATGAAGCGTCGGACATCCAGGGCTTATTCCGGCAATCCGGGTTTGGGCCAAGGATGGTATTTGCGCTATCAATGTACGCATTTTTTATGGCATCCCAGTTTTCGTTTATGTCACTATCTGGGTGACTAGTTATCTCAGCCGCTTTTTGCGCAAGATGGTTATTATATAATAGTATAATTCAAATATTTTGCAGTACATTTACAAAAGTATATTTCAATTCAAATGGCTTTCTAGGTAATTAGCTTGCACCTACTCTTAATATTAATGAATAATATAACTCATTTGTTTTAAAAAATGTAATTCTTAATGATGCAGAAAAACAAAATGATGAGCCTATCCTCTGACATTGGTGGTTCAAAGCCTGTTTTTGAGCAATTTCAGTTTTTAAAATGACTTTTGTATACTGCAGTTTATGATCATAACTGACAAGTAAAATCTTAGAGCGACATCGATGTTTGAAAAACTATCTTTGGCGTTTTTTTTCTACGAGGAGCTTATGCATTCACCTCTCCTGATTAATGACTTTTCATTTTCCTGAACATCTTCATGAAGCTCGTGGTAAAAAGACTTGATTTGAATCAGTTCATATACGGATAAAACAGTATCCACTGTTGCCTTAAGAATGAGTGTATTCAATTCAATAATATATTTCTGGTTCTTAGTGTTTAGGACGAAAATAACCCTAGGAGAACATTTTTCCTCATTAAGGAAATGTTGTTTATTATGATTTTATCGATTTCGCCAATGGTTGCCTGTGGCAAACGAAAGAAATTATTGAATATCGTTGACTTGCAATCTTGCCTTTTTCTATGGTATGATGTATTATCTTAGAGCTAGATCGTTGAGCATTATTTCCTAACTAAGGAATGTGTTTGTATATACTCGTATATTTATTTAATTGGAGACTGTTTTCTATACAAATAAGAAAAAAGAAGCTAAATAATTTTTTCTAGAGCAATCATGACAATCAGCCACAATTCTTCTTTACCTAATCAAATATACGCGGGTGGGAAAAGTCTTGAAAATCAGTGGAAACCGATAAAATGTAATGCTGCAGCAAAAGTAAAATATTGTAATGGTTCCTCTGACGAGCGAAACCAGAACGAAACCAGGTTCGTTAGATATTCTTGTGCTGAATAATGAAAACACTTCGATTGAAAAACACACACTTTATTTACAACACGAACTACACACGCGTACTAACAATTAACGTCAAACTAGCTCGAACTATTCGTTAACGATAACGAGATAACGATTATTTCCTTCCCGCTTTATAGCGATCCAACCGCCACTGAGTGTCAAGTCTTACTACTACTTCTTTCCTTCGGTGACATCTGCCTTTTATTGTTGGAAATCCATGCATTCGTCAATTAGAGAAGACTCTAGATTTTTCGAGATGTTCTAGTCCCGGGTTTCCACTACTCAGCGAAGGTTCGAGAACCCGCTTCATTACCGATGGTTCTGTTTCGAGATGGATCGAAACTATGGTAGAGCTTAGTACAGTGTGGGTCGTAAAAGATACCCACTCCGTACACGCAACAATATGTTTACCCTAAAGGCTGGATTATAGTGTGCACAACGAATACGGCTTGTATTTGTCAAATAAAGTTGAACCAATATACATATTTCAGATGGCGACAAGTATACTCTGCGCGAGCAAGACGTTCCACATGAAAACGAGTCCAACTTTAACGAAACCGACGCGCCGCGAAGTGCCAATTCACATATGCTTGTGTTTTAGCACTGTGGACGATTATTTGTTTTGTTCTAAGTTAAGTACGTTCATGCCTTTAGAAGTGCATGTTTGTATTTTTAATTTAAATGAAACCGGAATATAGAGGGCTACGCCCGCAATCCGAGGGTTTTGTAGCAAGCGCTTATTTTGGTATATAAATATCGGCTCCTTGCTCTTCTTGATACCACTCAGATGGACAAAAAAAAAACATAATTAAAGTGTCTTACCCACTTACATTTTACATGCCAATTCATATTACGTGATTGTAACGAAACTTAGAACATATTATTGCCTAAGGTGTTGGTTATCGTTGGCCATCAGTACTTTTGACCTCGAAAGTGTTTAAGGCATGCAGGGGTGTGCTAACTGTAACTACATAAATTTCATAATTCTAACAGTCTCGAAATGCCACGGAGGAGGGATTACGAACTAATATTTTCTCCTCCCCCACTATTCCCCTTTCTACAAATTTCAAGAAAATGCGAAAAAATGGAATGTACTCAACATTACCTTTCTCACGACACCTCACTAGTCTATAACAGTCGATAAAAAAAAATTGACCTTAATTTCGCCTCTATGTGGACCCCTCCCCCCTTCCACCCGGTAAAGTTTGCCAATTACGACGCAGCGCCCCCAACGAATCTTCACCCTTTCAAAAATGATTAATTAAATAACTGCAATTCGCACTACGAAAAACAACATGAAAGTAGTACTCACACCTATGAGGCCGGATAGTGTCAAAATGCCTAACTTTAAATGAATGTACTATTATTAAATATTATGTGATTGTAATGAAACTTAGAGATATTATTGCCAATGATGTTAGTTATCATTGGCCATCAATATTTTTGACCTCGGGTGTGCTTAAAGCGTGCAGGAGTATGCTAACTGCAACTATAGAAATGTACTATTATTAACCTTTTTTGATGAGATATCAAAATTCTACGATTTTCGGTTTTCTATACTAGTAAAATGCAGCTTTTCTGCAAATTTTCATATTTCTAAGTATAACGGTATCGAAATGCGAGGGGGGGGGGACAAACTCGGATCACATATTTTCCCCTCTATCTCTTTTCCCCTTTTTTTAAATTTGATGAAAATACCGGAAATGAAATGTACTCGGTGTTATCTTTCTCATGATACCCCACTTGCCTATACCAGACGAAAATTTTTTTTTGACCTTCATTTCCCCTCTATGGGGACATCCCCTTAAAGTCAGTCTATTACAACGAATCGCTTTCTCCGGCGAATTATAATAATTCTACATACTCCCACAAAATTTCATGTATGTAGCTTCAGCCGTTCGTGAGATATTTCATGGACAGACGGACAGACGGACAGACATTTGACCGATTTCATAAGGGTTTTGTTTTTAATACAAAACCCTAAAAAGTGCTGTAAGTTTGTTAGAAAATCAGTTTTTCAAATGTGTCAAACGACCGCGAACAAGAGATTTAACTATTTTATAACAGGCTTAACAGCTGATTTTCGTTGCCCGCCCTGTGGAGGTTTTCGCGCACAATACTATATAATTAAGGCGTAAAGATTAAATATTTACATTAAAATTGAATGATAGATACAAGTCATTCCCTGGGTGATTTCAGCAAATCGCAGAGCTCCGGCAAATTTAATATTACTATCACTGGATTTGGATAATAGCATGACATGAATGCCACTTTTCCTATTAGCTGCTACCTACATTTCCACCCATTTAGTTTTGTGTTTTCAAATCTTATAGCTTAAAGTCTTTTCACGAGAAAGTAGCTACCGACATTACTTTTTCAAAGATTTAACAGCAATTGTCCATTTCGTGCTACCTTCCCCATTATTTGACTTTTCATTGTATCATAGTAATTATTTGCCTCTTCACAGCAAATGTTGTGTGCCTTCATTATTTTCGTACATTTATCTTTTGTTGTCACCATTTTCGACTTAAAACTCATAACCGCTGGAGTTTTGTCAGTATGTGCCTATGTAGATACCATCATATGGAAGTTACTTCCAAATTCCTGGATTCTCTTAGTCATTTCTTGGGATATAATAACAAAAATAAGAATGTTTTTCATTTCTTACTTGGCTAATTGTTTATTTCCGACAATAAATCCAAAGCAAAGACCGCACTTTATTGTGCATTATGACTGGCCAATTCAGTTTCGCTATTATCAGTATCTAATTCATAAAATTATAACACGTTAGATAAGTACAAACTGGCACTTGCCACTGTAACAACAGAATTCTCTTTCTAAAATTTATCAAGCCTACTTATTAATATGCCAATTATTATGTTAATTCAGATTTGATAAGTGTACTTTTATGTAAATGCGGAAACATAATAGTGAGTGTTATCTAGATTAGTTTACACTGTTATCTATTAAATATTTAATTATGTTCCGTAAATCTGACAATAGCCAATGAGATTATATCAGTCATTCTTTCTTGTGAATTTTAAAGTTTCGAGAGTTGTCGGTATTGCAGGAGTGTTAATAAGCTTGCGTATTTTAAAAATAAAATTGTTTATTATTACAAATAGTGCGTACGATGCATATCCTCGACGACGACTAATACATATTACAAAATTCGCATAAAAATTACTGTTGGGTGGTTTAATATAAAGAAGCTTGGATCATTTCTTTGCCTGTTTTAGATCTCAATTTTATATATTATTTCTTTTCAATACAGTATGTAGACTCGTCAGTATCCATACATTCCAGAAGATAGTCTCACAGCAATGTCGCGTAGTTGTTGCCACTAAGCCTGGTAATTCGTGATTCCAAATCGGTTGATTACGCAGAGATATGGGTACTTAATATTTATTAACTACATGAATATCGCTGTCCCCGTAATAACTCCCCTTGTTTCTACCCTGCTTATCTTTATTTACATTTTTTCGCATAATATCAAAGGTTGTCATCCGTCTGGGTCTGAGTGCTGTCGATAAGTCGTTTTTTTTTGAGGATCTGGGAAAAAACACGTGATATTGTTCATATAGTAGTAATGAATTATAATCTCCGCTAAATTATTTAACATAATTGAAGATCTCCTTTAGTATGACGAGTTTTCAAAGTGGACATATGTCATGATGATATGTCTTTCCTAACATTCACTAGGTCAATATCGCGGGACTATGTTCTAGCATTAACCAATCCCACCTAACTAATTATGGTGTAAATGTATCGGATTAGTTAGATTGGGAATAACTTTCCTCCCGATGCGGTACTGGACTGAATAATTATGGGATTAGGTTTAGTTCGGTGTTTGTTTAGTTACAGTCGGCGGTATAAAAGCGTTTTTTTTAAGAAGCTACTGGATCTTGCTATTTGTTCAAACCGAAGTGACAAAATCGAAATCTGGCATTTGTCATATTTAGTACCGGCCGGTATAAATACACCACGAAATGTTATTAACCCTATTACGATCTAGTTAATACTGCTTTTAGTTCCACGATATAAACGTGGCCATACATACAAATTTTAACTCACCACATCTTGATTTTCGTGATCGAACTGATCCCACGACAAGTGTGAACCCAATATATTTAGGCAATAAATAGAAACCATCACACAAAGCGATATTAAACTATTGTATTATGCTGTCCTGAAGTTTTCAATTGCCCCGGCATAACGGCTGGCAGATCATATTCGGCTTGATTGGGTAGCCAACCTGGAAGTTGAGGGAAAGAGAAGAGTTGGTTTCTCCTAAAGTCGTAAAGGTAAGAAGAAGAAAAATTAAGCCGCTTAAGCCCACGCAAGGACAGTGAGAAATCCACTCAAATTAAAACCCACTATTGGTCAAAGACGCGAACCACTGTGCTCCGCTCGGTCAAGTAGGATTATTCCACACATTTTATCGACCGATTCTGGACGCCGCGCCAGCCGAGCCGTATGGCTTTATAGAACTTTTCAGTGCGTTATACCACGTCAGAGTATTTCGTTCCAAAGCATAGCCGAGAAAATGAAAATATCTAGTCAATAAATTATGCTATACTTACCACTTTAAATGTTAAGTAGTAAATAAACTTTGAATTAAGGAAGAAGTATCAAAAAGACTAAAATAAGTTTGCTGAGAAGAACATGCACGAATTCATAGAAAAGTTCACATAGTGTGTGAGTAAGGGTTAAGTTAAATTTTCCACCTTGAATGGGAAAGATGCATTCCTTTTCCTGTCAACATGTTTGTCAGTTTTTTTATGGGATTGCCAGGGGTCGGGGGATAACTATAGTCCTGGCGGTAGGAAAACTAAGGTAAGGGAGGAGGGTGGAGTTGAGTATGGATGGGTTTCTGCGCCGGTGCACATTCTGTTTAAACGTTTGCAGATCAAAACTACTGGGGAAAAGAATCAATGGTAGATTTTCCATATTCGGATAGTTCTGGATATGAATGAGTAGTAGAATTTTGAAGTGCGGATGCTACTGACCTTAAGAGTATGAAGGTGGGGGGAGCGCTTTGCAGCGTGTTACGTATGGGAAAGGCATGGTCGGCAATCAAGGTAGTAATTTCGTTGGAGTAACGGCGATTATAATACCGATATCAGAGTGATAAGCAGCCAACGTTGCGTCTATGCTCCAGGGATTCAATGAGTGAGGTTATAGATTCGTCCCCAATAAGCTTGAATTCCCTTCGCTGCACCTTGTCAAATGCGGATAGCGCAGCGCAACCTGCGTCCGCCCAAATATGAGAGGTATGTTTCAGCATTGGTCTAATATGGGACTTGTAGATTACTGCCAAGTCAGATCGTGTAACGTACTTTGTGTTACTTTTACACTTACTTCTGATCATACTTGTGAAGGACAAAATTAGGATCACCCAAAGACAACCAGGGTAAAAGTGACAAGAGTGTGATTTATTATAATTATATTTACTGTCGGACAAACCGAACGGTTCTTAGCAACGAGATGCGAAGATCATAATCGAGAATATAAAATAAAAAAGGCGATAAAGATGACACCGTACATATCTATGGCTGCGATTACGCGCTCATATTTTCCCCTCGAGTTCCCTTCACTTCGAACTAGAAACACATACTAGAAAGGCATTCCTTTAGTGTCACTTTTCATGTGTCACATGCGTTCACTAGAAAGTTGGCCTACTACGACGCCTCGATTTTTCCAACAAATTGTAACATTTCTACATATTCCCACCGAAATCCATGTACTCGTATGTAGCTTTGACCAGTCGTGGGATATTCTACTATATGAACAGACTAATATACTTTTTACCTATTTCACAAGATTTTTTTTCTTCGAAACTGTCCCGTTCGCTTACATGGTCCGGTAGAAATTTTGAACTTTTCTATTCAGCTGTCAAATCGTCTTCTAAATGTCCCTTGTCTGTTGGATTGTGAAGGATTTTTCTTTATAATTAAATAGATAATACTTAAGCGGGGCACCGAAGTAAGCTATGGCAAAAGTGGCGATCTGAAATAATACATGTGGATACTTACGTTTTGAACCGAAAGTCTTCATCGGAAAATAAAAGAAATAAGCTATACATGGACAATATCGGTTTCAAATTGAAATAGGGCATGCCATAAAAACCAAAATAGCCATGTATCGCCCATGGCCAACGAAGCGAGCGTTCATGTTTATGCGATAATGAGGGTTGTGATCCTTTAAGCGCGGAGCGAGCGTAGCGAGCGGAAACCACACAAGAGACTGTTGTACCGAGAGCAAGTCAAATGGGCGTTCATGTTTGTGCGATACTGAGAGTTGTGATCCTTTAAGTGCGGAGCGAGCGTAGCGAGGGTAGCCCAGACAAGCGACTGTTGATTCACAACCCGCAGTATCGCACAAAGTGTGCATGAACAATTTCGTTTCGGAACGAGCTGGGATAGCTCCACCCCTAGGGGGCTGCAACGCTTCGTATATAGCCTTAGGTTGCCAGTTTCACTCCTTCTATATTTACCATCATCCGTTTCGTCCTAGCATATCTGCATGTAGTATTTTTTTTTGGTCTATGCACAATTTCGGTTTCAACTCGAAATAAGGTATGCGATGCAAAGTGGGAATAGCCATGTACATACTCACTTTCGTTTCTTATGGAAATTGAATATTGAATGGGAATCGAAAGTGGCCAAGCATGGCAAGGATTTTAGTCGTTTTTGTTTTATCCTGGATATTCATTTTGGGACAACCATTAATCAACATCGATCAGATAATAATTGAGAGCCAATTAAACATAAAGCAGCTTACGTCAATGTGAATTACCCAGTTACCACAGTTTTCGAAATTTAAATTAAGCTCGCTGCGAATAAATCTGCCATAACTGGTCTTTTAGAAGAAAATTTAGTAAATATCACGGATGATATTTTTTAATATCTTTCATGTACGTTTCGAGAACAGTTTAATAGAATAAATGTTGGAGGAGTGTCATCAACAAGTCAGCCAGGAGGTATGTGTTGATATTCTTGATGACAAAATTATGTTGTCATTGCTTCATTTGAAAGTACAAAAGTGACACTAATTCAGGTGTAATGAGGTTATTGATACTATGTATCATCACATGGTTAACACTTGGTTGTAGGCCCCGTTGACAGAACGTCATAAACGCCCAACTAACATATGAGCATAGACGGCGCCTAATTAAATAGAATTTTTAAAATCGTTACGGTACGGTCTGAAAATGTTTCGGTTTTATGTCTCTAAAATAACGGTACTAAACCCCTTTACGATTGTCAATTTCGCGTTCATTGAGTGCGTTCCAGTGATTTGGATTTGATGTATTTTACTAAATGACAGTGAGTAAACGAGATGTAAAGCGCCGTGTTTTGGAAAGTGGAAGAGAGAGGATCGCTATATCTGTCCTCGAAATATGTGCATATTTACAGGGAAATTGGCCAAAAAAATGCCTGACTCTTTTCCCCAGATCATGATTTCTTAATAAATACATCTCTGTACAAGATGAGTAAGAGAATTGAGTGAAACCGGCCTTTCTGTCTCTTTCTGTTTTGTCAGTTAGCAGACAGCGATAAAATACCCCGGTTGCCATTCTGCTTTCGAAATTCCAATCTAGATGCTTCGGCATAATTCGGGTTCAGATAATACAACTCTCTTCCACTTATGTATACACAATACTTTACATCTCTGTCACTCACCAAATCGAAAACGTGATTGCGGTTTGTTAATAGAAACTCGCCCATTGACCTCATCAAATCACACTGACACCGTGTCAGTGTACATTTTCACTGACTTCGGATAAAAAACCTAAAGAAACCTACCAGAAGGTGTCCTATGGTATTGGCAAGATAAAATCAGATTGACGTTGGGCGAATCTTTACAAGCTTTTTCGACTATTTTCTACTGTAAATTTTCCAGTGACGTGATATTAAAAAAGTTTTAATGTTCATGTCATCATAGATGAATGGCTGAAAAAAAGAAAGAAGATCTGTACCGGTTATATGAAGACAAATTATTGTCCAATTCGGTGGTACTTTTCCACAAATGAAAAGTACAGTGAACTAAGAGTCGACTTTATGAAGTGTAGACATTTCTTGTAAATTTCGGATTTTTTATATATATTCACAAGCCAGCAATTTGTGTTTTTAATGGCTTTATTTGCATACAACGTTTCGCTGTTTTCGGCATCCTCCGGTTCGGTTATTTGATATTATATATAATCAAATCAATTATATTATAACATAAAATAAAATTAAAACAGTGGAACAAATAGCTTGTGAATACTCGTATATATAAAAGAAATCCCGAACTTGAATTTCTTGTAAATGTCCAATATGCATATCCAGAGACCATGCATAATCGTAAATTACTTGAATAGAGAGCTTAAATTGTTAAGACTGTTAAGCAGACTAGTAATTCCAATATGATTGTCCACGTGCGCAGTCAAATGGACTTCCGGAGGTTTTGCGCACTACTTTATACATTTGTCTATCAATTCTTTCAGTGGATCTAATTTTTTTATATACTATATTATCAAAATTAGAGAAAACATATAAGCGATTGTATAAGAACTCATATTGGGTGGTGATCCCCTTAACCCCTCCCCTTATCTACGCCACTGTACTCCGACATATTACTGAGTATACAGCGCTATTTGTAGGGACATTAATATGATTCTCTAAAATCCACGAAAGCATTTCTGCAGAAGGCTACGAAGCGAGCAAACGTTTTTTGAGAAGTCAGGAAAGGTTTGATATGCAATAAACAGAATTGCTGTAGGCTGTCAGTCAACCTACCTGCGGAGTACATTTGTTTGATGTAAATCAAAGATGTATGGGATATTGTTCGCCTATTATCACTGGGCCCGGCTCGATTTCTTCTGAATGCGGTAGTCTTCGATAAAAAAGGAGATTTATGTGTCGACGAGCTCAATCAGCTGTTAAATAAGTAACCATTTGGGGTAAACAACTCGGTTGAGCGTGTTGCTGATCACACACCTGTACACAAAACACACCGTCACGATCTATTTTAGTAAATGAGATAATGCTAACTAATCTTGAGGCCATGGTCCAAAATTGGACTGTTGTGTCAGTTATTTTTATAGGATATTGTTTAGCGGGTGAGGATGTGGATAAACAATAGTTTGAGTTGGAGGATGCGGATATGCGTACATTCCTTATGTAAATTATTGAAGTAAAGGTGGGGCGACCTTGGTCAGCATCCCATAAACAGACACTTAGTATACCCAGTATTCTGACTTCGCAATAAAAAGGGAAGATAGTAGTTTGACCAAATGTATAGTGTGTCCTTTAACGTAAAACTAAAGGTGTGAATTTCTAGACCGCGACTGAGCGACTTGCGTTTGCGACTTTGGAAAAACTATCTTAACAGGGCACTATTCGTGTGTATTTTACATTGAAGTACAGTCATACAATTACAGCCAGCATTCGATGCTTCCCTAAACTTTAAAATACTCAAAAATAGTACTCTGTTATAATGGTTTTTTTCAGAGTCGCAAGCGCAAGTCGCTCAGTCGCGGCCTTGGAACTCACACCTTTACTATATGTACATATTTGCTTTTTAAAAGCTGCGAAAGTATTCTTTTCAATTTCAAAGACTTAAAAATTCAGGGTACCCTTAAACTCTTTGCCGTAATCAGACATTGATATAACAAAAATCTAACATAGTGGAAATCTGAAGTGAATTTGATTGTCTAATTAAACTAAAGCCCTGTTCAGACTAGACTAGTAATTTAGTCGAGTCGCGATTAATTTAGTAGATAAATATGTCTGAACAGGAAATATTTAGCCGAGTAGTTTAGTCGAGTTGAGCGGTCACAAAGTGATTTAGTCGAGTCAATCAATTTAGTTCTATTTTGTTCGGACGAGAAGCTTATTCGCTTGGCTGCGTTGCAACCTGTTCGTCTTGCAAAAGACCACTCATATGTGTACAGTACACGACTGTAGTGCGAACGATTTTTTGAACATTAGCGAGTATTTTAGTTACTAAATTACTCGCCGTTCGACTAAATACTCGCACAGTCCGAACAAGGCTTAAGTGACGTTAACGTATGTCGTCCAGAAAGACTTGATCTTGATGTTAACGTTAAGCAATTGAAAGAACTGCAGTTGAAAAAGAAAAAAAAAATAACACCAAATGCCGAACACAATAATTAGCGATAAATTTGTCACATTGGCATAGTATCCAAGGCGGGGGGAAATCATAAAATCGTCACAGCAGCTTTTTTCCGAGGAGTAGCTATTTTCGTTTGTATCTTGTCGCTGCTTCTATCAGCCGCTGATGTAGCTTATCAGCTGAGGAGGGCTTTACTATGACTTAGCTGATTACTCGGGAACTCTGATAGAGGAACTGTCGAACAGGTGGAAATCTTTATATAGGTGCCAGGCCTTGTTTACGTTCCGTTAGTGTTGATTGAGCATCGAACTCCAGTAGCTGTAGAATGTGAATGCGTTGAGTCTTCTGTTCATGTCTCGATATTTAAGGACAATGTTCTAAGAAACTGAAATAAAAGTTTCCTTTTGCCGTCTGTGAACCGTTGTGACAAGTGAACGCGGCGCAATAATTTTTCGAGGGTGAAACCCTAGTGCTCGTTGGTTACATACTGTATTTGTTCTGTTCGTGACTGTGGGGCCAAGTTATATTTTAGTGTTCTAAATCAGTGTCTATATTCGAGCAAATTAGCGAACGATGGTGAAAATTAAACCGTGCGGCAAAATTGCCTTTTTAGGCATCCTGTGTGTGCTGGTGCTGAATGTAGGCGCCCAAAAGGCCATTAATCAAGGTAACTTGAATTTTCAAGGGTATTTTCAATGATTCAATGGTGTAATGTACTAAATTAACGGAATGAGATAAAGTTATTATTGATATTTATCGCAAATCAGTCAATGAAAATGTTTAACTGATATCTTTATGATTGAATTCCGCGCTACTTATCTGTTGAATAGAAACTGTTCCGTTTATGGGTTTCGGGTTTTGTTTTTATTTATTTTTTACTGGAAAAGTTGATTTCTAAATAAAATGGGTTTTAACTGGATAGTGTGGTGTAAACAGACTTTCAAAATTTATTGCGGTGACTAATGCGGTGACCGATATTTTTATTTTCGATCGATTCGGCGTTCCGATCATTTTTCAGTAGTACCCACCGAAAGTTGTAAAAAACCAATAAATATTGGAATAAACACAATGGAAACCTGCTTCGGCTGGCTTGTCGAAGGTATGATACCCTTCACGCGAAGCCTTCAGTAGTCTGTGTTATTAAAAATGGTAAATGCCTTCGAAATTAGCAGCAAAATTTCTTCCGATTCCACTGTTCCTATGAGACGCATATAAAATAGTAAGCCGATTTCAAACTTAGAAATGTTGTTTGGCGGTAACTATGGCGGTCATTTTGTATCTTGAGAAATAACAAAGTTTTTCTGACAAGAACTTACTTTTGAACCGATCGATTCTATGACAGCTATATGATGAAATTTGGTTAAGATATCTTCAGAAACAAAAAAAAGTTTTTCTCGCAAACACAGATTTTTGGACAGGTCGTTCCTATGGCATCTACATATATCACGCAATGGTCTGATTTCGTTCGTTCCGACATATATACAGCATACAATAGCTAGATAGCTTTAAAACTAAACTAGAGACTAGTTTCCATAGAAACAGACAAACAGACTGACAGACGAACAAAGCTTAATCGACTCAACTCGTCATACTAACCAAGAATAGAGTTTATATGGTCAGTGATGCTTCCTTCTGTGCGTTGCAAAAGTTATTATACCTTATCACATTCGTCAAGAGTATAACTATCATATTAGTGAAGGGTATAATGAAGACATCCTCTACAAGAGTTAATAAAATAGACAGACCTAAATCTATAATCGAGAATACCGAAAATTATTTTTGATGCTTTCTGAAGTGGTACCACTGCTACTTTCACATTATCGTAAATAGAAAAATTTTGTAATTTGGAAATTACAACTAAGTATTGAGCCTCAGTGGCGTAGAGAGGACATCTTTCCGGTAATATATTTTTTTTTAATATTTGCTCGGGCCAGAAATTGAATCCCTCACCTGTTGCGTGAAAATCAACGCAAAAACCTACCACTACTGTCCTTTTAGCTGAAAATTGAGTAAATATGAAACCACCCGCCAATGATCTAAGTGTTGATATTTTTCAATATGTCTTCTAAGCACTCAATGGCAATGAGTAGTGATAAAATATTCGATGAGTGCCGTCAAAAATGTCATCAGAGTGTTGGTGATGATATTATTGATGATTGAAGCTTAGAAAACGTCGATGAGTTTATGAGATCAGATTTACAAAGGGACTAACCTGCAGTACGTTAGGTCTGAAATTGACCAATTCTTGACGTGAAGGAGTAGCGAGGGTGGAAAAACTATATTCACTTTATAATTCGAGTATTTAGGTGACATTCTATCGCAACGTAATACTTACTGATGTATCAATGTTTGAGTATTGAGAATCTTAAGCTGAGTGGATTTCACTCTGGATATGCCCACCATCAGCGTCTTATTCGGCATAAGCGCCATAGGACCTTCGTCCACACGATGGATCAACTCATCAGGTGCCGCATTGATCCATCGGGGAAGCAGAGACATTCGTTCAGGTACTTATCATGTCATTAATAATATGTATCATCGCCACATGTGTTGCACATAGCAGCTGGTCTAGCTGTAATATATACGCAGACTGTCTAATAGGGTGTCATTACGAAGGGGCACGAAATCTCCTTCCTAATTGAACAATGCGCTACGTATTAAAAATCACAAGGTATCTTTAAGGTACGATTTAAAAAGGTTCCGGTTCTTGTGTCTCGTGACTAACGGTACCACGCGTCTATACGATTGTTCATTTCAATTTCATTGATAGATGACATGACACACATGTTCAAGCCCTTTCGGCCAATTTTCTACTATTTTCCACTGCAAATTTTTACTGACGTAGGATAAAAACTAGAAATAACTTTAAAGTAGGCTGATGTTAAGGTTCAGAAGGGTTTCGAGACTTGTGTCTTGTGACTAATAGTACCACGCACCTATATTTTGATGGCCCATTTCAGTTTCATTAACTTCCTCAAATCTCACCCGCCCCACATTGGACGACAAGTATTTGCAGGCTTTATCGACCATTTTCTACTGTAAACATCCACTGGTGTAGGGTCGGAAACAGCCGTAAAGTTGCCTTAAGATATCCTTCCAGTAGCTTATGCCTTATGGTGAAGTCTAAAAGATTTCGGTTTTTGTGTCTTGTGATTGACGACATTACTTCCAGTTAAGCTTTTAGATTTAAGTATAAAAGCACTATTTACGATTCGCCAATTTCTTTATTAGTTTTCGTCTCAAAAACCCAAAGACTACATATTTAAAAATATTTGGCTCCTTTTGACACCAGTTGCTGGATAATGCACTTTTTTTATCTATTCCGTGAATTAAAACTCCTGGAATACACCGTACGATTGGTGACTTAAATATAATACCTTTATTTGGTGTATTTATATCACAGGTGATGTAGAAGTCTAAATGGTTACCAAAAATACATAACTAGAATAAAAAAATCTCAACCGGAGTTTATAAAATAATGCGTGGTGTAAATATTTCTATCATTTTAGCCGTATTGCTCTTCCGAAAAATGAGTCGGTAGTTTAATGCGACGAGCCGTCAATCCGATAAATTAATTCTTCCATTCGAGGGTTCAAATCCAGCCGTGGCATTGGTTGTTGTTGTCCGAGCTTCTTGCCGATTTGAGTAAAAATTGCATTATTCACCGTATGGATAATTTTTTTGCTCACTATTTTGATGGAAAATATTAAATCCATCCGGAATATTTTTAAATTCACCAAGAGGTTTAAAAATATTATCCGCTCAAAAGGTATTTTATTTACACCGAAGAAAAACCCATTATAATGGCACACCGAACTGGTGAATTTTCACTAGGTAATTTTTTACTGTGCAGTCAATTTCTAGTTTTAAATCAACTTTTGTATAACAATAACATATTTTTTTGTGAAAGATCTGTATTGGTTGTATGAAAATAAATGCCAATTTTGGTGGTACTTTCCACAAATGAAGAGGACAGTTAAGCGTCGTCTTTAAGAAGTTCAGACATTTAGAAGCTGAATATTCTACAAATGTCTAATACGCATTTTCATTGACTAATTAATTCACTTTTAATTAGGGGATTGATCCCCTTAATCCCCCTTATCTACGCCACTGTTGAGCCTAATAGCTTCAGAGGATATACCATTACCACTTACTCTGAATAAATGGCCAAATTATCCATGAAAATTTACTATGTACATTTTATTTTTATCTTTTATCCTGTTATGTGTTCCCATAAATGGGTGATTTTTTTTCAAATAAGAAGGAATTAAAACTTGGGAGGAACATTTAAATTATTTATTTTTCGCATTCTCGTATACCTACATATTTTTTCAATGATGGTGTGATACATATTCATTTAACGTCAATTTGTTTTTGTCAATGAATACGTACCAAATTTCAAAGAATGAAAAGTGACGCTCAAAAGAACGCTTAACGTGGTAACGTCTTGCTTTTTGTTATCTTGTCGAATAAGGAGGCAATAAAAATTCCTGTAGTAAAAGACAGAGTTATTCCGCAAGGTTGGCCTTACGTCTTCAGTTTTAATACTTGGCTATGATAAGATTTTAAATGATGACGCTCTCGCAATAAAGGTGAACAAATATAATAACCAATTCAAATTAGAAAAATCTTCAGTATTTAATATTTATTACTCAATGAAAGTTGAAAACTTCCAAAATATTATTTTGATTACATAGTAAAATTAACATAATTGTGGCTTATTTGAGAAAATTGAAATATTTTTCTGTATTGAGGTTCACTCAAACTATCCCTAGGCGATTTAGAATCAATGCAGAGATCCTATGGTAATAATTTGGGATTAATTCATTTTAAATTGGCCACCACCATATATACATATATTAGGTATATGCTTGTGTTAATTTTGACGGATTCCATCGAATTGGAAACTTCAATACTTAGAGATGCTAAAATATTGTTTTATGAAAAAATATTTTTGGGCGTTACACAACAAGTTAAAACTGAACGGAATGATTTAATTGTTGTTTCCTTGGTGAAATCGAGAACAAATTGTGAAAAATATTTGATTAAAGTAAGGTATGATACAAACGGACATGACTATATACATATGTATATATAAATCGACTCATCCCATCATGGTAACCAAATATGTATAAACTGCACATGCTCGGAGATGCTTCCTTCAATGCATTTTAAGTTCATGACCTTTTCTGCAAAGTGTATAATGAGTCATGTATCGTGGGAAGGGGGAAATTCCCTTTGTCGTGGGTACCTAAAACACTGTCCCCCAGCTTTGGATCCTTATCCCGGAAACAACAACGTAAACTTAACGGCGTTCCAATCATAACTTATTTTGACTCACACTATTTAGTGTACAACTGGGGCAGCCTTCTATGAAAACATAGAAAAATCATTTGAAAAAAAATAAAAAAAAAACAAAGAATTATGTGTATGAACATCTGAGTCATTGGCTTTCACAGCGTAACAGAATATGTACACCAACTACCTAAATTTGCAAATCCCGAAACCACCAAGAAATAGATAGCAGTTGTGTGGGAACAGGTAGACCATGCATGGTGATGTGGCGGTCTCCATATATACGCACGCACGTATGCGTCTCCCAATTTCTTAACAAACAACGGTCATATGATCCCTTCTTCTTCGTCGTTGTTGTTCTTTACGAAGGTTATAATAATTAATGGCCATACGAGTAAGTCAAAATGATTGACTAGGTCATAAAAGAATTATTATCGTCACTAACCTTTAAATTTGAGCTATCTTGTCCACTTTGGCATTCGACGATTACATGGATAGTGTTAAACAGTGGGGTATCGCCTGCTCTTTTCAAAGTACAAAAAGGTCATAATTACTAACATTGGTGTTTCCGGGTTAAGCAACACTCTACAAGATTGGAGTTTCACCATTTTGATTTTCAGACAGATAAACAGATGTCCACGAAACAGCTGTTTCTTGTCTTGTCTGTTTTGCCCATTTGCATAAACCCCTCTAACTAGTACCTCCTTTAGATTCTCCATTGGATTGAGATCAGGTCTTCTTCACTGCTAATTCAAAATCGATACTTCTTTTTCTTAATTACTTCTTTAACCACCCTGGCAGAGTGAATGGTGGCATTGCCCTGCTAGAAAATGAAATTTGGTGGAATAATATTTTCTGCTGCGTCAACCATCTCATTTTCTAGCAGATATATGTATGGAGCAGTATCCATTCGACCATTTAAAAATGCGTTCGGTGTCCTACCAGTCGAGGAGAAGCCAGCCCAAACCATCACACTACCGCCGCCGGAATAACGGCTCATTGCAATCGCCAATAATGCTGGCACCCATAAGGACTGTCCAGATTGAACTTTTTTTCGCCGCTGAACAGGATGTTATTGCATTCTGTTGTCCAATGCAAACTATTTCTGACAAATTCCAGTGGTCTTAGTTTGTGGCACGCCATTAATGGAGGTTTGCTTAACCTTTTGGAATATCGGCAAGTATTTTGAATGGCTCAAAATTTGTCGGATACGTCGAGTTGCCACTGGGACATTTAGATCAGCTTTTATATGGCTTGAATTGATACTGGCCTTGTTTATGCCGCGGAACTATCTTCGAGGATTAACTAATTCGAGCTAACGCACGACGACATAAACATGTCGCACTAGCTAGTTTTGGTACCAATTTTAGCTCCACTTGCTATGCAGAACTGGACTGAAAAATTGGAACTAGGTGGTGTTGCTGTCTTCGCTAATGGTGTTGTTGTTGAAAATTATATTTTATTTGTTATATAAATACCTCATCCTTTCCTGAAACTCTGCATTCGTTTCATTCTTTGATTGTAGCGGTAGAAACGCGTTTTTATTAGGAGGCTGCTGCCCCTTGACATTTTCTTAACCAATGTCACCGCAGTCACAAACCAACAGCTGACATCTTTCATGTTTAGCACCTCTTCGTATGGTCGGTATAAACACACCACGAACAAGTACTAGCACTAAAACGATTTAGTTAAATCGCCTTTTAGTTCCACGGCATAAACGTGGCCACTGTTACAGTAAGCTCACTCAGTTGAATATCTTGAAATGCATTGTATTTTGCAATTTCTTTCGCAGAAAGTCGATTTCCTCTTCCCATCTCATACAAAAGTCATTAATCATAATAAAACGTCAGCTTAATTTTTTAACTCGAAAGTCGATTTCCTCTTCCCATCTCATACAAAAGTCATTAATTATAATAAAACCTCAGCTTAATTTTTTAACTCGAATCCAAACATTACCTTCTTTCGTTTTCGTCCCTAATTTCTCAAATCTTTTATTTTGATCAGTTTTAAAAACCGGCTGTTGATTGTCCTCAAACTGAATAGTTTAACTATTGAGATCGATCGAACTAATGAATCAATGCAATGGAAATGTCAACTGGCAAATACCGTTATACCAGTGTCGTTGAATATTTACTATAAGTTCGCTTCGAGTTGAATATGTGTGCTAAGTAACGGAAATAAATACGTTTATTGAGAACCTATCAGTGTGAACCTATTCCAATTTCCACCACTGAAGTACCAGTATAGTGTGCGTGATTGATTGAAAACTTTTCCTCATGTGAACTCGCCCACATTGGGCGTCAAATAGAAGAATTTCATTTAGATTTTCAATGAACTTTAATGACTTTTATGAATCTTTTCAATAATATGGATTTATTCAGTTCTAATAACGGGTCTTCGCACGTGGTTCAAATAAACTTAAAACTACTATTGTGTATGAAAAGCCCCTAGATCCACTTCAGCCTTGTGGCGCAGGTACAATATTTCAATCACTCAAGTGAATTCCCTTCAATTTACAGCAAATTAAAACACACAAATTATTTTATTCTTTTACGATAGGGATGAACTGTATTTGTTTTCTGAAAGCTCAGCACCTTATCATATCAGCACACTTGCCGTTTAAATACAAATAGTTAATGCCCAGTATCAATAGATTCCACTTATATGTGTGTAGATATTAGATAATGAAGAATTTCTTTACACATGAAAGTAAAATCGCTTTATTGTCATTCAATGTGTGAATTAATTTTGAAGATAAAAAGTGCGCAGATACTTTTATCACTTTGTAAATCAATGCATACTTTTGATACAATTATAATTTGGTTGTGACACTGATTGGTTGGCATTGAAATACAATAATAAAATTGAATAATGTATTAAGTGCTTTAACGAGTATCTATTCGTTTGTAATCAACACAAATATTTAATGCAGTGGTTGGATCTAAAATCCATAGGTAGACTTAGGCTGCTACCCAATTTGGTGATCGAGGGAAAAATGCAAGGAGCTTTGTAACTTGGTGCGATTTGTTGGTTGGTACTAGGAGTACAATATACATACTAAAAGTCTCTGCCTGTGAGGTGTGAGCTCGCTCGATGGGAGGGGGCTAAAGAGGAGTTTTCTGGTATCTTGCGTTTATCTCCCTAACTTTTATCTTTGAAAAAACTCCTAAGACAAAGTTAAAGAAAACGAAAAAAAAATACATGAAAAATGTTATAACCATTTATTCCATATGTTAAATATGTAGTTTTCGAGATAATCTCACTTGATATACTCTGCCAATTGCTCGTTTGTTCGCACGAAGTGGTAAAATCATAGTTTTTGTGATGTATTTCATCAAATAGTGGGTAAAATACTAGTCCCACGAGTAAAATGATAGGGATCGAGTTGTATAACTAAATAAGCTTGAATTTGAGATAAGTCAGATGCCCTATAGAAAAAGGGAAAAACCATAATTTTTGTGAAAAATGTCCCTTTTTCTAAGTAACTGTCATATCTATCATATGTATCTACGATACGGGGACGACCGGTAGCGCAGTGTGTTGAGGCATCAGTCTCATGTTTGACTACCGGCGTTTCGGGTTCGAATCCCGTCCACGACGACGTTCGTGGCCATGGATGTGCAGGAGGTGTATGCTGGCAACTGCATTCTCCGAAACCAGTTTATGCCAACGAAACGTCAACTGGGCCACATGGAACAGTTGACGCGCTATGCCCCACAAGGGGTAAGGGCAATTGAGTATCTAGGCGCGTCTGATTTATCCCGAATTAAAGCTTATTTAGTTATACCAAAAATCTATCCCTATCATTTTCCTCGTGTGATTAGCATTTTACCTGATATTTAAAGAAATACATAACAAAACGATGATTTTTCCACTACGTGCAAATAAACTCTCATTAAAATGAAACCGGAATATAGAGGGCTACGCCCGCAATCCGAGGGCTAGCACTAATTTTGGTATGTAAATGTCGGCTCCTTGCTCTTCTTGCTACCACTCAGATGGTTAAAAACACCATAATTAAAATGACTTACCCCTAATATAGTATCTTTAATGGCAATTCACAAAACAAGACTCCATCTCTCACCTCTCAAAGTAATAATTTTAAGAGCTGTACTGTAGATAGATAATGTATTGTAATGAACTGTCCTACTCTTCGAGATGCTTAACTATTCATGTTAAGCCAAACTTGCATAAAAAAAATTGTTTGAATAATGATAGAAAATAAAGTTAGCAACCAGCCTACCCGACCTACCGACCCTACGGTCTCGAAATGCAAGGGGGGGGAGCTCGGATCACATATTTTCCCCTCTCCCTCTTTGCTCCTTTCTTCAAATTTGAAGAAAATGCCAGAAATGGAATTTACTCGACGGTACTTTTTTTTACGGTATCCCACTTGCCTATACCAAACGAAAAAAAAAATGTTGACCTCCGGTTCCCCTTAATGCCCCCCCTTAAAGTTGGCCTGTTACAACGCATCGCTTTCTCCAGAGAATTATAGTACTTCTACATATTTCCACCAAGTTTCATGTATGTAGCTTCAGCGGTTCGTGAGATATTTCATAGACAGACAGACGTATGACCGATTTCATAAGGGTTTTGTTTTTACTACAAAACCCTAAAAAAAGCGTTTTTCAAGTGAGATTACCTCGAAACTGTTAAAGTTTCGGAAAAGTGGTTACAACATTTTTTATGTATTTTTTCTGTGCTCTTTAAATTTCTCTTGACTAATTTTTTTCTAGGATTAAAAGTTAGCAAGATACCAAAAACAGTCCTCTATTCTATTTTAGAAAAAAACTGGGTAATTATTATGCGTATTAATTACTTCACCTCCGATTTCCTTGAAATTTTAGTATGTTGTAGAGTTCAGTGTGCTGAACAAGAATAAATCTACATGTTGGAATCGGAAATCATATGTTTCTTCACATAGTTTCTTAATATAGAACTTCTATGGAAATCTATGTGGAGTAAGGGTGCTGACCCCCGATGACCTTGAAATTTTAGTATGTTGTAGAGTTCAGAATGCGGAGTAAGAATATCTATACATGTTGACTGCGAAATTAATCGGCATTTAGTTTTCGAGCTTGGAAAAATTGAAATATTGAAACGATGTTTCGTAAATAAGTGGCACGCAGATCGTAAGAAGCGAGCGTTCATGTTTGTGCGATATTGAGGGTTAAGTCCCTTAAGCGCGTAACGAGCGTAGCGAACGGAGCCCACACAGGAGGCTGTTGTGAATCAACAGTCTCTTTAGTCTCGTATCACTCGATACGCTCGCTCCGCGCTTAAGGGATCACAACCCTCAGTATCGCACTCGCTTCGCTCGCTCTGGGTGCAACATATGTACGATGCAAATTGCAACTTCTTTACATTTGCATTGAACTAAGTAGTCTAATACAAGTGTTTCCAAATATTTTACATTAAATCCTACGTGAAGAAACGGTTTTCGCGCCTAACATATATGTATATTTTTGATCAGCATTATCAGGGGAAAAACATACTATTTCAGGAAGATCAGTGGTGAAGTAGTTAATCTACAAAATTACCTAAAACTCAGACAATTATAAGAAGCTAGCGTTATCGTAGGTATTGATTGAAAGTGTAGGTTAGGTTGAGGATAATGCAACACAGCAAACTTAGACCACTTATGGGTCCATTGTGATACCACGAGTAACGTTTCACCTCACTAAAAGAAACCTAGGTCCCGAACCAAGCTGTGCTGGCAATGTAGCGATTGAGCTGTATCACGCTCATATCTTTGAGGTCCTCCAAGTCACAGTAAAACCAGGAGCCCAGCAATTTCTCCCTCCTGATGACTTGATTTGATTGAAAAGTACCATGCCTCTGGAAACCTAGCCGAAGGCTAGTTTGTAAACATACCCTAATGCCTCAAAGGGATTATTCCTGTTTCGCAAATAATAGGAGAATTCTCTCTATCGTATTAAGGAGAATTTTCATCACACTCAAATAATTTCCGTTTTCTGAACTACATCTCGTGTGTGGGTTCTAGGTTCTCACCATCTAACTAAGGCGGCAGTTTAAAGCCGCACTCAAGGAATTCTGAAAATTCTCTCTAAACGCAACATAGAGAAAATTCTCCTATTATTTGCGATACAGGAGTGTTCGCATCAAACAAATTCTGAGCATTGACTTTCGAATCGTCCGACATTGTTACTTCAATTTATGTCTGCCAATAATAATTTATATTGCATACTGGCTGAGTACAACAGGGATGAATGGGTGACGATTTATGTGCCTACACGTAAATTACTCGCTGGAATTTCAATTATTAACACCTCAAAACATTCTACGAAAAGCGAAAAATTATATAATACAATAGTTTTGCGACCACACAAAGTACATAAGTTTTTGCTGTTATACGATATAGTAATTTCGATAGTGAACATTGATTTAATTGAGAGTAGATAATAAAAAAATACATTTCGACATTAACTACGGTCTCTGCAACAAAATGTTAAAAGAGACTACTTGTAGACTACGAGTTGACAGCGGATGAGTAAATGTTGCAAAATTAGCGGACCGCGGTGTCTGTGTAGATTCTAGTCTAGAGTATGAACGTGAGTAGGAAAGTGCACGGTGCCGGCCGTAAATTTGGGTCATTATACTGGGAGGGGAGAGGAAAAGAATAACAGCCGCTTAAGCTTGACTCATTACGGAAATCACTTGTAGCTTGTAGCTGTTAATCGTAGAAGGATCTACTTGGTCTTAATTCAATTCTTCAGATCATAGCCATCTACAATTTTACTTATTAGACACATTTGCAAAGACTGATGTTTTTCCCGGAGAAAATCGATTAAAGTTTAAAACTGTTTCCTAACACATTTGAATAGCCCCACAATCCCACAGGCAAACATGCATGTAAATTTAAGTATGCGAAACTCCCGAACCGCGGTGATGCTTTTGATCCCTACTTAGGAGAGTAAAAAAAATCCGACGAAGATGAATGAACGTGATTGCATGCAAAAGCATAATACACGATTCGTCGATTCCTTTACATTATGGATACACATTTTTGACTTTTTCCTACCAACAATAGGACAAATTTTACCCACGGAACAAACTTTTAATAGAAATTGATGCCCCAGTGTATACTGTATGTGTGTCAATTTCAATTTCAACAAACTCCTCAGATACGGGTAAAAAAATGAATTTATAAGAAGAATATTGCTTTTACGGAAATCTAATTTATGTTGTCTGTAGGAGTTCAGAATAAAATTTTGTTGTCATCCTAGCATCCTTGGCGTATTCTTTATATTTCTGTTGGAACTGAAAAAAATTCTGCTGGTATTTATTTCTCGATTGGCATTAGGCATTATGCTTTTTATTTTCACAGCTGACGGGAAGAAACTATCTTAATATAATACAATAGCTGCGTTTTTTTTGGCAGTCCAGATCAAGTGCAGAACAATAGTCGCACACATTACACCAACAACCAGCTCTATCCTGAACAATTTTGTTAGTGTAACGTGTGCAATTGTTGTTCTGCACTGATCTGGACTGTCGAAAAAAAAACGCAGCTATTGATATATTTGGCCTACAACTTAATAATGAGACTTTTTTTAGAGATGGCAACACCGATAAACCAATGGTAGTCCATCTTTGACATACATACCATTTGAAGTTTGTATTCATAAGCTGTCAATGTCAGTATAAACATTTCGTGTTGATTGTTGACAACGTATTTTACCGGACCATGGAAAGTTTCGAAAATTCACGAAAAAAACAACATTTGCGGGAAGTTTTATTTTGCTAAGAAGACTGCAGCTCAGAGTCATAAATTGCTCGTGGAAGTTTACGGTGACGATGCTTTTTCGCGTGCACAGTGTTTTCGGTGGTTTCATCGGTTCAAAAATGATAATTTCGACATTACCGACGAAGAGCGACCTGGCCAGCCAAAAAAGTTTGAAGACGAAGAATTGACGAAATTACTCGAAGAAGATTCGTGCCAAACTCAAAAAGAGTTGGCAATTTCGTTGGAAGTGGCTCAGCAAGCCATATCGAAGCGGTTAAAATCACTGGGAATGATCCAAAAGCAAGGCCACTGGGTTCCGTACGAGTTGAAGCCAAGAGATGTTGAGAGGCGCTTTTGCATGTGCGAACAACTGCTTCAAAGGCAAAGACGGAAGGGTTTTTTGCATCGTATTGTGACCGGCGATGAAAAGTGGATTCATTATGATAACCCAAAGCGAAAGAAATCATGGGGACCGCCCGGGCACCAATCAACATCGACCGCGAAGCCAAATATTCATGGTTCCAAGCTTATGCTCTGCATTTGGTGGGACCAGATCGGTGTTCTTTATTATGAGCTGCTAAAACCGAATGAAACCATTGACGGGCAGCGCTATCGACTGCAATTGATGCGTTTGAGTCGAGCATTGCGTGAAAAACGGCAACAATTTGCTGAAAGGCACGACAAAATAATTCTTCAGCATGACAATGCTCGCCCTCATGTTGCGCAAGTCGTGAAAACGTACCTGGAAACAACCAAATGGGAAGTGCTACCCCACCCGCCGTATAGCCCTGACATTGCTCCATCCGATTACTATTTGTTCGCTTCGATGACTCATGCGTTGGCTGATCAGCACTTCACTTCATATGAGGATACTAAGAACTGGCTCGATTCATGGATAGCCTCGAAACCCCAAGATTTTTTTCGCGACGGAATTCGTAGACTTCCCGAAAGATGGGAGAAAGTTATCGCTGCTGATGGCCAATATTTTGAATAATTTAGTTATATGAATAAATCTATGAATAAATGCCCAAAATTCCAAAAAAAGTCTCATTATTAAGTTGTAGACCAAATATTTACATACATATTATTACAGCCCAAAAAAAAAAGAGATCAAAGATCGGGCGTGCAAAAGGTGCGGTAGTTCTGAATTTTTAATATGTTGTGTAGGTAGGTGGGGTGTTTATGCCAGCCCCCCGTGCTCCCCTGTCATCTTGGAAAAACTGGCAATTTTGTCAGTTTTTCGCCTTTAACTCGTTCAAGTTAATTTTAATGCAACATATGTATGTAAAGTTCATTTTTGTTAATCACAAATTTCCTACAAATTACTTCTCACAAGTTTTTTTCTACGACCGATAGCAACGGGGCTAATCTAATTTGAAAAATACTTTTTGTCAATTGCTCCTTTGTTCCCACTAAGTGTAAAAATCACACTGAAAAAAATATTGTTCAAAACATTAATAAGAGCCTATTTTCATTGTGGGTATGAACAATTCATTGTCACAATGAACTTTTCATCCTCTCCTATATACGATTTGATGAATCGTTCACAAATACAATGAATTCGAATTCATAAAGCTAGCTTTGCTCCTGTTCTTGTTTCGACTGTCGTTATTGATTCTATGAATCGTCCATGAAGATCCCGAAATGTAAAATAGATTTTTATGAATGATGTTTCATTGAGGCAATGAACCAGTTTATGGGTTGATAAATGACAGATTTTTCATAAATGCAATGAACTTGTCATTGTGTGCAGCGTTTTCTATGTATTTCATCAAATAACGGGTTAAATATTAGTGTCACGAGGAAAATAATAACGATAAATTTTTTTTAAACTAAATAAGCTTTAATTCAGGATGAGTCAGATGCCAGTAGGTATGAATGTTACCTAGAAAAAGGGAAAACAATCTATTTTTTAATGGGGTTTTCCCTTTTCTACGTAATTTTCATACCTACAGGCATATGACTTATCTCAAATTAAAGCTTATTTAGTTTAAAAAAAATTTAAACCATAAAAACAATACATCTGAATGATTTTCCTCGTGGGAAAAGGGTCAAATACTTAACGCGTTATTTGATGAAATACATCAACAATTTTTTTTTCTACTTCGTTGGAACAAAGGAGCAATTGACAAAAAGTGTTTTTGAAATTAGATTAGCTCCGTTGCTACTGGTTGTAGAAAAAAAACATGTGAGATGAAATTTGTAGGAAATATGTGCGCTCCATAAAAATGGACTTTACATAATTTGCATTAAAATGGACTGGACCGGAGTTATAGGCAAATAACTGATCAAATAAATGAAAAACGCAGCTTTTCCCAAAATACAAAATTTATTTGATGTATATATTTTATATATTTATACATGTATTTCGAAAGGGAGTAAGTTGCTCCCGGAATACAAGTATAAGAAATTTTTTACTTTGGGAGAAGCTACGTTCTTCATTCACTTTGCTATAACTACAAACATCGGACGATACAAATTACAAACAGTTAAAAGTGCCAGTTTTTCCTAGATGACGGGGGGAGCACAAAAGAATAGAAGGATGACACAAACTCTGATTTTTACTACCCCACCGACCTATACAATATATCTCAAATTCAGAACTACTGCACCTTTTGCCAGGTATGTTTTTTCTTTGGGTTATTAAGGTTCCTATGGATCCTAGGAAAGCAATGCTGCGTTTGCACGTACAGAGTCACATGAAAAGCTGACCAAAATCTGGCCTCCATTATCTCACCTAGACGTATGAGTTAGTTATACCCTTTTCTTTCACTACCCAGCATTATGTTTGTGCATGCTCGCGGATAAAAACGCATTTTTTTAAATCTTAAAAATGGGATTATGTTAAGTCTTTAGTCCAAAATATACATACTATACTATTTTCCCTAATTTTTCTCTCTCTCTCTCTCCCTCAATTGCTGTAACCCCTTGTGGGGCATAGCGCGTCAACTGTTTCATGTGGCCCAGTTGACGATTCTCGGCATAAACTGGTATCGGAGAATGAAGTTGCCAGCAGGCACCTCCTGCACATCCATGGCCACTAACGTCGTCGTGGACGGGATTCGAACCCGAAACGCCGGTAGTCAAACATGAGACTGATGCCTCAACACACTGCGCTACCGGTCGCCCCTAATTCTTAGTGGAGCACTATTCCTAATCGGCTTAGTTGACGGTTGGTTGGCATTTAACTAGTTTCGGACGATGCCTGCTACTAGCATACACCTCATCTAGCCGCATTCTGCGACAAGTCGGGAATGATTGTGGCTAATTTTCACGCCCACACAACACAGTGGAAGACAACATAAATATCGATGGCCACGGGCGGATTCGAACCCGGAATGATGTGACATCAGACCGATGTTTCAACGCACTGAGTTACCGGGCTCCCAAAGTCCAAAATAAATTCCCTGAGAAAATTACGCAAATCTGAACATTAATCTCAGAGTGGCGTTAAAAATGTTTACACGGTTCCACTTGAAAACGTATGACAAGCCTAAGTACGCCGTATTTCAATCTATTGTATTATAAGATTTTATTTGATGTTTATTTAAAGCGATTACATCAGCTGGGAGTTGGACCCACCTGAGATGATGCCAATAAAAACGCAGGCGAATGGCATTAATAAATTTCCATAAATATTTTAAATGTCTAAGATTAAAACTTCGTCTTTTTTATGCTTGATTCCTGGCTAATCATCTATCCGCCCTTATCAGTTTCTAATTTACGGCATCCGCTTGAAATGTGTGGAGATAAACATAAATAGAAAAAAAGGAACCCCTCATAATCAAAGTATTAAATTTTGGTCCTACGATTTTTTAGTATTTTTCCTGTCTGATGGTTAATTCCAATTGTTTACAATAATTTCATCAAATTAGAAAACTATCAAAAGATTCATCTAACTGGATTACATTACTAAGGTTCCATTTCATTTACCAACTTCTTCTACAGCGAAAGCACAAAATTTTATTTACTTACCACTTATTAAAAAAAAAATTAAACACCCTTTTTTGACCCAATGCAGAGCGCTTGTCATTTTCTGGAAGTAATATGTAATCTGAAATATCTATGGACTACTGGTCTTACCCAAATGTGATAGAAATTCTCTATTAATTAAAAAGAACACTTAAAAGCCATTTATATTTATAATAAACTAAAAAATATACTATACACCGATACTGAACAAAAATAAGATATGTTATATCACATTATTATTACATCGCATCACACACACATCACATCATAAAATATCATGTAAGATCTGTACAGCTAATAATATTAATACAGTATATTATAGATCAACAAGTAGATAATTTAGCACTGGATTTAAAGAGCATCAAATCATGTATAGAATTAATAATAACCCTAATACTAATATATATTGATTATACAATACATCAAATGATAGATGCACATACCATGGATTTTGATAACGCCTAAATAGTGTGATATGATGACATAATCCATTGAAATTATTATTCATTGAACCAGCCGATAAGCCCTGAACGGGCTCGGTCCTCAAAATGAAGGAAGAAAGAGTCCTCCAGAAACCCCGCCTCCTCGCAGTGCCCAATGATAACATTCACCACTACACCAATGCACTACAATAATATTGCCGCAGAGCGGCCGGGTTCCACTGTGGGCCAAAACCTCTTCATGGTTTGACACATAACGTCCTCAGTCCATCTTCCGCTCGCTTTATTTTTCGCGTTAGAGTTGATAATTAGCTTGCAGATTGCGAAAGGCACTCCGATGTTCTAACGACCATCCTCAATTGCCCCCTGGATCACAAGATTTTTTACCAAACATATACTTAGGGGAGGTATAATCCATTTATGCATGGAGGTCAAGATTATTCAAAACAGCAGAGTGGCCGGAGCGCTCGCCACTGGCCGGTTTCGCGAAGTCCCAATGCTATAATCGTTGCTTGCTATTCAACAAAAATATCGAGCGGTAAAATATTTAGAAGCACATCCAGACCTGCTGATGGAGAGGATCTGATAGCCCCATTTGCAGCAATCGTCTCCAATATTCGCACCTTCCCCAGTCCTGTGGGTCACCATTTTAAGCGCCGTCCACCAAACAAGAATGATATGTAAGAGAATGAGCCGAAGAACTGACGTGTACACCCACAAGACCACCTTCGCCTGTAGTCCCCAGTTCCGACCTATCGTCTTCCTGCAGGTGTAGAGTGTCATAGTGGATTTGTCAACACGTTCCTGAATATTTGGCCTCCATCCCAGCTTACTGTTTAGGATGAGACCAACGAACTTCGCCTTGTCAAGAAGAGCAAGTCTGGCTCCCTCCAGTAGCGGAGGTTTGATACCCGAAGGTAGATTGTGTCTCCTTGTAAAGTGTAAAAGTTCCGTTTTATCAGGATTACCCTTAAACTACTCCGACTAGCCGAACTGACCAGAGTCGGTGTAGCATTTTGCAGCACCTCACCAAGAACGCTCGAAAGCATACCTACTTATCTGTAAGTGCCACTATAGACAAGCCAACGCACAGTATATTCTCAAAAACTGGACTATATAACCCTGGAAGTTAATGAATCATGAATGAAATCACAATAGTGTATTCCTTGTGACTGAAGGATTTTTCGATGTAGCACATAGCGATGTTCTCCGATCTGCCCTTCCAGCAAGCACGTTGCGAGGTGGACAGCAATCGAGATGAAATACTACCACGAAGATGGATGTTAATTAATCTCTCAAAAGTCTTAAGGATGGTGGAGTATAGACTAATCGGTCTGAAGTCATTAGGGCGCAAATATGAGCCACTATAACCTCCCTCCATATATGAGGAATGTATACCAACTTCAACTTCAACTTGGGGCGACCGGTAGCGCAGTGTGTTGAGGCATCAGGCTCATGTTTGACTACCGGCGTTTCGGGTTCGAGTCCCGTCCACGACGACGTTCGTGGCCATGGATGTGCAGTAGGTGCATGCTAGCAACTGCATTCTCTGAAACCAATTTATGCCAACGAAACGTCAACTGGGCCACATGGAACAGTTGACGCGCTATGCCCCACAAGGGGTTAGAGCAATTGAGTATACCAACTTCAGACGAGCTCTAAAAATAGTCACTAACCAAGGTTACACGATGTCCGATGCGTATTGCAGTTCTGGCGGAATGGTGCCATCCGGGTCCAGCGTATTTGCAAGGGTCGAAATTAACGATCGTCCATAGAATCTTTTCTTCTGTAATAGTTGACCCTAGATCACATATAGTCCCAGCAATTGTAGACGAAGCCAAGGGCATTGAAATCGTCGAACTTCCAGAGAAATGCGCATCGAGCAGAACCTCAACGGTCTCTGTACCTGATGTCGTCCAAGAGCCGTCCTCCTTTTGCAGCAAACTAGGCATAGATGGGCTCGTTGAGATGCTTTTGCGAAATCTAGAAGCAATATAGTATATATATGTAAAATATATATATTAACAAAAATTTTAATAACTCACTTAAATCTAGAAGTGATAAATAAAAACAATAAAATAATGAATCAACTCATTATTATTAATATTTAACAACTCTTGAAAGTCTGGAAAGTTATCAGAAATTTATATTTGTACGGTATCACCACTTAAGTACAGATCACGTATTGAGATTAGATACTTTTCAGACAGAATATGCAATTGTTTTGCGTATAATAAAAAAATGTGATAATTTTTTGATTAATTTGCAATATTCATTTATGACTACATATTTTAGAAATTTTGATATTTTTTATTACCGCACAACATTTTCAAAGAAAATCATTTCTTTAGATTGTCGCTGGGTAAAAGTGGATTTGCGTTGTAAAATAAACGTCGCATCGGAATATGGTATATAAAATACTCCTTTGAAAAGTTCATCTGGTAATTGTTATTATTAGACCCTGGCACGATTGCCTGATGTTATCACGTTTTGAATTGTTGATTCGTTTAAATTAAGTACGTAGTATTTTTTTTTAGCAATATTTCAAGATTAAAAGACTTACTCTTCTGGAATGTAAAGAAGGCACGCGCGATTTGATTGATTCCCTCCATAGCACAGACTTTATGTGATTAAGATCATCGTGTTATGCTTCATTTACACATGGTCAAATTCGGACGCATTTAGGAGAAAAAACAATAGCAACAAACACGACGTGCCCTCGAAAGACGGCACGCATGCCGCGTTTGTTGTTATTGTATTATCCTAGATGCGTCGAACATGCTCATGTGGAAACGAAGAACTACAATATATTGTGGTTTTTGATAAGATGTCTAGTAGACCAGACGATATGTCACGAAAAGGGGCTTCAGGCACTGTCTGAAATCTATAGAGGCTCACCGCTTAGTTATATTGTGCGTGAAAAACGTCCACAAGGTGCAACCAACGAAAATCAGCTCTTCAACCTGTTATTGTAAAATCTTTTGTTCGCGTTCGTTTGACACATTTGAACTATCGAAAACTGATTTTTAACAAACTTACAAAATTTTTTAAATTAAAAGTAGAAACAAATCATTTCCAAGAATATAAAAGTAACTTAGAACAAAACAAGTAATCGTCCACAGTGCTAAAACGCAAGCATATGGGAATGTTGTATAAACGCAACGCAATTGTTATATATAAAAGTATTTTTTCACCCAAGAGAAATGCGTTAAAAATACGCATTTCTCTTGCGTTAAAAAAAACGCGTGTATAAGTTGGGCCTTAGCCAGAAAGATGAAGTTCAAATTTACACCACCGGAAAAATTGTCTAATGGTACTTATGGGGTGTTTTGACTTTTTTTTGGCTTCAACTTCAGCCCACGTTAGTCGCAAAACAAAGTATCCAGTTATTCACTATACAATCATCTTCAACTTTTGTATACAAACTGCATAGTTTAAACAAATATTGTACAATATGTTACAATTCGACAAATGTAAAGAAAAATGTGCCAAAGTTGAAAAAAAAAATCATTTTTTAATCAGTTTTTCACAAATAAGTCCTTAACAGTCCAAACAAATAAACAAATGTGTAATTTGGTAGCATTCGACTCCCTACAATAAAAAATAATAATTCAAATCGAACTGCTTTCGAAAGGATAAAAACGGTACCATGTAACTTGAAAGCTACCCAAAATTGCATCTAATTATCGACTTGTTGCTCTCTTATCTTCCTGCTCCAAGCTTCGAGAACGTATTGTTTCTAATCATATTAACGATGACTTTAGACATTTCACGATTCGAAATTGATGTGGCGAGATAAGTGATACATTAAAAACTAATGCCCAATCCCTTAAAAATGGTTATTTACTGAATTTATTAAGAAAAACTGAAATTAAGTTTCGGATAGGCTTAAAACTAACTGAAACGAGTCAAGCTACATACTTATCGGTGCCACATTTTGCCGATGATAGCTAGGCCGACAAGTATTCCCAAGAACATTATTGTAACCATATATGGCATTCGCAACCACCTGTATCCCTGATATGTTTTTTTTTGAGGACTTCTCCTTACCAGGAAAAGAACTCAGAACTCACGATTAATTGCCACAGAGAGTGTTTTCTTAGAGCCAAGAACCGCCGCAAATTCGCAATAAATATATTTTGTATTTAATATCTCAATATCATCATCCATTCAAGACAACACTGGGTGCAGGGTTAAGAATCGTCCGTATCGCAATAGTCGACTAAGCGGATAAGATACACTTCCATCAACTTGCATCATCCAATTTAGTATCATACTAACGAAATATGAAACATAACGTGTTTGTCTAGTGATGACCGAATACGTAGCCTTAGATCAGAGCGCATATAGTTGAAAGGACTCATTCGTTCCTTCGACATGCTGTCCTTTAGGCCTCCAGACAATTATCTTGCCCAATTTAAAGTTAAGTGCAGTGTTGACAATAGTCAAGTTTTGGCTCAAGCCCAAGTAAGTACAAGGATAAGTACTGTCTACCATTTCCGCCAATGCGAAGACGCCAATCTGTACAAGATGCTGTGCTTTAAAGGATACCATGAAGTCTGTTTCCAGTAGATAAACGCCGGGTTTGACATCAGAAGCGATTGGAGTATTACAAGTGTTCGGTGCAAAGACCTCGTTATCACAATACAAATTTTAACCAGCCAGTGAACATGGCGCTGTTTTCCCCCTTTTCGTTTTGTCCGTGGATTAGAACTGCACATTTCCTGCAGAAGTTTAATTCTTTGGTCAAGTTATTCGATCTCCTGCAGATCTCCTAGCGAGGAATTTATTTCAAAAAAGTAGTACGTATATCATCAGCCGGAATTGGTGCATTGGCGACATACAGAACTGGTGTTTGACATGGCCTCAGTTATACAAAAGTGGCCAAATAGAATAAATTAAGGATCTGTGCATGCTCATATCCGTACTGATAAATGAACACTAACAAAAGTTGAATGTGTTTTTTTTAATTCTCCTACACACGAACTTATGAGTATCTTTGATTTAGCCGCTACAACATACCAAGCTTCCTCATCTTATCTTACTAGGAACCGGTGCTACCGGTAATTTCGCGCATCGTGATGACCTTAATTGGGAATCCCTTTCAAAAAAATAATTTTTTTTTACGATGTGTTATCAGCATTTCGGTGTGTCATATTTTTAAGCTTCCCGAAACGATTGCGAAAACAAGAGTGTCAACAATCAGGCTGAACAAACAATACGATTGTTGTTGTTGACTATCATAAGTCTTCATCAAATAGAGTTCCTTTTTTAGCAGATATTACGCAAATGGGAAACGTTTAAAACGTTTCAGCTTTATCGCATGTTCCAAAAACCTATTCGCAAAATTTAATCATATTCAAATTGACCTTACCAGACGTAAATTGCAGCAATTATTTTTTTTATAGGTGGCATTTCCCAGAATAATGATTCGAAAAGATAATAAGTGCATAGTACATCTTTGTATGATTATGAATTGCTCCTGGGTTCGCATCAAGCTACTAAATACTGTGATACTACTGTGAGCTCATGAATTTATTTCGCATCCACGTAACCACCGAGTGACAGGTATTTCAATGAACCTTAGGCGGCCATATACGTTCCGGTATACCGGAGAGGTTTACCTGTGAATGTCTACCGGAGAGGTATTCTTGTACAGTCATACCGGAGCGTGTGTGTTGCCGCTATGGTATACCTACGTAGGTGTCTAAACCTGCACAGCCGCCCGGAGAAAAATCAGAATTCTCCGATAAACCAAAGAGGTAAACCGGGGCGTACATGTTCATATTTCACTTGAAGTTTGAATTGTGTAGCAGAACTGTGTACATAACTGTGGAGTAACATTTTGCATTTGTTTACACCAGAATATGGTAATAAGTTGTACTGGTTCTTTTAAACAACCACTTTTTCCAGAACTTTTAACGTTTTTTTTCCTCTGTTTTAGGTTGTATGTTGTACTAACAAAACAACCACCGCCATGGCCTTCTGTATTAAATCGATTGTCAATCTTGCCCAAATAAAAACTAAACTAAAAGCTACAATTCTTACTCGTATTTATTATGAAATTTGAAAACATGTATATGCTCCATTGGTATTTCATATCATTTCGCTACTTTTCTTCGTCTGCCAAGGGATTATCACGACAATATTAACGACGTAGAAATGTTGACTTTATATGTTTTTACAATTGTACAGCTCTGAAACTTTGCTCCTTCTTATCGTTCCCAAAATAATATTGCAATTGAGTCAGTCATTGAAAGGTGAAATTTTGAGCCTTTTATTATTGTTTATTTACTAAGTATTTAGAATTATACTAATTAAACAGAGTAAAAATAAAAGGAAATATTTGCTCATAAGATTCGACCTTCACAAGCCAAAATACATACAACAAATATAGAAAAGATGATACTATACTCGAGGTTAGCTACAGATACACCGTAGATCAGTTTTGAACTTACTTAAACAAAATATCAGTCATTCACCGGAATTTGGGGGTATTGTGTAGAAAATCCTTTTAGATAGTGATAAAAAAGCGTGAATTTTCTTAAAGTTAGAACTTAAAGTTTCATTTTATTCTACTAGGAAATAATTTAAATATTAAAGTATAACGATCCTCAATTACCCTTATACGTGGGATTTGAACTCAACAACTACTTCTAAGCGGCTTAGTTGACGTTTCGTTATTACTCGGATATGACTATTTTCAGACGGCATATGTTGCTAGCGTACACCTCCTGCTTATTTAGTTGCATTTTTGCGACAAGTCGGAAATGGCTGTAGCTTATTGTTATTCCACACCACAAGGACAAGACAACAAAAACATCCATGGCCACGGCGGGAATCGAACCGTCAAAAAAGAGTATGATGAGACATCAGGCTGACATGACGCCTCGATACAGTGAGTTCCCGCCACCCAATTGATCCTCCCTGATAAGGATAAAAGCTTGCCTAATATAATGGCACTTATAGGTATATAGAACGTCGTAAATGGATAGAAATAGAGAAAGTGTTAAAATTATAGTACTATTCTCTATCATTAGGCACTAAAAATTTTAAAACGACGTTGTTGGACATGACATAATTCAATAAAAAATTCCGATCAAAAACCCAATATATTTTTTTTTACCATAATTGACCAAATTAAAGCACTAGTATGAAGCCTCTTAGCAAACATATAGTTGTGTTCATAAAGTACAGACCAAACTGTTTGTAAATAACTCATACATATATAGTATAACGGGATTAGAGTAAAATTGGAGTATCATTAACTGCCTTGATTATATACTGTTCAAATACTAATACTACTCTATTGCCCTAACCCCTTGTGGGCATAGCATAACTGTTCCATGTGGCCCAGTTGACGTTTCGTTGGCATAAACTGGTTTCGGAGAATGTAGTGTCCGGCATGCACCTCATGCACATCCATGGCCACGAACGACGTCGTGGACGGGATTCGAACCCGAAACGCCGGTAGTCAAACATGAGACTGATGCCTCAACACACTGCGCTACCGGTCGCCCCAGCTACTCGATCTTCAGTTTTTTTTTGTCATAAATTATGGCAACGTTAATAATTTGCACTTTTTCAAAAATCTTTGGCTAAATTTTTATAATGGTTTGAAATTTATTATTATACATTCTGATTTTTAATTTCTTTGAAAGTAGGATTCACTGTAATGCTGAATAGAAAAATACATTTCAAACTGCATGACAAAATTAATATACCCTTTCTGCGAAGGGTATAATATGGAGGGTTAAATACCCTGCACATTTCTCAGTGTGAAAACAATTAAGGATACCGAAATAAGCCAAGGCCAAAGAGCCATCCGAAAAAATCCATATGGATACTTACATTTTGAACCGAAAGTGTACATCAGAAAATAAATGAAATAAGCCATGTATGGACAATATCGGTTTCAAATCGAAATTAGGCTTGCGAAAAAAACGAAAAGCGAGCGTTCATGTTTGTGTGATACTGAGGGTTGTGATCCCTTAAGCGCGGAGCGAGCGTATCGAACGGAACCCACACAAGAACCTGTTGTACCCAGAGCGAGTGAAGCGAGCGTTTACGTTCGTGTGATACTGTGGGTTGTTATCCCTACACAAGAGACTGTTGATTCACAATTCAAACAAGAGACCCCCGTATATTAGTTTTAGGTTGGCCGTTTTACTCGTGCTATACGTACCTGCATCCAACATCGTTCTAAAGGCGGCTTTTTAGGTTGTAATTTTCGAAACTCCTTATTTCTTTTTTCAAATTTCCCTTTCACTACCCTATTCTGTTATGTTCTGGTACGAAGAAATGATGCTATTACTCGTATAATATTGTATATGAACTCTGTAATGTGCCATCCAAAATATACACTGTAATCAATTTTTTAAAACTTTGCATATCATTCTCTTTCTAACAACACTGTACTTGTGACACTTCTCTCGTAAGAAAACAAAAAAATTGTTCAAGATTAAAATAACCTGCATAAGTGCGCCATTTAACGCTTGTATTATAATACTTTCTCAATTTCTTGTAGTATTTTTCAAAAGTGAAATTATGAGAGTATAACACTCCGCGTTAACTATCATAAAAGACTAACGCACTGCTAGCGGTCGCCTGTAGTTCGACGCCCACAGGACATTCATCTTGAGCGAAGATGTTCACTTTTGATTCATTCAAAAGATCACCTTCCTCTAATCCAACCTGGTAAAATCTGGCGTTATTTACGTTTTAAACACATTTTCAGGGCTAGAGGGAATTTTTGGCTAGATTTCGACCATATAAAGGTCTAGACACACAGTGTCCGTACCAGGGCAGCGCCGTAGTCGCCCGTATACTGGCGATCTACGGTAAGCGAATTGTACCATATAAAACAGTCTGCTGGTCCACACTACACACACGGACAGCAGACCGTCACCTGCACGTCACGGGGCGGACCGTGCCCGTTTAGCTTGGTTTAATTTTCCTCGCTCATGGTTCGGTACGGAAAGAAATTGGATACACACATAGCCGAACACGGAGCAGCCGCCGCCGGGTGGGTTGTTGTGTAGCCATCATACGGCGAAGAAAATGTACAATGTTGAATAGCTAGACACACGTTTGCATTGCATGCAATTAAAGTCGCTAGGAAGAATCGCGGGAATCGGGGACACATGGGAAACACACGGTTGGTCTCGGTACGGGTACTGTGTGGTTTTGCTTGCAATGTACGGTCATGTGCCCGATATACGGGCGACTACGGCGCTGCCCTGGTACGGGCACTGTGTGTCTAGACCTTAAGCCGTTCTCCGGCAGATGCTGCCGAGCCGCGCTGTGCGACCGGTAGCGCAGTGTGTTGAGGCATCAGTCTCATGTTTGACTACCGGCGTTTCGGGTTCGAGTCCCGTCCACGATGACGTTCGTGGCGATGGATGTGCAGGAGGTGCATGCTGGCAACTGTGTTCTCCGAAACCAGTTTATGCCGAGAATCGTCAACTGGGCCAAATGGAACAGTTGACGCGCTATGCCCCACAAGGGGTTAGAGCAATAGGAAGAGAGACTGGAGCCAGATCACTTGATCTGAGCCAGTGCACTAGATTTGAAACTGTCAAATACATACAATTTTAAACTCACCACAGCCACACTCAGATCGAGCGCAGATCGAGTGATTTGCCCGCAGTGTGAACATTAACTAATATGGTTTCCAGTAGACAAGAATGCGTAGCTGCTGCTTTTCAATATAGAAGTGAACTTTTACCGATACATAATAAAGCCTTCTTTTATATTATGCCTTATTTCAACTTCCTTTTACCTTAATGTCGCAAGCCGATTTCATCATCTACTTTTGCATACTTATTGACATTTGGTCACGACATTCAATCAACAATAGATACAACTCATACTTTCTAAGAAAAAGTAATAGTCAGTTAGAGTCCATTGTGTAAATTCAGCCATAAACTTTTGAATAAGTGGTATATTTTAACACTGTAATGAAAAGAGTTAATAATGACATATTTCAATTTTAGTTCATTCCTGATACCGTTATTTTTAAATTATTTACATAAAACAGGTTGACTTAATCTTTGTGAAAACAACTGTATAATTTATCAAAGAAATTCTAATTAGCCCGGAATTATCTATTTATTTACCTAAATTGTAAAACCACAAGTTGTGGATTTCTTTTATTTCTTTTATTTTCCTAGCCCACATAGCTTAGTACTTTATACTTAATTAACCCTAGCATCTTTAAGAAGAACTATTTCTGTCAAAAGTCGTTTCAACTAAAACAAAAAAAAACAATCATTTTGCATCAATCGTCGATCCAGGTGTTTTAAATACGATTTCAGCTCACTGAAAATTTATTTCCAATGAGTAAAAGTATAGGAATTTTAAATGGGTGTAAAAAAGTAGAGTTCATCCACACATAATTAGAGTGTTCGATTAATTGGGAAATTCTTGCACAATACTAGTGCATTGCATAAATTAGCTGCGGGTTTTTATATTTTTTACATAAGCAATATGTAATGGTAGAGCAATTTTGGATGTTTTTTTTTTGTTGAAAATTATGAAAACGGCAGATAGGTTGTCTAAATCAATTTTTATGTATTTTCGGCATCAGATTTCACTCTGTGATCGCCCTTCGTCAATGCTGTAATTTGTAGCAGAAGTAGCCTCACCGATTGCTGCTATTGAATGACGCATGATAAGTTTGCGACAGTGCGTTTTAAGGCTTCTTATAATCCCTTGATCAATTGACTGAAGCGAACAGGTGGTGTTTGTTGAGAAGAATGGGAGCTTCACGTTTGGTAAATCAACTATTATGTGACAACGCTCGTTATCCAGATATAGTATAACTTTTCGTTTCTGCTGTCCAACTTTTCTGTCAAATTGCACCATCCATTCTAGAAAAAATTTAAAGTCATCCAGGCTGTTCTATTATTTTGCCAGATTATCCCCAATAACGACTCTACGCCAATGTTCTCCAATGCTCGAGGCTTACGTCCATTACCTATGAAACGGATTTAAGAATAAGAACACTGACTATTGACAAATTCGGAATATTTTACCAATAATTAATAAAGTTTCTTTCGCCTAGCGCATTGCAGAGCACAGTAACCGTCAGCCTCTTTTTCGCCAATTTCCCACTAATGAACTTTTCGTACTCCAGATGCAATGTCTTCTCTGGCATTGCTTTATAAAATAAGCTAGTTTCATCAAGATTATAAATGTGCTTGAACTCATATAAATCACAAATTTTTGAATGGTTTCCTTCTGCTCAACTAAATCTGTAGGGACATCATTGGCTTTACCATTAATCGTTTTGAAAACGATATTGTGACGTCCCTTGAAACACTCAAGCCAGCCGTTCGACACAGTGTAATTGGCGACATGCAATTTCTCGACAGTTTGTAGTGTTTTGTGTTGCAAGCCTACTCCAGACATACCCAGACAAAACCACCTGTAAGCTGCACGCCTGGAGTTAATCCTTATTCATTTCAAATTTTAAAAGCTCTTTCTTATTTCTTCGCACTGGGCTTGGCTTTTACTTATACGAAATTCTTCAGCTATCTTTCTTTCTGACCAATGTTGATCCTCAGATGCTTTTATAACCTCAATCTTTTTTCGATTGTTAATTCGGAAGAAACGCGTTTTACTATTTTTCACCAAAAAATTTACTCTTACGCTAATTACAAGAACACAATATCTAATTCGATTTAAATATGTAACAAACGGACAAAAAAACGGGACTTTTCCTGTACAAAACACTTATGTATAATATACATATACATATAGTACATTATTTACCAGCCAACAGAGTTTCTCCATTGGGGCAAAGTCTGTTCGTCCGAAACTGGAGGTTTTCAAAGTACTATTCCAGCCATATTGCATCGTCTAGTTGTGGTCCGATTACCAGGTGGTCCATTTACGAAGGCTATTTTATATGGAAAACCAAATAAAAGTGGGAAAGGGTAGTCTGGTTAATAGTGGTCCGATTATAGAGTGGTTCGACTAGGAGGTTTGACTCTATATAGGTATATCTTCCGAAACCAGTCATATGCCAAAGAAATGTCATTTAAGCCGCTTAGGCGCAGTTGAAACGCTCATGTTCCACCAGAGATTAGGGCAAATGGTAAGACTGAACCTGGAAGAATCTACTAAAATTATATCCAGGGAATCATTATCATTAATTCAAACCAATATACATAATGGACAGAGCCCTAAAATAGACTCTATCAATATGAGTCTATTGCTATCACTTGGTTTTAGGAGAAATGAGAGAGCTCTTATGAGGTGGTCGGCGTACATTGGACGCCATATGTAGTATGGAGGTCTACGAATTTTTGTTTTTTGTCTTAAAACCGAAAATTTGATTGGAGCTGAACGTTTTATATATATATGTATGAGCCGAATGACGGGCTGAAATGACTTTTGTTCGATTTTCTTACTTTTGACATTTTGTGAGCCTCTGTGTTTGTACGAACAAGCCAGAACTTTTCATCCTGACAAACCATTATTGTTTTAAGACTAGAACCGAGCAAAGTAATATATAAATAATGTATGGATGTGTAAAATGGTATTAATTATCCTGCTCTATGGTTTTATCACTTTTTATATTTGTATTTGAAAATGTCAAAAAGTCGAAACGAATATTGATATTTATTTATGTAACTTCTGGATTTATGCACTTAAAATAATTATGCGAATGCATTTGCGGTGAAGCACTTGAAGTGCAACGAAAAATTGGTCGTTGTTGATACTTCCTTAATGAAGACTGAACTCTCCAGATATTCCTCTGTGAGTCTTGTCGTATCCTAATTTAGCATCGATGACTAACACCACAGCTTTGACACCGTCTAAAAGGCATTTAGTCTTTTAAAGTTGCGCTTCTTTGCACAGGGGCATCCACATGGTGGACTGTCATGAATTATTATTTCTGATAAAAGTGGAATTGATCCAGTAAATTTCACGGTTTACTAAAGCAATAATTGCTTTGATTCTTTAAATCTCAAAATTAAATACTGTACATGTACAATATATTGATTGCCAGAGCCGCTTCAGGACCATGAGCGCGTTAACATCTCCAGCACATTGCCTTGCGTTGACGTTTAATTAAATAAGGCGGGTGCAAAAATTATAAAAAGAAACAGCAAAAAAATCTTTTAAATTTGGCTCAGCTTAAAGTCTATTGATAAGATGTTTTTTTTACGTAAATTGACATGCAATCTATTTTCAATGTCTAAATGCCAATCAGTTCGTTCGTTGCGAGAAAAAATGGCCTGATGTATTCTCGTCCTTCTTGCCTGCACGTTGAAATGAACAGATTGAAATCAAATCAATACGAGTAGTATCGCTGCATCAACAATCATTACGATTATTGACAAATGCTAAATAATTTTTATTGCGGGTGCTAAAATTATTAAAAGAAACAGCAAACAAAATTTTTTTAAATTTGACTCTGCTTAAAGTCTATTGATAAGATGTTTTTTACGCAAATTGACATGGAATCAGATTCCAATATCTAAATGCCATTCAGTTCGGTCACTGCGAAAAAAAAACGGTCAGTTGTATCCTCGTCCTTCTTGCCAACACATTGAAATGAACAGATTGAAATCAAATCAATACGAGCAGTATCATTGCATCAGCAATCATTACGATTATTGACAAATGCTAAATAATTTTTATTGATCCATAAATAAGTACAAACAAAAAGATTATGTACGATAGTATTAATATCGCTGGGTGGCAATGTAGTAGGTAGGCCTATCAAATGAATCCTTATCGAAAATATATGGTATATGATTTTTATATAAAATGATACGATATTATGATTTTTGCTATTGAATTCTGTCTGATTTGAAGATTTCTTGGCGAGTATCGGCTTCATTTGGCTATTAATTGTATACGATTATGTATGTGTGAGATGAGATTTTTGTGAAAATAGATTATGACACCATTTGTTTTTATCGGAAGTTCGCACGTGCTATGAGATGATAGTGATGGTTACTTACGCACTTCACGAGAAAAAATGTCTTTAGCTTGATAATACGAGTGACTTTTGTTTTGAACCTCGACTGGTCTGATGCCTAGATTTGCAATCGTCTGGGTTCAGTGAACGAGTTCTTTAATTCAAAGTCTACGAAACCGAGGAGCGAGTTCTTATCAAGGGCAATCAGAGGTTTGACGACATTGACGTAATCAGTGCGCTTCGGAATTTTAGTCCTGATAAAGTTAAGTTTTAGGCAGCTAAATTAGGCTGCGGATATGATGAATAAGGCGGCTATTACACTAATATATAAAAGTGCTTTTACAAATATCTTTTATGAACGATATTTTAAAAGAAATTTTATGAATGATATTACCCGCCTAAGGGGAAAGGTCCCGTCCACGACGACGTCCGTGGCCATGGATGTGCAGGAGGTGCATGCTGGCAACTGTATTCTCCGAAATCAGTTTATGCCAACGAAACGTCAACTGGGCCACATGGAATAGTTGACGCGCTATGCCCCACAAGGGGTTAAGGCAATTGAGAGAGAGAAGGGGGAAAGGTGCTGAAGCTTGTAAAAGAACTTTTATAGTGTAATAGTCGCGTTAGGCATTTAGAAATAAAAGAATACTACCAAAATTTATTTTAATGAAAAGTTGGCTTTGATATATGCAAGATCTTGCTTGACACTTGAGTTCTTTAGCAGATCATCATCATCATCGTAGCGCGACAGCCCGACGTCGGGCCTTGGCCGCCTGGATCATTGTCCTCCAATTATCTCGGTCACGTGACCGCGTCCTCCAATTTTGGGAGCCCAGCAGCTGCGCGGCGTCCACACCTACTGAGCTCTCCCAACGAGATCTCGGTCGTCCTCGCAGTCTCGCTCCGTCGACTCGTTCTGCATTCATTACTCTCTTAGGCATGCGATTATCGTCCATTCTTTGTACATGCCCTGCCCATTGAAGTCGTTGTAGTTTGACGATTTTCGAGACTTGCAGCTCATCGTACATTTCATACAACTCATGGTTGTACCGGATGCGCCATCCATCTCGATCGCAAACAGCCCCGAAAATTCGCCGTAGAACCTTACGTTCGAAAGTGTCTAGCATGTTTTCGGAGGCTTCAGTTAGGGTCCATGCTTCGCAGCCATAGCATAAGCACTGGTCGTATAATGGTTTTGTACACGCGGAGCTTCGTGTTTCTGTGCACATGTTTCGATTTCATTATGGGGAGAACCGAGAAAAAAGTCTTATTAGCTAACTGTATCCGTCGCTTGATTTCGTCAGTTTCGTTGGCGTCCCTTGACAGGTTGCAACCCAGGTAGATGAAGTTGTTCACGAACTCGATGTTGAGGTCCCCCACGTTGATGCTCGGTTGTGCAGGTGTCCTTGTCACCGATTGCATCATTATTTTAGTTTTACCCTCGTTAATACGTAATCCAACTTCCTTTGCAGCGGTATCGAGCGTATGCAGAAGTTCTTCTGCGTCAGCCAATCTTCGGGACATGATGTTCATGTCGTCGGCGTACGCTGCTAATTGTGTCGACTTGATGAGCAGCGTCTTGCTGTTGTCCATATTCATGGCCCGAATAACGTATTCCAGTGCTAGGTTGAAGAGCGTCGGTGCCAGTCCATCGCCCTGTTTCAAACCAGTGCGTGTTTCAAATAGATCAGTAAGTCTATTCTGGATCCTGACTTGTGAGACGGAGTTGGTCATCGTCATCTTTGTCAGTCGCACTAATTTTGCTGGTATACCAAATTGCAGCATGATGTTGTACAGTACTCCACGATCGATACTGTCGTATGCCTGCTTGAAGTCGACAAAGATTTGGTATACGTTTACGTTGTATTCCCAGCACCTCTGGAGTATCAGTTTGACTGAGAAGAGCTGATCGGTTGTGGAGCGACCAGGTCTGAAACCGCTTTGATATTCGCCAATGACTCGTTCTGCGTACGGTTTTATTCTATTTTCCAGAATTTTCGTCAAAATTTTATAGGACGTACAAACTAGTGAGATGCCCCTGTAATTCTCACACCGCAATTTATCTCCCTTTTTATGGATTGGACAGATGATGCTTCTGCGCCAATCGTCTGGGATCTCCTCGTTCTCCCACACTCGCAGGAGCAATTGATGTATGGCATCAACTAGACTCGTTCCACCGAATCTTAGCAGTTCAGCTGGGATCTCGTCAGCGCCCGGCGCTTTATTTCGTTTTAGTGACCGCAACGCGAGATCAACTTCCTCTACTGTCGGGGGTTGAATGGGTGGGCCTAGATCAACAATATCATCGAGAACTTCCTGTGCGGGGATGTTAGATGGTCGGTTTAGAAGCTCTTCAAAATAAGAGGCCCATCGTTTGTTAATACCATCGGTGTCGCTGATGATGTTTCCATCCTTGTCCTTACAAAGGCTAGTCCTGGGTTGGTAGCCGTTCTTGATTGTATTTACTAGTTTGTACGCTTGTCTGGTGTTCCTATTAGCTAAGTTTTCGTTTATGTTCAGCAACTGCTCGTCAAAGTATTTACGTTTCTTACGTCTAATTATTCTATTCGATATTCGCCGTAGCTCGTCATATTTTTCTCTTCTGGCTCTGGTTCCTCGTTGAATCCATTGTCTGTAGGCCTCGTTTTTCGCGTCAAGTGAATTTTTGCATTCTTCGTCGAACCAGTCATTTCGCGCTCGCCGGGCTTTATATCCCACGACCTTCTCTGCGACATCCTTGATGGTGCCCTTGAGTTCTTCCCAGAACCCATGGACGCCTGTGTTGCTGATGTTGTGTAGCATAGGTGATAGTTTTTCCTCAAGGGCGGTAGTATACGCCACCGCTGTAGCATCACTCAAGAGCTTATCAACCGCAAAGATTTTGGGAGGGCTGATTCTTGACTGGTGCACTGAGGAGATTCTACATCTGTAGGTCGTCTTCACCAAGTGATGATCTGAGTCGCAGTTTGCTCCTCGATAGGAGCGGACATCCATGACACTAGACGCCCATCTCCTGCAAATGAGGACGTGGTCAATTTGGTTGACGGTATGTGCGTCTGGAGACTTCCAGGTCTGCTTGTGAATGCGTCGATGCGGGAAACACGTAGAGCTTACGACTAGATTCCTGCTGCAGGCGAAGTCGATAAGCCGCTGGCCGTTATCGTTACATTCTTCATGGAGGCTGTGGCCTCCAGAGGTCCCCCGATGCCAACTTTCATTCCCGACTTTCGCGTTAAAGTCTCCCAGCAGCAATTTGACGTCGTTTGTTGGAAGTGAGTCGAAGAGAGTTTCAAGGCGGGCGTAGAACTCGTCTTTTACTGCGTCTTCTTTAACTTCAGTGGGGGCATGCACATTGATTAGCCAGAAATTGAAGAATCGAGTCTTGATGCGAATCGCACACAGCCGTTCATTTATGGGTTTGAAGTCAGTAATATGCGGTTTGAGGTGATTGTTCACTATAAATGCTACTCCAAACTCCTTGCGGCCCGATGGTTTGCCACTTGTAAAAATTGTGTGCGATTTTAGCAGATAAATACTCGTATATTCTTTACTCATCTGGAAAGAGGCATCCAGGCGCCGTATTGGTTGAGTTGGTAGTGGTATTTCTGCGATCCATCATGGAGTGTTGAAGAAAGTTTCATGGTGAAAATCAGGGAATTGCCATCCGGAAATTAATCTCGTATAGTCTCTGAGATCCCGTAAAAACAGAAGACTAAAAGCTGAGATCGCGTTTGTAGCCGCACTGCGTCTGAACAAAAAAGACGAACTTTGGCTCTAATTCACATCACCAGAGTACAATAGTTGAGTTCTCTGCTGCAATACAGCTGTGGAGTGGAAGGTCCAAATGTAGGGATCTAAGAGCAAGTATTTTTATATTTGGATTCAGATGATACGGGAAATTAACAAAATTTTATTAACAAAAATACCGCAATTTTTGCACACTAGCTCAGGTTTCAGGAGTAATACTAAAATTTGACGTTTTTAACCGGCAACTAGTTCGATAAGTAGAAAAAAATCTAATTTCTTATAATTTCTTATTTCAAAGCATAATCTAAAATGAAAAAATGATGGTTCTTGGGGAGTTTTGTATAATATTTATATTTTTCTTTTTTTTCAAGTTTAGTGCATATAGGTGGTTTGAGATATTTTTCACTCGATTTAAAACATAATTAAATATCACTTTTGCAAGTAAATATAGTCAGATACACTCAATTTTCGGAGAGCCTAATAGTTATATCACCGAAAAAAAAAAACAAATTTTTCAGGAGAAACGCAGCTCTTACTCTGCGAATATGGTTAAAGTATTGATATAAGGGTATATACAATACAATATATTGTAGTCCGGATGGCGCACCGGTTAGCACGTTCGCCTTCTACGCACTAGGCCCTGGTTTGATTCCGACTGAATACGATAGTTTTTGATAAAAAAAGGGGATTTACGTGTCGGACTATGAACCCACTCAGCTGTTAAATGAGTACACATTTATAGGATAAATAACTCGGTTGATCACACACCTCTGCGCAAGACATACCGTCACGATCTAGAAAATGAGATGATGCTCATCTCGAGGCCATGGTTCAAATTGGACTGTTGCGCCAGTTATTTATTAATTGCTATCAGCCAAGGAAGGGAGCTGTACATACTCGGAAATTAAGTTGACTCGGAAATTTAGTTACTTGATTTAGAAATATATCTATTTTTCTCGAAAATGTGTATATTTGACCGGGAAATTGATTTACTTCATACAGATACAGAATCTTATCCATAAGAACTCTCATCAGGAAGTTATTTGATTGATCCGAACATTTATTCTTTTGAACTGGGAATTTATCTATTTGATTCATAAATTCATATATTCGATCCGAAAAATTATCTATTTGTCTCAGATTTTTATGCATATATTGACCGGGAAATGTTATATATGCATTTAATTCGCCATTAAATACTCCTATCTTTACTTACTTATTAGCAAGAGCCAATTCTTCTTTAAATAAGATATAAAAGATGGCGCCACTCCATATACTCCATATGCACGTAACAAAAATGCCGATTTTTTGTCTTTTCTACTATTTTTATAATTTCTGGCGCTTTTCAGTCTTTTGAGCAATTTATTTTGATAAGGATTTTGTAGTTCAATGGGGATTTTATTTATTGTAGATACATTTTTTTGGTTTATTTATTTATTGTGTCTAAAATTTTTCATACTTGGCAAAAGATAAGAGAAATTATGCTACTTAGATGCGACAGCGAATCAATATCATGACGCGGTAGCCGTAATGTCTCAGTCGCCACTCTACGATGTTGGAATCTTGAGTTCAGGGGTTCACTTCGCAGCGCGCTCTGGGCACCATTAGAGCTCCCACAGCGTTCCAAACTTGTTAATAAAAGACAGCTATCCGAATGGAAGGTGTACGAGTATACATACTAGCAACTATACCAACCGAACTTATATGCTAACGAAACGTCGTCAAGGCATTTCTAAAGATGTTAATACGCCCATACTCTGCTGGAGCACTTAAGTCAATGGATTCACAAAACAAAAACAAATGATTAAAGAATCGTGATGCGCCGTTCAGAAATCTGTCGTATTTTTACCGTCGTAATAGTGGCAACCTGTGTACATAAACAAAGGATTTTCTTTTAATTTTGCTTATGCAACCCACCGCTAATAATAGACAGGCGGCTTTCATAATTCTGTTTGCACTATACACTTTTATTTTATTTACCAAAAACCCAACCGAATCTGAGCTCACTATGCTCCACAATGCATTCAAAAATAGACAAAGTCCACATTTTATTTATATATGAAATTAATTTTAGAGTTTCCCATTTTATGAAAAGATAAAAAAATATAATTGCTTTAAATACGCATCGTTTTATTTTTTTGTATTTAAACAGAGATTCGAAATGAGTCACTTGTCACACACCACTATACTCATTTATTATTAACTGAACAATTATTAAACAAGATCTGTCTTTTGCGGTTGACGTAAACTGTAATACAAATATTTGCCTTAAACTTTCTTGAACTCTCATTTACCGAAATTTTTTAAAAGCTTAGAATTCAAGCTGTAGAATAAACAAACTCATACATAATTCTTTAATAAATATATATATTGTATATACGTATACATAGTTTTCTTTTTAATTATTTTGTACATATTATAAAATTTTGACACCTGAGATTATTCTTGTATTCGATTAAAGTTAGCATTTCTCTTTAAATTTTCTTTTATAGATCGCCGGGTCAAAGTGTTAGAAGAGGAAAAACGGTCAAATAATCCCACAAAAGTTTTTATTGGACGACAGGAGCCCGCAAATCAGACATGCTCGACCGACAGTCCACTTGATGAATTTCCGGACGATCTTTTTACAGGTGAGTTTTAAGAAGATGAAATATGTTGTAAATAACTCGTGGCAAAAAAAAAGTTGGCGTAAGTTGTTGGTGTTTCTTGTGATTTTATTGTTGTTGTTACTGGACTTGAAGTTATCATAAGTTTAAGCTCCACGCGTATACGCGATCGCGTGATTTTTACCCGAGTGGCGTAAACGCGACTAGTATTTTATTTACACGTTAGTCGAGTTTACGCGGACTGAACGTCAGAAATGGGTATCAAACCGAATAACAAACGAAAAACAAAAAGCACTGAAGAAGGGAGTAAGTAACTCCCGAAATACGTATATGCGGAAATAAATATATTTTGTAGTAAGGAACCTTTGTTTCTCCTTTAACTCATCTGTTAACCAGTTAAGTGTTGTCGTAAACCCGTGTGCTTTTTACACGGGACGGGTATCGTAGATTTGACACGTCCGATGGGTTTACGCGTCCCGTGTTTTAGAACCATTAGTCAGCGTAAATATTTGTCTGCAACAAAAAAAAAAACAAACCACGAGCTAAACGTAAATTCTGACGATTGCTTGATTATCAAGGTCGTTCGGGATCTTATGGGAGAGCGTTACAATGATAAAACACGCAAAATGATCATATCAGTATGTCTTCATTTCCACCGTGATTTCGTAAATATCTGTACCTGAAACAAGAACACAGTTTAATTAAAAATGCCCGGCAAACAGACCCGTGAATTGTCTTGTTTTATTGTTGCGTTCTCGTGGATGTCAATGTTGTTCTGATAAGAGAATAAAATGACTAATATTCGTTTGTATGACGTATTTGGCTGGTAAGTTTGGACTTTAGTTTATTTAACTTGAACTTAACAGTTCTTTACTCAAGTCTACAATTGAGAGAGACAGAGGTTTTGGAAAATTATTTTTGTTAAGATAGTCAGGATTTTTAATTCATCCAGTCGTGAAGAGTTCAAAAGTTTTTGGAGATAGTGACTACTGAAAACATTAAGCACGTGCTAAGTTAACGTAAATTTGGAGAGGCATTTCAATGAATATTGCTTGTCGTTATGAATTGAAATCTTGGAATTTCTAGGGTGGAGGAGGGATGATATAGTATATGATTATAGAGGGTGTCCCATTTCAGATGGTAAATACTTTAATGGTAGACAATACCATTAATTTGTGGATAAAATTGACACCAAAATGGAAATTTTTCTGTATATTGTGTCAAGAAGACAGAAGTTAGACGTACCGATAAAAACTAAAATTTATCAGTCTCTGGGATATTGAAACGAAAATCGAATTATAAATTCAGAAACTAGATAAAATTAAATATAAAATAAATCTTCGTTGGTTCGAAATTCACCGCAAACGCCAAGATATAGCCGTTTTTGTTTGAAGAAGTTTAAAATTCGTTTCTTTTTTTTTTCTTAGAAACGTTAAAAGGCAATTTTGTAATCGTACTCGAACCCAGAATTCTGCAATTTTTACAAAAATTGCCTCAATGTGTTGGGTTTTGAGCTGAATATAAATTTCAAGGAATTAGGCGTCGTTCAGATTACTTGCTATGCGCTGCAATTGGTGCGATGGATGCGACGGTGGTTTATGACTCTTGTGATGACGAACTGTTATTTAATTGCCTTTGCGATGACGTCCGGTCGACTTTGTGATTTTATGTTTTTAGGGGGGGTTCAGGCAATAAACTGAAAATGGGAGAATAAATTGTGCAGTTTTAAAAATTGACACAATTGTTGGGGATAGTAATCTAAATAATAATGTACAATACTTATATGATTAAAAGTCATTGGTAGGCTCCCTGGACGATCGAGAGGTAAAAGGTCCTTATTTGTAGTTTGCTTTGATATTTCCAACACAATTGCAATGCACTGGTGGCTTTGTGTTGATTAAAAAGATTGTTCGAAGATCCAGCTAATTGTTGTTTATTTCAACCTGACGTTACGTTTTGCCGTAGCGGCGCGGCGATTACATCTTGCAATTACATACAGAGGTAATCGCCGCACCGACACGGACGATAACTAAAAAAAACTGAAAACTTTTTGTGTAAGTCGGAACTTTAAATTAGTATTATTACCATGAAGATGCCAATAGGCGAAACGTCGGGTTGAAATAAACAACAATTAGCTGGATCCTCGAACAATCTTTTTAATCAGCATTTAAAATAGTATATTATTATAATGGACTATTGATTCTTTAATTTGGGTTGCGACCGGTATTTTTGGCAATCGCATAATTAAATCCAATGTGGTGTATGTCCCTGTTTCTTTTTTAGAAACTGATTTATCGAAACGAAGTTTTTGGTCAAGAACGCAAGCACAAAGTATTTTCCTTAGACATTTTAAATAACTGAACTCTATTTATTCAGATTTCCTAGCAATTTGCGAGTTGTTATGGAACGGAAACACTAAATCACATCAGCTACATACAATTTAATTAATCCTGAACTATTTATTTACCCCACTTTCTTTTCTTATCCGGAATGCATATTGCTCTAAGCCCACGCATAAACACCATGGCATTTTCCTTGTAAAATATAATTTTGACACTTGTTACAATAACAATAACATGTGTCTTGTGCGTGGGTTAGGAACCATTGGGAGCAGTATGCCCCGGGCCTTATACCCATATTTTGTTCCACAATCATATATTTTGAGGTTGGGGACCATGCCAGGATACCATTTTCCGATTTGTCAGTGCGCGCGCTGTTTTTTTAAAGCATTTATCTGGCACCACAATCTACTTTCGTGGGTTCGTACCAATGAAGAAGAAGACACAGGAAGTAGTCATATCGAAAAATTTGGGAACCATTCGCCTATATGTGGTTGTCACACGACCACTATTACATTTTAACAAATGGCGTAGGTGATTATAGTTTTGGGGACTGGAAAAATTTGGTGCGAGTTACGAAATTTATTAGGCCGGCCGCATCTAGGAAGTAGGCAGGGCAGCGCGCACATAGCATTGTTGTTGTAACAATTGTCAAAATCTGAATTTACAACAACAATGCCATGTGCGCGCTGCGCTGCCCTGCCTACGTCCAAGATGCGGCCGGCCTTATTGTTGCAAGTATGAATATTGTTTAACGTTCGCAACAGACGATCGATCAAACCATTCGTGACCACCGTCGAACCACATGAACTTCATAGGACGTGCTGAATGAAATTTTCATCACTTCCACTTTTTTATAAACGTTTTTAGGGCAGATGCAGTCGCTATGGTGCTCAGTTTATTTTATATTAATATATTCGCCACAGCAATCGTACCGAACCGTTCGTCACTACACGCAATTGAGAAAGTAGTTTCACACTACAGGCGAAATCACTTGATTTGGCGGGTTGTGTGAACTGCAAAATCACATTTGTATGGATCTCACATTTTCATACAAAATTATCTGACCAGATTTGGCCCTTTCTAATTAATTAACCACTAGTAAAAACAAAACTTTCCCACTTTCTTTCAACCACACATCACACTTTAAACGCTACGCCACTGAAACAAAAGTAAATCAGCTGATAACCCACGTGGGCAACTTTTATTTTCATTTGATGGCTGATGGACCGCGAGCAAAAACATTTAGTTTCCGAAAAAGATCTTTACACTATGGGAATTTGAAATACATAGAGCGAAACTACACTAAATTTTGAAAGCAATCAGGGTATTTACCTGAGAACCGACACTCAACTTTGTCGAGAATTTCATCTGTTTCGCGCAAACTACAACTGCACACCATATTTCAGTGATATTTACACGATTTTGCACATTGAATCAACTTACTGAGTACACTAAATCGACACTGAAACATTAATTTACAGTTCCGGTGGCAATTACAATTAAACTAACCGCGTTTTCACTCAAAAATCAATCAATTTTCACTGATATCACACAATTGGATTTCAATCAGCACGAAAATGACGTCTAGAATTGTCATCAAAAGTAAAAACAGCCAAAAAAAGAAAACAACAGTTTGGTTCCCTACATATACAGCACACACATACGTTGGTCTCCATCCTCTTCTTTTTGTATATCAATGGTTCGTACAGTACCAGCTGGCAAATTCAAACACTCTGAAGTTTTAATTGCTAATCCGTTCGTTTAGAAAGGAAGTTAGAATCTTTATAAACACGGAATTTACTTATTTAATTGTAAATGTTTTGTATTTCACTGTTGGAGTATTGAGAGGAAATCAGAATTCCAGTAAATTCGAAATTAACATGAATTCAAACAGGAGTAACATTTTGTACTCCAATTTACGAGCTTTTATTTTAGATATGTTTCATAGGCAATGGGCGCAACTCCCCAAAAGACTTACCCAGTGCCTGACACTCCTTAGCCACAGATCGACGCCATGTGATTCGAGGACCCCCTCTTGGTCGGCCTTATTTCGAAATGGGGTTCCATTTCATGGCATGCAAAGCAATGAAGATATCACTCTTCCGCAATGTGTGACCTATCCACTGCCATTTTCGTATTGTATGATACATATCATACCTTCGTTGTATTTTGTGGTACATTTGCCACTTTGAAATTAGTAGTAAAACTTGTTCCGATCTCACTGGTCCTATAAGAGGTATATGAAATAGTGGGCCAAATTTAGGAACGTGGAAGTTTTTCTCACAAGAACGAATTTTTGGACCGGTCGTTCCTTAGACAGCTATATGACGTAGTGGTCCGATTTCAACCAAATTTGGGTATGTAATTTGGCTAGAGATACTATTGGTTAGTGTGAAATTTGAGAACGATATCTTTAGAAATAAAAAAGTTTTTCTCACAAAGACGAATTTTTGGACCGATCGTTCCTATGCCAGCTGTATGACGTTGTGATCCGATTACGTTGGTTCCGACATACGAGTATATACAGCCTGCAATAGAAAGAAGGCTTTGTGCAAAATTTCAGCTTTAAAACTGAGGGACTAGTTTGCATAGAAACAGACAGACGGACGGAGGAGATGCTTCCTTCTGTGCGTTGCAAACTTCATGACAAGTTAATATACCCTATCACATCCGTGAAGGGTATAAAAATTAGTTCTTGTGAATGTTGAAAATATTTTATAATTTTTAACAAGAAATCAAAGATTTCGTCCGAAGCCTTAATGCATAAAATTATGTTTATTCTTTCTGAGGTTTGAAAAGTTTCCTCAGCATGTATATTTAGTATGTTGTATTTCTACTATTTTATTTATGGCTTTTGCTTATAAATTGTATTATGTAATATGATTTAAATTATGTACATATGTGTGTAAATGTTTGTGTTTGTCCTAGTAGTTAATATTAATAATTATTACTAATAATTCTGGTACTCTATTTTTCAGAGGAGCAACGTTTGCATGGTGCTATTATTTTGCATCTTCTCTTTGCCGTCTATTGTTTCACACTGTTAGCGGTCGTTTGTAATGACTATTTTCTACCGGCTATTGAATGTATCTGTGCGGATTTGCATATTCCAAAAGATGTGGCGGCTGCAACATTCATGTCAACGGCCACTACAATGCCCGAATTCTTTACGAACACTATTAGTACGTTGATCACACACTCCGAAATGGGTATTGGTAACATTATTGGATCACTCATGTTCAACACTCTTGGCGTTGCTGCTCTTTCAGGACTGGCAGTCAGCCAGGTAGGATTAGCGATTTTTTTTCCATTGAAAATTTTGAATCTACGCTTCACTTCCATCTGTTACAGTCAATTCAATTGGATTGGTGGCCAGTATGTCGAGATTGCGTCATTTACTCGTTCCACACAATAGTCCTGATTATTGTCGCGTGGGGAGGCGAGGTGACATTTGCGGAAACGTTGGTCATGGTATGCTTGTGCTTATGCTACTACGTGATTATCATTATCACGAATTGGAAACTCAAAGGAAAACTTCGTGTATTCGTTGAAGATCATTTAAATTGCTGTTCTTCAACTCGCTATGGTAATTACAGGAAAAAAGAAATATTCTCAAATGACAAAAAAATGCTTAATAAAAATTTAATTGTAGACTTGACCCTCCCCATTGAGCAGAGTGCTAAAGGTAAATTGCCTCATGAAAAGGAGCACAATCATCATCATCAGGATGGAGTTTTCGTCATCACGCCTACGGAATTTACAGATTCTTTGCCGCCTTTCAAGGATAAAGGTAAATGGCATGACTTTCAATGGACCGATTTCTCAATGTCTAGTTAAAGTTTATCCTATCGTCAAACGCTAAACGCCACCCTACCCGCCAGTTAAAAATTTATCGGACTATAGTATAATTAGAACTGTGTACGTTTGCACATTCAAATTAGACAATTGAAATGGTCGTAAAGATCATAGTTCTGGAAATTCATTCGATGGAAGAGGATTTAGAACAGGCGGCAGAACTCCGCCGAGAAAATCGGCTGATTTGTCTACTGCATTTTCATATTATGAGCATTGCATACGCTTGGGTTTAGTTTAGTGTCCCGGATAGCTAACTGGCAGTTTAACCAGACGTTGAGAAAACGGTCCTATGTCTTCATTCATACCAGCTACTTTTGAAAATTGTTGTCGGTTTGTTATTTTTACGTTTTTTTTTTACTTTACAGATTACAATATGAATGGTGATATTTCGAAGAAGAAAAGGGGTATCTTCACGTGTCCAGACGGTAGCATTTTCCGCAAGCTATGGTGGATTTACACACTGCCTATTAAAATAGTTCTCACGTGCCTCTGCCCAGATCCAAAGAAATATCGAAAACTTTATCCAGTAACGTTCATCATGTGTATTGCATTTATCGGCGCTAACTCATTCTTGATTGTGTGGATGCTGACAGTTTTCGGTAAGGATACAGAAGTCGGTGTTGTTTCAGATCAATATCTCAAACTCCTCATTCACTTTTCAGGATCAACATTTAAAATTCCAGACGTTGTTATGGGTTTGACTCTCTTGTCGGCTGGCTCGGCAATGCCGGAGGCCCTGTCGAGCATCATGTCTGTTCGAAAAGGTAATTTGCTTATTCAATATAAAGAATCGTTTAAAAACTAATGAGATTCTTCTTACGTTAGGCGAAAGCGGTATTGGAGTATCGAATGCGTTGGGCGCTAATTCACTTGCCATTTTGCTTTCTCTCGGATTTCCATGGTTCATCCACAACGTCGTAAACTTCAATGTGCCTGGACAAAATGTCATCCATATCAGATCCTATGGAATTATATACACTTTGGGAATCCTGCTTCTGTCAACTTTTTCACTCTTCACTGTATTGTCATTAGCCGGATTCCGATTAAGGCGACGAGTTGGAGCTATTCTGATAAGCATATGGCTTGCATTGATCATTTTGCAAGTTCTTATTGAACTCGACATTTTCTGGCCGTGGGTCGACAAATGTTAGACGCAGCAAACAAATTGAAAATAATCCCATTATTATTTTATGGGGTTCGATTAGCACAAACATGTGATATAAGTATCATGGACATATTTCTGTACTCATTTGACTTTATCGTGTATGTATTTATTATTATCATCGAGTTACGCTATCATCCTATTGTATATTTACATTTAATTTTGCATTTAATACTCGACAAGAACGCTCACGCGTTCACTGAAAGGATTTGTTAGCTAATTTTAAAGTCGAAATGTTGCCAACAATAAGTTCGTGGTGGTTACTTTTAACGTTATTTGTTAAATGTTTTTGTACATAATATGTATATGTATTAAGGATCTATTTCTAATAAAACACCTTTTGAAATAAAAACTAAAGATCAAATTTTTTGACTAATGGTTATAGTGAAAGAGTCAGCTATGCTGCAACTGGATCACCTAAAAAGTTTTAACTGTTTTTTTTTTGCAAGCGGGATTTGTGAATATTCTCTAATTTTTTTCTGTATTTATAGAGAAGCCGTTGCCACAATACCGAGTTAAATTAGGTACACCCTCATGTCCTTTTAATAACGGCATTTATTACCGTTACTTAGTGGAGATATTTAACTGGATTTGATATTTTATACTATAATTACATTTATTACCATTTCCGATCAATTTAGTTGAAAGTATAGTATAGCGTGAGAGTGCATTCCCAACGCAGACATTTGAATAGGTTCTCATCGGTAAGTTTTAATGCTAACAACAATAAAACATTTAAGAGATTGTTGTAGAAGTAGAAATAAATTAGTGTTTACATTCGAATTTTTAATTAGCAGGAATTTCGACACTTCAAAATGAGGGAATCAACAGAGAAAGTAGGCACAAAAATAAAATAAAGTAGGATCTATGTTAGTAGACGAGATCCTTCTGAATGCCCCACATGCCAATATAAAAGTGCGAAATTCTCAATGACAATACAATTGATTTCCAATACCAATGACAGTCGGCAATTAAAAATGTAAGATAAACGGCCGTTTTCACAATGTCCTGTTTAAATTTATCGTAGGAATAAAGTGCCGGTTAACACAATTTCATTTTCTCAATGTCTGTTGGGGGCGGCCGGTAGCGCAGTGCGTTGAGGCATCAGTCTCATGTTTGACTACCGGCGTTTCGGGTTCGAATCCCGTCCACAACGACGTTCGTGGCCATGGATGTGCAGGAGGTGCATGCTGGCTACTGCATTCTCCGAAACCAGTTTATGCCGTCGAAACGTCAATTGGGCGACATGGAACAGTTGACGCGCTATGCCCCGCAAGGGGTTAGGGCAATTGAGAGAGAGAGAGAGATTCGATCGAAAACGCTAAAGGGAACCTCATCTGCTCTTTAAATTTTACAAATAAAGATAAGCTTCAGAAGTCCGACACCAAGTCTGCGCTTAATCGTTTATCCAAAACAAATCCCAATACCTTGTAATCGCTATAAAAGTTCATCCGAAACAAAATCCCAACACGTCGCTATCACCATAGAGAAGGAAGGAAGAAGGAGATGAAACCACCATATACTGTACACTAAATTCTAAATTCGCATGCGAAAGTAAACATTCGAGCTCTGCTGTCAAAAGTAATATGTTTTAACTGCAATGCCCGTCCATAAGAAAGAGAAAGATGTCGACTCATTCCCCTCACACTTCACCCTTGACCAAATTACCTAATTTCTCTCGGACAATTTCATTTCCTTTTATCTCTCTCTTCTGAGGCAATCGTTTAAAAGTTTATCCAAAACAAACGTGTCTCCGGTTGAAAGTTCAACCGGTTCAACCCAATACAATTTTAAGGTACGTTAGTCAAGGTTTTCGCTTGGTGATTGATGTGTAAATGGAAATATTTATCGGGTAGTTTATCGCTGGAATAAGTTCATCTCCCTGTTAGCTATCGGGTAGTTTAACGAGACAATGGCTAAGTTCATAACACACAGCGGAATCGCAACATGCTGTGGCACCAGTATCGAAGCAACTTTGCAGCAGGTTGTTCTGTTCTGAACTGCACTCGCATCTAGTCATCCATCAATTGTCAAATTTCTAGTTCAAAATTGACTACTAACGAAAAATCGTATGAATACGACAGCGCGAGTGTCATTTTAGGATTGCCATCATATGCTGGTCCCAGCCAGCGGAGAAATTTTTGTGATGAAGAAAATGACATTTTTCACAGCATGTTGTGTCCATCAAAAACCCAGTGGAGAGAATGCATAACGCAAATTGGCAACAGTGTGATATGAACTTAGCCATTGAGAAAAAAAAAACAAAATGTCAAAAAATAATATAATAATATAATTTATTAACTGCCAAATTAAATCCTTAGTAGTATCAGCATAAAAACTTACGGGATTTCGTCAGCTGGCCGAAATCACGCGATTACATTTGGCAGTTAATAAATTATATTGGACTTTCACATCAACGGCAGACATGATGCGTTATTATTTGACTTTTTTAATTGTCACTGGTATTTGAAATTAATTTTATTGGCCTTCGAAATTTCGCACTTTTATATTGGCATGTGAGACATTGTCGTCTCACATCAGGATTTCAATTGCAATTTCAGAAAGATTTCATGGTATCCTTGCTATTTATAAAGATTTCGTTGGTCAATAAAATTTATGTGAAATCCGATGGATTTCAAGGAAATTTTGCCGAAATCACATTTTACGAGATTTTGAGTCCAGCGTATACGTAGTATTAGGCTATTTAAATAATATGTCTTTATCGGTTCTAGGCAATGCGATGCAACTGATCCCACAACTTACAAAGTCGCACACACTCTTTTGCCTCAGGTCGCTGCCAAGAGATTTTAGGGCACCCCCTTCGTCGGCCATCATTGACATCATGGCATGTCCAGCAATGCAGTCAACCATCCGCCTTGTCTGTGACCTACCTACTGCCATTTTTGCCCTCGTATCAACTCGTCGATTTCCATCTGACCCGTACGTCGGCGTAGCTCTTTATTTAGTATTGCCTGCGCTCACGTTATTCAAACGGAAAAATCAGTGATTTTTTCCATTTATATGTTGAATATTGTTGCTGAATTACCGCAACGCTCAAGAATGTGGACGCAGGCATTGTTTCGGGCTAGAAAATTCTTAAAATTCGACGAAGATATGAGTTGACGAAAACATGCAGCTTTCTGGTAACTTTTAGAGCCCGCGCACACGGCACACTTTTCAGTTCGCAGAAAAACTAAATAGTTTAGTCAGAAAAATAGAAGACACGGTGGTTACACAGCGATAACTAAATTATTTAGTCTGCTGTGTGCGCTGTCTCATAAACCGCCGTGTGTTCTATATTCCTGACTAAACTTTTTAGTTTTTCTGCGAACTAAAAGGTTTGCTGTGGGCGCGGGTTATTACGCTATCAACACGTTATATTGAAAATACATGGGCGGTCGGGACAGAATTCCTCCATTTACCTTACATGAATACATGTGAGCTTCTTCTTTAGGATGCATTGGTCCTGAGCATTCTTTAGCCATTCTCATAAATGAGTAGTACTATAGTATAGAAAATTTGCATGGGAGCCAGGAAGTGGGATTTGTTTACTGCTATACTACTACTTGCCCTAGCCCCTCGTGGGCATAGCACGTCAACTATTCCATGTAGCTTAGCTGACGTTTCTTTGGCATAAACCAGTTTCGGATGATGCACATTGCCAGTATGTGCCTTCTGCTCCCATTTAGCCGCCCGCCTACCTGAAACAAGTCGGGAAAGTTTACGGCATAATGTTATGCCCCACACCATAGGAGGAAGACGGCACAAACATCTATGGCCGCGACGTGGACGGGACTCGAACCCGTAACATACCGGTAGCATGAGATATCAGACCGACACGTCTCAATGCACAAAGCGACCGGCTGCTCAACTTACATGACTACAAAACCAAGCTACGAAAAGTATATTTTGTACTTGTAGAGTTTAAGAAGCCTTCTGGAATCTAAGATGGCCAAAATTTAAGAAGACTTGTGAAGAAAAGGAATATGAAATAATTTATAGCAACAAAATACAGATTAAAAACAAACGCTTCGCGTGAAGGGTATCATACCTTCGTTTTGATTTATGGTGCATTTGCCACATTGAAATTAATAGTAAAACTTGATCCGATTTTACTGTTCCTATGAGAGGTATATGAAGAATGAAGTGGAATGTGGTTTGGTGGTAAATATCATTAAATAATATGAAATTTGGCAAAGATAAATTCAGAAATAAAAAAGTTTTTTGCACAAAAACCTTTTTACGGAACGGTCGTTCCTATGACAACTATATGATAGAGTAGCAATTTCAACCAAATTCGGTAATGTGGCAAAAGATATTATTATCTAATATGAATTTTGACAAAGATACATTTAGAAATAAAAAAGTTTTTCTCATAAGATGGACTTTTGGACCGATCATTCCTATGGCAGCTATATGACGTAGTGCCCCGATTTCATTAGTTCCGACATATATAAAGAGTGCAAAAATGCAAAATTTTAGCTTGGTAGCTTTAAAACTGAGAGACTAGTTTGCATAGAACCAGACAGACAGACGAACAAAGCTTAATCGATTCATCTCGTCATACTGACCAAGAATATACTCGTATATAGTTTATATGGTCGAAGTACTTCCTTCTGTGCGTTGCAAACTTCATGATAAAGTTAATATACCCTATCACATTCGTGAAGGGTATAAAAATTCGAACGTAGTGAGCGCTATATACTATAATTTCTCTCTAATCTTTTTTTACTCTCAAATTTACATCAACAATTTTCCTATCGGATGAGTCGTTCGGTCGAAAATGCGATCTAAACTGTACCGAAGAACTCGAAATTTAGCTTTGCATCGCGTCTGTCCCTCACACAGGTAGATTGCTGTTGCTAAATGCCGCACAATACTCCAATCTATTCCGAAACCGCTAACACACATATCCCTCTTAGTATTAAGGGTACATCTTTAGTATGAGTTAATTTAACTTGCGAAGCCTTTGTAATGTTTGGCTCTTCTTGGGCTCGATGTAAATTTTCGAAGTTCAGAAATTTGAAATAACATTTCTTGTTTTCTATTTCTGAAGATTGGGAATTTTCTTTGAGCATCGGAAATGCTAAATATTCACCCACCAATGGAGCAACCTGTGTCTATTAGCAGGCTCAGTTTGCTACACAGTACTTATCAGCTGTACCGGCCCTACAGCATCCATATTCAATGCTGCATATGATATCGTCGTCGCCGTACAGTCAAAAATAAAGAATCAATCACCTGGTTCAGTTGCCTGTACTAGCCATGGTCGCACTGATAGTGCAATACTGCACTGATAGTGCAATACTGCACTTATCTGTTTGTCGTGCCGACGGCCAGTGTATCGTGTCTGCTTCTGTGCAGGCAGTATGAGCGTAGCAAGTATGTATGCATTTAATTCGGCTATGCGTGCAATCAAAATGTAAAGATAGCATTGCTGAATTGGTTTTGCCAATTGGGTGGGGGGAGGCTAGATCGATCGGATCCGGATTGATGGATCCGAATATGCATGAAAATTCTGATTTCGCGTGTATTTTTTTTGTGTGCATATTTTTTAGGTCAGATGGGTGAAGGGATATGGTAAAAGGAAGCCGTTGAGGGCTTGAAACATTTTTCGGTGTTTGCCGTTTGAATTGGGAGGGAGAACCTTGAAATTGGATTTGAACCAGCAACAGGATTTGGGAAGACAGTTTTTTTGGGGAGAGTTGGAAAAAAATCTGTGGAGGACGTTGGTCGAAAACTGAAAGTGGACAAAGATTTCCCTTTTTAAGCCGCGCAATGGCTACAAATTTAATTTATTAAGTAAATTTTAAGTTTGAAAGTTAAATATAATATTAACTTGTATATAATTAAATTAAGTAATATTGATTGTCGAGTACATGGAGTGATTCACCGAACGAAGAAATCTGGTGTACACAACTTGCTATGCATATAAAATGCAGCCAAGAGGAGAAGTTTAAGTTGGTCATAGGATTATTGAAATCCATAACCAGAAAGTGGTTGCTGTGCCGTTGAGGAAATTTCAAATTTTATAATCACTTCTGTCGGCGAGTTCTTAATGAATTCCTGCCAACGTCGATTTTGTCGCCTTTGAACGGGACAAGCAAATTCAATTTATATTTAAAAAGAACAGTGCCAGAAATATTCTCTGTGAAAGAGAATCCAGCATAATTCATGGTCACTGTGTATTGACATCGTGGTATCTTACAACTTAATGCAAGCAACGCTTCAATAGATTACCATATCTCTACCAACATTTTGGGAAAAGCAATGTTCCATAAGCCTATCCGTGGATGGCTAGATTGCTCGATTGGCGGCTGCGAATCACAACTATTATTGTACCATATAAAATATTCTGTCAATTGCATTTAGATTCCTACCATTCGATATAGTATAACGATAACGTAACTTTAATTTTTTTTTTTTGCATGAAATATCTACTTTTTTTTTTGTATTTTTTTTGTGTAACGTATGTGCTATGTAATACCTCTTCCTCAACGGCCGTTCCGGAATACTGGTAAGTTGTTTTATCTTTCATAAAAATTGTCAGCATTAGAGATAAATAGTTCCTTTTTTTTATTAGTTGCTCTATATTCTTTTTCTCTTAGTTAATTTGCTCTACAACAAAAAAAAAAAAAAAAAACAAATTAATTAACATTAAATCTAACATTACGATTCCTTTATGGCAATTTTGTTATCATTTTTGTAAACCAAAATGAATTCAAAAATAATAATGGATTAGTTTGAAGACCGGTCTTTTCTTGATGAAACGCCCATCTTCTCCCGTGATGTAGTGCCAATCCACCGGCTTATTAAATTATATCTGGGAAGTCTCAGAAATTGCGATGGGACTTATAGGTTGTGGTGGGTTAAGTCGGCAGTGCGCCATTCCATCTGGACGCACCTACATACATATGTAAGTCATCGGTTTCGCCTTGGTTCGATCCACTATTTTTTGGTTACAGGTTATCCAGCCATTTCATTTATTTTTACTTTTTTTCTCGGCACGTGAGTGATTTTTTTTATTAGGTGTAAATTAACATGGGAGTCTAAGGAAAGCAAGACCCCACCCCGCGACTCACGAACAGAGCTAGCACAAGCACGTGCCATCCCGCTTTCCTGCCCTAGCCGCATCATGATGCGGGCCTCTCAGTTCTCCTATTACACTTAATTGGCGCCCAACTAAAGGGCCCGAGTTTTCTCGGTGTCTTTTAACGTAGCTACTGTGATCCATTACAGATATTGAATTTATTTCGATATTCGATGCCTGATATCACGCAGCTACTCACTCAATTGCTTTTTCAATTTCAATTTTTACCTTATTCACTTCATAATATTTTCATTTTACTTCTGCTTTTACTTATCTTGTTTTTAGTTACAATAGCTACAGGTCGATTATCACATTGTGTTGTCCCGTGAATATCGTTATTCACGTACCGAAGCTTTCTAACAATTTTGCGAATATTGGCTTTTGAAGCTTTTAAAAGTTCCGATCCAATATTGTTGGAAATGTCTCTCGTTACCTTTTTGTGTGAGATAACCGTCCTTCATGCCAGTGAGTCAACCTCACAACGCAGCATTACATAAATTTCGGAGATGAGTGGTTAAGTCGAAAGCACTGAAACTTTTGTTTGAGAATTGCGTCTATCAGTGCAGCATTGTACTTTTAGCGACCCAAGTGTTTGACTGCGGTTGACTTGTCGACTTATTGATGAATTTTGTAAATTCATATTCTTAAAAAACAGTTTATTATTAGTTTATTTTCTTTTGCTTTAACCTGGTGACCGACTGACTTATGTATTTCTTTTTGTTAAATGCATTTGTATTGATATTGATGTTGTTTAACATAGTGGATTTGCCCTATTGATTGGGTGTGAATTGAAAAGAAGAAAAGGGAATTCATCAAGAAAAGACCAACAAAAAAAAAAAAAAAAAGTATTAAATTTACAAGAAGATTGTTTAAGATTGTGTTTGAACAGTTTCGCGAGATATAATCTATATACACATTGACAAATATTTTGATACGTATAGCGAATATTGAACTTTGCGCTAACTTATTTCGCATTCAAATTTAAAATAAAAAAGTAAAAAAAGGAAAATGCCTATACAACGCAGTACCGAAGATTTGCTTCAGTTGGGAGAAGAAGACCCGACTCGATGCGTTATTTGTAGAACAGATTTTGATGATCCTGATGAGGCTGCGGTTACGCAGTGTGGACATATGTTCCACAAGTCGTGCATAACCAATTGGTTACAGAGTCATCACCTTTGTCCAGTATGTCGACGTCCGTGTAGTAAAGATAAGTTTTCTACCATGAATTTACAAGAAGACACACAAGCTGCAGGCGAAGCGGCTGCTGTAGGAATAGAAGTTACGGAGGCCGAAAGTGAGACTCGCCAAACCGGAACAATTCCTAAAAATACAGTTACTACTTATACAAGGCCTAAAACTAGATCTCAATCAAAGACCCAGGCGAACTCAGTAGCATCTGCCACTCCCCAACAGAATAATAAGAACGTAACCACCCATCATCAAAGACCTCTTGAACAAACACCAGTAAATCAAAGGGTTCATGCACAGCAAACTAACGATCCTATATTGCGAGAGCAAACCCCAACTGCTATGGGTTCTCTTCAAGGAAATTTAAGGTCTCAGCTACAGGATCTCATAGGAGACATTATTAGTGAACAACTTAGAGGCTTAGCCTTGACTACTCAGTCAGTCCCTCAACAACGCCATCAACAACATTATTCCCCTAGACGAAATATTCAGTTTGATGATCCCCCCAGGACACCTCATCGTCTTGTAAATGAGAATAGAGGTAGATTCGTACCCATTCCTCCTATATACAACCCGGAACGAACAGGTAAAATCATCTCGTCATGGAATCTCCGTTTCAGTGGGCAAGATCCCAATATGCCTGTTGAAAAATTTTTGTATCAGGTGCGAGCCTTAACAGCAACCACTTTGGGCAATGATTTTGAGGCACTGGTTGGACATCTTCACATCCTGTTGACCGGCAAAGCAATCAACTGGTTTTGGAGATACCATCGCACTGTGAGTGGTGTTATTGATTGGGCTTGTTTTTGCGAGGCTCTATGCGAACGATTCCGCGAACGCCTATCAGATTATGATTTGTTGGCGAAGCTTCGGAGTCGTCAGCAAGGCCCTAAAGAGTCTTTTGATGCATTTTATGAAAGTGCCATGGAGCTGGTTGATCGTCTCGAACGGCCTTTGGCAGAATGGGAATTGGTGGAGGTGCTGAAACATAACCTCAGATTTGAGCTTCGTCGCAGCATCTTATATTTACCGATCGCCACTGTACGTCAACTACGTTCGTACATCTATCTGTCTGAAACCCTTGAGGCCGAAGCAAAGTCTAAGTGTCCCAGTCAGGGAAGTCATCCATTTAATCGTCGAGTGGTATCAGAGTTAGTTGATGAAATAACTCCAGATATCGATTGTTCCTCTTCGGTAGCGGTGGAGGCGTTTGAAAAGAAACTAGTGTGTTGGAACTGCCGTGAAGAAGGTCATCGTTTCGATGAATGTTACGCGGAAAAATCTGTGTTCTGCTATGGCTGTGGCACTCCGAACACTTACAAGCCACAATGCACCAAATGTTTAGCGTCAAAAAAACATGAAAGCGAAACACCTGCCACCCTCGAATCCAAAATAAATAATCTTGGGCTCGAACATAAAACGCTTATTACATCAAAATGCAATCCCATCACTATTACTCCACCTATCAATACATCGTTATCAACCAATGCACATATGCTAAATGCCACTTTGACTCCATCTTCGTTTCCGCTCAACTCGTTAAATCCCGAAATCACCACCAAACTACCTAAACCTCATCTTAACCTTTCCACTGCCATGGAAGAAACTAAAAAGAAACAGCCTTTACACTATAGTTTTCGACCCCTACATGTCAGAGTCCGGGAGTACGAGACAGCACGCCGTCGCATTTTCGATATTGACGAAGTTACACCACGTCCACCGAAGCCTAAGCGATCGACTGTCCGATTGCGACAGTTTTGGAAAACGGTCATCCAAAATCGCCGGCGTTTCTGTTCCGCAGTTTTCGCGACACAGCATAAGCATGACATGAGACCGTATGCCAACGTTTCACTTCTTGGCGAAGAAGTGAGTGGTCTCGTCGATACAGGAGCCAGCGTCAGCTGTATAGCTGCAGACTTGGCGAAGAAGTTTCTAAGGGAAAATAAACACCCGTGGGAAAGATTTAACCTCTGTGTTTCAACAGCAGATGGCTCTCCCCATTCGGCTGTTGGAAAAGTTTCTGCAGACATTACTTTCCGTGGTCGAACTCTCTCACTGACCTTATTGATAATTCCATCACTGAGCCAAAATCTGTACTTAGGTGTAGATTTTGTTCGTTTATTCGGACTTGCTTCCGATTTATTTGTCTCTTCTTTGTGTCCATCGAACTTGTCTTTGGAACAGATAGCCACAGAGTCCCTTGAACATCAACTTACTCCTACTGAGCAATCGAAACTCAAGACAGCTATCTCAATGTTTCCGTCTTTTACTTCGGAGGGCTTAGGACGTACAAAACTTATACAACACGTCATCGATGTCGGCGGTAGTAAGCCCATAAAGCAGAGACACTTTTCAGTCTCTCCCGCCATCGAAAAGCTGCTCTTTGCTGAAATTGACCGGATGCTTGCGTTAGGTGTCATTGAAGAGTCCCACAGTCCCTGGTCATCTCCAGTTACCCTCGTGGTGAAACCTGGTAAGGTGAGGATGTGTTTGGATGCTCGAAAAGTGAATAGCGTGACGGTCAAGGACGCCTATCCTTTGCCTCTCATTGACGGTATATTAAGTCGACTGCCCAAAGCAAAATTTATTTCCAGTCTTGACTTAAAGGACGCCTTTTGGCAAATACCGCTCGATGATGAGTCAAAGGAGAAGACTGCCTTTACCGTGCCAGGTCGCCCTCTATATCACTTTGTGACCATGCCGTTTGGGCTCTGTAACGCGCCTCAAACAATGCAGAGGCTCATGGATCGAGTGATCCCTGCACATCTCCGCCACCAGGTCTTCATTTACTTGGATGACTTGTTGTTGATCACGGAGACTTTCGAGGAACATCTATTGCTCCTTCAAGAAGTGGCTCTCTGTTTCCGAAAGGCCGGTTTGACTCTGAACGTGGAGAAGAGTAAATTTCTCGTAAAGGAAGTCCGATATCTAGGACACATTATTGGTAACGGAACCATCTGCACAGATCCTGATAAGGTCCAGGTGATTGCAGACTTCCCTTTGCCAAGCTCAGTTAGACAGCTGCGCAGGTTCTTAGGAGTTTGTGGCTGGTATCGTCGTTTTGTTAACAATTTTGCGTCGGTGTCTGCACCACTGACAGACATGCTGCGCAAGAGCCGCGGTTTCACCTGGACTGATGAGGGCAAAAGAGCTTTTAATGCTCTGAAGGAGTGTTTAACTTCTGCTCCAGTGCTCCATAGCCCGGACTTTTCGCGACCATTCGCCATACATTGTGACGCTAGCCAATTTGGCCTTGGTGCTGTCCTGGTTCAAACCTTGGACGATGGAACCGAAGCACCAATAGCGTACATGTCGCAAAAGTTCAATCAGGCCCAGCGAAACTATTCTGTTTCTGAGCAGGAATGTCTGGCAGCGGTGACGGCTATTAAAAAGTTTCGAGCCTATGTTGAAGGGCACGAATTTACGGTAGTGACAGATCACGCGTCCCTGAAGTGGTTGATGTCCCAGTCCGATTTACATGGGAAATTAGCCAGATGGGCATTGAAATTGCAAGGTTTCAAATTTACCATTCAACACCGGAAAGGAAGCCAACATATTGTACCAGATGCTTTGTCTCGTATATACTCACCAGAAGGGGTAGAGTCGATTGAAGAACTCGAGACAACGATTGAAATTGATTTGGAATCTCCCCACTTTAAATCCCTTTCTTACATTGCTTTGATAAAACATATTGAGGAGAAGCAAAATCTTCTCCCTGATCTTAAGGTCCTAGATGGGTATGTATATCGACGCTCTGAATATGCTACCGGAGATGAGACCCAGGAAGAGAGTTCTTGGAAACTCTGGATTCCGGAGGAGCTGACGTCAGATTTAATTGCACGCACGCATGAACACCCACTGTGCGCACATGGAGGAATCGGCAAGACCTTAAAGCGTCTGAAAATCTTCTTCTATTGGCCGAAAATGACCAAGCAGGTCAGAAACTTCTTGGCCTCCTGTGTAAAGTGCAAAGAGACTAAAGCTCCCAACCAGGTTCTAAGACCTCCAATGGGCAACCTCATCCTTCCCGATCGCATATTTCAGCGTCTTTATATAGACTTTCTCGGACCATATCCCAGATCAAAATCAGGCAATGTAGGAGCTATCGTTGTTCTCGATCATTTCTCGAAATTTCCGTTCGTAGAACCCGTACGAAAACTGTCGGCGGAAATTCTGGTTGAGTATATGGAGAAAAGAATCTTCAATGTGTTTGGCGTTCCGGAAACCATTACAACGGACAATGGCGTACAATTCAAGTCCGTTGCGTTTAAACAACTAATGGAATCTTACGGTGTGAAACATAATTTCACTGCCTTATATTCACCCCAAAGCAACGCATCAGAGCGCGTGAATCGGTCACTGGTGGCGGCTATTAGAGCCTACGCCCACCCTAACCAACGAGATTGGGACACCAAGTTGTCGTCCATCAGTTGCGCTCTTAGATCCGCCTATCATTCCTCTTCTGGGTTCTCTCCTTATTTCGTCGTCTTTGGGCAGAACATGATAACTCACGGGAAAACTTTCGCCCTGTTACGCAATCTTAACATGATCGAAGATCCCAAAGCTAGCGTAGCCCACGATGAAAAGACAGAATTAATTCGAGAGAAAGTTGCGAGGAACCTTAGACGGATGTATGAGACTAACGTTGTGACGTACAACTTGAGGTCTCGTCCCGTAGAATTTGTGCCTGGGGACATAGTCTACCGACGAAACTTTAGCCAAAGTAAGGCATCCGCGCATTATAACGCGAAGCTGGACCACAAATTCCGACAGGCCAAAGTCGTTGAAAAAGTGGGGTCTTCATGCTACCTATTGGCAGATATGGCTGGAAAAACTATTGGCATCTTTCATGCGAAAGATATTAGGCGTTAGCTTCAGCCCATTCCGCGCGTCAACACCTTGCGCAATTGGCTGTGGTGTAATGTTTGGCTCTTCTTGGGCTCGATGTAAATTTTCGAAGTTCAGAAATTTGAAATAACATTTCTTGTTTTCTATTTCTGAAGATTGGGAATTTTCTTTGAGCATCGGAAATGCTAAATATTCACCCACCAATGGAGCAACCTGTGTCTATTAGCAGGCTCAGTTTGCTACACAGTACTTATCAGCTGTACCGGCCCTACAGCATCCATATTCAATGCTGCATATGATATCGTCGTCGCCGTACAGTCAAAAATAAAGAATCAATCACCTGGTTCAGTTGCCTGTACTAGCCATGGTCGCACTGATAGTGCAATACTGCACTGATAGTGCAATACTGCACTTATCTGTTTGTCGTGCCGACGGCCAGTGTATCGTGTCTGCTTCTGTGCAGGCAGTACGAGCGTAGCAAGTATGTATGCATTTAATTCGGCTATGCGTGCAATCAAAATGTAAAGATAGCATTGCTGAATTGGTTTTGCCAATTGGGTGGGGGGAGGCTAGATCGATCGGATCCGGATTGATGGATCCGAATATGCATGAAAATTCTGATTTCGCGTGTATTTTTTTTGTGTGCATATTTTTTAGGTCAGATGGGTGAAGGGATATGGTAAAAGGAAGCCGTTGAGGGCTTGAAACATTTTTTGGTGTTTGCCGTTTGAATTGGGAGGGAGAACCTTGAAATTGGATTGGAACCAGCAACAGGATTTGGGAAGACAGTTTTTTTGGGGAGAGTTGGAAAAAAATCTGTGGAGGACGTTGGTCGAAAACTGAAAGTGGACAAAGATTTCCCTTTTTAAGCCGCGCAATGGCTACAAATTTAATTTATTAAGTAAATTTTAAGTTTGAAAGTTAAATATAATATTAACTTGTATATAATTAAATTAAGTAATATTGATTGTCGAGTACATGGAGTGATTCACCGAACGAAGAAATCTGGTGTACACAACTTGCTATGCATATAAAATGCAGCCAAAAGGAGAAGTTTAAGTTGGTCATAGGATTATTGAAATCCATAACCAGAAAGTGGTTGCTGTGCCGTTGAGGAAATTTCAAATTTTATAATCACTTCTGTCGGCGAGTTCTTAATGAATTCCTGCCAACGTCGATTTTGTCGCCTTTGAACGGGACAAGCAAATTCAATTTATATTTAAAAAGAACAGTGCCAGAAATATTCTCTGTGAAAGAGAATCCAGCATAATTCATGGTCACTGTGTATTGACATCGTGGTATCTTACAACTTAATGCAAGCAACGCTTCAATAGATTACCATATCTCTACCAACATTTTGGGAAAAGCAATGTTCCATAAGCCTATCCGTGGATGGCTAGATTGCTCGATTGGCGGCTGCGAATCACAACTATTATTGTACCATATAAAATATTCTGTCAATTACATTTAGATTCCTACCATTCGATATAGTATAACGATAACGTAACTTTAATTTTTTTTTTTGCATGAAATATCTACTTTTTTTTTTGTATTTTTTTGTGTAACGTATGTGCTATGTAATACCTCTTCCTCAACGGCCGTTCCGGAATACTGGTAAGTTGTTTTATCTTTCATAAAAATTGTCAGCATTAGAGATAAATAGTTCCTTTTTTTATTAGTTGCTCTATATTCTTTTTCTCTTAGTTAATTTGCTCTACAACAAAAAAAAAAAAAAAAACAAATTAATTAACATTAAATCTAACATTACGATTCCTTTATGGCAATTTTGTTATCATTTTTGTAAACCAAAATGAATTCAAAAATAATAATGGATTAGTTTGAAGACCGGTCTTTTCTTGATGAAACGCCCATCTTCTCCCGTGATGTAGTGCCAATCCACCGGCTTATTAAATTATATCTGGGAAGTCTCAGAAATTGCCATGGGACTTATAGGTTGTGGTGGGTTAAGTCGGCAGTGCGCCATTCCATCTGGACGCACCTACATACATATGTAAGTCATCGGTTTCGCCTTGGTTCGATCCACTATTTTTTGGTTACAGGTTATCCAGCCATTTCATTTATTTTTACTTTTTTTCTCGGCACGTGAGTGATTTTTTTTATTAGGTGTAAATTAACATGGGAGTCTAAGGAAAGCAAGACCCCACCCCGCGACTCACGAACAGAGCTAGCACAAGCACGTGCCATCCCGCTTTCCTGCCCTAGCCGCATCATGATGCGGGCCTCTCAGTTCTCCTATTACACCTTGGCCACGTGTGATTGCCGAGGACCATTTTTGTTGTATATTGTTTAAACTGACTATGGACCGTTTTCTCAATGTCCTGTTAAACTGCATTTTAGCTAACAGGGACTTATTTATCAAAATCTAAAACCTAAACCATATACAACACTCAAAGTACGATAATGTAAAATACTTCAAAAATAAGGGAAAAAATCGCCATATTTTGTCGTTTTTTGGATGTTGTATATGGTTTAGGTTTAGGCTTTTGATTAATAAGTCCCTGTTAGCACACAGACAATTTAAGAGGACATTGAGAAAACAGCGCCAAGAATTTTAAACTTTCTCCGTCAGTATGGCAAATTTAGCCAATTTTTTTTGATGACGGAAACGAAGAACACAACAATTAAACACAATTTATTGTCCAACGAAATAATCCAAGAAAACGCTCGGGCCAGAAAAAAATAACCAAAGGCGAATTTTTGTATTTGCAGTTTGTAGTGGTAGAATAGTCTAAAACTCAGTTTGCCACAAAAATATTGATCAGCAGGGTTCGAAAAAAAGGAGAAAGGGTAATATGTTGTTCTATTGACATGTTGGCTATCAAATCAAAGGGAGTATTTTCCATTTCTAGTATTTGTTCCTAATACGAAATAGCAACGGCGAAGCGAGAAGCGAAATAGGCGAAAAAATGCTAGGAGTTGCATTGCACTACATTGCATGTAATGTTAAATATTGAAAGTTCATCACCACACCACAAATTAAAAAAAAAAAATGGCCTTAGGTTAATTTTTCCAAGCTCAAATCTAATTTCATTGGATTATTATCTATGCTCTTGATTTGATTGCGATTGTTTTTGTTAAAGTCGTTATCGGATCCGTTCTAACCTCCAGGACAAATATTACGCCTCCAAGTCACTTTCTTCCTTTAACGCGTGAGTTTGACGAGTAGACAATTTGATTAAGAGTGGAGGATTTTGAGAATAATTGCCTTCAGTGTCAAGGTTATGTACTTTGAAAGATACATTTCTCCGTGGATTTCTTTTCTTTTTTTAATTCCTCAGTTGTGCCTAATGATGGTAGCTACCAACTAGATACAAGTACAACATTCATTTTCCATCCGGATACAATTCCCGTCATCCATCAACATTTATCAATCAGTCGCCAGAAATTGTTAGCCCTCAAGCTTATGCGAACAGACTAAATTGGAGTTTTGTTTATATTTTCCGAAAGGCTGAGAAAAGAAAAGATAGATTCGATGGAATATTTGAGCTCTATCCCTGAATTTCCTGATTAAATTTACTAATACAAACACGTTGCCAGCACAAGCAAACGATTTAAATTTGTCCTTCCCCTGCATTATTTAGTTGGTATTTAAGTGATTCCTTTCCAAGGTTATTCCAACGTATTTTCTGAAAACCACTTGGGCAGATAAGCACTTTACTATTTGCATGTAGATTTTCATCTAGCGTTTAATGCAGTCTAGAACTTGGAAGAATTTAAGGGCAAATGGAGACACAGACATTTTTTCTTATATAAATTAAGGATTTAAGGAAAGCTGGATTTAGTTAATGTTCACAAATTTGATCCAGATTTTAGACATTACATTAGGGCTAAATCTGTTTATCGCGATATTATGCGCACACTTCGGAATCTAGAGAGGGAAGCGTGGATAACCGTGTGAAGCACAGACTTAGCGATAACACTAAAACTGCAAAGCAGTGACCACAAAGTTTCAGCCCATGAACATATGTTGTAAGATAGAAATATGATTTTATTATATTTATTTTCTATTGTTCAACATAGTGCTGTTCTACATAATACTGTTTTAACTATATATATAGGTACATGTTTTTCACAGAAGCTCCAAATTCTTTAACCCATACAAATAGGTCTCCAAAATAATCGTTACAACTTAGAAGACTATTTGATTTCATAATTTTAGGCCTGGGTAATCAATTCGAGTCCTTATTCATGAATTTAAAATCTTTAATAAATATAGGTCAGTCAAATTGTGCATTAAAATCTATCCACCTTTTTTATTGGAAAGAGAAGTTTCAAACGTCCATCACCAAGACTCCGCTTAATCGTTTATTTAAAACAAATTCCCAATACCTCATAATCGAATCAAATTTTATGCAAAACAAATCCCAACACCTAGTATTCGACTCAAATTTTATGCAAGACAAATCCCAAAACTTCATATCCCATTCAAATTTAATCCGAGATAAAAACTCAACACAATTCCAAGATGCGTTGCGAAGTTTTTGTCTTGGTAATTTAACATTCGTATGGTTCGTGGCTTTGGTAATTTAACGAGCGTTTAAGAAAATGGAAATATTTATCAGGCAGTTTATAGCCTTCATAAGCTCATGTCTCTGTTAGCTATCGGGCAGTTTAACAAGACACTGAGAAAATGGGCCTAAGCGCTCGTACCCACGGCAAACTATTTAGTTCGCAGAAAAAATAAATAGTTTAGCCAGAAAAATAGAACACACGGTGGCTTATGAGACCGCGCATACAGGGATTACTAAATAGTTTGGTTTGCAAATCAAACCCATATATTCTTCAACATTAATGTACCATTAACTTCCAACGAAATTTTCAGAAAATTCTTGATCGGATCAATAAAGAAACAAAATTTAACAATCGTTAAACGATCATTAATACATTCATAATTTCTCTCTCTCTCTCTCTCTCTCTCTCAAATTGCCTTGACCACTCCAGGAGCATGGGCGCGTCAACATATCTAGCATTTCTATGCCTTGTTGACATTTAAATAGTATATCTAATTTTCGGAAGTGCAGTTGCTATCATGTACCTCCTATCCGCGCCGTCTTTATACTGACAAGCTCGGAGCACTGTGAGAGTTCTATTAGTACTGACAGGCAGTTTTTTTCTTTATCGCGCCGAGATTTGATCTCCGAGCTCTAGATTAGTATCGTAGAGCGGTAACTGAACGATCACGGCCACAGACCCCGACACATTCATAATTTACCATCTTTTCAAAAGCGTAATTTTTCTCAACAAATTTGATGGCCCAAATAATATCAACGGAACTGAACAAAAACCGCACGAAACTGACCTAATCCCCTTCCCAAAAGACGAGCATTATCATTAACAAAGGAAAATTTGCATCATCAGAGCTATCAGATATTCAGCTGCTACCACCACTTATTCAATCAGGTTATAATAACGAAGATATTAAGGAAATTCTATCCTAGATACGCCGAAAGAGGAAATAACTTCATTTCGACAACACAAAACAAAAATCACGATCCAATCCGATAATAAATTTAATTTGAAATTTACCTATTTCCGCATCAAGCATGCTGGACCATGTATTGAAAAAGATAATAGAATCTAAAATATTCTTCTTTTCTAATATTGAGTGAGGACACTCAAACTTAAGGATGACCGATACCTGGTCACTAGAAACACCAGATGCAATTTTCCACATTTCCTATTAGGCCAATTTGAATTAGATAAATATTTTTTCTTCATTTGAACCTAAGCACCGAATATTGAAAAATTGAAAAGTGCCAACAACAAGAAGATACCTTTTCTACTAACTCTCGCCAATTTGTTTGATCACCAGCTATATTCTGTCAGATCAAATAAATTGGTGTGAGTAAAAGTCAGAGCAACTCTGATTTGAAAGTTATGGAAGTTTCCACCAAAGAGACAGTTTTGAAAAACGGACAAAAACTGTTTTTCTGAACAAAAACACAAATGTTCTGTAAAAACTGAACAGTTTTTAAAACATTTGTGTCTCTAAAAACTGTTTTAGGAAACAAAACACTTTCCATCGCGAATTGGAAAATGTTTCTGTTTTCTAGAACCGACCAAAGGGAAACACATTTGTTCTTGTTTTTTTGTCTGCTTGGTTGAAACACGCACTTTTGTTTTCTGCAACAATTCTATACAGTCAGTTATCAGTTGTAATTTTAAAGGTTGAAGTGATATAAATTTTACTTTTTTTTGTGTTTTTTTTTTAACTTAAAATGTGTTCAAACAAGAAGCAGTTAACTGAGTGCAATTATAAAATCCTCGTTGTCAGACATTTTCTGTGAATAAGATAAACAGAACTAGAAACAAAACCAGTCTGTTCAGTTGAAACAGTTTGTTTACATAAAACAGAGCTGTTTTCAGAAAACAAAATTTGTTTCTGTTTTTGTTTTTGAAAACAAAACTGTTTTTTAAAACTGTCTCTTTGGTGGAAACCCGGCATTAGATTGTTGCTCGAATAAAGAGCAATCTCGGCGCCAATCGAAAACGACAATAGACTTTACGGAATACGTGACTATGACCGTTAAGAAAGAGCACTTCCTTGCTAACGAAAAAAAGGTTTATTAATATGCTTTCTGAAAAAATGACCAGCGAGGGTATTTACGTAATAATAGCCGAGGCTGAGGCAGATACTTCTATTGTCCGATGCGGAATCGACAAAGCAGCATCCGAAGCTAATGTCGCGATCATAGGTGAAGATATTGATTTGTTAGCATTGCTGACTGCACTAGCTATACCACGAACCAATATTCGTTAAACCGAGGAGAGGGAAAGTGGAGACAAAAACATATTCCTCATTGGAAGTTAAAAATTGAAAATCGCAATAAGTATTCTACTTATCACTGCATTTAGTGGATGCGACACCACTTCATCCGTGTACATGAAGGGCAAGGTTTTGATTGTCAAATTGTTTGGAAAAGTTCATACCTTCGTTCGGTTGACGAAACCAGAAACCACTGCAAAGGTAGTTTTGGTACCATGCGCGTAGTATATATGATCAAAATACTATCCACCCAGTAGTTTCCTGGTCGCGTCTCTCCAACCATTGCACCTGGCTAGTTAAGGTTTCGCTTCGGTTGACGATACCTGGAGCCGCATTCTAAAAATCCTTTGAGGGTATTATTCATGACATTGTTCATATAAGCAAATAAGGATGAACATTTCCTACATATTCACACTTACAAAATTGTTTGAATTCAATCGACGTCTTCCAAACTATACATATATTTAGACAATAAATAATGTTGCAATGTTACTATGTATTCCAATTTAAAATGAAATGTTACGTCATTAATGATAGGAATTTTATTGATTATGTTCAATGACGGATAATGGACATTATCCGTTCAAATTTGCTTTATTTATCTATAGAAATTTTTGATCCTCGCGAAATTGCAAAAAAAATTTGCTCTAGGACGGTTAATTGCAGAGATATAAGCAAAAACTTGGGAAAAAAAAACTTTCAAAAATCTTTCAAGCGTCTCCTTCCTTTCCTTTCAAGAGTTTACTTCTAACCTTCTGGGATTTTTGATATAATGTACTTCAGGTACCAGCCAATTGCCATGCCGGATTTCACAACTCTGCGATGTATTTTAATTTTAATGACTTATCTGAAAAAGAAAAAAAATCTTGTAAAATCCCCTTATATTGACCATCATGTATCTTTTAAAGCATTAGACCAACCGCAAACATGAACCGGACTTTTTAAAGACAATTTTGTCTTCTTTATTTTGTTTTTACAATATTAATTGCTGTGAGTGATGGTTACAGAGATATTTCCTGCAAACTCAAAAAAAAACTCCCGTTTAACCCCCTCCCCCGCGGGAGCTCACACTTCACAGGCGAGGACTTTTTGTATGATATACTCCTAGTACGAACCATCAAATCGGGCCAAGTTTCAAACTTCCCTTATTTTTTTCTTCGATCGCCAAATACTGGCACTCGTTAGCCGTGGTCGTTCGATCATCGCTCTACGATACTAATCTAGAGCTCGGAGTTCAAATCTCGGTGCGATCAAAAACTGGTTGTGGGTACTAATAGAACTCTCAAAGTGCTCCGAGCTTGTCAGTATAAAGACGGTGCGGATATGAGGTGAATGCTAGCAACTGCACTTCCGACAAGTAGATATGCCATCGAAACGTCAACAAGGCACAGAAATTCTAGAGATGTTGACGCACCCATGCCCCTGGTGGGGTAAATGCAATTAATATATGGGAGCACCGATTGTGTATTTCGGAATATGGCAATATTAACATAGACAATTGTCTTCTTTCTCCTTGCTGTTTCATGTCACTCTGCGGCTTCGCCTTGCCCTGCCTGTGGTGTTGGCATAGACAATAGACAATCGTATTACGGGAAATAGACTTTTGTATAAGAATTAGGCGTAGATTTTGACCTAGCGGTCTCTTTTCGCGAGGTCTTAGTTATCGTCTCATATTACGGCCGTGTACAAAAAATCAGCTCCATTCGTGAATTTTTTTTCAAGACTAATGAACAAAAATCTGAAAGGTAGAGTAAAAGGACACTTTGTATGGGAGATACCCTTCGCTTTTACCCGAACGATCTCATTTTTATAGAGAACTCTAATATGGAATTAACCAGACATTTACCTGAATTAGAGCTTTCTAAGATCATTTCGTCGAGAGTTACATATATATTTTAAACATCACCTGTAGATAGGATAGATAGATAAGCGATCTTTTGTTCGGATCACCCTCATTTTCACCATGAATCTATAAGTCATTACTAGAAACACCTACCCAAAATCTCAAGTCTCCAGCTTCATTCTCTCAAAAATCGAATGAAAACTCAGCCACAAAGGACACACCTTTCGGACCAGGAAAATAAAATTCATGTGAAAGTTACTTAGCCATAAAATACTATAAATTGGCACTAATTTCATTTCTGTTAGTTCAACGTCCAACGTCCATACAAAAATACCCACCATCCTTTAATTTCCCTTTTTTTTAATGTAATATATATGTATTACATATTTCGGAAACTATTCACATACAAAGCTGCGGTTGATATTAAATTGTTGCAAATTGAATGCACATACTTTAAAAATAGTGAAAAATAGTAATATAGTGAATAAGGTAAAAACTGAAAAAATTTGCGGTTTTTCACGTATTACACAGCGAGCACAGGTTTTGGAAACTGCAAAGAAGAAATACATTGCCATACCTACGAAGCCTCCTTTCTTTCTTTGTCCTAATTAATCATCACTCCAACATTCACTGCATTTGAACCTTCGCTTAATTAAATGTTGTGTTTTCTTTCACACAAAAAAAAAGAGATTGAATCACTTTCGCAAGAACGAGCACGAAGCCAATAAAAAATCCTTCGGTCTACTGCCTTGAAGAAGATACATTCTCCCTTTTTCTTTGGTTTCCTCCTTGTTGGCGAGTATCATATCAGCCAACAACGATTGATGCTTTTATACGCTGAACTTTGCGTAAATATTTGCAGGAGCATTACAACAAGGAGATGAGAGTTATATTGGCCGCGTTCCTGATAATTGCGAAATAATTGTTGATTCTGATCTGTGGCAGAGATGTAAAATCTTGTGAGATAGAGAGAGAGAGTAAGTCGCGGCATCTCAGCCCGAACCATACCAAGCTACTAATAACTGTGCATTTAGTGATCATAATTGGGGAAAACGTATTCGATAGAGGATGAGATTCACGGATGCACAACACTTTACATATCTGTCTGATTCCCAATAAGTAATTTTTCCGTAATTCTCAGGAACGCGACCATTGTCAGGATTTTGAACTTGAGCAGTCAGTTGCCTTTTCTGTTTGTGGAGTACGGCCTTACCGCTTGTCATCGAACCATGGTCGGCAGATGAAGGTGATCAATGGCGCAGAATGATGCTGTACGTCAGTGATTTCACGTCTATATTAGGATGTTCTTTTGAAATATTTGCAAAGATTAATTCAGATTCTCAGGGTTTTTAAGTTATTTTTTCCATAATGTAGACCCGTAGTCGTAAATTACGATGGTAAAAGCTCAGTGGTAGACTCTCATATTGGCTGTCAGTACGACGAAATATACATCGTAGAATAACTAACGATGCATCCCTTTTTGCATGGAGATGCGGTGATAATAAAATTTACCATTCAACCGAGATTCTAAATTTGTTTGGGGTTCACTTTAACCCTTGACAGACATGCTTATTTTACGTACACATGTTTCATCATATTTCTTGTTACCTGAAAGAAATTAAAATTTTTATGAAGCTGTGTGACTATTATATAGTTTTCTATTATATTTAACAACATATGTTTATTTTAATGCAATATATGTTAAAAATAAGTTTAATAATAAAATTTAAATTAAAGTTTTAGAACTATTTTATTTATGTATTAGCCTTTATTGTAATTATGTGCAAGGGGCACAACGGTCAAGTTTTTTCGCTTATGTTTTTCATACATTTGAAACATCACGACTTCGAAAACCGTTGCTTAAAATGGGAATAAAACTGCAGTCGATTCGACGAAGCATGTCGCTCCAGGGTTAATGTTCGTCTTATGTGAATAGGAAAAAAAAATGTATATGTATTTTAGTATGAAGGACGAAATGGAAAGCATACGAGTATGTACTGCAAGGAATATGAGACACATTTTCTTAGAATGGCTCTTGGACTTGTTTTAAATGCATTTACTCTTCTTCAGCTTGTCGCAAAACTCCACAGGCAAGGCAATGGCTATACTGACATCACCTATTAAGCGATGCGATATGATGAAGTTTTGTTGTTTAAAAAAAAAAGATTGCAATGTAAAAGGGGCTCACACTGCACGGGATGCGATGAATGTGAGGAATGCTATACGGTGGATGTGATGGCGGATGGGGGATACTCGCACAAAATCATAAAGGTTGTTACACCTGTGCCGACGTTCCTTAACGGCCGTCCGACCAACCTCAGTAGAAGGGTCGTGGGCGCTACGTACTTTAAATTTATTTTTGCCGCTAGTGACACGATTGTTGCCGCGGGAAGTACGAAAGCGCGGATTGTATATTTTTTTTTCTATCGAAGACGGCACCGGTATAATTATACGTTATAATTTTAATGTTCAAAACCTCTTAATCCTACTAAGACTTAAGTCCAAAATATACGACCGGCCAAAAAATTACGTTACTTAAAAATAATTTCACTTAACTACCTTACTTACTATCCTACTATTAATTTCCCTACTTATGTGGCGCCAAACTTCTACTCATCAAACTCGCTACAAACTAACCGTCTTCCGTCGCCACTTTGAATCGCACGTCGATCCTTACGTCGTCTTCACTTCACTTCACGTATTAGACCACCTATAAGACCACGCAAAATAACTCATTAGACCACGCATTAGGCCAGCTATCTGTGGCCGGGCTAAGCTAAGCTGTCCTCTGAATAGCTCAAGATATACACGCACACTTTAGTCGCGTTTTTTTCAAGAGCCATATTAAGCAGAGCAGGTTAAGGCCACACAATTACACTAACAGTTTGATCTCAGCTGCTCTGCATAAAACGTCAGTGCAAGAATGCTGCTCCGTTAAGTAGTCTGCGTTTTGAAATGCAAGCGGCGCATGTGTCGAAATTTTCGAAAAGTTTGGGAAGCACTTAAAGTTCATTTCCTGTCAATAGAATGTTCGTTTTTTTTTCTAATTATATGGAATAGTAAACATATAAAATAATTTTGCTGCCTAAAGGAAATTTTTCCGATTGTATCTGCACTAAGGATTTAGGTATCCTCCTGAAATTTGAGTTTACACTTGAATTCTAACTAAACAAAGACACACTCCCAGCAAAGACATGCCCCGTTTTCGTGTTCGCTACCATGGTTTGGTCTCGATCGTTTTTTGCCGCTTAACCTGCTCTACTCTGCTTGTGCGAAAAAACGCACCTTTTATATAAATGTGAAGGAAACCGGTTTACTTTTACATTGTTCGTGGTCAAGTTGGAGTTCGACAATCTGTGTCCCCAATTTTCTTGGTTAATACAGTTCCTGCCACAAGTCGACCTTTGAGTTTAAGGGCCGATTTCTCAATGTCCGATTAAAATTTATCTTATGAATAAACTGTCATCTAGCACAATTTGATTTTCTCAATATCTGTTTAGCGTTATTAATCGGTTAAACGTTAACCGTCCCCGTGATTTCGATTAATCTCTTTTCCAAAACAGTTGAATATTTATCCTAAGCAAAAATCCAACACCTGATACCGGATGCTGACATTTTGACAGCTAGAACTGTTCACTTTTGCAAATTCAAATGAAAACAATGAAAGTGGCTATAAAATACAGAGTTCCAGGAAATGCATTCGATAGAAGAGAATTTGCAACGAACTCAGCTGCAAATGAATATGCTTAGGGACCGTACTAGTACAAAATAGATTTGTGGACGGGAGAATTCCGCCAAGAAAATTAGCTGATTTTACCATAATTGTGGTCTGAGATAAGTTCCACACTTTATGGCTTGGTAATTTAATCGGCGTATGGGAAAACGAAAATGCATATCGGGTGTTTATAGCTTCGATTAATTTGTGTTCCTCTTAGTTAACAAAGAGTTTAATCGGACATTGGAAAAACGGGCCTAAATGTGCAAAATGCAAAATCCCTGTCAGTTCAAAAAAATTCATGCAATTTTACGCATGTAGGCCACTGAATGGTATCCACTCATGCGGCACTAATTTCTTATAAATATGAGTATATAAATGAATGTCCTTTTCGCTTCAAATAACCGACTAAGGTCGACCGTGAAATCCTTTGCATTCTGACAACATTTCAAGCTAAATTTTGAATGAAAGTTTTCAGAAGTTCGTGTGACGTCATTGTTGCTCCTTGCAAGCTTTTTTCTGAATACTATGAAATACAGGCATGCGGTTTCGTCGAATAGAGTAAGGAATGTTCATTTATGTTTTCCCGCGCCACAAGCTTCCAAAGAAAATCTGTTTTCCACCAGTTTCCAACAAGTGAATTCATGCCAGCCGCTGTAGTTTGTTTTCATGAACCGATGAGTAAAGACGGCGCGCGATATATAAATTGGTCGAAAAGTTCAAGTGGAAAACTCGTAACGGGTGGCCGGTTTAAATATAGGTAATTGTTCAAAAGTTGACTAGGAAAGCATTATTTTAAAAAAAGATACATTGGTAGCTTAGTGTAAAGTAAAGCAAGAAAAAAAGTGAATACTTGTACAGTGGGTTTCAAAGGAAACAAAGTATCTGTGAAGTGAAGTGATGTGATTTTTATTTGCTAAGGGTTGTGTATTTTCCAAGTTGTTTTGATGTAGGTACAATTTCATGTTCTTTTATTTATTAAAATAAACTTGTACAAAACTGTGCGTTGAGTTCAAACATTCGAGTTTCCAATCTTCAATTTTAGGTGCATTCTATATACATTTAGATGTGTTTATGCCATGGGATTACATATTGTAATTTATTGAAATATCTTGTTTGTTTATTTGGAACAATTCCACTGAAGGTCAATGAAAACAAAAATAATATATTTATCTTTGTCATTCTTAATGGGCATCTGTCTTTCCTGATCTTATATTCCATGAGTAAACAAATAACGATTGACGATCTATTGAAATTCTCACATTCTCCTAGGTACCGAACTAGCCTATACTGGTAGTGTATCGACTAAGGATTAAGCTGGATCACGCTCATATCCTTGACGTCCTCCAAGTCACAGTAAAACCAGTAGACCCGAAATTTCCTCCTCCTGCTGTCCAGTGCTAGACAAAGGCAAAGAAGGTACAAAACGCTCTCCCCCTCATCTGCATTCTCACAAACTTCTGCAGTATGTACCAGGTATACAAGTATGAAACCGGAATTCACTCATACATGGCTCTAGCTGTCAAAGTAGTAACTATCAAACCGAACCATGGACGCCATTTTGTTGTTTGGATATCTTATAAAAATATAAAATAGCCAGCAATACCGGTTTCATACACAGTGTAGTTTTGACGAGCGTTGAACATGTCAACTTTTGTGCCTGGGAACGATGATATGCGGACAGCATTGATTTTCTGTTACCATTTAAAAAAAAAACGGCTGCAGAATCGCATCGAATGCTTGTTGAAGCTTACGGGGATCATGCACTTGGCAAATCACAGAGCTTTGAGTGGTTCAAAAAATTTAAAAGTGGTGATTTCGACATCTGTGTTTGGTGGGATCAGAAGGGCGTGATCTATTACGAGCTGCTGAAATCTGGCGAAACCGTTAATACAGAACGCTACCAACAACAAATGATCGATCTGTAGTAAGCTTTGCATGAGAAACAACCAGAATATGGAAAGGGGCAACACAAAGTGATTTTGCTGCATGATAATGCACCATCACACACGGCAAGACCGGTGAAGGAAACGATTAAGGCTTGTCAGTGGGAAATACTTCCGCATGCGGCTTACTCACCAGACTTGGCTCCTTCTGATTTTCACTTGTTTGCATCGATGGGACACGCACTTAGTGAGCAGCGCTTCACGTCGTACGAAAATGTAGGAATATGGCTCGATGACTGGTTTGCCTCAAAAGAACAACTGTTTTTTTGGCGAGGCATACATAACTTGCCAGAGAGATGGGCAAAATGTATAGCTAGCGATGGGCAATACTTCGAATGAAATATGTTGTAACACTTTTGTAGAATAAACGTCAATTTTTCATAAAAAAAAATCCGGTTTCATACTTGTATACCTGGTAGTTATTATGACGAAGACGGACTTTCCATGTGAGCTCACTGATGGGACGGTGGCCTGTGTTAGTCACTACTGCCATACCAATATGCTACCTATTTAGTGACAGCAATATGGCAGAGCTGCTGAAATTGAATTTCCGCCAAATCATCATCGTTGTTTGGCAAGTTCTATCGTTGAGCCATCTATGCATTTTAATGTCTTTGCGGTCCCCATTGACAACACCAGTTGTCCCCTTATGAGGAAGCTCATCCGCCCTGCAGTTGCCCGCTAAGCTACCTCCAGCAGAGGGTTATATTGATGAAGTTATCCATCTCAGTGATGACTGAGCGCAACTTCTCAGAAGTTTTCGATTTAATAAGAACAGAGTCAAGTGAGCGAATCGCATCCTGACTATCCGTATAGATAGTAATGTATATCGCGACCGGTAGCGCAGTGTGTTGAGGCATCAGTCTCATGTTTGACTACCGGCGTTTCGGGTTCGAATCTCGTCCACGACGACGTTCGTGGCCATGGTTGTGCAACTGGGCCACATGGAACACTTGACGAGCTATGCCCCACAAGAGGTTAGGGCAATTGAGTATACCGCAGTTATGGCATGATTTTAACCGGGTCGGAGCTTCCGAGATTGCCGAAACCTCAGCCTGCAGGACTATACAAAAGTCGGGAAGACGGAAAGGTAAGTTAATCCCCAGTCCTTCCAAGTATAAACCAGCCTTAACCCCATCATCAACCTTAGAGCCATCCGTGTAGAATCTACGGTATGACATATGTATTCCTTTGCAGGAAATTTTATGTGCTTTGATTGGGCCTAGTAACACTTTTTTATAACCAATTTTTGAAATATTCAAACAAACCTGGGATAGGGGCCTTTAACGCCTCTCCTACACTTCCAGAAACCCTTCCAAGCGGGAATTTCGGAGCATATATTGAAAGGACTATCCCCAACAATTGCAAGTACTTTCCAATCACGCTTTCGCGGCATTCACAGCCTGGACTAATTAGGATTACAATCAATTGCCGCGGTTTCCTTTTGTCAATCAAAATGAAGTGCGCAACCCAAAGATTCACCATCATCGTGGAGCCCGATCAGCCCGACGTCGGGCTTTGGCCGCCTGGATCGTTGTCCTCCAATTATCTCGGTCAGGTGACCGCGTCTTCCAGTCTTGGAACCCCAGTCGTTGCATGGCGTCCGCATATACTGAGCGCTCCTAACGAGCTCTCGGTCGTCCTCGCAGTCCCTCTCCGTCGACTCGTCGTCCGTTCATTACTCTCTTTGGCATGCGATTATCGTCCTTTCGTTGTACATGTCCTCCCATATTCGCAGGAGTAATTGATGTATGGCATTAACTAGACCCGTTCTTCCGAATTTTAGCAGTTCAGCTGAAATCTCGTCAGCGCCCGGTGCTTTATTGCATTTTAGTGATCGCAACGCGAGATCAGCTTCCTCTACAGTTGGGGGTTGTAAGGGTGGGCCTAGATCAACAATATCGTCAAGAGTTTCTTATGTGGGGATGTTAGATGGTAGATTTAGAAGCTCTTCAAAATAAGAGGCCCATCGTTTGTTTATTCTATCGGTGTACCTGCTGATGTTTCCATCCCTGTCCTTACAGTGGCTAGTCCTGGGTTGATAACCGTTCTTAATTGTATTTACTAGTTTGTAGCTTGTCTGGTGTTCCTATTAGCTAAGTTTTCGTCAATATTCAGCAACTGCTCGTCAAAGTATTTACGTTTCTTACGTCTAATTATTCAATTCGATATTCGCCGTAGCTTATCTTATTTTTCTCTTTTGGCTCTAGTTACTCGTAGAATCCATTGTCTGTAGGCCTCGTTTTCCGTATCAAGTGAATTTTTGCGTTTTTCGTCGAGCCAGTCATTTCGCGCTCGCCGGGCTTTATATCCCACGACCTTCTCTGCGACCTCTTTGATGTTACCCTTGAATTCTTCCCAGAACCCATGGACGCCTGTGTTGTTGATGTTGTGTAGCATAGGCGATACTCTTTTTCTTAAGGGTGGCAGTATACGCCACTGCCACTGAAGAAAATCTACATCTGTAGGTTGTTTTTGACCAGTGATCATCTGAGTCGCAAGTTGCTCCTTGATAGGAGAGAAAATCTCCATGTTACACTCGACGCCCTTCTCTTGCAAATGAGGACGTGATCAATTTGGTTGGTGGTATGTGTGTCGTTGTAGTGTAGTAGTTACAGAACAAGATGTGTCAGAAGCGTTGGTTTTTGAAAATAAGGCTCCGACTGGAAAAATTTCGTAGTTGAGAAAAATTCGCTGCACCGAAAATCGGACTATAAATTTACCTAAGAAGCAGTGTTCGCAAAATCAATTCGTTATTTATAGATAATTTCAATATATGAAAATTCCTTGTAGAAAAGTTCGGCCGTACTATTTAATTATTTCAATTTCAATATAATACATATATAATAATTCTAAATTGTTACTTTCGATTATGGGAACAGCAGAATTCGTTCAAACAACGCTGGTTTTATTAAGTCCACTTTGTGACGACTCGACTGTGAAATTGATGCAGGAAGTTGATAAATTACGCATATTTTTAGTTCAATATTTACGCAATGTACGCAATATACATCCTAGACACTCAATAAAATTTACACAATTGAATATTGCGTAATATTATGGCGCAATGCGCGTAATATTGTTCAATATTGTACGAAAATTTCCATACGCAATATTTTTCACAATTCATATTTTTATGCAATACATAGTCAGACTAGGCTCTACTGTATGTGTTGTATTGTATATTTGAACAGAGCGTTATTATGTAAGGGAGCGAAATCTATAAAGCCTTAATGTGAGGTCAAAAGATGTCTTCGGTTTTTGTGTCTTGTAACTAACGATACGCACCGAAACGAAAATGGACAACCGAATAGAAGCGCGATACTGCGAATTACAAAACACAAAAACCAAAACCTTTCAAGATCTAACTTTAAAGCTTTAATTACGCAAGCAGCTTAAGGTAGCCTTAAATTAGACTTAACGTGTCTTGAAGTGGGCTTAAAGTATGGTCAGATCTAGAAATCTAGAAAATTTTCAGTGTGTGTTTAACGGTAACGCGCGGCTAATTTATTGCCCATATCTGTTACTCCGACTAGATAAAACTACATAGACGCCACTTTAAAATCAATAACTAGCGCGACAGTCCAATTTGAACCATGACCTCGAGATGAGTTAGAATCATCTCATTTTCTAGATCGTGGCGGTATATCATGTGCAGAGGTGTGTGATCAGCAGCACGCTCAACCGAGTTATTTACGCCATAAATGGGTACTCATTTAACAGCTCCTCTTTTTTATCGCAAACTACCGCATTCAGTAGGAATCGAACCGGGGCCCAGTGCGTAGGAGGCGAGCGTGCTAACCGTTGCGCCATCTAGGCTACAGACCCCACATTGGGCGGCAAAATATTCGGGCTAGTGACTTTTTCTAGTTCAGTTATTCAAATTTAGTTATAAATTATTTTATTTAGGATTCGCTAATTTCTTTATTAATTTTGATTTCAACAACACCAGAACTGGTTAAAAGTTGAGCTTTTTGGTAACAATGTTGCGAAAATGTTTCAAACAAGCACAGTGTAATTTGCTTGATATTTACGCAAGTTATGTATGTAATATACTCCCTCCTACATACTCAATAACAGTTTGCACAATTGAATATTGCATGAAGCTATTCTAGGGGCCGTTTTCGTTCAAACAATGCGTAATTTCATTGAAAATTGTTTTCCACTTGGTAATTTCCTTGACCCCTCCAGGGACATTAGGCTACAACATCTCTTGCATTACTATGGCCCGTTTTCTCAAACTGCCTCAAAACTGCCTGTTAGCTAACAGGGACTTATTTATCAAAAGCCTAAACCTAAATCATGGTTTAGGCTTTCAATAAATAAGCCAGTCCCTGTTAGCTAACAGACAGTTTAACAGGACATAGATAAAACCGGCCAATACCTTGTTGACGTTTCGATAGCAGATTTTCGGATGGTGCAGTTCCTAGCATGCACCTGTTTTTCACTTGTTACAATGAAAATATTACAATCGTCAGATCCTTTCTACCTAAATTAAAGTATGTAAAAAAATTATGGTGATTTTACAATGTAACAACAAAAGAACCTACCTGGAAACTCACTTAATTTGCATTCATATTCATATTCTTATAAGCTATGCATGTAAAACTTTTAATTCGTAATAAACCCATGGGAAAATAAAAAGGTTTCCTATTACGATAACATTTGAAATTACCGGGCTTCGGATAACTTTTATTAATTAATGTGCGGTCAAAGGTATATATTCGTACTTTCTATGCAGTTCTGCTTTACACCTTCTTTTTTTTTCGAAAAATGTTCTGTTTATATTCAAAGGTAATTTTAGGATAAATGTATACAAGTTGGTATGCATATTCATTCATAATTAATATCTATGTATGTAAAATTTACAAACTTTCTGCATACCGAGCGCTGTTTAACGACATCACTTTATCAAATGAAATTCATTGAACCAGTAGATTCCACCGGGCACTAGCCAAATATTTTAAACAAGGAACGGAGCATGCATTGGTCGTATCCTCAGAAATTGCATTCTTAGGCACCACATCGCATCGCTTGTGATCCCTTAAACGCGGAGCGAGCGAAACCCACTAAAAAGACTATTCAGCTCATAAAAGAGACTATTCTGGACTGTATCCTATCAGCGAAGATTCCGCAATTCTCATGCTCTCATGCTCACGTCGTAAACGTCGTATTTGTCGTAAAGGTGTAAACTTCTGTCATTTTACTATAGTCAATTGCCCTAACCCCTTGAGGGGCATAGCGCGTCAACTGTTCCATGTGGCTTAATTGACGTTTCGTTGGTATGAACTGGTCTCGGAGAATGCAGTTGCCAGCATGCACCTCCTGCACATCAATGGCCGCGAACGTCGTCGTGGACGGGACTCAAACCCGAAACGCCGGTAGTGAACCATGAGACTGATGCCTCAACACACTGCGCTACCGGTCGGCACCCAGAAGTTTACGACGAATACGACATTTATGATATTTACGACACTGAGCGTGAATCCTCCTAATACCTATATTAATACTTTGTGTGGAAAATAGACGCAGTCGGGACAGAATTTCCTGAAACTTCTTATTTACCCCGTGTACATGATTACATAAGGAGCTTTCGTTAGGATGCAGTCTCCTGAGAGTTCCTCAGACATTCCCATAATCGAATGCCGAATGGGATGCAATGATTCCTACCAAGAATTCTGGGAGAATCGGATGCGTTTATGCATCGCAGGGACGATCTTTCGGTGTTGTATCCGTATATGGAAAAGTGATTTTACGTATTTTTGCGTCATTTCGGAAATGTTTTTCTCCGGTCACTTATGCCAAGTGATTTTGACACTATAACTCGTATTAAGGTTCAAATATACGAGACGCGTAAATCCGTCAGGCGCGTCAAATCTACTATACCCGTCCCGTATAAACAGCAAACAGGCTTACGACAACGCGTAACTTGTTAGCTGACGACGGGTCCCGACGGGTCCCGACGGGTCCCGACGGGTACTTGTCCGCTGTTGATAAATCGATAAATCCAACAACAAACACATGAAAAAGATGATTTCAGTGCTCGCACATATGCTGTCGAATCGTAAACGTACCTCGTTTAAACACAATGACGCGACGTGTGCATTATTTCCACTTCAGTCAAACTCGCTTCGATACCCGTTCCTGACGCTTCGTCCACGTAAACCCGACTTTGGCGTAAACACTGAATCACGCGATCGCGTCCCGTGTATCCAAATCTTTAATCGGAGAGGTTGAATTTTTATGCATGGATTTTGATCAGAATGATGCTAAAGATAGTTGTAGAGCAAGTTGCCGGGTACGAAAACAGGTGAAAAAGAAAGACTGGTTGAGTTTCTTGAAGAGTTGATCATATAACGGTGTGGAATACGGAACGGTGATCTAACGCGATGTTATTGCGTAGCCTGTTAATACACAAATGGCAAGTTGACTAGTAAATGTAAAGAAAATTAACTTTATTGTGCAGAAATGAGCTTTTCTTCCACGACTTCAAACCCAAGCTTGAACACCTTGTTTAAAAAAAATTGTCCATAACATTAGAGGAATTTCACCGAGTTTTGGCTAGCAGGGTATTGAATCAATAGAATTTTGTGTGGACTCCGCTCGCTGCACTCGCTCTGCGCTTAAGTGTCACCACAGACTGTCGAACTCGAACACGAACCTAGTACAAGTGGACCGGTTTTCTTCATATCTATGTGAAGTGTTTGTGTGTGTGTGTGTGTCAGAAGACATTTGTACCAGGTCCATGTTCGAGTTCGACAGTCTGTGGTGACACTTATGCATCACATTAAAACCCTTAGTATCGCACAAACGTGAATGCTCGCTCGGAGTGCAATGGCGACAACCCAGACAAATGTTAATTTGGAATTTATGGTGATTTAACTTGTCAAAAAATTGTCAATTTGCCCTTGGTACGAACCCGGTATTATCTGGGTACAACCCAATATATAAACTGGGAATGTCTCTCTCAATTGTCCTAACCCCTTGTGGGGCAACTGTTCCATGTGGCCCCGTCGACGTTTCGACGGCATAAACTGGTTTCGGAGAATGCAGTTGCCAGCATGTACCTCCTGCTGATCCATGGCCACGAACGTGGACGGGATTCGAACCCGAAACGCCAGTAGTCAAACATGAGACTGATGCCTCAATACACTGCCCTACCGGTCGTCCCTAAAACTGGGAATGTACCGCATATTTTTCTCACTTTCCTCAAAAAATAACAATGGACTACAAATACATAATTGATGTTGAGCCATATTCATTAAGTTGAACGCTTTCCAGTTCGGGGTTCTTTCTAAATAAAACAAGCAGCGGCTAATTAAGGTTTTCTTCTTCACTTAGAATTATACAAATACATACAATGCACGACCGTAAGCAGCCTGGCGATCGTCTCTGTCCTGCAGGAGGCAATATTCAGGTCATAGCTTGGCCTGCCAACCGTCCTGATCTGAATCCAATTGAACACCTTTGGGATCAATTAAAATGTCGTGTCCGGGCAGCTAAAGAAGATGTACACAACCAGCAACAGCTGATTCAATTGCTTAAAAGGTGCTGGGAGGAGATCCCGGAAGAAAACATCCGCCATCTTATTGAGAGCATGTGATCCAGGATCCGGGAATGCGTTTCGAAAAGAAGTGGACATACCCGATATTAATCAAACAAAAAGAAACAACCCAGCTGCTGCGTTAAGTCTGTAATTTAATGTTATTGTTAGGTTTAAACAGCCCTAAAAAGTGATAAAACCAAAAACAATCAGAGATTAAGTATTTTTTTGTTTAATTGCATTAAATTTCATGAAATTTTATGAGATACACATTGTTTTATTAAATTTAAATAACCAGAGCACGATTTTCTTATTCCACAAAAAAATAATCAGAAAATTATTAGTGGCCCTTATTTTGTTATGAGGAGTATACTTTGAGACTGCACTTCACTTAACATAGTGAGTAAATACTAAAAGATTGCGATTTTTATTCATACGGCCTAGTCTCTATCACTAATAAGGCTTGTTTGACGCTGATAGTAAAGATATTTCGAAGCAGGATTCCCTGTGTGTTGGGGGATTTTACGTACTATATCCCACCAACATTAAATATGTTCTTTTTAGCCTTTCGTAGAAAAAAAACAGGCGTCGTCTAATCTCGTCATGCTGACCATCAGAATATATATAGTTAATATGGTCGGAGATGCTTCCTTCTGGGCGTTACAGACTTCATGACAAAGTTAATAAATTACCCTATCACATTCGTAAAGGGTATAATAAAACCCTTATGAAATCGGTCAATTGGCTGTCGGTCTGGGCAGAGAATATCTCGAGAACGGCTGATGCTACATGTATGAAATTTGGTAGAAATTTGAAGGATTGCTATAATTCGGGGCTTTTCATTGCAATAGGCCAAATTAAAATGAAACCGGGATATAGAGGGCTACGCCCGCAATCTGAGGATTTTGTAGCAATGGCTTATTTTGGTATGTAAATATCGGCTCCTCGTTCTTCTTGGTACCACTCAGATGTATAAAAACACCATAATTGAAATGTCTTGCCTATGATATAGTATCTGATATGATATAGTATCTGATAAGACTCCACCACACCACACCTCTCTAAAGTAATAATTTCAAAATAGGAAGATGCATTATTAACCTTTTTTGATGAGATATCAAAATTGTATTATTTTTTGTTTTCTATGCTAGTGAAATGCCGCTTTCTTTTAAATTTTCATATTTCTAAGTATAACGGTCTCGAAATGCAAGGAGAGGGCGCAACTCTGATCATATTTTCTCCTCTCCCTCTTTTCTCCTTTCTTCAAATTTTAAGAAAATGTCAAAAATGGAATATACTTGCCTATACCAAACGAAAAAACAATTTGACTTTCATTTCTTCTCTATGGACACCCCACCTTAAAGTTGGCCTATTACGACGCATCGCTTCCTCTATTATAATACTATACTTCTATATATTTCATGCATGTAGCTTCAGCGGTTCGTGAGATATTTCTTGGACAGACGGACGTTTGAACGATTTCGGAAGGGTTTTGCTTTTACTACAAACCCCTAAAAGAAGGTCTTCATAAAGCAGAAAAAGGCTCAAAACTTTTTATCATCGGGTACAATAATGTGGGATGTCATATCAAAGGGCAAAATGAGCATTTTCTATTTCTGGTACCTATTTCTTTTCAATTTGAAGTAACTATAGGTATATTGGAGTGGGGACGTGCTAAATGTAGATTTTTTTCTGTTCCCCATCCGGTTTTGGAGACTTCTCATGCCATAGATATGAAAATTTATGGAAAGGAAGCACATCATTAACATAGCGACATTAAATATTAGCCCTGTCCGAGACAAGCGGCCAGACACCACGAATGTCAAACGGCCTGGATATGTGATGATGATGAGCGAATTCAAATAGTCACCATATGGATAAGTCGCCGCTTGGCATGGGGCTGAATTGCGAGCTCAGTAGGTATAGGAAGGTATTGTGACGAATTGCCGAAAAAAAAGACGTTCAACCAATTCACTTTCAACTCTGATCCAGATGCGATGCCACAAATCAAAGGCCGGTCAGTAGTTTTGTATGGAATTTGTTCTTGTCTGAATGAATCGAACGGGGCAATTATGTTTTTAAAATTGTGGATTTGTTTGCTCAGAAATGCTCATACTTAGCTCATAAGGAAGAAATACAAAACCATTTTTTTTTTTCACCACGAGTTTTTATTATTCTTGACGCGTTTTTTGTCTTTCCAACATCTTCACTCGAAAGAGAGAAACGCGTCAGGAATAATAAAAGACAAAGCTAATTGTGTTTTAAATGAGAGTGTAATAAATTTCCATAAAATGGAAAAGTTGTCAATCGAATCAATTAAACAAAGGAAGTTTAAAGTAAGTATCTAGACATTTCCCAAAAACACACTTAAAACCCTCGTATTGCAGGTGCAGCCCTCTATACTCCGGCTTCATTTTATATAATATTTTTTACAAATACTTTCAGTGCAACAAGAATGTCTTTGTGCCATCATCCTATTTGAAACAGAATAAGCTCTGTTTAGTTCCACTAAGATTACAAACTTTTTTATTGTTTCTAACTTGACCAACTCAACATAAAACTTCATAGAATAATCTGGGATTATATTCAGCACAAGACTATTCTTTGTAACCGAACATGGAAAGAGCACTTACTTTGTAATACCTCTAATTAAAGCAAACACTCAGTGAAAGGAAAAGTGTGAATAATAAACAAACCGAGAAGAAATTGCGCTATTTGAAACTGAAATTTCCAGCATCTTCTTGATACCAGTATCATCAAATTATTTACGACGAGAATGTGGTTATTCTGAAATCGCATTTAAGACATTTTTATACCCTAGACTTTATAAAGTATAGCGTATAGGGTATATTGTTTTTGGTCATGACGAAAGTATGTAACACCTTAAAGGAGGCTCCGGAGGTATAGCAATGTATTATATAAATATAAATGATCACGGTCACTTCCTGATTCGATTTAGCCATGTCTGTCTGTCTGTCCGTTCGCACCATAGCTTTCTATAGAAAGAAGCTAGAGACTTGAAATTTTGGTCATACAAACATTTGTCATACAAACATTTGATCTAGTTGGTTCGTATTGAATTGAAATGGGTAAGATACGACCCAAGGAATCCCTACTTCCCCTACAAATGAAACTTTAAATAAGCGATAACTTCTGATAGAATAAAGATAGGAACTTGAAATTTTGGTCAAATGTTTGCAGTAGAATCTAGTTGTCGGTGTTGAAAATGAGTAAGATCCGACTTAAGCAGCCCCTACCTCCCTTACTAATGAAATTCAAATGAGCGATCACTTTCCATAGAATGAAGCTAGCGACTTGAAATTTTAAAGTTGGATCTAGTTAGTTGTTATTGAAAATGCGCAAGATCGGAACAAAGACACCCCTACCTCCCCTACAAATGAGAATTAAAAAATACGCTCCCTTCAAATGATACTTCAAATAAGCGATAACTTTCTAAACAACGGTGCTACGACGGTACTGGGTTAATCTAGTTGATTTTCAAAATGGGCAAGGTCCCACTGAATGAACGCCAACCTCCCCTATAAACGGTAGTTCAAATATTCATATACAAAATCCAAATGGGTGAGCGATGATCACACACATAGTTCAAACTAACCATATAGGAAACTCACTTTTAATGCAAATGGTCGTTGCCAATTGGTACTTTTGGTATCACCACTAGGTCTGTACAAGTCTAGGGTACAAAAGCTTCGGACTCCACACTGGTTTTTATTATAACTTGAATTGAAGAGGAAAAGTGGCTGAAACTTGTGCTCTCTTCTCATATTTACGTAGAATGTACATAGTACTTATGATATATTCATAAACCGCATGTTCAGATTTGATTTGAGTTTATATGTATGGGATTCACAATTCGCACGGTTATTTATGGTTCATTGATATACTCGTACTCGTAATACAAAATTAAATAAAAACAAGCAGATACACACGGATACAAACCATTGCCACCACTGCATCACTGACTCCTTCCAAAGTCAAATAATTGGATAATTATATATTTATCTTATACGTATCTGCTAAATGTAACGACCAAGCTTTTACTGTGGGTGGAGTGTTATTCTGGATTTTATATTGGAGCAAATAAGACACGAAAGCATGAATATTTGAACTTTAAGAACGCGAAAATTCGGAGGTAATATATCTTAGCGGATGGAAAGTCTCGGTAGTTATTCTGACATTCGGCTTTTATGCTGAGTAATTTGATGAAAGTAGAATTATTTAGTTTTATCGGCCATTCTAGAAAATTGCTTATACTGAATGTCGGTTTCTGACTTCTTCTGAAATCTTTGTGACGAGCTATTTGTGATTTACTCTCAAAAGAACTGATAATCGTTCAGAATGTTTATCCTTAAAAATGAAAGCGACTTTTTACAAAAGCCATATCTCGTATGCCAATAAACAGCATCTCTCTCTCTCTCTCTCTCTCTCTCTCTCTAATTGCCTTGACTTGGGCGCGTCAACATCTCTAGCATTTCTATGCCTTGTTGACGTTTCAATAGTATATCTACTTTTCGGAAGTGCAGTTGCTAGCATGCACGTCCTATCCGCGCCGTCTTTATACTGACAAGCCCGGAGCACTGTGAGAGTTCTATTAGTACTCACAGGCAGTTTTTGATCGCGCCGAGATTTGATCTCCGAACTCTAGATTAGTAGTATCGTAGAGCGGTGACCGAACGATCACGGCCACCGAGCGCGACAATAAACAGCATATCAATACATAAATACATATACATATACACCTATGAAGCGAGCTCACACAAGGGACTGTTGTACCCAAAGCGAGCGAAGCGAGTGTCCATGTATGTGCTATACTGAGGGTTATGATCCCTTAAGCGCGGAGCGAGCGTAACGAGCGGAGCCCACACAAGGGACTATTGTACCCAGAGCGACCGAAGCGAACGTCCATGTATGTGCGATACGGAGGGTTGTGATCCCTTAAGCGCGGAGCGAGCGTAGCGAGCGAAGCCCACACAAGCGACTCTTAATTCACAATCCTCAGTATCGCACAAGTGCGCATGGATAATTGCGGTTTGGAACGAGCTGGGCTAGCTCCGGTCCTAGGGCGTTGCGAACCCCCGCATGTAGCCCTAGGTCACCCGTTTCACTCTTTGTACATATACCTGCAGCCGTTTCGTTTTAGCATATCTGCATCCAGCATTTTTTTCCTGCCTATTCACAATTTCAAACCGAAATAAGGTATGCGAAGGAAAGCAAAAATAGGCATGTACATACTCACCTTCGTTTTAAACGAAATTAAGCATTGAGTGTGAAACCGAAAGAATCTATGCATGGCTACTTTCTGTTTCAACCGAAATTATCAATTAATGCCTTATTTCTAAATGGTTTATTTCATGGTGCCGGAATCACATCAATAGAGCATTCCTAGCTTCGACACTGCTTTTGCTTGTATGCGATTGGAGGACAAATATCACAGGAATACACTTGTTAAAGCCCTTTTCTCTCGATGTACGTTTCCCAAGAAAAAAAAATTTATACCTAGTCTTTGTCCCAACGTACTCGTTTCTCTAAATGTCACGAATTGCCCTAATCACAGACCAGGGTGCAATATTACGCGAGAAAGAATCTTTGACACTACAAGTATTTTATATAGTAGATAAAATGAGTTTTGTTCTTCGACAATCAGAATATCGATTTGCCTAAAGAAACGTGATTTGAATTGACATCATTGGCAAAATTTATTTTTATGTATTTCTTTCGTTTACATATTTCGAAAAATCTAAAGTACGATAGGTATTGCTTTCGGATGTTACCGTGACAGGTACGAGTATATTGACAATCTTGAAACGCTATCCCCCTCATTCAATATTAAAACTCTGGAGAAGATCCTCCATAATCGATAGGACATTCAAATTTGACTTATACAGGATGAAATTGATGCCAATAGTACAGACAACAGATTCACTAAACCATAAAAAATTTATAAATCGTTCATAAAATCAATGAACATGGTTCATAGAGTCAATTTTCATCGTCGATATGAACAATTCAATGCCTCAATGAACTATTAACTTTTTTTTATATAGGCTAGTAATTAACAGCATATTTTTTAAAAGAGATTCTATGAACTACGTTCATACTCCCAATAGTAGGCCAGTAAAATTAAATTTATTAATAATAACAAGGGAAAGATCTGGAAATAATTTTAATCCCTTCTATAGATACTGAATACATGGAAACTGAGCTTGCACGGTCGTAGAAGAAGGGTAGGATATTACCTACGATTCAGTTTTTACGAAAATGTACTACCGGGCATAGTTTTTGAGTTATTGCGTTTTTAATAAAAAAAAAGTCGGTGATTTTGCAAAGGTTAAATTACTTTGGTCATTCAAATTGTTATAAGACTGGTTCCTTTAATTAAGGTAGTTTCGATTTTTTATATATTGTTTGAGTTGGTACATTGATTAAAAAATTCGAGTTTTCTATTCCCCCTCCAACACCACGGACCCCGCTACCACGTTGAAAATATGCCTAATTTTTTGGCTTGCCCTATTTCTTTATAGTATCTCCTAAATTGGTCTTACAAGAAATCTTGTAAAACTTTATTAAATTAGAGTAACTTATCTACAATTTGAGACAAAAATAAAACTTCTAGCTGTTATACTTACCGAGATAGAGCTTTTAAGGCATAAATCGATGAGCAGGCATTTTTGAATTTTTACGCATAACTACTCTAAAAATGGCCCAAATTGGAAAATACTAGCCACATTAGGCTAACAATCAAATTACCCCCAACTTTTATAGATAAGCTTTTCCAATTGGAGCTTCCGTTGCAAAGATCTGTGAGCTTGAAAAGTGATAAAGTGTGATTTTTCTCCGAAGCCTTGAAAATTGTCATTTTTTGACTATGGATTTTGACTACGCAACTGAACCGAATTTAAACTTTGAACGCAGAATTCAACTGCCTTTAATATACTCATGCAAGTTTTTTCGATCCGAGGCACCGTTTAGGAGTTATAATGATAATATTAAAAAAAGAGCTCAAATTTCTCGGATTTTCGCCCTCCAAAAGTTAAGCTCACCTTCTACGACCGTGTGAACTCAGTTTCCATGTATTCAGTATCTATAGAAGGGATTAAAATTATTTCCAGATCTTTCCCTAATTATTATTAAAAAGCCCCAAAATTGGCTTAATTTTACTGGCCTTATATGTCTTTAATAGAAAATTTTATTTCGGAATTTTTATGAACGAAGATTCAGTGTTGCAATGAACGAGTTTATTGAATGCAAGCAATGCATACTCTTATATTCTTAAATACAATGAACTTTTCCATTGTATTAACGTACGTTTTTCACTCATTGTACTCGGCTTGGCACGTGGTAACTTAACCTCTACTTACTTGCCGTAACAACCAAGTGTAAACCTTCCTAACTTGAAATTTAATGAAGGGTAACGGACTCGCTGTATCTTTACTTATAATTAATCTGTAAATTTTATGTGGCAGTACATTTAAATATTTGACAAAAATAAAGTTAACTGGCGTATTATTGTCACTAATAGAATACCTTTAAATCGTCTTTGGAATTTTTGTCTGTTTATCTGAGCACGCATCGCATGAAAACCGCTAATCTGATTGAAATACCGTTTTGAGGAAAAAATAGAACTCAGTTTGCTGTAACAATAGTTTCTGTTTCATTTTAATTGGTTATCCCGATCAAAAGATATCCGGATTTGAAAATTTTCAAAATATAATTTTTTGATCGAGTTCTAGAACTCGCAGCCTTAAACGCTGCTTATGGTTTCGCAATTAACATATCAATTTCCTTGAGTTCAAATCGCAAAATCTACAATTAAGAAAAATGACTAATTTTATGATGCCCAAAAATTGTGTTCTTATACTATGTAGATTCGGTAGTATATCTAAAGGTCGCCATACACGACAACCATTTTGGTCGCGAGCATGCATCGGACCACGTCAAACTCAATAGAAAAAAAATCTCCTCATTTCCACCGTTCAATGATATTTGATGGTTCGATGGAAGTTCGGCCGTGGTTCTGCGCGATCATGTGTGGCGACCTTTACGTTGTTCAAATCAGCTTGACGTACGTATTGAACAGTATCACTATTGTACTGCGGAAGAGACGCGAAAATAACATTATATTTTCTGACTATGGGCTTTTTCTATTGTCATATCCATCTGAGATGAACTATGGTATATTCAATTTTCCTTCGGTAAATACTTCTATTGGTTCAGTACAATTGAACTGGTATACATGCGTGTGTGAAGGCGTTCATTCAGTCAACTTATGTTTCGACACCTAAGGGCAACAGATTGATTTACCATATAAAAGATAGTCCTACAATGTAATGTAATCTAACAGAATGTCCAATCTTGTCGTATCTCATGATTACAATTGAGTCGTTTGTAAGGATTCGTACATGGGTAAGCAAGCTGCCAATAAGTATTGCATTTTTATTCTAAGAGAGTTGTGTTGTATACAACGTGTGAAAGTGATATCAAATAAAAGTGAATTTGATTAGGCAAAAAATTCCATGCTTGAAAGAAAAAGACCCTCCCTAAAAAGGTCTTCAAAAACGAAAACGCCAGTCATTAAAACATTACTGCTTTTACATTCTCTAATAAGAAATCACTGTTCGTTGGTTATCATTTTTATATTTCTCATTGGTCCAAGAAAACGAGTAAATAGTCCCACTTACTATCTACGAGGGTCTGAGAAATGGTTAGCCCCGATACAACAACGTCGGAAACAACAACAAAATTACTTGCGAACAAGATGACGCTCCGACAACGCGGAAAAAACGCGGTCAGCAGCGAATTTTTACACACAAAGTGGCTAAATTTCGCGCCAAGGTGGGCCGTGGTAGGATTTTTGACACCGCAGATATGCAGTGCGAATGAGGACCACTTAACACTTCTAATGTCATATCAAATGCAATATAAAACGCGGGATAACTTCCTCTTACTGGCAAACCCAAGAGTAACAAATCAATTTAGAAAAATTAGTCCGTAATAGGTTTTACTAACTACTCGTACTTTATCTAAACGAAATACAATATCCAATAAAAAAAAGAAAACCCCTTATGAAGCTGCGAAATTAGAAATTGTCGGGGAAAAATGGTACTCAAAAGCCAGAAAAACTCGGTTCTCCAGAAACCGAGAAAACAAACCCGCACTCAGAAATAACGGGAAAAAGCAATACTCAAAAAAAAAACAGGAAAAACGTAAAAAACCAGCTCATGGTTAAAAAGAAATCGGCACTAGCATCGAGTACCAAGAATACTGGAAAACCGTTTGCAATACCAGTACTCAGAGAAACCGAAAACCGGTACTGAGCTCTGAGTAAGTCGACATAAAGGATTTATAAGCTCCTCTACTTCGTGAGGATATCATTATTAAATAAAATTTAAAAAAAGAATATTGTTAATTGCCTTGACCCCTCCATGGGCATGAGCGCGTTTATATCTCTTGCATTTCGAGGCCTTGTTGACGTTTCGATGGCATATCTACTTCTCGGACTTGTAGTCGCTAGCATGCACCTCTTATCCGCGCTGTCTTTACACTGACAAGCTCGGAGCACAGATGGAATTCTATTAGTACCCACAGGAAGTTTTAGTTCGCGCCGAGGATGGAACTTCCATTCTCTAGATCGTAAAGCGGTGACCGAAGGAACACGGTTTATAATTTGAAAATGTCATAAAAAAAACATTCTCTAGGAAATAAAGGAAAACAAGTCTTCCGCCTTTTGCGATACCCGGTTTACTAGAAGACATGAGAGCATTCTAATTTTCATGGAATTATTTAAATGCGTCATCATCAATTTCGAAGAAATTGCTAAGAAAAAATGGTTGGTGTGTGCGTTGACTCACTGCTTTAGGAGTCGCGGAATGCTGATAGGTGATTTTTTGTGTTAAGCCTTGTTTTTTGCGAGAAACTATTTAGGTTGACTTTTCGATTGTTCGTGTTCTCCAAGAGAAATTTAGAAATTTTCTTCCGGGCTTCATTATTATAAGAACTGAAACAAGATAAATTTAAACAAATAGCTTCTTACCATTTTCTATTTAACTATTAATCCTACGGTCGTTGCACGTGTCTCAAATTAAAGATAATTTAATTGCCTACAACGCTCCGTCGTAGCTACTTCAATTTTGGAAAAAATAATAGAAATGGAAAGTACTCGCTATTCCTTTTGATATGACACACAGCATGCCTATACTCGAAATATAAAATTTGCCTTTTTCCGTCCTTTTCGGTCCCTTCCGATCAATATTTTATGTAGCGAAATAAGTTTTGGCCTCTTCGACCACTACAGATTACAAAAAAAATGGCCATATGTAAATTTTTTCTGGCTCAAGCGTTTTATTGGATATTTTTATCGTAGTAGTAGTACATTTGTATGCTGATGTGCTTCTCATGTTCTCAACTAATATTTCACATATAGAAACAAATTAGCAAATATATCCCCATCCTAACCCTCATTTTTTCCATTTCCTCGAACCCAAACTATTTTTAATCCACATTCTGATCCACTAAACAATATCTCTTACATCCCTAAACCATTTGTGGAAAGCAGCAGGCTAGTGCGTGCAAGCAAGCGCTTTCAAATTTGCTCTCCGAAAAGAGTCGGCACACACGATGTATGCATAGTTAGTTAGTTCGCCGTCGATCTAAAGTGATCATCTTGTGGGTGGTTAATGGAAGGCCAAAGCTCTGAAATATTTATCTCATGAGGTGATGGTATACCGCCCAACGTCTCTTATCTGCAAACATACTAATCCTTTGAGAAAATTTGTTTGGTGAGCCATAAATAGGAAAAAAATTGATTGCCATTGAATGAAATTCGGAGAGTTTCTACGACGGCTCAGTTTTCTGATTTTTGGATCTCTGATTTTCTTAGAAACGCTTTCCGGTGCAGTTCCGATCCAATGGAACACGATCCAAGTAACGTCATTTTTCGGATCATATTATTTTCTGGTCCATTAGCGGTCTGTGTTAACCAAACTATTCTGACAGCTCATAGCTTATATCTGCGGAAGTGTTTTAATTTGTTGTGGTGCTCTTTAGCTATGCGGTCATCAGTTTTCACTTGTTGTCGTGTAAAAAGTGTGTAGTAGACATAAGCAGAGAAGAAACTCAATTCGGATGCCGTCAGCTGTTAGCTGTTCAGTTTGACAGGAACATAAAAACTGACAGGTGTTGGATCTGAAAGGATCATAGCCGTTTCTTAGACAACTTATGATCCATGGACTTGGGACTGGATCGGAACTGGATCATGCTCCTTATTTTGGTGCTTTGGAACCGTGACCATTGATCGTTTAAGAAAGAATAAAGATTGTTAACAAGAAGTGTGACGACATACGAATTCAGAGCAAATAGTATAGATTCCACAAGAGTTATCACTCCATAGAACTTTCGCCTCTACCAGGAGATTTGTATGTATTGACAAATTGTATAAACATAGTATAAACTACACAGTGTAGATACACAAGAGAATCAATACATACAAATCTAGCGCCGGAGGCTAAAGTTGTATGGAGGGAGCTTTCTTGTGAAGTCTATACAATTTGTCAATACATATAAATCTCCTGGCAGAGGGGAAAGTTATATGGAATGATAACTCTTGTGGAATCTATACTATTTGTTAAGAGTGTCTGCTTTAGTTGCATATGCGTTGGGTTCCATCAGTACACGGAGGGATAATGTAAATGTTACTCATACAATGAAACGTAATAGGCAGTAGTAGTAGTATTTAAAGAGTTTTTGAAGTGTTATCGTCCCTATCCCTCTAAAGGCGACTTTCATTTGAATTATTTGCGTCTTAATTGAAACCGCGCTTTTGCTTAGATCGTATGAAGTTCCATCTCTAGTAGTAGTTAATTTATGCGTTTACTTTATATTCCCAGCACTAGGATCTACTTGGCCGTAAAAACTGATCGGCTGTTGATCGGCCAGGGCTAAAGCTGCCTTGGTATTCGCCAATAATCCGGTCAGCATAGGGTTAAATTATATTATTCCATCAACAATTTATCGAATAAACAGGCTAATGTGGTGCCTCTGTAGTTTTCGCATCTCAATTTTACTCCCTACTTGCGAGTGGGGTAAATTATGCTCCTGCTCTAATCATTTGGAACGACCTCGTCTTCCCAGTTTCACAAAACTAGTCGCTGGATGGCTTTTAATAGGCTCGCTCCATCGAATCTTAGTGGTTCATCGAGGATCTCATTTGCACCCCATGCTATATTTAGTTTGAATGACATTAGAGCAAGCTTCTACTTTCCAGGGGTTGTTCTTGGAGTCTTGTTCAATCACGCCGTCATCAATTATGGCTTCTTGTGGGGGGACCTTACATGTAGGATTAAGAAGCACTTCAAAATAAAGCACCAATCGTTCCTTAATGCTACGAGGGTAAGGGGAAAAGTTCTCGGCCTGACAATGAAAGACTGCGATTTCATGTTTCTACATAATTTCCCTTGCCTTCAACACACTTAGTCCAGCGTTTCTGCAACATCAGTATTCCTTCCCGGAAGTGAGAGTCTGGAAAGCTGTGTAAATATTCATCTACGGACCTTTCAACTTCCTCATTGGATGTGAAGCGCTTCACAGAAATAAATTTCTTCAAGTTTAGGAACAGACAGACAACAGAACAGGAACTCTGAGGGTGCCAAATCAGGAGAATAGGGGGGATGGTCGAGCAAATCGTACCCCAAATCCCGCAGTTTTCTCATTGCTAACGCACACTTGTGTACAGGTGCGTTGTCCTGGTGAAAGATGATTTTTTCTTCGTCAAACCAGGCCTCTTCTCGCGAATTTTTGGCATCCAGCTGGTCAAGAAGTTTGGAGTAATATTCGCCTGTTATTTTGCTGCCTTTTTCAAGGTAATCAATTAACAGGATTCCTTCCGCATCCCAAAATACGCTAGCCATCACCAAAATCGTTTGCTCATTTGCTTTTGATCGAGATTCAGCAGCAAATGCGGCACCCATCGTGCGCAGAGCTTTCGCATCTCCAATTCTTTGTGCAAGATGTTTCGCACCCTTTCTTCCGATATCCCCACAGCATCAGCAATATCACTTATGTACTTTCATTCGCCTATCGTCCAACACGATATCATGCACTTTTTCGATGGCTTCCGGTGTGGTTGCGGTTTTTGGCCGTCCTTCACGTGAGTCGTCTTCGAGGGACGTGCGACCACATTTACATTCAGCTCCCCATTTTGGAACGATTAACATCGAAGGAGCAGAGTCCCCGTAAACTTTCATTAACTTCGGATGAATTTCCTTAGGGGCTAATCCATCCAAAACGAAGAATTTTATGACCGCGCGATATTCAAGTTTCTCCATTTTAACGAAAAACACGTAAGACGTCTACTGGAAAAATTTGTGTAAGCAAACTACTTGAGAGAACGAGTTGAAGCTTGTCATACGAACTAATGACACGTGCACCTAGGCAGGGACATAAATTTTTGCTGATTGTAACGGTATTTCCGTGTCAAGCCGAGAACTTTTCACCTTACCCTTGTATCATTGTTGCTGTTGATGTTTCTATTCTTGTCCTTACAAATGCTTACCCTAGGTTGGAAACCATTTTTAATGGTATTTATTAATTCATAATCAGCAACTGATTGTCAAAAAAACATTCCTTTCCTTTTGTTTAATGGTTTTATTTGATAATCGCTGTATCTCGCCAAAATTTCTCTCGTGATAGTATATAGTAGTAGTATAGAATTACATTGCAGACTAGGTTATTTCAAGATAATTCTCGATCATTGCTTTACAGAAACATAAATTTAATTAAATCAACCAATTCTTCTTCATTGGAATTTAATATTTCTTCATTTCTGAGAGCCAGTCATACAACGAAGCTTCTAGTGGATCAGTTAAAAAAGTAAGGTAAATGAAACAAATTCCTATGAAACACCTAATAGATATAAATGTATACAAGTGCCACCCCAATTCGGCCAATTATTTTCATAATACTTCTCTGTCAGGTACGTTAAATTCCGAAAGGCCCGAATGAAAGGAGTTTTATAGCAACGATGAAGCTTCCTCAATTTTGAGCGCGGACATGTAGAGCTGCAAAGTCAATTAGCACGGTATTTAGTTAAGAGCTTCAGGATCTTGAGAGTCAATTAGTGCGGCATTTAATTAAGTACAGGACTTTTCAGCTGACCTTCTCAAGACCTAATTATAATAACTTAGAGTTTGTGTGGAATGTCAATAGCAGCATTTCGTAGCTTCGAAGAGACCATTCAAATTATTGGGCGTAGTCCCATCTGAGGTGATGAATTTGTTGAAGTGGTTACTTGTTGCTGACTACTATGTTATTCAATTAAATTGGCTAATCATTCAATGTTACATGTACAGATAGATGTATCTATCCTGTATCGCACGTACCGCATCATATTCATCCCGGTCAAACTTCAGTACAAGTTAATTTACTATACTGAATGCCTGGAAACATAATTCAGACATCATTACAATTTTTTGTCGATTTGTTGCTTTTCTTTTCCTACCTTACAAATTAAATCATTACAGTTTATTTTATTTTATTATATATATATATTTTATTCTCCGACATGAAAAATATGATAATTACTACAGGAACTCTACAGTCGGTATGTCTTTGATGTTGTTTTCCCACCCCTTGGGAATATATATGTATATGCCTTGGAGATACATCCTCTTTAGGATCACTTTGGGGAATAAACTATACATAACACATGAAATATGTTAAAATTTGTTTACACAATTAGAAGAATTTATGATAATTTGAATTTCCTCCAATACTTTCTTAGCTCATACCCATATTATCTGAAATCAGATCGAGTACGGATACTATTAAAACACGTGGGCAATATTCGACATATTCCAGGAAAATAATAAAACATTTCCTCTCACATAAGATATGCAGTTAATTGTCTTTCACAAGAATAAGTGAAAAGAATCCATGATATAATTTTGTTAATTTCCCAATCAAAGCTAACGTAATCGCAAATAATGAATGAATACGTCCCGATGTGCTATTTTCCAAATATTAGATTAGGTGAAAAGGCCGGCAATGATTAAAGAGCAAATTGGTATTTTCCATTTGTACACAGGCACCTAATAAAACGCAGCTATCGTCGAAAACTGATTCTCATCGCTATTAGTTTGATTTTTGTTTATACTCGTATGTTTTACCCCTGGAATTCAAACAGTGAGATTTTTATCGATTATCTATTGGGGAATTTCTTTTTTCCACTTATCGAAAAGAATATAGAGATCGGATAAAAGCCGATTATTTGAGAAGATCACCTACTTGTGTAGAAAGTCTATATTTACGAAATTGACTACATACTCTTGCTTGAAAAAGTTTATATTGAAATAAGAAAAATACATTTCTGTTAAGTTTTATGTGTAACGATCATATGTCTAACAAAACGCACCTTTAACAATTTGAATGAGATTCTTTATTTTTGACAAGCGTCAACATTTCTAGGTAAACATTCAATTGAAGGTTTTTAAATTTTTAGCTTTATCGGTAAATGTGAGGAGCCACGTAACCATTTTTTTTTCCTAAATGCGTTTTTGGTTTAAAATGATTCATTAATAGGATTAACATTTTACTCTTACCTGGAAATTTCCCATTTCCACCTGGTACCCTTCCTGCGGTATAACGATTTCAGTGATATCTCGAAACGTCAAATAATATATGACGTGTTCTGTTAATCTCGCCACACGTGGTCGAGCACAACCACGACCGAACAGCTCATGACCATTGCACGCTACCAAAATACCAGCGAACCACCACCGAACCATGTTGGATTTCAGCCTTAGAACATAGAGGCATGGAATGAGCTTGTCCTGTATGTCTCCATAGAAACAGTGGCTATAAAATCTGGGTACTAAGCTTAGAACATACAGACATGGAATGAGCTTGTCCTGTATGTCTACATAGAAACAGTGGCTCCAATATCAGGACACTAACTCGACAGGTGGTCGACAGTTAGCTAACTCAGTAGACCGTTTAGTAATTATGAAATTTAAATATTGACAAGAATTGACGTTTATTTATGCAATTCGACAGTGCGGTCAACATTATGTCAATACCGAAACGTCAACTGAGTAGACTGACTGTCAATAATCTGAAAAGAATTGACTTTTTTTTATGTACAATTCGACAGAACAGTCAACATATGTCAATATCAAACAACAACCGAGTAGGCTGGCTGTCGACATATTCGCCAAATGTTGGAGCCAGGCTTAGAACATAGAGGCTTGGAATGAGCTGGTCCTGTATTTCTCTGGCTCCAACATTTGGCGAATAAGTCGACAGCCAGCCTACTCGGTTGTTGTTTGATATTGACATATGTATGTTGACTGTTCTGTCGAATTGTGCATGAATAAAGGTCAATTCTTGTCAGAATATCGACAGTCAGCCTACTCAGTTGGCGTTTCGGTATTGACATATTGTTGACTGCACTGTCGAATTTTGCACAAACAAATGTCAATATTTAAATTTCATAATTACTAAACGGTCTACTGAATTAGCTGACTGTCGACCACATGTCGACTTAGTACCCAGATTTTGGAGCCGCTGTTTCTATGGAGACATATAGGACAAGCTCATTCCATGCCTCTATGTTCTAAGGAGCCAGGGACATACAGGACAAGCTCATTCCATGCCTCTATGTTCTAAGATTTCAGCCCACGTAGATACAAGTATACGTCAGACTTTTCTGTCGGTCTCATAATTTGGAATTTTTGTGTCCCGCGATCGCAATTAATTAACTTCCAAAGTCCTCCTCGTGGGCGCCCCTTGAAACGGTAGTGGTCGTTAACCATTGTTAACTAAGCTATGCCGGCAGTCATGGCAGTGTGTTAACTTGGTTAAAGTGAAAATTTCCCTCTGTGGTGTGGCGCGTAATAATGCCACAAACTTTCCCTTTGCTGGCATTTCGAAGAAACCGACTAAAAAGGACAGGATATGTATGCCAGCAACTTACGTCATCCGAAATTATCTATATGTTAATGAAACGTCAAGCATACCTCGGAAAAGGACTGACTCACCGGTTCCGACTTTTGGCTATCGTACAATGACAAAGATTGGACTCTAGCATTTGCGAACTCTTCTCGGTAATGGATCAGAAGCCCCCAGAACGCACGACTTGTCTGATTAAAGAGTGACTTTCAGCGGTATAAATTAAACATCTCAGGAGCTAGTGAAATAAGATGGTGGAACAGCGGTGAATTTATCTCTCCAACGCGTAACATTGTGATGTTTTACTTCAGTAAAAGCTAACAGCAGCGGTCGTGAGACAGGTGTTGGAGTCCTCTTAACCAGAGCCCCACGAAACAGTCTCTTATCCTGGGATTTCGTCTCGGACAGAATCACGACCGCCAAACTCTGGACCAAAATGAGAAACATCACAATAATAATGCTATGCTATGTTCCAACTGAACCTGACAATGTCGTGGCGTAAGACGCCTTCTACGAACAACTAGACCCCGTCCATAGAGTAGAACATCCAAAGGTGTCATTGGCAGGTGCTGATAACAATGGACTCAGGCATGTGATGAGAGACACGGTGATCGTAACTAGAGATGGTATGCTCTTTTACATACCTGCGATTTTTTCACCGCTCTTTTAAAAAAGCAGTAGCATATTGTGATTGAAAACTGAAAAGAGCTGCGATTGGAAGAGCAGAAATAATAAGTACTGCATACTACGTATTATTTACGGTCTATCGCCAATAAAATTCTCGCCACTTCGTTTTAGCTCGCTAGGATCGCAAAGTTTTTGTTTTTATTCGTATCTCTTTTCTACGAAAACAAATTGAAAAAAAAAAATTCGGGCGAAATACCACGAGCAAAAAAAATCCACGGGCAAAAAACCCACACCTTAAACCAATGTGAAAACACTAACAACGCTATACGCCACGAACAACAACAACAAAAACAATGCTGTACAGAAAAGAATTGAATGCGAGCATTCTTGCATCATCTACGTTTCTTGATAGTGTCGGCGCCAGAGCCCGACAATCATTTCGCGCGCACTACCAGCTTTCAACTCGCCGATCTGGATCTGCTAACACACAGCTCGCAATGTGCTCCTGCTCAGTTTCGTTCATCGATCAGCAATCTTCCGACGATCAGTATCAGAATTTCTGATCCGATTTCTTCCGAAGAGCAATACCAGAATTTCTCATCAGCTATCTTCGAGCAGTACTGCTCGTCGGAAGAGCTGATCGGAACTTAGCGCATTGCGTTGCGAGCTGTTAGCAGGTCGGCGAGTTTAGAGCTTTGGTTGAACGTGCGTGAACTGCTATTAGAAGAGCTGCTCTTTTTCACAGATATTGAAAAAGAGCAATCGCAGTTATCACTGCGATTGAAAAAGAGCAGGTTTTTGCCATCTCTAATCGTAACGACTACCGTGAAAGATTCGCAGACTTCTCCAGCTTTCACAGTCTATTCATCGGTGGTACTATGTTTAAGCATAAGGCTCTCCACAAAATCACTTGGTCCTGTTGATCGGCAAAGAACGCAAAATCAGATCGACCACCATTTAAAAGTTGCCTCCTGCACGTACGAAATAAGAAGGGCATCTAATGTTCGATTGCATATTGCTGCCGTGCGCCGTCCTAGTGACGAAAGATCCAGGCGTCGCAAATTCAACATCGGATTGTTGAAAGAAAAGATCTGCAGGTTCGTTTGACTGTAGCATCAGGCGACATCGAAGTAGCATCGAACTCCTTTACCATCAGAAAAATCCACAGGTTCAGCGCTGTTTGCGACGCGATAAAAGAGATTATGCGAATTATCTTTTAGCTTCAGAAAAAGAAGCCGCAAAAAGTAACAAATTAAACGCCGTATACGGTGTCATCAAGGAGTTTACAAGTGGTCGTAACTCCTGCCAACATCCGGTGAAAGATAGTAATGGATAACTACTTATCTTGGAGGAAAATCAAATGAAGCCGTGAATTTTATTCAAATCGATTCCTTGATGTAATTCAAAAATTCCTAATGACTGGACTGTATAAAGAAATCGTAGGTATATAGAAAATAAGAGAAGCTTGATATGAAACGTTTAAATGATTTCCCTTGTTGGGAAAAATATGGGATTATGGATATATGTATGTATTTATATGCATTATGTGTGTATGCGAACGAGCTAGCCTTTCTGAATTCTAGAGCTATAAATGAAAATATCCAATTGGCTTATGAGTCAATGGTGGATTGGGAATATTGTTTGAATATTTCATTTTGAATATTGGGAAACAAGCTTTGAAGGCCGCACCATTTTATTTAAAATTTGTTCTCTATTTTCGTTATTAAACTTTTCATTTCATTATACCGTCGAATGTGATGTGACGGAAAATTAAGTCTCTTCCCCATAACAAAAAAAAAAAAACCACCATCATAAGGTGGGGTAAGTTACCCTTTCTGGTTAAAAGTTGGTAAAAAACACGTCTCAACCCTCTTGTCATTCAAAATAAAAAGACTTACAATCATCGTAAACGAGTCCCGCTTGCTGGAGCAGCGACTTCGAGTCGACCAGTGTGCGGTGATTCTTACTTGCAACTTCCTAGTCTTCAGCCAGCTTGTCTAAGATTTGATACCCTTCTCAGATTTCCTTATAAAAACTTGACATGAAATATATAGTCGTTTGTATACCATATATGTATATAATCAGAGCACTATTCTAATGAATCTGGCAGGTATACAGCTTATGTGCCGGTACACATGAGCTGCAAAAGTAATCGGGACGCGCCGCGTCCCTTTCAATCAGATATGAAGAAATACACATGGAGGAGTGGAGCAATGTCCAAGGGACGCCGATAGCTATCGGATACCCTGTAAGGGCCACTGTGATGTGGCTATAGTGTGCTTTCCCATTCTCTTATTTGACTTCTGCAGTAGCAGAGTGGTATTCCATAAAAAGGTTCTGGATCGTGGAAGGGGATTTGGAAGGCTCGGTTTGCTAGCCTATTTTCTAGCTTATTGCCTTCGACCCCCAAGTGACCAGGGACCCAATAAAGAAGGAGTTTGTTGGTTGAACCCACAATATGGAGGACTTCCTCACAGGATAGCATTTGCTTAGAATTCATAGTGAAGCTGGTAAGTGCTTTGATGACAGACTGACTGTCGGTAAATACTGTAAAGTTCTTGTTTAAATAGCCAGCAATTTGGCACAGCCTAGCACATACCTCGATAACGTCTATTTCCGCTTGGAACACGAACGGCGTTTTACCTACCAATAATGCATGCACCGGAACCCTCTTCCGTTTTGGAGCCGTCTGTGAACCATTTGATTGTGTTGAGTCGTCCCATATGTCACTGATTGAAACGAGTGGTTAAATCAAATGGTTTTAACAAGGTAGCAAGTTAGCATGCTGAGTACATTGTCACTTTTCAACCAGCCTAATTGATTTGAATTCAACTTGATCTTTATGCCGCAGGCCCTGATTCTGGCCGTTGCCATTCGTGCCTCCGCTTCAATATGTGTATGTATCGGTGGGACGTCGAGTAGAACCTCCAGAGCAGCAGTGGGGCAAGAGTGCATTGCTCCAGTTATGGTCATGTACGCAAGTCTTTGGATTTTCGTCAGAACGGTTTTACTGGCTAAGGTAGTGGTTTTTTTATACCAAACAACCGCACAATATTCTACTATACGTCTGACGATCGCTTTGAAGATCCACACATTGTGTGGCGTTTGATCCTTCATGTCTTGCCGGCATACTGTCTGCAGATCCATAAAATCTTAATTGCTTTGTCAGAAGTTGTTATAAGGTGTTCTGTCCAGGACAACTCCCAAATACTTGATATTAGACACCAGTTTTATATGGGGGAGTTGTACATGAGGTGACACCTCAATGACCTAAATTTCCCTCTTCTAGTGAATGGCAGCTTTCGCGTGATTCACACGAAAGCCGTTGTTGTCGCACTATTCTTAAACTACTCGCAGCGCCCCTTGAATAATATCGGACAGGACTTCCTCAAATTTTTTCCTCACTGTGATAACCAGATCGTCCGCGTAACCTTGTATGGAATATTTCATCGAGGATAGTTTCCACATTAGACTGTCGATTATGATGCACCACAGGAGGGGAGATTATACTCCACCCTGCGGGCGTCTACGCAAGACATTTGCTGAAAGGGTACAGTTATCTACCGTAGTGGTAACCCTTCTAGAGGACAGCATACGTTTAACCCAGACTGTGGTGGTAAGATCGGAGGGCACTTTCGATGGATTCGAAGGAAGTGTTATCGAAGGCTACTTCAACGTCGAGAAACACAATCACTGCCGTTTCGTTAGCTGACAAGGAACCTTTAATTTCTCCAACGAGACTATGTAGAGCAGTTTCGGTGGATTTACCAGGTTTATAGGTGAACTATCTGGGGAGAAGCGGGTTTCTCGCGAGGGGGATGTCCTGACGTATACATCGAGAATCTTCTCCACGGTCTTCAGCATGAATGATGTCAGGCTGATAGGTCGATACGATTTACGGTCGTCCATAGGTGTACTTCCCACTTTGGGAATAAAAACTACCCTCACTGATCTCCAGGCACTGGGAATGTGATCTAGCGCAAAGCTACTTCTGAAGATGTGCACTATGTGTGGAATAAATTTCACCTGTGTCACACGATTTTTAGAGGTCAAATGCTTCAATCGCCCACTTAACTTTATCGTGAGTGAGTGAGTCCCTGCTGCCACCCAGTGCTTGGATCTGTAATGTATATCTTGGCACCTCAAGTGATAATGATCATCTATAACAATTCTACACCCAGGAAAGTGAGTGTTCAGAAGGAGCTTTCCCGTGCTGCCGGAGTCTTGCGTGAAAATTGCCGTCCGGTTTTTTGGGTATGCTACATGTGCTGCTGCGTCCGCAGGTAAGTTTTAATTGAGCCTGGCCACACACTGTCGAACACGAACTCGAACACTAACATGGTCACAGTGGATCATTTTCTTCCGACTCGAGTGAAGTTTCTTGAGCCCTTTGCTTAAGGATCACCTTTCCTCAAGCGATGCGATAAGATTTCCTCCGAATAGCTCCAGACATTTCCCACAAATCTTCGTGATCAAGTTCGTGTTCGACAGGGTGTGGTCCGGCTAATATATTACAGACTGACGCTGCGTACTATCATCTTATGTGCACTTAAATTCCAATACGTATCCGTATTATATTGAAAAGGACGGGGCGGCCTTTTGACTCTTATGTGCACTGAGAACGTAATTTTGGCTGAATCGGACGGACATGGTGATAAATGGCTAGATCGACACATATCGTGTCATCCTGATTAAGAATATTTACATTTTACATGGTCGGAGGCGCTTCCTTTTGTGGGGTACAAACCTAATGATGACAAAGTTAGTAAACCATTTCAGTTAAGGGTATAAAAAGTAAAAATAAAAATAGGCATCGAAAGTTTACTTCAGCCTGGACTAAATTTTTATATATAGTATAATATTAATTTACGAGTAGTATATTGAAATATCTCCAAAATGTACTTTCAATTGAATTTCCCTCAATTCTGCGAAGCTTCTATTCTAATGCTGTTAGCGGTCCGGGATAGCGAGAAAAAAAAAGCAACAGCAAAACAGTTTCAGTGCGTGAATAGGCCGATTAAAAAGGAAGGGGACCTTTTAGATACTCTTTATCAAATTTCATAAGGACAATGCAAAAAGCATTCACCTGCCAGTTTTTCGTTGAGGATTATTTGCGCACGATGAATTTTAAGTAGCCCATCCTCTGCAGGAAGGCTAAACTAATTGAAATGGGCGCCAGTCAAGATTTCCCATTAAAATATTCAGGAAATTAATTTGTCTTGCCATTTTCGGGATATGCTGCGAATTTTTATTATGAATATCTCCAGTCCGATTTCGAAACCTCATAAGACTGTTTAGAGTGATTTTTTAGTGGGCGATAAAAAAAATTCTAGAAATGCTTTGTCGCGAATGGTGCTATCTACAGAATTTTGCTGTTTTATGCCCTTATTGCTTGGAAAGTCGCGATTAGGTTTCGGTACAAGACGAAGGATTTTTTTTTCTCCTTTCGATCCAGCCGAAATGTCGATTTAAGCAAAAATTGGACTTGCGAGGATTCAAAATCGGACGAGCGAATTAGAATAATCAAATTAGACAGTCTCTATATGGGAAGGTGGAAATAATTTTCCTGTCGATGAAAGTCATATCATCGTGTGAGGAAAACTCCCCGAACAACATATAAAAGGTGTCACTCATTACGTTACTAGCAAATTATGTAATTTAATTAAAACCAAATCGCAAAATGGCGTCATAATGCCTAAATCGTTCATAATTAAATATCAGTTCATTCGATCAGCAAACAAAAGATGAAATTTTGAAGTGGAAAGAATTCCGTACAAATTCGCATTTCGATGTTATTTCCTATGATACCTATTTATAGAGTAATTAATAAAACTATTCCATAGGTAACAATACCAACAATCATCATTTTTAACTTCCTCCTACGATTCCATGGAACACAGACATTCTTTTCTTTAGGTTGAAATTTACGCTACAGGTTGTATTGACTAAATATTTACATGCGGCCCAATTAAATTAAATGTTTAGTCAAGACAACGCTCCTTAGCCCAAATATCAATCGAAACAAAAGAATGTGTAGGCACTTCCATCAGTCACCACATCTGCAACAACAGTGCTGCGTTCGTTAAGAAGTCACCACGGCGGGAGGAGTGGCGCTGGTTTCGCTGGCTGATCATCATGACTCACTCTCAATCTTTCTGTCATTTTGTAAACGTCTAATTCCGGTGAAATAAATATTTTTGTTATTCAGTCAGAAATTGATGAGCGTTTAATTTGTGCGCTATAACTGGTGACCCCGACGAGTCGAACATAGCGCGAATTTGTAAAACAACGTGCGGTTTAATTGCCAATTAACGATGTCGACCGACGAAAAATTTGTGGACGCAAATGACCAAATGGCCGACGCTGACAGCCTCAGCACTATTACGTCATTCAAAATGCCTGAGTTTTGGCGTAGTCGCCCCGTATTATGGTTTATTCGAGTCGAGGCACAGTTTCGAGCGAATCGAGTCACGAAGGACGAAACAAAATTTGACCGAGTTATCAGCGAGCTGGATGCCGAGGTATTGACACAAGTAGCCGATATTGTCGAAAATCCACCGGAGTCAGGTAAATACGATGCACTTAAGAAACGTATGATAGCAGTTTTCGCCGCTACTGCCGAAGACGAAATCCGGGAGTTGCTAGGAGGCCTCGACTTGGGAGACCAAAAGCCGAGCCAGCTGTTACGTACCATGCAAGCAAAGAACCGTGGCAAGCTGTCTGATGCAGTTTTGAAATCGTTATGGTTACAACGACTACCAACAAATACACAAGCTATTCTAAGCGCATCAGAGGCTAATTTGGATCAGTTAGCTACGATGGCCGATAAAGTTTCAAGCATCCGTGAAATTAACACTGGCGGAATAGCTGCCGTGGCGCAACCACCTGCAGAATTGTTGGTGCAGGAGCTTTCAGAAATTCGTGGCCGCCTGGATCGTATGGAGCGTAATCGATCTCGCGACCGAAATCAATGGAGCCCACGCCGGGGGTCGTCTCAGCGGTCGCAACCTCCTCAAAATGGGTTATGTTTCTACCACGACAAGTTTGGTAAAGCTGCGCGAAATTGCAGGTCGCCATGCAAGTGGCGCTCCAAGAATAAATCATCGGGAAACTAGCTTCGACGCTGTTTGATCCGGCGGTAAACAGCGTCATCTCACAGAACCGCCTGCATATTAGCGATAAGATTACTGGGCAGAAGTTTTTGGTCGACACCGGCGCCGACGTCTCTGTGATACCCCCATCGCGTGGAATCAAGAGAGGTAAGCCATCAAATTACAAACTTTTTGCCGCCAACGGAACAGCCATCAACACGTTTGGGCACCGCCCATTAACATTAAATTTAGGGTTACGGCGCGATATTTCATGGAATTTTTGCGTTGCCGACGTCACCCGTCCAATTATCGGCGCTGACCTATTGAGCCATTATGGTTTGCTGGTTGACATCAAGAATCGCCGAGTGGTTGACCTTCATACCAATTTGGCCGCGAAAGGATTTCTCAGTACGGTCGATCATACCACGGTTTCAACCATCACCAATAACTCACCATGCCCATACCACAAGCTTCTCAGTCAGTATCCGAGTATCACAAACCCTGCTTCCGCACAGCCTTGTACCACCCACAACGTTCGCCATCATATAGTGACTACAGGCCCGCCGGTGGCGGACAAACCCCGCAGGTTAACTCCTGATAAGTTAGCTGACGCCAAAGCGGAATTCGATTTCCTCATCAAAAGAGGGTTTTGCCGCCCATCCAATAGCCCATGGGCGAGTCCTCTACATCTCGTTGCTAAAAAGGACGGAACGTGGCGTCCGTGCGGAGACTTTAGGCGCCTGAATGCTAACACGATTCCCGACAAATATCCAATGCGACATATTCAGGACATAGTCTCAGGCCTCGCGGGTAAACGCGTATTTTCTAAAATTGACCTCTTGCGAGCATTTCATCAGGTGCCGGTAGCCGAAGAAGACATTCCGAAAACGGCAGTCATTACGCCCTTCGGTTTGTTCGAGTTCCAGGTAATGACGTTCGGCCTTAGGAATGCCGCGCAAACGTTCCAGCGTTTCATGGATGAAGTGCTCAGAGGCCTTGATTTTTGCAACTGCTATGTAGACGATATTTTGGTAGCATCGGAGACGCCAGAGCAGCATTTGGACCACTTGCGGATGGTATTCGAACGGCTTCGTAGTTTTGGGGTAGTCATCAATGTGTCTAAGTGCTCATTTGGAGTAGATCGGGTGGAATTCTTGGGACATCAAGTCAGCGAACACGGGATTTCACCCCCCGCTTCTCGAGTCGATGTAATCAAAAGTTACAAGCGACCCACCACGACTAAAGAGCTTCGCCGATTCCTTGGCACAATTAACTACTACCGCCGCTTCATCAAGAAGGCAGCCGATTTACAAGCACCGCTCAACGAACTACTTAAGAACGCGAAGAAGGGGGATAAAGCGCCCATCGAGTGGACAAAGGAGACCGATAGTGCATTCAACGCCTGTAAAAACAGCTTAGCCGATTCGACGTTACTGGTCCATTTCCAGCCAAAGATGCCTTTAGCACTAGTGACAGACGCTTCTGACGTAGCCGTGGGCGCTGTTCTTGAGCAACGCCAAGGCAACCTTTGGTTGCCTATAGCGTTTTTCCAACGTAAGCTAACGTCTGCCGAACGCAAATACAGCACCTATGATAGGGAGCTGCTGGCAATTTACGCCAGCATTCGGCACTTCCGTCACTTCTTGGAAGGGGTCCCGTTCACGATCAAGACAGACCATAAGCCATTGGTATTTGCCTTCACACAAAAAGCGGAGAAAGCGTTGCCCCGTCAGGTCCGTTATTTAAGCTTTATATCCGAGTTTTCGACAAACATAGTTTATATACGAGGCGAAGCAAACGTGGTAGCGGACGCACTCTCGCGCGTTGACGCCATTGCATTGTCAGGCGATTTCGAAACTGAAGAGCTGGTAGCCGAGCAGTCTAAGGACGAGCAGCTTCAGAAACTCCTCATTTCCAATCCTACGTCGTTGGTACTCGAGCCCGTCGACATCGGGAGTGGAAAAATACTGTATTGCGACAATTCGAGAGCAGCCGTAAGACCGTTTGCGCCTGCTTCCTTGCAAAGGCGTATTTTCGATTCGGTGCACAACTGTTCACATCCTGGCGGCCGGGCAACCCTCAAAGGCATTAATCGGCGATTTGTTTGGCCAAGTATGAGAAAGGAAATTATGCAGTGGGCTCGTGCCTGCGTACGATGTCAGAAGTCTAAGGTCGGGCGCCATACAAAGAACGAGTTGCAGCCGTTCACGATTCCTGACAAAAGGTTCCAGCACGTACACATAGACATCGTCGGTCCGTTAGCCACTTCGCATGGTTTTCGGTATTGTCTCACCATGCTTGACCGGTTCTCCCGCTGGCCTGAAGCCGTCCCGATCGTAGACCAGTCAGCAGAAACAATAGCCGCTGCATTCTACGCTAATTGGGTCTCCCGTTTTGGAGCTCCAAGCATAATAACGACCGACCAGGGGACTCAATTTGAAGCTGCGCTTTTCAAGGCGTTGGTCAGGTTTATTGGAGGTAAACGCACGCGCACTACACCATACCATCCTGCTTCGAATGGGGTCCTTGAGCGTTGGCATCGATCATTAAAAGCGTCGATCATGTGCCATGAAGACAACAGTCGTTGGGTCGAGATTTTGCCCACGGTCTTGCTGGGCCTTCGAAACTGCGTCAAGGAGGACCTAGGCACTTCACCGGCAGAAATGGTATACGGAGCCACGCTCAGATTACCTGGAGAATGGTTCTTAGATAACAACTCTGACGTGGAACCGAGCGTTTTCATCACGAAGCTACGTGAGTTCACCCGTAATTTGCGACCTACACCGATTATACACCGTGACGGCAGAGCGACCTTCGTCCATAAAGATCTCAACAGCTGCACACATGTATTCGTCAGGGTTGACGCTGTTAAAAAGTCATTGACGCAGCCTTACACCGGACCTCATCGAGTTGTTGGGCGATTATCAACGTCCGTTTTCTCGGTTGATATCAATGGCAGAGTTGTTAATATTTCAACGGAGAGACTTAAGCCAGCGTATCTAGTTGCGGACACGGAATTGTTACCAGCGTCTCAACCGATTTCGCAGGGATCCGCATCAGGTCCTCAACGTCAGTCTACAAGTACCGAGTTCGAGAGCTTTAGCGAGATCCAGCCGTTACCGTCTGAGCGTTTCTCACCTGTAGAAAGTCAGAACTTCAAGTCTTCCAGCAGTCGAAAAAGAAGAAACGTCCATTGGGCTCCTGATCTTGAATCGCGTTCGTCACAATCAGAAAGCCAACCGAGGACATCATCGTCGTCGCGTAGTCCAGATCACCAGATAGTTGCGAATCCCCTACCTAAGCCTCGAATCTTGGATCCAATCAACCCACGTCCAGAGAATATTAGGCGAGTCTATCCTGCAGCGCGATGTCGACATGACATTGACATTGCTGAGCAATGTTATTCGGGGGGGAGTAGTTGTAGGCACTTCCATCAGTCACCACATCTGCAACAACAGTGCTGCGTTCGTTAAGAAGTCACCACGGCGGGAGGAGTGGCGCTGGTTTCGCTGGCTGATCATCATGACTCACTCTCAATCTTTCTGTCATTTTGTAAACGTCTAATTCCGGTGAAATAAATATTTTTGTTATTCAGTCAGAAATTGATGAGCGTTTAATTTGTGCGCTATAAATGTCTACGTACCATGGATTTGTATCAATAAGTTGAAGGGGATGTTGTTGGCACTGTTGCCTATGGGATAATGTTCACTGCCGCGAAACATTTGAAATTATTTATAGATTTTTTATTGATTACTCAGTAAATAGTAATCATAGGAATTAACATGATACTGTAAATTCGTGGGGAATTCTTTCCACTTTAAAATGGCATATTTTTTTATAAACTGGATGAACTAATATGACATTATGAATGATTTAGGCATTATGACGCCATTTTGCGATTCGTTTTTACTTAAATTACATAATTTGTAACATAATTAATGAAACTTTTTATATGTTGGGCGGGGGAGTTTTCCCGACACGACAATATGACTTTCATCGCCAGAAAAATTATTTCCACTTCAAAGTTTAATTTGACTAGTCTAAGTATTTTTATATGTTGGGCGGGGAGTTTTCCCGACACGACAATATGACTTTCATCGCCAGAAAAATTATTTCTTGACCATTTGACTAGTCTAAATCTTCTTCTAAAGACGTTACTTTCACATTAGCATTGACAGCTAGTTTTAGGCGTACCCGATCTTGTTCCCAATTATGGAGAATTAGAAAACTAAATGAACAAGCCGGCTTTTGCGAGGGCTTCTCATGTAGCGACCACATCAACACCCTCCGAATTATTATTGAACAATCCGCAGAGTGGAGATCCCCATTACATCTCATGTTCATCGATTTCGAGAAGGCGTTTGACAGCGTTGGCCGGGAATATATCTGGAGTGCTCTACGTAGGAGAGGCATACCAGATAAAATAGTTTCCATCATCAAGGAGTCCTACCAGGGAGCCCAATGTCACGTTTTACACAAGAGTAAGCTATCAGATCCTTTCGAGGTGCATAGCGGAGTGAGAGTATGGTGGCAGCATTTTGTCACCTATACTGTTTTTAATTGCCATTAATGATGTGCTAAGCGACGCGCTTCAAGAACACCAGAACAAAGGTATAAGATGGAAGTTGCTCAAACACCTTCAAGACCTAGACTATGCTTACGATATTTGTCTTCTATCGAATAATTCAGATCAAGTAGCTCAAATGTCTGATGCTCTACATTGCAAAAGCCGTAATGCGGGGCTTCAAATCAACGCTGCCAAGACTAAGTACTTGAGCTTGGATCCAGGCATGCGATCATGAAAGCGTAGTTACAGCAGACGGTGCAACGGATGCTGATGTACAGTCTCGCATCAACAAGGTGCGAGCAGCTTTTTTCAGTTTGTCTCCTTTCTGGCAAAACAACAACATTTTCAGTCGCACCAAACTCCGGATCTTCGAAATCAACGCAAAATCAGTGCTTTTATATGGCTGTTCAACTTGGAAGGTGACCAATAATATAACAATTAGATTGCAAACTTTTGTGAACCGGCGCATCCTACACAAACGGTGTCCGGAGGTCATTTCTAACGACGACCACCTTACTATTACCGGTCAGGACAGGATAGATACTTCCATTAAAAGGCGATAGTGGCAATGGATAGGTTACACTCTCCGAAAAGGGCCGAGTAACATTGCTCAACAGGCCCTCGATTGGAACCCGCAGGGAACCAACGTATTGGACGACCTAGTAACACCTGGAGAAGATCAGTTAAGTTAGAGAGCATGCCTCAATAGGCAAGTCATGGATTGAGCTGAAAGCGATGGCGATGAACAGGACGAGGTGAAAAGTAGGCGTGGTTAATGCCCTATGCCTCCCAAGAGGTTAACAGGAACCAGAGAGTCTTGAACGAATAGTACTGGAATTAATTTTAGTTCTAACCACGACACCAAACAATGAATATGGAAATGAGTTTTCACTCATTAACAAAAGGACACCGAATAAGCTAAACTATGCCGGGAACATATATCTTTGTTGCCATTATGAATTCAATTATTGTTATGAACTCATTCACTTAGTCCCGACAAGTAATTCATTCATACGAATATTGCCGTTTGAAGAGGAACAGGCTTAACTCTGTTGAACACTCTCTTCTAATTAGTCGTAACAGAATCCATTAAGAGATTTGCCTATCCACATTCTAAATGGAGCCTAACTATATCTAAGCTGTCTGTTCTTAATTTGAAAGAAAATTGAGTTTCTGAATCGTAAAATGTCAGCCTTTCTTAGGTTGACTATTGGGAGCATACTTAAAATGCTTTTGACATTATACAATTACATCACAGGAAGTAATTTTATACCTTAAGTTCTGAAAGTTTTGATTACATCTAGGTACTGACAATAAAACGTAAACTTCCACGAGTATCATTGGGAATGAATACGTAATGATGATATAATTTTACTTAAACCAAAGTGTGGAAAAGTTGCAGTACTTTCGAAGTAAACGTGATCCGTCTTATTAAAGACGTTTTTATCACGAGAAACATATCCCGACCTCAATGTAACATCTGTAAGTGTAACCATTTACATGAATCTTTAATTCAAAAAAGATTTACCACTTCAGCTTCTATGATAAAACAGCACAGCTGCACATCAACATCGTCCTCGCCTACTTGTCAGTCTATTTGTTCTTTCCAGGATTTGGGTATTGTTTAAAAATCCCTATTTTATCCGTCAGGGTGTTTAACCCCGATAATATATTCAAATTGAAACTCAAGCAATAATGTCGGTCAACAAATGCTGCCGGGATTTTGTCAAATACCATTTGATAGGCAGACATTCAGGAATTCTTTAAAAATTATTTGTGCTCTATAACACAGGAATTCAAGAAACCCACAATATGCCATGTCGAAAGCCCTCCTATCTACGTACATATGTTTACATATTCTCTTGTTAACAGTAGATGGATACCCATGTATCCTTTTCAACCTCTCATACATGCCGGGCTCGATAAAAAAGGAGGAAATTGAAATACTGTAAAATGTATGTTTCCTGCACTGAAAAGGATGTGGAGGAATGAGGAAATTGGCAAATAATGCCTTAAAATGTAAAAGAAGAACGAGAAGAGACGATAGAATCCTGCGGGCGATGTATACTTGGTTATGTACCTCGAACTATTGCCGCCAATGTTAAACAACCGAGAAATTAAGGATACTATACCTGCGGTTAGCGTGAAGTTACTTTGTGTGGAGAAATGTGGCCGAGATTTAATTTTTTTCAGGTAAATGAAATAATACCCGAAAGACAGACCGCAGGCGACATTCAACTGAAGTAAATTTCGTTAGATAAATTGTTTTAGAAGATTTTAGATACTTTAGTAGATTTGTACTAAATAAATAGGTATAGTCTGTCAGTGACGGAATTTCAGGAAAGATTATATAATTTTCGCTTTTAAATATGAGTACAAAGGAAGACAAATTTGTTGTAGGCACAAGCTCGTGGCAGCAACGATTAAATGGAAAGTGAAAATATTATTTTGATTCTTGCCATGTCTTGCTGTTCAAGATAATGCTTCGTCGAGAACGTTACGTCTTTGTTACTTGGATTTTATTTTTTTTTTAGACAAACACAGAGATACAAAACTTCGTTTGTAAATTGAAAAATATTAAACTCTTTAATTTGATATCTGCTTACCTGCCTCTTTGCTGTTCGGGATAAAATGGACAAATAGAATTTAAGGGTATGACTGGAACTGACTTTAGTGCTGTTTTTACACGCTAGACCAACTACCCGCGTTAGACCGTCCATTAGACCGTCCATTAGACCACGCATTAGACCGTATATTGGACCGCGCATTAGACTGCGCATTAGACCGTCCATTAGACCGCCTATTAGACCACGTATCAGAGCAGCTATTTGATTTTTATAATGATAAATCATTATAATCAAGTAGCTGCTCTAATACGTGGTCTAACGGGCGGTCTAACGGACGGTCAAACTTTGTGCAAAAAACATATTCCGAAAAGCGAAAATTGTCCGCTTTGGTGATGCACATTGTGAAATATCGAACAAAGGTACTCATCCTACGAAATAGCTTATCCGAAAACTAATAGGCCATTCAACTATCTTTCATTTAAGATACAAGCGAAAGTCTGTAGGATTAACAGTTATGCAGAAAATGAAAAAAAAACACAATTAGGTTAAATTTAGCCAATCGGCCAAAAAAATGCAAAGAACGCTCAATACCTTCTAAAGTATCCTACAGAAAAGTGTTCTGTGCAACTCTGAAAAAGAAATATATTTCTTAAAATTTCGAATAAAAATCATATCAATACATGAAAAGTGTAACGAGAAACAGCTGTTCAAGGATTGGACAATTTTCCGCCAAAGATTAAAAATCTTTATTTCGGTATTGTATATGGCACAAAGTATTGGGTTGTGGAAAAAGTTCTGCTTTTTTTTTGCTCTGTAGCTTTTGGTTCGTTTCCACAAAAGTATGGGGTCTGACGTTGTCGTGATGAAAAACGGCGCCCCTTCTGTAAACCAATTCCGGACGTTTTTCGACCATTGCTCGTTGCAGCTTTTCCACCTGAGTGCAATATCAAAGAGGATTGATATTCTACAAGAGTGATCACTCTATAGAAGTTTCGCCTTTGCCAGTAGATTTGTATGTATTGACCAAGAGTATAGACTACACAAGAAAGCTCACTCCATACAAGAATATCAATCCTCTTTGGCAATACTTCCTCGGATCAATAGTTGGACTGCGTGGAAGAAGTTCCTAGTAGACTACAGCAAATTCTAAGCAACACTTTTCCCGCCTTTGCAACGGTTGTAGATGGTTCTCCGGGCGAGCACCACGATTTTTTCCGCTTGATGTTCTAGTAAACAGCCCATTTCTCATCCCCCGTTAAAATCTTCTTCAAAAATGTTTCCAACGAATGCCATGACAACTTATGGGGTAGCCACACGTCGGACTTTTTTACGTATACAACTCCAAGCTGTTGTAGCCGTTTTACGACTATTGAATGATCAATGCTGATCCTTTCTGCGATCTCGCGAGCTGTCATATGCCGATCGGTTTTGATGAGGTCCATCATCATCATCATCGTGGCGCGACAGCCCGACGTTGGGCCTTGGCTTCCTCGCCGTACACAGCGCATATCTCTCGTTTGGCGTCCGTCGCCCTTTTCACACCTTTGTTGTTTGTTGTATAAGAACAAAAAAAAACCTGTCAAATGGACCTTTCTCTCTTCCATTTAATCACTTTTTTTTTACCTATAAAGCAAATTAGATTAAACTAAAAGATTTGATGAAGTTTACGTACACTCAATAACCTTTTAACCTGCGGATAACGATTCAAGATATAAATAGTAAATAGAGTATTGCCAGGCATATGAAAATTTTAAATACAAAAAAAAACATAGAACTTTTTCCACAACCCAATATTTATCTCTCGAGACAAGTCATCAGATTACTTTGAAGATAAATTTATTAGCTTTAATTTGAGATATGTGGGACATCATTAGTAAGCTACATAGTAACCTAGCAAACGGCAAAACCAAGTCTCGAAATAAGTGGGCATAAGCGCAGACGATAAACGCGGAAATATCCCCAGTTAAATCCTGTCTAATGAGGGAGAGAAAGCGGTTAGGAGCTGATTATTCATTTGCCTAAAACTCCATAACAGTTAATTATATGAAGGGGTTTAGTCCAGTTTGTCGTAGGATCAATACTTTCAGCAAGTTATATGCACCGGAGCGAGCCGTTCACCAGCAACGACCAAGGGCTGCCAAATACCTTCCACGCCAGTGGATGTTGCTACTACAACTACAGCTAAAGCCTGAATAATTTGAGACTAATTGAGCTTTTTGTAATGAGTGGAGACCGTTTTGCTGGTTTTCCATCAAATAAATCAGGCGGTTCACTTGCTTTTTTCAATTTTCCCACTTTTATTCTGTCCAATTGAATGCATTTGCCTACACCCCATAAATAAGAATTGTCAGGAAAACCAAGGTTTGCACACTCCACTTAACCTCCTTGTCCAAAAACATTATTCTACAATTGTGTTAAACAAGTTAATCTCGTACTTTAAACTGAATTATGAAATTGGTCTAACTTTTGACAGTTCAATAGACAATACCAAATAGTATACTCATTTTAATGGAAATTTTATTATCTAAAATTTTTTCCTTGACAACTTTTTTGTACAAGGAATGGAAATAAAGGTACAAAGAAAAAAAAATTTGGAAAAATGTCAGGTAAAATGATTTTTTTTGCAAAATGTGCGCATTTGATAAGTCCTTCTCTTAGGAGCTCGAGCCCACAGCAAACTTTTTAGTTCGCAGAAAAACTAAATAGTTTAGTCAGAAAAATAGAACACACGGCGGTTTATGAGACCGCGCACACAGCAAATTAAACTATTTGGTAATTTCGGTGTGCGCGGTCTTACAAAATACCATGTGTTCTATTTTCCAGACTAAACTATTTAGTTTTTCTGCAAACTTAAAAGTCAGGCGTGGGCACGAGCGCTTAAACTATAAAAGATACGAAAAACTGATGTGAAACACTATTATACAAAATTTAGTGCTCATTAATTTTGGCAGATAACCTTTTTAGCCACAGCAAAAGATTTTCGAGACATATGCGAAAAACCGAAAAAAGACACCTTCTTCGTCCCCCTCCCTTTTCCACACCTCGTTGGTTCGGGGAAATTTAGTATATTTACCTCCTAACTACTCCAAACAAAACCCCATAGTTCATTTTTGTGGTACGGACAAATGACTAGAAATGAGCATTCATTTCCTGGGCTAAAAGAAAAATTCAATAAAAGCATGATAAGAAGAACAGTCTTCGATTACCACATCCTTACTTTACTGAGAAATAATAAGCCGATAAAGCTAAAATTGCCGCAAAGACAAATGAGGACTTCTGAGTTTGATATGATGTTCATCAGATTTCGAAGTAAGAAAATGAAGTTAAGTAGCTACTAAGTATTTAATCAAATTTTGAGTAAATCAAACATTATGTTCGGACTCTAATCGGTAAATCCTCTTGTACATCTAGCCATTCAGGCATTACCTGCAATGTGCGTAGAATGTTGTTCAAGGCGTTGCTCTTAAAACGAATCGGCTATCTAAATCGTTTACCATGAATAGAAACACGATAAATTAATTTAAAGATTCCAAGAAAGCCGAAATTAAATTATTCTTATCTATAGGTTGATTGAACCTGAAGATGAATTTGAATAGTCTTGACACAAGACATCATCAATGAATGAGAAATTGAATTACTGTCAAGGACATAATTATAAAATAAAGAGAATTCCATTACTAAAAGATAATTGAGAATAAATGATAGGACTTTTGATAGAAAACGCACAAAAGTATCATACTTCAAATGAAATTAAGTTTAACATGTGTATTATTGAAATTCGAGTAAATTCAATTGTACATAGCCATCTTAAGAGGATTCGACGTATTTTCCTTTTTTATTTCTCATCGGAACTACAATAGAACTTCTGGTGTTGAAATGATACATACATACTTAGTCGCCAGATTTTTCCAGTGGAAAGTGGTAGGTATAAACTATTTTTGGAGATAGCGATCACACATGACTTTCTGAGCAATGTTAACATAAAATAGCTTCTCCCTAAGCTTCTCCTTCTCCTGATTTTACTCATTAATGTTCTTTTGTCTCAAGAATTACTGAACCGATTGAAATAATTGTTTTTGTTGCAAACAACAGAAATAAATATAGAGAACCTTTCTAACAAATTATTCATAGTACAATAAAAAAAAATCAGTTTAAAAAAATCTCTGAAAAAAGTTGATAAAAAACGCCCCCTGTGGTGTGGGGCGTAACAATAATGCCACGGTCTTTCCTGGCATGTCATGGAAGGCGACTAAAAAGGACAGGATGCGTATGCCAGCAACTTGCATCATCCGAAATCTCTTATATGCTAACGAAACATCAACTATGCCTCGGATAAGGACTAACTCACCCGTTACGACTTTTAGTTATCGTATCGTTCAATGACAAATATTGGTTTCTGTAATGCGCGTACTCTCCTGGACAATGGATCAGAAGGTCCCCAGAACGCACGATTTCTTTAATTAGAGCGCGATTTTCAGAGGTATAAATTAAACATCTTGGAGTTAGTGAGATAAAATGGTGGAGGAGCGGAGATTTTATCTCTTGAATGCATAGCACTGTAATGTTTTAATCCAGTAAAGCTACCGGAAGTGGTCCTGAGCCAGGTGTAGGACTCCTTTTAACTAGAACCGCACGAAGCTGTCTCTTATCCTGGGATTCAGTGTCCGACAGAATCATGGCGGCCAGGTTGCGGACTAAAATGAGAAACTTTCCTGTTGTATAATACTACGCTCCAACTTAACCCGCCAATGTTGTGGCGCCAAAGTTGTGGCGACTTAACGCCGTCCAAAGCAGAACACCCAAAGGGGACATTGTAATGGTTATGGTACACCTGAATGCGAAAGTGGGTGCTGATAACAATGGCATGTGATGAGGAGACACGGTTTTGATGACCGAAACGACAACGGTGAAAGATTTGTAGAGTTCTAAAGCTTTCACCGTCTCTTTATCGGTGGTACAATGTTCGAGCATAAGGACTCCCACAAAATAAGTTGGTCCCTCTGTCGATCGGCACAGAATACAAAATCGGATCGACCACTTTGCTATTAGCAAAAGTTTCATAATAGCCGTCATACATTATCCGATCCGTCGTCCGATCGATCGGCCGATGGATCGCCACAAAATATCTGCCGATCTTCACTGCACACACACTGTACGATTTTCGTGCGATGCGATAACGAATGACAATTCAAAAAAATAGGTTATGATTCACTCCCAATGCAACCTAGATTAATTTTTGTTAACTATTTGGATTTGTGTGGTATTTTCGTATACCACATATTTGATATTTCAATTGAAGTGCCATTTAAATAATTAGAATCCTTCAAATTTCATCATTTAATAATTTGGTAATTTGACATTCATTTGCGATAATCACATACACTATCCAATCGATCGTCACCGACCGATCGCACGAAAATCGCACAAAAATATCGGCAGATCAAAATTGATCGGCGCGATTTCCACATACACAGGCCGATCCGTCTGCCGATATAGATATCGGGCGACGGATCGGCCTATCGATCGGTGTGTGTATGGCACGTTTAAGTTACCTCCTGAACGTGCGAAACAAGAGGGGCACTGATATTGACATGCGAAGAGATCATTATTTTATGATTAAGATTCAGACGCTGCAAATTCAACACCGCCCGACTCAAAAATCCAGCTGTCGTACAACAGTACAACGAACATCTTGCACAAAAAGCAGCTGAGATAAATAGTCACTCAGGTAGTGATTTGAACGAACACTTGGATTCCATCAAAAATGCGTACATTGACAGCGCACTTCCTTGGCACTAACCGGGAATACCGGCATAAGCTTTGGATATCAAAGGCATCATGGCAGCGGATTGTTGAAAGGAAACAGCTGAAGGCACGATTAGCTACAGCGACAGACAACAATCGAAGTGGCATTGAGCTCTTTTTTCCTTTTCTATTTCATTCGCTTTTCATCAATTTCGAGAAGGCTTTCGACAGTGTGAACCTATACCTGTGATTCTATACTGGCGGCTTTGCGCAGGAAATGCATCCCGGAGAAGTGTGTGGCTATTATCAAGGCAAATTACCATGGCGCAAAATGTTACGTTTAGCATGAAGGTAAGATGTCGGGGGACTTTGAGACCCGGAGTGGAGTTCGGCAAGGGTGCATCCTCTCACCGAACCTATTCCTCATAGTGATTCGCGATGTGTTGCAGCTCTATCCGGACCTAACGGAGGAATGCGATGGACCTTATCATTTTATCTGCAATAACTTGACTACGTTGACAATATTTGCCTACTCTCCCACAAAATCTTGGATCTAAACCCAATGACTTTAGATGTCGAGAGGGAAGCTAGCACGATTGGGCTAAAGATCAACACCAACAAGACCAAACTTCTTTACCGTTTCCCAAATATTTTCGAAAAACTAAGAAAAAATTGTTGTTTCGTGTTTGCTTGTGATTATCTCGAAAACTATTTCAGATACAAAAAAAAAATATTGTAACATATTTTATGAATTTACTGGTGATCTTTTATTCTGCCTTGAATTTTTTTTTTGCTGCGGTTAACCGTTTTCAAAATATTAAAAAAAAAAATTTTTTAGAAAAGTCCTTTTTGTAGTTTTTTCTAGACACTTCCGAAAAAAAAGTTATTTGGCAAACTTTAACCCCTACCGCCACCAAACCTACCCTCGGAGGCTTGTCATTCTCTTATGATGACTGCATTAGAAAGAACCGATCGTGAAAGTTCTAGCCATAATTCTTATAAACATCGTTAGCTCCCCAACTATTCAAGAAGTTTCGAGAAACGGGCACCACCGAGCGAGCGGTCCTTATGTCCGTTTTTTCTGTCTAGTCTGTTCATAGATAATATCCGGAATGGCTGAATGGATCAACATAAGCTTTAGACCTTCGCCACACAATTCAACTGGTTTACAACTCGAGTTGAATAGTTGCTTATATTTGACTCAAGTTAAAATTACTTCCTTGTTCCGATCCGAGCATCTGATTTTCTTTTTTTACAAAAATTATAATAGACTAATCCAACTAGACAGTCTCTATAATCATCATCGTGGCGCGACAGGCGACGTCGGGCCTTGGCCGCATGGAGAACAAGTCTCTATAAGGTGAGGTGAAAATAATTTTCCTGTCGGCGAAAGTAATACATATCACCGTGTTGGAAAAGCAACAACATATAAAAAGTGTCATTCATTACGTTACCAGAAAATAATGTAATTTAATTAAAAATTAATCGCAAGATGGCGTCATAATGTATAAACAATTCATAATTCCTTATCAGTCCATCCAATCGAAAAACAAAAGATGCCATTTTGAAGTGGAAAGAACTTCCTACAAACTCGCAATACGATGTTATTTTCTGCGATTCCTAATTGAACATTATCCCATAGGCAACAATACCAACAAGCACCCTTTTTAACTTGCGACTACGATTCCATGGTACATAGACACTCTTTTTTTAGGTTATAATTTACGCTACAGGTTGTCCTGACTAAATATTTGCATTCAATTCAATTAACTCTCAACTCTCCTTAGCCGCTTAGCGTAAATATCAATCTAAAAAAAAGCATATCTACAAACCATGGATTTGTATACACAAGCTGAAGTGGATGTTGTTGGCACTGTTGCCTATGGGATAATGTTCATTGCCGCGAAACATTTGGAATTTATTTATAGATTTTTTATTGATTACTCAATAAATAGGAATCGTGGGAGCTAATTGTACTATGTAGGGAACTCTTTCCACTTTAAAATGGTATCTTTTTTTTGTCGATTGGATGAACTGATAAGGAGAATTATGAATGGTTTAGGCATTATGACGCCATTTTGCGATTTGTTTTTAAAATTACATAATTTGCAGGTAACGTAATGATGGACACCTTTTATATGAGTTTTCCCGACACGATGATATTACTTTCTCGACAGGAAAATTATTTCGACCTAAAAGCTTAATTTGACTACACTATAAGCAGTAAAGAAAGAAAGATTGATAACGGTATATTCAATTCTCGAAGCCAATTTCGAATTTACAAATCTGCGGTTAGCACCAAGGGAAAGAGCAAAGGTACATACGTTTTTCAACGGATATTTTCCAAAAGGTGAAAATCGACAAGTTGACACATTAACTCTCTCTTAGCACCCCTCGTAGATAACACGGGGGAACAGCATTTTGTTTATTTCGATTTGATATTCATTTCTAGCTAATTTTTGGTCGTAGAATCCGGAAATGCTAACCGTTTTTCTCCTATACGTCCAGTTTTTGAGATACAGGGGGCTCAAATTTTGGCCCCCATACAAACCTTCCCTTCATTGAAATCAAAACAAACGAAACTCGTTACAATTTTTTTATTTATAAATTTTGATTTTACATCTTAACAATATTACCTAAGAACTAAAAAAAAATTATGGCAAAAATTTTCGTTTGTAGCTTTTCCTGGAGTGTTCAATTTCAGGACAGTCCCGTTTTATGCTCCAACAATAGTCCGCCATCATATTCGCATCCCATCTGCCTTGATATCGAGTTTCCATGATTTTTAAATCTTGATGAAATCGCTCTCCCTGCTCATCACTCACAGCTCCAAGATTTTCCGGAAATTCATCTAGATGACTGTGTAAAAAGTGGACTTTGATGCTCATATTGCAGCCAGCCATATCATTGGCACACCAAATGGCAACTGAAGTCGTTCTGCTTTCGTCCACGACCTCAAATGTGTGACACAGCACCTGCACACTTTATGAGGGACCCACCATTTATCCTGATTGCAAATTGGAGTTTTGAAGTAGGCAAGATATGCCTGGTGAACAAAGGGGCCTATTTTTGTCCTCTGACTTAGAAATGTATAACTGCCACATATATAGCAAAATGAGTCCGGAGCGTTGAGACACTTTCGACGAGGGATAGTAGAGGCTTCCATTACACAAGTTAAGAGAACAATAATAGAGTAATATACTGGAACAGAGGCTTTTAAATACATTTTTTTACATAAAAGAGCCTTAAAAATGGCCGAAGAATTTCACAACTTTTAACAAACAATCCAGGTAGCGAGAAATTACTTTTTTTATTGCTTTTAATTTTATTGTATACAGGTACTAGAAGGTCCTGCACAAGGATGCAGCCCCGTAGCTTTTAAAAAAAGTTGTTTTTTAAGGGGGCCTTTTGTAATTTTCCGTAAAATTAAAAAACAAACGATATCTCGAAAACCTGACGTATAGGGGAAAAACGGACTGCATTTTCGGAATCAGCGAGGCCGTTTTACTATAAATTAGGTGCAAAATTCAAAAAAAACAGAAAAAAGTGTCAAAATTGTTCTCCCGTGAATTAATGCCATAAGCTGAAGTCTTGGTTACAGAAGTTTTCGTAGCATTAAAATGTAATCCAATTGGAAAAATTAAAAAAAAAAATAGTCACGTAAGTACCTGTCGATTTTGAGTTTTAAATTTTTTGCGTTGAAATAGGCATAGGTACTACGTACAGAGGGAATGGAGCACAGCAACTCATTTATGTGTTAAATTAAACTTCAAACGATGCCACGGAGTACACTTCTGATTTATAATATAAATACATACTAGGTACATATATGCCTGTGGATAGGGTTGATATTATAATACAAATTGAGCTCTGTCGTTCCCTATTTTTCTATTCGCATTGCCGATGTCATATCATTGGCAAGTTTTTGGATGAGTTTATTCGGACAGTAACCAATAACTAAACAAACCACTGACGTGATGATATCAAAAGAGCACGGTATCAAAGATTCAATTTCCAGGAGTTAACGCACGAATTGTATCTGTCAATTCGGTAGTAGACATTTATGTTGTAACATACATTTATTCCTGTGATGATGAAATAGACAACCCAACCACGTACATCCCGCACATGGAGATCTGAATTGAAGCATCTGAACACTATATGCATAAAAATGAATACTTTGTGTCAACTGCAAAGGATTATCGTCCAGATACACATACAATTTTGAGTAATAAGACAGTAGTAACATGATTCCATTTAACAAAACTTCACTGGATTTGCGTCCTCAAGGAGGGTCCTATTTGAAATGTCATTTTAAATGTTTAAAAATAAAAATAATATATAATCAATAGGATATAAAATCAAATATAAAATCAGTCAGATATCTATCGGTTCTTCTGTCTGTTAAAATATTATCGCCGTAACACCGATTTTTTTTTGAAAATTGGTGAGAATATAGAAAAATCTATAGATCGCTGGACAAATATTCGCATTGAAATTTGTCCACCTTGCAGTATCATAGTATCATTCTTGTGTCTCGTGACTAGCAGTACCAACGAATTAAAGCTAATCAATTTATCTACAGAGTAATCTGATGCGAGATAAATACTTTGTTCGATATACAATACCGAAATAAAGATTTTTAATCTTTGGATAAAATTTTCTAATTTTGAAGAGCTGTTTCTCGGAACATTTTTCACATATTGATATGATTTTTATAGCAGATTTTGGGAAATATATTCTTCAAAGTTGTACAGAACACTTTTCTCTAAGATTCATACTTTAAAAGCTTTTGAGATATCATTGCTTTTTTTGGCCGGTACTCTATATTTAAGCTAATTGACTTTTTCTATTTCCTGTAGAACTACTAATCCTACAGACGTTGCTTATGTATCAAATTAAAGATAATTGAATGACCTATTAGCTCCCGGAGAAGCTTTTTCTTAGGATGAGTACTTTCTTCAGTATTTTACAATATGCATCACCAAAGCGGACAATTTTCACTTTTCGGAAGGTATTTTCTTCAGAAAAACTTTATATATAATATAACTTTAGGAAGTTTAATACTCTTTTAAGAAGCAGTAGACGACTTTTCAACAGGACACATGTATTAGAAGTTATTAAAAGTTATTAAAGCTTGTTTAGTTATGGAAAATTTGTTCCCCTTTACTTTCCTTGTGTGACTAGTATTATACCCGTTATTTGATGAAATACATAACAAAAATGGTGAATTTTTGAAGGAACAAACATGCACTTGACTAGAACTTTCTTTCAAGTGAGATTATCTTGGAAACCAATTAATATACAGAAGTGTGACATGAACGTTTTTATGTATTATTTGCTCTGCAATTTTGCCTCAGTAAGTTATTTTTTAAGATTAATAGTTGCCGGGATAAAAGCGGAAAAAAAAACTAAAAAAAAATCTCCTGGGGTATAATTGGAAATATAAATGGTCACAACTTGCCACCTGTTCAAGGTACAGCAATAAATTTCATACTCATTTTGATGCAAATTTCATTATCTACAACTTTTCCTTTGACAACTATTTTCACCAATAAATGATAAAGACAACCTAAAGACAAGCTCAGAGCTCTGGGATGCTGGTGTCCTCCATCCCCCACTCACCCCTAAACTAATATCACATGAAAATTTGAAAAAGCTACTCCACACTCGTTTCGAAACCACCAAACTTACCGGAATTTCTAAAATCTTCATAAATTTCCTACAGCACTCTTTCAAGAACTTTAAGGTAAGTTCAGAACTCTAGGGTGCTTGCGTCCTCCAGATCCTACTCAACACTACAGTGACGTCACAACTATCAAAATAAAAAAAATTACTCCACACTCGATTTGAAACCGCCAAACTCACCGGAATTTTCAAAATCTTTATAAATCTCTACAGAACTCTTTAAAGTACTTAAAGCCAAGCTCAGAACTCTAGGTTGCTAGTGTCCTCCATCCCCTTCTCACGCCTAAAGCGACGTCACAATTATGCAAATTTAATAAATTTGCGACCGCCAAACTCACTGGAACTTCCAATATCTTCATAAATTTCTACAGCACTCCTTTAAAGGAACTAAAGACAAGCTCAGAACTCTGGGGTGCTCGTGTCCTTCATCCCCCACTCACCCTTACAGTGACGTCACAATTATGAAAATATGAAAAAATTACTCCACACTCGCCTTGAAACCAACAAACACCTGAATCTCCAAAATCTTCATAAATTCTGGGGTGCTGGTGTTCAGGAAAAAATTTAAAAAATGTTCGGATCAAGATTGTATTGTACATTCGTGTAGGGTCGAGTTATGAAGGATTTTTATGTCGTGATCCACTTTTTTCATAGAAATTTCAAAATTTTAAACTTGTCTGCCACGGTGTTAGCAACGAAGCTTTTGTCTGCCTTTTTGCATTTTGACTTGTGGGTGGGTTCCTAAAGAGTACTGAAATCAAGTATTTGCAAATGGCTTTATTTCTGTCAAATTTTTACCACCTTTGACGTTATCTGCCACCACTTTAGCAACACCCTAATTGTCTGCCTTACAATTTTTCGTTATAACTGGACCAGCAACTACAACCATACAAAACACGACCATTGCGACAAATTTTCTACCTGTTAGTAACACGCTCTGCTAGGCAGAAAAACTTTTTCTTGTATATCTAATCAAGTACTATTCGATGATATTAGAACTATTTGCATATGTCTTTACTTATGCGGTCGTTGACTCTAAGTCTACAAGCAGTTAGTCGCGAGTTCGATTGCCGACACCATCGACGTATTCTTAACCATATAGTGTGCATGAGCATTTTTTAACATTTCGTGAAATCCAGGAAATACGTGTGTCGTCTGAATCGGCCTGATGAGGCCAATGTACTGGAGTGTTTTTGATGGCGTTTTGCCCCTATGGTACTGACATGAGAACATTCTTGGATATGACGTGAAATCCTGGAAATACGGGTGCCGTCATCTGAATCGGCATGATGAAGTCAATTTACTGGAGTATTTTGGAAAGCATTTTGAGTCCTTAGGACAGGAAAAAAGGACTTTTTAGCAATGAATTACAGTCTTGGCAATATGAGTATCATATTAATCGGGGTGATTAGGTGAATGCTCTGGAGTGTGTAATGGACGGTTTGGTGGGCATCCGAAGATGCCCGTTGGGACGGAGCCTAAGGTAGCTTAATGACAGTGTAAGTCGGGCCGCGCCATCTGGCGACGAAAAAGGTCCTTAAACACGCTAAGCAACGGCCTATGCTTGCTGTAACTCAGTTCGAGAGACCTAGGCGGGAGTTTCGCGGCTCATTCCTGCTGTGCTTTACGTATTAAAAAAAATCATAGGCCTGGGAAAGACAATACAAGTAACGGAGGCAAAAATAGGGAATATAAAAAAATGGGGCAATAACGATGGAATGGTTGGCGAACGAGTCAGGTGCGCAAGCGCTTGCGTCGGGGTGTAATGGAACCCTCGGCCTCTGGTTTCGAACCCCCTACTCATCAGATGGTGCCTTCGACCTGGTTGTGGAAGCAGCACGACCAGACCATAATATGGTTTATTACAGGTGGTTCATTACAAGTGGTGATGGTGATGTTAAATAAAAATCGACAATGTTAATGTTAAGTCTATAGTTTTCGTAGTCGCTGAGATGACTGTTAGGAGGTCTGATGGCGTATCTTTCACCATCTTCATGGGCTAGAGGAGCAGGTGAAAAGCAAAATCTTCAAACATACGATTCAGCGTGCGGGCGGCTTTAGAAATATGTTCTACAAGTTACACTTTTCCCGCACGGTAGTCTTGGCGCGAATTTCATGTTTTGGTCATTGAGTCCTTCAAGTCCAGTTTTATCCAGATTACTGGTTCCATGTCCCACCAATTATATAAATATATGGGACTAGTCAAAAATCGACGTGGAATGAAACACTAGCGACTACATTAGCCTGCGCTCAAAGTGATTTTTTTTTCTTTCAAATGTTAACGAGCATTTGGAAATGAATTTAATTATGTCTGAATTTCAGTTGTATTCTCTATATCGGGATCCAGGGCGAGCTGTAGTTCAGTGCGTAGAGGCACTAATCTCATGTCTAACTACCGGTGTTTCGGGTTCGAATCCCGTCCACGACGTCGTTCATAGCCATAGACGTTTGTCTGGTCTTTCCCCGGTGGTGCGGGGCGTAATAATAAGCCACATCATCTCCCGACTTGTCGCAGGCATGTGTCTAAACAGGGGAACAGGAGGTGCATGCAGGCAACTGCATTCTTCTAAACTAGTTTATGTCAACGAAACGTCAACTGGGCCACATGGAACATTTGACGTGCTATGCCCCACAAGGTGTTAGGGCAGTTGAGTAGTAATACCGTCATCCGAAGGGGAGAGGCACAGTGCACAGTATATGCGAGGATACATATACACATACATATATACAGCGACATCAGAATACTGCTGAAAAAGCAGTTGTGAGTTCCTCAATATTTGAGAAATTTCTCCATCTCTGCAAATTCGTATACGCTCAAATACACGTGTACGAGTATATTGTAGAAACATGTATGCAGAACTTTTCTTTCTTGTTTTATTTCTTTTAGCAATGCCAACGGAGTTGACAACATTAAAAATTAAATTATGGTTGACTAAATTGTCAAGAATCATCCACAAAAAGTCCATGTTCTCGTATGTTGTGCAGACAGTACAACATACGACTAGTACTGACAGCGCCTTTCTGTTTGCTGTATCATGTTCATGAGTCTCCAACGTCATATAAAACTTTAATATGTTTCAAAGGACGTTTACGATGTCAATAACGCGAAATTTACGATGACAGTTGAATCGTGAAATATAAAGTAAAATATTCAGAATAATCTCTCTGTTCTACTATTGTGTAACATTCGAGGACCATAGGTACATTGAATGTGAGGCTAAATCGCCATTAACACCTGTTGAAAACGTAATTGTGCCCAGTCGGTAGCACAAAATCAAAAATTTATAAAGTTAGCAGGACAGTGTGATGAAAAATTGCGTCGAATGTAAACTACAACACATAAACTCAAAATAAAACAATACCCGAGTCCATAGCCTGGATACCCTAGACCTGTGCAGGCCTAGTAAAGTGGTGATACCAAACTACAAATTTGCAATAGTTAAATGCATTAAAAGAGTTCCTCATGTATGGTCAGTTTGAACCGTGAAAGTCTGGCCAATGAGGCGAGATTTTTGGGGGAGCTCTTTTTACAACAATATTACAATACTTTTTTACCACAATTAAATAACGGTCTCATTTGAAGTCATGTTATGTCATGCATGCACGCTCCACAACCGACCAGCTCTTTACGGTCGAACTGATACTCCAAAGGTGCTGGTAATACAACGTAGACGTATACCAAATCTTTGCCGACTTGAAGCAGGCATACGACAGTATCGATCGTGGAGTACTGTACAACATCATGCTGCAATTTGGGATACCTGCAAAATCAGCGCGACTGACAAAGATGATGATAAACAACTCCATCTAACAGGTGAGGATCCATAATAGTGGTTTCACTAACAGCGTACTTACTGATCTATTTTAAACACGCACTGGTCTGAAATAGGGCGATGGACTGGCACCAATGCTCTTCAACCTAGCACTGGAATACGCTATTCGGGCTATGAATATGGACAACAGCAATAGCTACTCATCAAGTCGACATAATCAGCAGCGTATGCCGACGACATTAATATCATGTCCCGAAGATTGGCCGATGCAGAAGAACTTCAGCATACACTCGATACCGCTGCAAAAGAAGTTGGACTACGTATCAACGAGGGTAAAACTAAAATAATGATGCAATCGACGGACACCTGCACAATCGAGCATCAATGTGGGGGACCTCAACATTGAGTTCGGCCACGACTTCATATACCTGGGCTCCAACTTGTCAACGGACGCTAACGAAATCAAGCGACGGATACAGTTAGCTAATAAGACTTTTTTCTTGGTTCTCCCCATAATGAAATCGAAGCATGTGCACAGAAACACGAAGCTCCGCGTGGAAAAAACCATTATACGGCCAGTGTTATGTTATGGCTGCGAAGCATGGACCCTAACTCAAGCCTCCGGAAACATGGTAGACACATTTGAGCGTAAGGTTCTGCGGCGAATTTTCGGGGCCATTTGCTATAGAGATGGATGGAGCATCCGGTACAACCATGAGTTGTATGAATTGTACGATGAGCTGGAAGTTTCGAAAATCGTCAAACTACAAAGACTTCAATGGGCAGGGCATGTACAACAAATGGACGATTATGCCAAGGAGAGTAATGAACGCGCGACCAGTCGACGGATCGAGACTGCGAGGACGACCGAAATCTTGTTGGGAGAGCTCAGTGTATGTGGACGCCGCGCAACTACTGGGCTTCCAAGATTAGAGGACGCGGTCACATGACCGAGATAATTGGAGGACAACGATCCAGGCGGCCATTTTAAAACGTGGCAATACTAACAGAGCAACATTCTTGCACTAACCTTCTATACAGATCAACAACAGCAGCTTAGATCAAATTGTTAGTGTAAGTGTGTGGTCTTAACCGGCTCTGCTCTGGATGACTTTTAAAAAAAAACGCGCCTATTGCTAACGTAACTTTTTCTTTGTTCGAACTATAGTATGTAGGTATTAGGAGATCACTAGAATTTTGCATTTCCACTCTCAATATAACCACCGTCCAGCAAACGTTTAAATATTGGAGTGGGGATTTGAAAATAGAATTACTATATTATTAAATTGATTGCTTCCCCTTTGAATATCGGGGTGCAGATTTGGTAGAATAATGGTAGTAAATTCAACAGCACAGACATATATATGTATGTACATAAAATATATACAGACTGTGTTGATACCTCCATTAAAAGAAATGTCAACTTTCTTATATTTTTCCCACCCTCCTGAAATTTCCACAATTTTAATCTTAGCGTACTCAATATTTACGCTCGTGATTTTAAATGGTTGCCGTCAAATTATATCAACCCAAAATTCTATGAAAACACTGATTGAATAATTTTTCATCCTTTTACACCTGAACAGATTTTTGCAGCTCATAACATAATGAACCTCTGAAGCGTGAAAATTGCCTTTTTATCTTCCTTCCTTTCAACAAGAAACACCCAAATCGAATTCAATTTAGATCCTAATTTGATTCGCAAGGATATGGACTTTGATACTTTTACGTATAGGGAAACACCTTTTCTTCATCACCTGAACGTTATGTTAATAATTTCTGTTATAGACATATTGATAAAAATGTTGAATAAATGAAATTTTCTAGTAACTCATCCGTTTTTAATCAGAATCAATAAATGTTAAATTTCAGATGAATTGTGGAATGAATTGATAGTCTGCATATTGAGAGGATCGTAAAAAAATGGTATACGGAGTTAGCGAGGATCAAATAAAGGAATTCGTTTTATATCGTTATTGGGAATGTTTGAAGCAGAATGAAACGGTTCACAATCTTACACTAAATGGTAAGTGGCAAGTTTTTAATATTGATAGGGCAACGCGGGAGTTTTAATTGGAAAAGTAGCTGTCGTAGTGTAAAGGTGTCAGTCGATTACATGCATTCAGAATTTATTCTTTACGATAGAAAAAGAATGTGTATAGCGCGCCCTATTTATGTGATTATGCTTGCATAAGGGACACATACTTATTAAAAGAAGCACAAAGCATTTCCACTTCAACATTAAAAAAATAAACAAATATTAACAAACAATCGAAGCAAATAACTTTTATACGAAATCTACCTATTGAAATAACCGGAACAAACTAAATTAAGACATTTCAAAGTCACGAAGTTGATTGATTTCACTAAGAAATTTATTTTTTTATTCGAACAGTTTTGATTTGGAAATTTATTCATTATCATTTCCTTATTTGGTTCATTTATTCATTTGTCTCGAAAATAATGCATACGAACCGGAAATACTACATAAAAGTGGGCCCAAAGTAAACTTTGACAAAGCACTTTGACAACCTACGTTGACGCTATTTTGAACGTGTCAACTACCTACCTATCCAAGGTAGTATTGTAAAATGTGAAGTTGGGCGGTGCTCAATTTCTCATAAATATCTGATAATAATAAAGTAGGAGAGACATTTTTCGAACCCTGAAAACTGAAATTAGTAGTCAATGAGTTCGTTCAAAAGGTTCGAATTCTACAAGGTTATTGATCGGTTCATTATTCAGTCGTTCATTTTGGGCCTTCCAAATGGCAAGAACTTCTTGGCTTGACTCTTTCCGAACTTTATACATAATATTTGTTGTTTTTTGGCTTGACCCTTCCAGGAGAATGGGCGCGTCAACATATCTTGTATTACTATGCATTGTTGAAGTTTCGATAGCATACTATATATGTATTTTTTGGATACTGCAGTGCTAGCATGCACTTCCTATCCGCGCCGTCTTGATTAAACAGTTTTGGTTCACGCCGGGGATTGAACCTCCGTTTCTCTAGATGTAGATGGTAGAGCGGTGACCGAGAGCAGACGGCCACTGAGGGCATCAAGTTTCGTGTGGTCATAAAATTTAATTTTTCCTTTGCAAACTGACGGTGCGAATATCAATCGTTGTCAGACAGAAAATACTCTGCCTAGTGAGCAGAAATTCATTAGGCGCATTTTTCTGTTTGGGTTAACAACAAACAATTACAACAATTAACCCGGTGAGCGCTACGGCTTAGTAGACCCACGCTTGATTATGTGAAGAGATGTCGAATCGGTATATTGCACTTGGGTAGTGTTTTTTGTTAGTATTTTCAAAACACTCTTAGACAAAAACACACCGCCTACTTAAAGGGTTAATGCAATCAGTTTCATCTATAGCTCGTTTAAAAGGGCATACTTCAGGATTTAATTTCTGATAAGGGCGAAGTTTCTGACACATATAGTTTTAGCACAATAATTTTTCAAAAACTGCCAAAAACGCCATTTTTGGGGGTTTCAACCCCTTTTTTCGAAAACTTGACGTGATGGAACATTGTGAACTCCGGATTCTTGTTGAGCGCAAAAATTACCTTCGGAAACACTTGGTCGCATTCATTCAACAGAGACAAAGTTTAGATTTGCAGGACTGTGTAATCCATATGAATATTAGAATCGTAGGCAAAAACTTTGATGAGTCTCTATTAAATCTAAATATTTTGAGATGCGAACTGGACGTGATTGATTGAACTGAAACATGGCTTTCTGACAGCGACAGAAGAGAGAGTTAGAAGAAAGTGAAAAATGAAACTGGAATTTAGAGGGCTACGCCCGCAATCCTAGGGTTTTGTAGCAAGCGCTTATTTTGGTAGATAAATATCGGCTCGTTGCTCTTCTTGATACCACTCGGATGGAAAAAAAAAAACATAATTAAAATGTCTTACCCACTTACATTTTACATGCCAATTCATATTACGTGATTGTAACGAAACTTAGAACATAATATTGCCTAAGGTGTTGGTTATCGTTGGCCATCAGTACTTTTGACCTTGAACGTGTTTAAGGCATGCAGAGGTGTGCTAACTGTAACTACAGAAATAAACTATTACTTACCTATTCTGAGAAGATATACAGATTCCATTATTTTCCATTTTATATGCTATTCGGAACCCACCTTCCTGTAAGTTTTCATAATTCTAACGGTCTCGAGATGCCAGGGGGGGGGGGGGGGCAAATTACGAACTAATATTTTTCTAAAATCGCAATAAAATAAAATTACGAAAATAGTAGGAAGTATACAAAAATTAGCTACAATTTATTAAATCCATGCTTAGAACAACAGGATTGGGACAAAGTTTATAAAACTTCCGACCTAAACGAAAGCATGACACTGTTTCTAGAAACCATTTCTGAACTTAAAAAAAAAGCAACAGTAGAAGTCGAGAACACAATTAGGCGAGAACAAACACCTACAAAAAACTGGTGCTTAACCCAGCAACTGAAAAGACAGCCTTTTAATACAGCTCTCTTAACTAAATGTAAAGCCTATAGAAATAAACTTAATGCGATAATACCAATCATTGGCGAATATCAAAGCGGTCGCTCCTGGTCAGCTCTTTACGGTCAAACTGATACTCCAGAAGTGCTGGAAATATATCGAAGACGAATATCAAATCTTTATCGACTTCAAGCAGGCATGCGACAGTATCTATCAATCGTGGTGTACTGTACAACATTATGCTGCAATTTGGTATACCGGCAAAATTAGTGCGACTGACAAAGATGACGATAACCAACTCCGTCTCACAGGTCAGGATCCATAATAGACTTACTGATCTATTTGAAATACGCACTGGTCGGAAACAGGGCGATGAACTGGCACCGACGCTCTTCAACCTAGCACTGGAATATGCTATTCGGGCTATGAATATGGACAACAGCAATACGCTACTCATCAAGTCGACACAATTAGCAGCGTACGCCGACGACATCAACATCATGTTCCGAAGATTGACTGACTCAAAAAGCCTTCTGCAAAACAAGTTCGACTACTTATCAATGAGGGTAAAACTAAAATAATGATCTCTCTCGCTCTCTCAATTGCCCTAACCCCTTGTGGGGCATAGCGCGTCAGCTGTTCCATGTGGCCCAGTTGAGGATTCATCGGCATAAACTGGTTTCGGAGAATGCAGTTGTCAGCATGCACCTCCTGCAAATTCATGGCCACGAACGTCATCGTGGACGGGATTCGAACCCGAAACGCCGCGCCGGTAGTCAAACTTGAGACTGATGCCTCAACACACTTCACTACCGGTCGCCCCGGTAATAAATAAATAATAATGATATAATCGACGACAAGGACACCTGCACAATCGAGCATCAATGTGGGGGACCTCAACACCGAGTTCGCGAACGACTTCATACATATATCTGGGTTGCAACTTGTCAACGAAACTGACGAAATCAAGCGACGGACACAGTTAGCCGATAAGACTTTTTCCACAGTTCTCCCCATAATGAAATCCAAGCATGTGCACAGAAACACGAAGCATCGCGCGTACAAAACTATCATACGACCAGTGCTATGCTATGGCTGCGAACCATGAGCTCAAGCCTGCAGAAACATGCTTGACACATTTGAACGTAAGGTTCGGCGGCGAATTTTTGGGGCTGTTTGCGATCGAGATGGATAACGCATTCGGTACAACCATGAGTTGTATAAACTATACGATGAACTGGAAGTTTTGAAAATAGTCAAACTACAACGACCTCAATGGGCAGGGCATGTACAACGAACGAACGATGCTCGCATGCCAAAGAGAGTAATGAATTCAAAACGAGTCGACAGAGCGAGACTGTGAAGACGGGGAGAGCTCAATATATGCGGACGCCGAGCAGCTACTGGGCTTCCAAAATTGGAGGACGCGGTCACATGACCGAGATAATTGGAAGACAACGATCCAGGCGGCCAAGGCCCGACGCCGGGCTGTCGCGCCAAAATGATGATGATACCTGAACGTATATGGCCAGCCTAGTGTGCGTTCGGAAGACGCTTGCCCTACCATTGCTCCTTCTGTTTTAAAATTACCCTTTAAATTTCAACAATCATCCTACCTGAAATTGTAATCGCGTAAACTATAAAACGAACGAACAAAATAAGCGAACAAATGCTCAACTTATTATCAACGTTAAATATCTTACGATTCATATGAAACAGCTAATTGCGCTTCTCATTTGTTAATAACAGGCACCCTAACTAACTATGCTAGTATCTACAGTTATTGAATCTATTGCTTGAAATTTAAATATTGCTGCTCAGAGAAAAATAAACAGGGATTATTCATTCTGACCCACATCAGCAGATTTTTGCTTCGCACCGTAATCAATTCAATCGTTCGCAAAATACAACCCCTAATTATTATCTTAATAAAAAAAAAAGAAAATCCCACACTCTCAATTTCATGCAGCAATGACAAAATGTAATTAATAATCCTAATAATGATATTCATCTTCCTCAAATCTGCTAAGTGAACATTTCCCCTAATACCTATAACCATAACATTTAGTTAAAAAAACTTTTACGAGTAATAATCGTATTCTCTCCATCTACCCTTCTTAGACAGCCTGGAGAGCACAGAAAAGAACGATGAGCCTTTTTGCCCAGTCATTTTTGATGCCCTACTCTGTTGGCCTCGGACACCAGCTGGCACAGTTGTTAAGCAACACTGTCCTGATTTCGTTGAAGGCTACAACAAGGACTTCTTCGCCCATAAAACGTAAGTAACGATTATCTGACATTATGGATGTGTGAACAATCTTTCATCACTTGATGAAAGATGCAGATCGATTGCTGGCTAGTATAATGTATAATTTGCAGATGTCTTCCGGATGGAACATGGTATCGACATCCTGAAACGCACATTCCCTGGACCAACTATACACGATGTGTGGACATGCAAGACCTCGAGGTAAATTGATACCAGTTCGGATATAGGCGCCCGATTATGAGAAACATCAGAAACTTTTCTAATAAATGTATAACAATTTTTTATGGTGTCATTAAAATCGGATGAGGTTGGGCTTTTGGAATGTTGAAAATTACATACTATTATGCTTGCTGATGTATGTTGAATATCAAGTTATAATATTGGGTCGTTGAAAAACACAAGAGTGACTTTTTATGATCAAGTTTAACGATACTAAAGTTACTAAGTGATATCTTCTTGTGCTAATTTGAGCTTGGGGTTAAGTTAGTATAGACTTTCTTGTTAAATCTTCTTTTAATTTTATTTCCTTTGGTGTAGAAAAAAGGACATTCTTGTTTAAAAACAAGATGGGTATCAAATGACTGAAGATGTTGAGGCGAATGCACTAGACTACTACTGAAGGCATTTTGAGTCCTTTGGTGTGCATAAAAGGACATTCTTGACGATGAAGTGTCATATAGGCAAAGTGGGTATCGTATAACCAGGGGTGTTGGTGCGAATGTACTACACTACTCTTGATGGTATTCTGGGTCCTTGGGACAGAAAATTAGTACATTTTTGCATTCGCCTGGTAGATATATCCTGAATCAGGGCGATAAAGACATTTTTCAAAGCAAATCATAGACAACTTGAAAACAAATGGATTAAAATTAAAATGTACTTCATGGGACTGGCCTAAAGTGCTGTCGAACATCGCTGTCTTTGTGTCATTTTTCTCTTTAATATTATTTTCTCCAAAATTTCTGTGATAGATTACGATTGTCAGAATAGGTTGGAAAGTTACATTTTGTTTATAATTTGTATTATATTTTACAATACTTCAACATATTCATGGTTATTTGCTTTATTTAGGAATAGGTTCTTCTGTTCTCGTGAGAAAAAAGATACAAGTCCAGTAATCACGTGCCAATTAGGACCGAATTCAGGAATTTGAATTTTTTTTCTCAGTTTTGGTTTATGTATTTTCGGGTGCTGAGTCCGGATTTCCACTTTGTCACCTCGAAAACTGTCAGAGAAAACTGCTCGAAAAATGCTCTTTTTTATTTGTTTGTCCATAACTCCGAAATTATTAACTTTTGAAGAAAAAGTCAAAGGATAGCCCATATCCCCACATGTTTTTTTCGTCAGATGAATGGTTTAGGCGCTAACAGGGGTTCAAGTTTAATATGTATAGATTTCAAAATCAGTGAAAAAAAAGTTGTTTGCTTGTAAATCGAAAGCCAATATTAAAAACTTCTCAAATAAAAACTTTTGAAAATTCAAATCTAAGTCTTTGATATTTATATACCGTTCGAAACCCAACACATTGAGGCAACTTTCTTAGAAATTAAAGACTTCTTGTTTCTAGTACCATTATAAAATTGCCATTTAATTTTTCCACGGAAAAAAAATTCAATTTCTTCAGAATTGAAATCGTTATATCTCTGCGCTTGTGGTGAATTTCGAAACCAACAAAGTTTTATTTTATATAATAGAATTTTATCTAGTTGCAGAATTTGTTATTAGATTTCGTCTCAATTTCCCACAGACTGGAAAATTTTAGTGTTAGTCGGCGAGTCTACATTTTTGACACAATTTACAAAAAATGCTTAGTCATAGTCGGCCACCGCATAGCGGATTTGGTTCTTAGTTTGTAATTGTGTTACGGTCGAGGCACATACCACTGTCGAAGAGTTTCTCTTCAGAGTACCATAAAGGCGGAGGTATGGGCTTAAAGACGTGGATATAAGCCATCTGCACTCATAGTAACACGTTTCTCATTGCAAAAACTTCTGAATAGCGAGCTGATTGGTTTCTTCAATTCCAAGTATGGGACGATTGAAGAGTTTCACCTCAGTCACTTACGTAAAAGTGCTATGTGAAATCCAGTTCATGTGTATTGCACACGCAATATACTAATAACATTATTCATCAAAATTCTCCACTATATTCTTGATCTTTCTTTTATTGCAGAACCGTACCACGCTCTTCAAAGTTGCAGCTGTCCCTTCGATGTCAACCAGTTCACTCGTCGCTCCCCAATTCTATCGCTCCTGTCGATTCAGCGACCAGTCCGGCCGACTGTCGCCCTACCATCCTCTCGCTCTTTCTCCCACTTGACCAGCCAGTCCGTCCGACTTTCGGTTTACCATCCTCTTGGTCCTTCTGTTGCTTCGCCAACCAGCCCGTCACTTCTTCTGCCGCTTCACCAACCAGTCCGTCCGACTGTTGCCCTCCAGCTATATCGCTTCTTCTGTCGCACATAAATCAATCACAAATTAAGAAGAAAAAATTAATCAAGCAGGACTTAAAACAAACCTTGTATTTTAGTTCTCCATTTTAATTTTTTGATTTTTCGTCATTCAAATTACAAAATTCACTAAATTGTCATATTTTCAATACGAGTATCTCTAAAACTATTACATTCCTTAAAAAATTACGTTCTGTGAGCAATCGTATATCATAAACCCAATAAATTTGTTCGTGCGATCAGTGACGTAATTTTTTTTTCGTACGATTGCCGTTCCGTTCATGGAACTTGTAATTCGACCCCTGCATTATACATACAGTCGGAGAAATATTGTTGGTTAATTTACTAATGAGCTTGACATCAAATGCCAATTATTTAGCGACACACTCGCCACATTTCTGTCAGTTCGTCGTGTGTACGAGTATAATATTACGTCTACCTGAATGTCTCTCCGATGATGTAATTTCAGGTTGTAACATCATGTTACAACGAGATCCTTTTTTTGGCAACATCGGATATTGCGGAAAAGCTTAACTCCTTAACAAACTATTTAAGATTATATTCGGAAGGTAGGACTTGTCTATAAGGCCTAGTATTGCGTTGCGCGGAACGAAATGCAACGAAAAGTGCACCATTGAAATCTATTTCGCTCCAGTGAAGTAAATTCCGGTGTCCGACACCAGTTGTCACTGTTATAGGCCAGATATAGCCTATCTTCATGCGGCAGCTATCAAACATTGCTCCTATCAGGATAAGCGCAAACACGTAGTATATTACAATAATATGGCAACTGTATTAATTTAGATATTACAAAAATAAAGGTTGGCCGTGTGCACGGCTTAAGACGCAGACCTCGACTGACTACGGAATTTGAATAGATGATGAAGTTCAAAGTGACGCTCCTTGTTAGCGATAAAAACACTACGGTGCTGAGTTACGAAAACTCAGGCGTTGACAGCTCATCGCTATATAGATGTTTGGTAGACGCCACAAACATATGTTGATTTTGACACTAAACATTTGGTTCATTACTCGACATTAGACATTTGAACTACATTATATTACATACAAATACCGTTTTCCGCCAACACAATACATCTAGGATTCGCAATCAGACGCATAGCTTGCCAAATATCAAAACATCAAACTATCTACTCTTGTTCGCAGTGTACTCAATTGCCCTAACCCCTTGTGGGGCATAGCGCGTCAGCTGTTCCATGTGGCCCAGTTGACGTTTCGTTGGCATAAACTGGTTTCAGAGAATGCCAACATGCACCTCCTGCACATCCATGGCCACGAACGTCGTCGTGGACGGGATTTGAACCCGAAACGCCGGTAGTCAAACATGAGACTGATGCCTCAACACCCTGCGCTACCGGTCTCAGTGTACTGCATCTTGTAAAGTTGCGAAATTGAATTCGCCACAAAACAGTGCCATCTATTGGATACTAAGAATGTCATCCTATTCCCCATATGAACAGAATACTATAAAGCGGAATGAAAAGCTTCCTCGACGAAACGAAAGTTCATTTTAAATGGGATTTGACATTTCGTTTGTTTCGCGGGCAACATAATACTAGGTATGAGACAAAATCCAGGCAATTTCACAAAATTACGTATTTCGCGAAAGGCATACGACATACATATATTGTCAACCTATACTTTACTGGATGTGACGCAAAAACCGCACTGACTCGTCACCCCATCCTACAGTTCTAAGTGTTTCGATTTTATTACAAACGGAAAGTTAATTTACATATAGTATAATATATGTACATACATATTTTTCTATACTTTAGGCGATGATTTTATCAGTCAATAGCAAGAAAAAGAATTTTCGAAGAAATAAAAAAAAAGGCTCTTTTCGTAAAGCCAAAACTTAAATTTTCTCCCGACCATAATATGTGTACACTGTCCCCATTATTTATATCAACAAAAAAATACCATGGGCAAATAACCGGGAAGAAACCAATTCCAGCAAGAGGACAATTATTCAGCCTACCAAAAAATTAGATTTAAATATAAGAGCCGTCATCATAGGTTCATTTTCGGCGTCACAACCGCCTTGGGTAAACAAGCGACCATATAAAAAAAAGGAAACATCCACTACTGTGACAAGTATTTCGTCCTTGTCAAATATTTACAAAATCCACAAAACCTATTAAAGATTCGAAACGAATACATACTTAAAGTGAAGGAAAACCCGGAGTCCGAAGCTTATATACCCTAGACTTGTACAAACCTAGTGGTGATACCATAAGTACCAATTGGCAACGACCATTTGCATTAAAAGTGAGTTTCTAATTTGACCAGTTTACAGGGGAGGTTGGCACTCATTCAAGAGGATGTTGACCATCCTCAAAATCAATTAACTAACCCATTCTACAAATATTTGTCGAGTTTTTCAAGTCATTAGCTTCATTTTATCGAAAGTTATCGCTTAGTTGAAGTTTCATTTGTAAGGGAGGTATGGGTTCCTTGGGTCAGATCTTGCCCATCATTGCCACCAACCAATTAGATCATGCTATGAACATTTAAACAAAATTTCAAATCTCTAGCTTCATCCTATCGAAAGTTATCACTTATTTAAAGTTTCTTTTGTAGGGAAAGTAAGGGTTTTGTTGGTTGGTTCAAAAGTTATAGACAAAAAATCTGAAAAGTAGGGTAGTACGAGGCTCTTTGTAAGAAAATTACCGTTAGTTTTCAACTGGTCGATTTTTTTTTTCAGGATAGTATAAGATTACCCTCACGAGCCATCTGCCAAAGCTAGAGCTTTTCATGTTTATTTCATAGTTATTGATACATTTAAATATTTTACATATGTAGGGGAGGTAGGCGTTCTCTTGGCCTGATCATACCCATTTTCAATACTAACTAGATCATACTGCCAACATTTGGCCAAAATTTCAAGGCTCTAGCTTCATTCTATCGAAAGTTATCGTGCGAACGGACAGACAGACGGACAGACAGACAGACATGGCTAAATCGAATCAGGAGGTGACCCTGATCATTTATATATACATTGCTATACCTCCGGAGCCTCCTTTAAGGTGTTACATATTTTCGTCGTGACAAAAACAATATACCCTATACTATAAGTCTAGGGTATAAAAATGGGTGAGGAGAGAAATGAGTAAAGAATGGAGGCTTTGCTTACCAAATTCGAATTATGTTTTACTTACGACATTTGCGGCATAAAATATTTAGATTTGTTAAGACCTTCCTCTATTTGATATTTGCCTTCATTTTTTTTTTGCAGTTTCGCCAGGTCGTCAATGAATTGTATGTGAAGGGTTACATCGTATCCTTGATAACATTGATTATATCCCTAGGGATATTCATTGGATTCAAGTAAGTCAGGAGACGTATATCCTCTATCCATATACGCAGTTTTCAGTTTTCTGATTGCTTTTTTTTTTTATTAGATCACTTCGATGCACCCGCATAAGGATACACATTCATCTGTTCGCTTCACTTGCTCTGAATTGCATCGTATGGATACTGTGGTATAAGCTAATAGTAGAAGTTCCAGAAAATACACGGGATAATCCGGTGAGTTTTCAAACCATTCCCATTGGAATTAAACGAATGTCTTTTCTTATCTAAATTGCATGAACAGATTCTCGGAATTCGAAATGGAAAAGGCATTCTAAATACGAGTACTGTACATGCCAACCGAGATTACGTATAAAATGAAATCGTGCAGAAAATAAATAAACAAAACGGATTATAAAGCGGCGTAAATAAAACTCTGCAACTACAGATTTTTCTTTTTTTTCCTTTTGCGTATTTTGTGTCTAAACAGAAAATGCTTGCCAAAATTCAAAATCTCATTGAACTCGAAATTCAAGCCATAATCGAATTTGACGCTTGTTGATGTCTAAACACCCTTATAATCCGAACTTTTCGGAGTCAAATTTTGATTGGTCTTGTATTGTCACTGTTAAATAGCAACAAAGAAATCATTTTTGAATGTTGCCAGCCGCCGGGGTGTTTATGCTAAACTTTTGCAATTCAATTGTCGATGTGTGAAATTAAATTGAATACATGAAAATTGAGTTTTTCGTCGAGCTTGACTTTTAAAATGACGCCAGGCTCGCGATGGCTCGGCTCATCAGTGTATGATCTCGAAATTTGGATCAGGATCATTTGGATCGGATCCATTTTAACCCGCGTCCTAATGGACGCATTTGTGTGTCCACCTTTAGATAAACGCATCCTAAGAGCAGTTTATCTTGGAGCAGCGTGTTTATTCACTTTTTTATTCCGACCAAAGATAAGAGCTGCTCCCATCGCGCTAAAGCTTATTACAGACGATTGGCGACTCACAGATTCATAGATGAGTCTAACTCATCGCCTCGTGGTTTTAAAATTGGTTCAAATGGGTGCCGTCAGACAGTGAATTGAAGAGTCGGAATCACCGTCTGAAAGCGTTTATGTTGTAGTGTGTGATGAAATTTTTACGATTTCAGCGTAGTTGTCGAACAATTGCGATTTCGATCAAATATCTAGATAGGACCAACCAACAGAGTACCCATTTGGGGCAAATAGCTCAGTTGACCGTGTTACTCAGTGATCAGTCATCACATACCTCCAAGTACACCGTCAAAATCTAGTACAGTCGAGTACGGATAAGTGCAAAACACAAAGCAAACACAAGCAATTCGCAACGGATGAGTGCAATGGTTATTGGTAGGTCAGTAAAATTAAGTCAATTCTTGGGTCTTAGAGGAAATACAAGGCCCAAGAATTGACTTAATTTTACTGACCTGCCAAAAACCATTGAACTCATCTGTTACGATTTGCTTGTGTTTATGATGGGCCTGCCATACATTTCCATTTCACTCAAGCGTGTTTTGCACCTAAGCGTTTTGCACTTATCCATACTCGACTGTAAACTGTAACTCAAGACCTTTTACTATTAATTGGACTGTTGCGCCAGTTATTATTATTTTTAATACAGGTTATCAATAATAGAGGCACACCGATTGGTTCTATTTATCACGCACAAAAGACCTTTAACCAAAAGTTGAGCAGGGTACACTCTAAGATAACCAAGCAATATACGGCATCTCCAACACTACAAATCAACCGCGAATACTATGGTCACCAGATAAATGAGAAATTAAACGACTAACAGCGGTCAGTATAAATATGACTTCAAAATTGCAAATAAACTCAACGAAATTCAAGTTTGTTACTTGTCTTATGACATTACGTTAAAAAAAATATAAAATATTTTTACATATTTAAACAATCTTTTAATATAAAATAAGTCAAATTAGCAAATAACTTCACCTATGTAGTGAATAAGGAACTTATACGAGCAATTTCAACAATTTTCATAAAACTTTTACACAGCAATTTATACAGCAAAATTCGATTAAAGACGGTTTTTATAAAGGAATAAATGATCGACGACGGCATAAAAAGGGTTCTAACGCTTAATCAATAATGAGTCTAGCCTCCAAACTTATTTATTACTTAAAAATTCGAATTCGCATTGAATCAACATACCGCCTAACCTCCTCTTCTCCTTTACTCGAAACCACTCGCCCACAGTTCGTATATGGCAGCGTTGTCCTGTTGAAAATGTTCATCTAAGTCGGGATAATGCTCTGAAAACTTCATCCAAGAGAGCTATGTAGTTTTAAGAGTTCGGGAATTTTGCATACGGATCCTGTGGCAGTCCAAACCATTAAAGGTTTGCGTCCAAAATTGTGCTTCTTAGAAAACTGTTCAAGCCTCTTGATATCATGCCCATTAAGACAAATTTGTTTTGTTTATCATCCGAAAACTCGACATTTTTCCATTCCTCAGTCCATGACATTTGTCCTTTGGCAGAGTGGTATGAAAGGGCAAGGAGCAAAAAAAAAAGCTCAGTGCGTAGATAGGTTTGTTTTTTTTTTTCTCTTTTTTTTTCAATTTTTCAAATTTTCGGGGCCCGAGAAAAACACGGGCCCGGGGTGTTTCGCCCCTTCCACCCCCCCCCCCCCCCCCCCTCTCGACGGCCCTGTTTGTCCGTCTGTCCATCTGGTTCTATGCAAACCAGTCCCTCAGTTTTAAAGCTATCGAGCAAAAATTTTGTACTTCTACTTTTGTACTGCCTTCTTTCTATTGTACGCTGTAAATATATCGGAACCAAGGGAATCGAATCACTACCTCATATAGCTGCCATAGGAAAGACCGGTCCAAAAATTCACCTTTGTGAGAAAAAATTTTTTATTTCTAAATATATATTTTTCAAATTCCACATCAATCAATAGTATCTTTAGTCAAATCACACTCCTGAATTTGAAATTGGTCTACTCTATCATATAGATGTCATAGGAACGACCGTTCCAAAGCAAGTTCTTGTTAGAATTTTTTTTTTATTTCTAAAGATATCTTTACCAAATTTCATATTATTCAATTATATTGACTGCCAAACCACGTTTCTCCAAATTTGGTTGAAATCGCCCCACAATTTCATAAATCTCCCATAGGAACAGTGAGATCGGAACAAGTTTTACTACTAATTTCAAAGTGGCAAATGCACCATAAGTCACAACGAAAGTATGATACCCTTTACGCGAAGTTGTTTGTGTAATGGGTGTAAGTTAACCCGGATAACCCCCAATTAACCTACACCGCAGTACAAAAAAACACGCCTACAGTGTACCGGAAAGGTGCAATTGTTATCATTAGCGAAGAAGTGTTCGATGGCTACGCAGACATCGCCGATAGCACTAAACGTGCTGGACAAAAATGGCGATGTGCCTGCAAATCTTCAGTTGACTTTACTCTTTAGTGAATACATGACTGTGACCGTTCAGCAAGAGCACTTACTTTCCTTGATAATGAAAAACAAAATAAGTTAAGGTTTGTTAATATGATTTCTGAAAAATTACCGGCGAGGGTAGTCCGGATGGCGCAACGGTTAGCACGTTCGCCTTCAACGCACTGGGCCCCGGTTCGATTCCGGGAATTTACGTGTCGGACTATGAGCCCACTCAGCTGTTAAATGAGTACCCATTATGGGGTAAATAACTCGGTTGAGCGTGTTGCTGATCACATACCTCTGCACAAAAAACCGTCACGATCTAGAAAATGAGATGATGCTAACTCATCTCGAGGCCGTGGTTCAAATTGGACTGTTGCGCCAGTTATTTATTTTATTTTACCGGCGAGGGTATTTACGTAAGAATAGTCGATTCTGATGCGAATACTTCTATTGTACAATGCGGAATTGACAAAGTAGCATCCGAAGTCAATGTGGCGATCATAAATGAAGACATTGATTTGTTAGTATTGTTGACAGCACTAGCTCCACCTCAAACCAATATATACTTCGTTAAACCAAGGAGGGGGAAAGTCGTGACAAAAACATATTCCTCATTGGAAGTTCAAAAACTGACAATCTCAAAAAGTATTCTACTTATTCATGCGTTTAGTGGGGCAAGGAGTTGATTTTCAAATTGCTTAGAAAAGATAGTAACCTCAAAACCATTATAAATATATTTTATAGTCCCCCATCAACACCAGAGGCGGTGTCACAAGCTGGCGAGCGTTGACGATCCGTCTACTTTATTTTATTCTCAGACTGTTTTGTTGTAGGATTGGTAGGTAGTTGCAGAGATATAAACGAAAACTTAGAAAAAGAAAAACTTTCCAAACAAATTTCAAGCTCCCCATCTCTCTCTTCAATAGTTTACCTCCCAAGTTCGGGAATTAATGATATAAAGTACTTCAGGTACCAGCCAATTATCATGCCGAGTTTCAGAACTTTGCGATGCATTTCACTCTTAATTTTAATGACTAATCTGTAAAAAAATTGTTGCTAAATTTCTTTATATTGGCCACCTTGTATCTGTATCTTTTGAAGCGTTTTTTGATTTTGACTTTTTTATATATTAGAAAGTTGTGTCTGATTTTTTTTTTTTTTTGTTTTTACAACCTTTACCGATGAGAGTGATAATTATAGAGATATTAAAAAAACACACAACAAAACTCCCCTTTAAACACTCCCCCCTCCCATATATACTATGAAATCCAAAATTTTGTACTAAGTTTGTTGGCTTTATATTAATGGGCAGTAGTCTTTAGAAACGACTTCATAAAAACCGTTCATTACATTAAAAAACAAAAAACATGGCTTAAATGTAACCCAAAACAAAATTGATCTTTGGAGGAAAAGGAGGGTTAAGAGTAAAGCTTAGTGTTTGAAGATAAGACGGTATATCATTAATATATATTAGTACTCGTATGTACAATATATGAAAATCTTTTCCACATTTTTCCGAAGTGAAATCCCATTTATTTGATAATTTTTCTTCCACAGACATGGTGCATCGCCTTGCATCTGATTCTGCACTACTTAATGCTGGCAAATTATTTCTGGATGTTTTGTGAAGGTCTGCATTTGCATCTCGTGCTCGTTGTGGTAAGTTTGGTGTTGAAGAAATATCAACGTAATATCGAAATTGTATACGTACACATTTAAGTCTGTGAAGTTTTTTGTGAAGGTCTCGTTTGCTTGCATTAATTTTAAGGGGAAGTTCTAGTCAACAGCAACATCCACTTATGCACGATAATAAAGGTCGCCACACATGGAAGTTCAGTCGTTGTTGTGCGCGAATCATCAATAGACCGGTGGAAATGAGGAGAATATTTTTTCTGCACCGTTCTTTGAAATTGAGGGTTCGATGGAAGTTCGGTCATGGCTACCCGTACTCGTATGTATTGTATATCGAACTCAGTATGTTTCTGCATTTGATAGTAGCGAACTATTTCTTTTTAATAGTTCATTAACAACATGTAATAGAGATTATTCAATTCATCCAAAAATATGAATGTACTACATATACCGCTATTTGAGCTTTTGTCGTTTAGAAACACTTTTAGATTCCTAAAAGTTCAACTACTATGCCTGCTACAGACAATGGCCTAGCGCTTAAGTGACCATGATGGCCGCCATCATACACCAAATGTCAATTCAAATGTTCTTTGTCCAAACAATGGTCTTCGATGGGCCAGTCAAGAAATAGCATAGTGGGCCATTGAGATTGACAGTTATTGGCCACCAAGTTCTTATTGATCTTGCCTTGGATGTCGAGGACACCATGCCGAAACCAAGGTCTTTCACATTTACTTGAAAGAAAGTCACTAGCTCGTACTAGTCAGCCTAATGTAAAGTTCAGTTATAGACTGTAAATTTCCCTAACCTTTGTTTGATAGGATTACATTTTGACAGGCCTACCTATTTGCACAATCAATTGGTAGAATTAAAGTGAAACTACTTGTTTCCTTTTCTTCTTCAGCTTAAAAACACCAAGCCACACGTCGGATAAACCAAATTTTTTCGCAAATCTTCCACATCAAAGGGACCGCACAACAATCGTCTGGGTTGTTTGTAGCAGCCAGCAACAACTTTAAATAGCTGATTTTCAATTGACTGATACGTCATGGGCCGTTGCGTGTTGAAAAATGGCTCTCAGAGCCATTTGTGGCAATCCGATGGCCATCGCTGCGTCGGTTACGCGCCATTGGCCACTAAACGCCATTTGCCCATCCACAGAATGGCGATGGCTTCAAATGTCCAGGGATGGGCCATTGTCTATAGGAGGCATTAAAATATTTACAGTTAGATTGTTGACAAAAGATGTATTTTCTCATTTATCCTAGGTCCTAGCCTTTGAGCAGAGAAAACATGCTGGGTACATTTTCCAACGACAAACAAAGCCATCAAAAATAACGCCACTATGCTTCAGGGATAAATTTCAGGTTGAATTAAGGGAAAATGGTTGTTTTTCTAAGGCACTTCACATTTCACAACACGTAAAATGTACATACTGCATACTCGTACATATTGTATACAGAACAATTCTATAGATAGATCTTGTGTATGCATTAAAGCTTTCTATTGAAAAGCAGTCCTGTATAAAGGAACTGCGACATTTTTAATGCTAGTTGCAAGAATTAACTTATTTTAGCAAGTGTCGCAGTGTAGTATGGCAATATGAAAAGCACAGGACATACATATGACGTATAAAGCGGAACAGAGAACTATTTCTGTATAAGAATTTATATAGATTGAGGCATTCTGAAACATTTATTTTAACTCCTTAAGCAATAATTGAGCTAATGAACTTTGTAAACTGGCAGAAGACTGTTGCGTCTCCACAGTTATTACGAGTACTAATCCTTTGCTGATGTTGCATCAAAGTTTCTATTGATATTATGGTGTACATAACCTGGTGGATAAAGGAAAACAATTTCAGTGGATTAACTAACAACTGCTCAGAAAGCTGATTTCCTCCTTCGGATTACTAAAAAAATATCAAGATGAATACAAGCCGCATCCTGCTTAAACTGAACTGTAAAATGTTTTAAAATATAAAACCATTGTCTTGTCAGAAAATAAAAAAGAAAAAAAAAATAATAAAATTAAATTAACTGAACTTAATGAAAATTTCTACGTCCAAAAAAAATGCAACACAATTAATTGTTGGTAAATGTTTTCTACTTCGATGTTGTAAGGCGGTTCTGTAATCAATTTACTTGCTCAAGGAACAATAATCTTGTCAATTTTCACTTGAAGCAGTATCATCCCTTCTACCACCTATCAGTTACCTGGGAGATACTACAGAATATTGAAACGTCAATTTGTCTATGTACTTTTGGAGTAACGGTCACAAATGGATTATGTACGTTGAAACGATTTTTTTTTTTGTGTTCTCTAGAATCATGTCTTTATCTCAATTAATGTTCATTAACCGGGTTTTTTGAACAATCATTCAGAGCAGAGCAGGTTAGCCGCACACAATTACACTAACAATTTGATCTGAGCTGCTTTGGATAAAAGCTTATTCCAAGAAAAATGCCCCGTTAGTATTGAAATGCAGGCGGCGCAGGTGTCGAAGCGTTCGGGCCGTTTACAGTTTGGAAAGCACATAAAATGCATTTGCTGTCAATAAAATCTTCGTTTTGTGTAATTACATGCAAAACTAAACATTCAAAATGATTTTGCTGACTAAAGGAAATTTGTCCGATTGTATCTGTACTAGGAATTTAAGTTTACTCTAGAAATTTGAGTTGCCGTTTAAATGCTAACTAAACCAAGACACACTCCCAGCAAAGACATGCCCCATTTTCGTGCCCGCTACTCTAATCTGCTCTCGATCATTTTTTTGCCGCTTATCCTTGCCTACTCTGCTCTGTTGAAAACGCAGCTATTGTACCCAAAATAACAGCAATGTACACAAGTCAAAAAGGTGTTGTTAGAAGGGGAGGTGGAAAAAAATCGGATTTCAAAATAAACTAGACTATTATCAAGACTACTCCTATGCGAGGCTTGGGGCAACTTCCATATCTGAGGCATCAAATTTTAATGATGGGTTTCAATCGAATTTGGTCTGAAATGGACGAATCTGAAGTCCTTTTCCGCGAATTCATAACCGTTTAGGAGATATTTACCTTTAAAGTTGGAACTTTTGTCTGAGAAAATCAAGTGCTAGAATTGTATATAGAATAAATTTCCGCTTTAGATAGTCAAAAACCTACTATGATACATCATCATTTAATTTTTCATATTTTCAGGCCACTTGTATTTTACATTTAGCGTGAATAAGCCGCCCATAAAATTTGGCGCCTCAGATATGGAAGTCTTGCCCGAGGCTTGGTTGATGTTTCGTTAGCGCATAAAAAGGAAACATGAATATGGTTTTGGGCTGAATATATGAAATTTTCTAGTATGTCTACATTGCTTGTTTCAAATGTGCGAAAACGAAGTACTTACTCCATGTGCTGCGGCTAGATTTTTTTCAGTAAACAAAAATAATTAAGCGACTAAATAAATAAATAAATTAATTGCAAGTTAAAAGCATACCTTATAATGCGGAAATATATATGAATACATGTAAATGATCTGCTGATTCGATTTAACCATGTATGACGTCCGTTGAGCTGTTACCCCCACAATGAAAAATCGAGATGTGACATATCGCATAATTAGGTGCTTTATTAGGTACTCCACTCAAAAATTTAGTCTTCTAGCCGAATCGTCGCAATTGGTTATTTTATATGGGGCCTTAATGAACGTTCAAGTATGTCTTTATGTCTGCCTGTCGGTTATCACGATAACTGCCAGTGGGATGAAGCTAGCGACTTGAAATATTGGTCAAATGTTGCTAGTTGTTTGATCCGAGCTACAGATGTAAAACAATTTAATGTATCCTGATTGAATAAACGTGAAAGAGATGGTAGATGACTGTAAAGGGCTACATTAAACTCTCTTGTAAAAAATGGATCGATCAGTTGGAAACCAAGGGTACTTTCATGATTTTGCCTTTAACTCTTGAAAAAAAAGTTGAGTTAGAGGGCTGATTTTCAGCATGCGAGCTTCAAGCGACTTTAATTGTAGTAAAAGGAACTCGCTATATTCAAAACAAAACCTACTTTCCTATTCGTAGTCTAATACACAAGGTAAATATTGAAAATTTTCTAGATAATCAAGCTGAAATTTTCAACCCACAATTTGTTAAATAAAACCCAATAATATTGTTTGTGTCATTATAAGTATAGTATAGAGCATTTTCGCTTCGCTCCGCACCGGGGTTTCCAATTATATATGCACTTTGTTTTAATTTCTACGGTCAATTTACTCAGATCTGTCATATCAAATGAATCATCATTGGGGCGATCGGTAGCGCAGTGTGTTGAGGCATCATTCTTGTGTTTGACTACCGGCGTTTCGGGTTCGAATCCCGTCCACGACGACGTTCGTGGCCATGGATGTGCAGGAGGTGCATGCTGGCAACTGCATTCTCCGAAACCAGTTTATGCCGACGAAACGTCAACTGGGCCACATGGAACAGTTGACGCGCTATGCCCCACAAGGGGTTAGGGTTACTAAAGCGGCCGAAAAGATACTGGTGTAGTTCGATATTATAGATTCGCAGCGCGTGGACCTGTTCCGCACGGCCAAAGAGGATTAATATTCTACAAGAGCGATCACTCCATATAACTTTCGCCTCTGACAGAAGATTTGTATGTCTTGACAAATTGTATAGACTACACAAGAAAGCTCACTCCATACAACTTTAGCCTCCACCGGTAGATTAGTATGTATTGATTCTCTTGTGTGTCTATACTGTGTAGTCTATACTATTTGTCAATACATACAAATCTACTGGCAGAGGGGAAAGTTCTATGGAGTGATCGCTGTTGTAGAATAACAATCCTCTTTGGTACAGCTCTCATAGAGCTTTTAATTTAGATATTTTCGAGACGCTAGCTCTCTGAGCTTTCAGAATATGTATAAGGACCAATGTTAAGTCAAAGTTGAAATTTTTGTATAGGAAAATCCAGTGCTAAAATTGTATAAAGAATAAATTTCCGCTTTTGGGAGTTGCAAGTCTACATACATCATCATTTACTTTTTTTAAATTTTAGATTTAGCGTGAATGAGCTGTCGATAAAATTGAGTGCCTCAGATATTGAACTCGTGCCATAGTTAAAGTATAAAACGTCATCTCGCCAAAAAGTTACTTTGACCTGTTTTTGCTTGGTTTCTGGGTTGCAAGTATTTAATTGCGTATCTCAGTCATCAGGTTTTTTTTTACTTAAGCTAAAATCCAAATAGAGAATGATAGTTTAAATATTTAGAAGAGTATCGAAACTATGGTACTTCTCAAGCTGATTCCCCCACTAACGTATACTCATAATTTTGAAATTTGTAATGAACTTTCAACTTTGAATTCTTGTACTTTTTAGGAATTCATATTTACAATTTTCTATTCTCAACTGTATAGGTATTTGTTAAGGATAATGTGGTTATGAAGTGCTTCATGGTGCTTGGATGGATATCGCCATTACTCTTCGTTGCCATTTATGGTGTAGCTAGAGCCTATCATCCAACAGATGCCACACAGTAAGTATAAATCGATCATATGTCATTTATCATATAACATATCATGTGGGATATACGAGTATATTCAGCAGTTCAACATGTACTTGGTAAAATAATTAGCAACAAATGTTAGCCATTTATTTACGTAGTGTTTGCATTAGCTGACACTTAATTAGACGTGTATGATCCGAAATCCATAATCCATTGAAATCGAATCAACTACACGTATAATGGTTTTGTACACGCAGAGCTTCGTTTTTCTGTGCACATGATTCGATTTCATTATGGGGAGCACCGAGAAAAAGGTCTTATTTGTTTTTCAATATTTTCATATTGACCACTTATGCTTAGTTAATAGCTGTAGCTGCATTTCACCTCCGATAATGGTCATTTTACTTTATTTGAAAAAAAGTATTATTATATTAACTGAAAAGTGTATGTTACAAACTTAACTCAGCACACTCAATTTCGGGAAGATTCCTACTTGACCGAGCAACGCATAGTGGTTCGCGTCATTGACCAGGGTTTTCATTGAGATGATTTCGCACTCTCCTTGCGTGAGCTCCGCTCGCTATGCAACCTCCGCGGCTTAAGGGGTTGCAATCCTCATGCGGGAATTTCATTGCCGGTAGAAGCAAAACAGCGGCGGCAGCAGCACCGTCTGTGTCTTGGGTAAGTGTGCTTTCTTAAGCCTCGATTCCATTGAGTGAGTTTACTAGCTGCACGCCGGCGAATTTACTAGCTGCAAGTAAAATTGCCCGATGTATTCATTTTCAGGAGTCAATTACATCGGGCGAGTTTACTAGCAGCTAGAAAAATTGCCGGTTTTTAGCTTGTAAACTCGTTATATGGAATCGAGGCTTTACAACTATCTCACATCTAGGAAATTTTCGTACAAAACTAATACTTTTTGTTCAGAAAATTTTCCAGGTGCAATTTAGGTGTAAAAAATCACATTTACCCACGACACAGACGATGTTGCTGCTACTTTTTTCTGCCGGCAATGAAATTCCCGCATCAGTATGCCGCCATAGAACGTTCGCTTTGCTCGCTCTATACGCTACAGCAGTAAAACAACGATTAGCCGGGTCGCGAACCACGATGCTTCGCCCAGTGAAATAGGAATATGTATACCTACGCACTAGTGATGTGTAACACAGTAACGAGTCGCTCTTTTTGAACGACTCATCAGGATGAGCGAAAGATTCGGCACAACGACATAGCCTTCGAGTCGTTCAATTTAAGAATGACTCACTGTAAAATTAATTCCCAAACTAGCCCATCGCATAAATATTACCCAACGCATAACCAATCCACGCTCATTTCTCAATACAAATAATGTACTACAATACATTCATTCACTCACATCTCATCCCATTATCTATCTAAAAGCAAAACCACAATCATTTATCTACCAATCCACGCTCATTTTTCAATACATATAATGTACTACAACACATTCATTCACTCATATCCCATCCCAGTATCTATCTAAAAGCAAAACCACCATCATTTATCTACCAAAGCAATCCCATCTAAATCCATTCATATTCATCTCTATGCAGTATGCAATGCACGCATTGTGTATACTTCTATTATAAATATATACGCAACAACCCATGCTGACTGCAAATGCAAACATATCAAAAATAATTTACTTACGTCGCGTTCCACCGCATAGCCAAGTTTCTCCAAATACAGAAAACAATCCCATCATTCTAAAACAAAAGTATTCGTCTTACGTATCATCATCTCAAGCTCAACTTTAGATGAAACCAAACAAAAACCCATAGCTTCCACTTGCACTACAGCTACAGTGTAAAGCAGCGTTCTGACGGGGCCAATACATGACATCGTGGCACGCTTTCGATCTCATGCTTGTAGCGAGCGTGGACTGGAAAGTGAACTGCTTTTGCCTTGGGTTGTGGACCGTTCACACGACCACTATTTAGTTTATCCCATAAATCATTCTGTTTCAAGCAATTACACCACTACTATACCCTAGTTTTAAATAAACTGTTTTGTGGCCATAACTTCTAAAATATAAGGAATTTCGCATTTTTGACACCATTTTGACCCCCCTTTAGATCCGCCATCCGGGCTGAGGAGCATCCATCCCCACTATTTGGATGCTCCTCAGCCCTCTCCCTCCCTATCCCTCTCCCTTCTCTATGTAAAATTCGTTCAAAAAGAGCGATACAAAATCGTACAAGTTTACAAGTTTACAAGTTTCTTTATTACAAAATCGTACCGCACAATAAGATTCGTTCATAAAGAGCGACACGTTCAAAAAGAGTCAATTGACTCTTTTCGAACGAATCTTTTTGTGCGGTTCGATTTTGTATCGCTCTTTTTGAACGACTCTTTTTGTGCGGTTCGATTTTGTATCGCTCTTTTTGAACGAATCTTTTTGTGCGAGTTGATTTTGTATGCCCGCCCCAGATTGGCTGCCCCGTTTTCATGAGAAATAGTGGTCCTATCGGGCTTGCTCGAACTAAAGGGTATTGGGGGGTCGTTAAGTCCGAATCTGGGGTCAAAAAAGAGAAAAGAAATTGGGGTCGCCCATCCTAGGCTGGCAGCCTCGTTTTCATGGGAAATAGTGGTCCGATCGGGTTGGCTCGAACTAAAGGGTATTGGGGGGTCGCTAAGTCCGAATCTGGGGTCAAAAAAGAGAAAAAAAATTGGGGTCGCCCATCCCAGGCTGGCAGCCCCCTTTTCATGGGAAATAGTGGTCCGATCGGGTTGGCTCGAACTAAAGGGTATTGAGGGGTCGCTAAGTCCGAATCTGGGGTCAAAAAAGAGAAAAAAAAAATTGGAGTCGCCCATCCCAGGCTGGCAGCCCCCTTTTCATGGGAAATAGTGGTCCGATCGGGTTGGCTCGAACTAAAGGGTATTGAGGGGTCGCTAAGTCCGAATCTGGGGTCAAAAAAGAGAAAAAAAAATTGGGGTCGCCCATCCCAGGCTGGCAGCCCCCTTTTCATGGGAAATAGTGGTCCGACCGGGCTGGCTCGAACTAAAGGGCATTGGGGGGTCGCCAACTCCGAATATGGGGTAAAAAAAGAGAAAAAAAAATTAGGGTCGCCCATCCCAGACTGGCAGCCCCCTTTCATGGGAAATAGTGGTCCGATCGGGCTGGCTCGAACTAAAGGGCATTGGGGGGTCGCCAACTCCGAATATGGGGTCAAAAAAGAGAAAAAAAAATTGGAGTTGCCCATCTACGACTTTTATTGAATATGTTATTACCCAAGTTTCAGACTCTTTGCATGACTCTTTTTGAACGACTCTTTTTGAACGACTCATTGGAAAGAGTCAGAGCTTATGTGCTGGCACAGTGAAAAGAGTCATTATGCCCATCACTACTACGCACTGAGTAAATGCTCATTAACCTAAGATCAACTGCCATAGCACAGTTGCATTCTATTGAATTGTTAGTGTAATCAATCTCGATCGGTTATAAATATGGAAAGGGTGACTTAATTGCGTGAAGGTTAAAAAAAAGTGGCAATCGGTCAGAGAAATATCAGGATAAAATACCGAAGAAAAAATTTGGGGTCAGGGTGAAAAAAACAAAATAATCGAAAAATCTATATTTTTGCATCGATTACACAGTGTGCGGAAAGTACCGCTAAACATTCATGATATCATTCTACCTACGAATTATAAGCAGAAAATGGGAAGAAACGTTTTTCGATTTAACCCTTCAGCTGCTACAGGCATACTAGTGTTTGAATAGCACAGTACTGAAAACGATAGAAAACGAAGTAAGCTAAAAACACTGAAATGACCTCCTATTTCAGTGTTTTTAGCTTAGCAGCTAACATTTTGCCTGCATTTTGTCTAATATTCAAAATTTGAAAGTCGGAAAATTAGTGCACAGGATATAGCTCAATAAACTGAATGAATATCAGGCATTTTTGTTAATCGACTGTCATTTTCTTTTCAACCCTCGCAAAACTCCCATATATAGTACTAACTGGTCTAGATTGATAATACTTAGAGGAAAACAGTTGCAATTTGGAGAACAATATCCCGTGCACTAATTACTCTATTACCACGGAATATTTTTTTTTAATATTGGAGCAAAATGTTGGCTGCTATTGGCCTCCTATTTTAGTGTTGTAGCTTACGCAGTTTTCTATTCATAGCGTTCGACCCCTTACACTACATTGAATGCTGTATCAGAAAAAGTTAATTCAGATAAATTCATAATCGATGTTGATTCGGCGCTTTTTATTTATTTTAACCGACCGATATGAATCGTCAAAAACATCAAAACCGGCAATTGAAGGTAACGGCATTAAATTTAGGTTAGTTTTTTTTTCACGTTTAATGGCTACAAAAACTCAACATGACACAAAAATTTCCTTCATTCAAAGAGCAAAGTATCAATGGCCTTGTTGCCGCAGAACTATCTTCGAGTATTAACTATTGTAGTTCATACCAAATACGAATATTTAAGTTTAAATCGTTTGTCGGTCGTTTGTGGGTCACTTTAAAACGTTTGTCGGCCCCTTTATTACATGCATGTGTATTTACTGCTCAATAATAATAAAATAAATACGATATATTATATTATTATATAATATTATTATGTTTCAGTTGCTGGATGGAAGATAGTGAACTCATGTGGTTACTTACGGCACCAGTTTGCATATCATTAGTGGCATCTTGCGGTAAGTATTCTATTCTAGATATTTTTTATCACTATTCTCAGTTAATATCTATCCATGTTTTATGTGCAGTATTCCTCATAAATGTAGTTCGAGTGTTAGTTAAGAAACTGCATCCTTGTTCGACACAACCTGCTCAGTTGGCGATAAGAAAAGCTGCCAGAGCTACCATTATTCTTGTACCTTTATTCGGACTTCAGCATCTGTTATTACCATTTCGTCCTGATCATGGAACGGATTTGGAACGTATCTACCAGTTGGCTTCAGCCGTCCTAATAAGCTTGCAGGTAAGTTCAACTCCTACTACGCACTGCGACTCTTTGAATAGATTCATTTGTTTCTCGCCAGAATCTCCTGTTTATCTTTCCCACCTCGACTTATTGTCCCGTTGCGGGTTCGTAAGGGATAGGGGTTAATAGGTGTGTGGTGTCGATGTTAGGAATGGGAGTGGGGTGGAGGAAGGGGGGTCCGAATTACCATCTTCCTATGGACAATTTACCTAGCTGGATAGACAAACTTTTTATTGATGAAAAAGCCGTGCATGAGATTTGAACTCGGTACCTCCCGGGTGGCAGTCCAGCGCGCTATCCATTGAGCCAGCTAGGGTACATATTTTATATTGTATATATATAATATATACAGGGTGGCGCAAAGGAAACGAAGGGGTTTGAATAGTCTATAATTCCTTTATTTTTGAATCAATCGAATTTCTTTTTTTTTCTTAGTACACTTCATAAATGGGGAATTTTGTTAATTTAAACGTGAAAAAAAAACTCGCGTTAGTGGTGCCCATTCTCAGCTTGACATTGTCGCGGTCTTTCTAAAACATTTTCCAAGAATTTTTTCAAGATTTCAGGTATCGCTAAAAATTAATATTATTTTTTAGTTGGAGTATGGTCTGGTGTATGTGTATGGCATATGAATAAGGCACAGACCATACCCCAACTAAACAATAATATTTGAGAAGAAATTCGAGCGATACCTCCTCAAATTTCGAAAAAAATCATGAAAACGTAGCAATTTGCAAAGCTGAGAATGGGCACCACTTACGCGATTTTTTATTCACGTTTAAATTAACAAAATTTCCCATTTATGAAGTGTACTAAGAAAAAAAAGAAATTCGATTTATTCAAAAATAAAGGAATTATAGACTATTCAAACCCCTTCGTTTCTTTTGCGCCACCCTGTATATATATGTATAGATATAGATAGATTCTATAATTTTTCCCTGGTTTTTTTTACACTATTCCCAACCATTGTAATCCTTCACAGGAGTTGATTGCAGATCGATTAAAACAAACCCGACAAAAAATCCATTTTGTAACAATTTTGACACGTATCAACTTATTTATTTATCAAATCTCTACAAGATTAAAGAAGTACGAGTATAATAATGAATTTAAAAAAAAAGTTATTTGGAGGTTATGTGTTTAATAGCCCCCATATACGATGCAATCCGTCGTCAGATCGATCTGACGATGGATCACCACAAAATATCTGACGATCTCCGCTGCACATACACGGTACGATTTTCGTGCGATGCGATAACGGATGACAATTCAAAAAATATTATGGTTATGATTCACTCCCAATATAACCAAAATTGATTTTCGTTAACTATTTGGATTAGTGAGGCATTTTCGTATACTACATATTTTATATTTGCATTACAGATCCATTAAAATCACCAGAATCCGTCAAATTTCACAATTGAACAATTTGATAATTTGACATTTACTGGCGCACATACACCGTCCAATCGATCGTCAGACCGACGGATTGCAGTAAAATCGCACCAAAAAATCGCCAGATAAAATTTGATCGTCAGATCGGTGAAATCGTCAACGATAGTCACATACACGGTGCAATCGATCTGACGATCAAAATACCGTCAGATCGATCTGACGATGGATTGGATCGTATATGGGGGCTATAAGGATTTTGTCTTCGTGCATTTTGTTTTTGGATATTTGGTTTTGTCGATCATGTTTTGGAGATGTTGATTTGGAAATCTTATTCATGGAGATATCATATTTATATATATCATATATGATTTTTTTACTTGCGGTTAATCGGTGTATTTCATTCTTTTTATAGGGTTTCTGTGTTTCGTGTCTGTTTTGTTTTGCCAATCACGATGTAGTTTTGACAATTCGTGGAGCATTGAGCAGATTCATTCCAAATATCGTACCACCCGTGCCGGGAGGCAGCAACACTGGCCAATTAGCAACTTTAAGTCGAGATATTGGAGTATAAGTGTTCTGTATTATTTGTATAAATTGAAAATAATTTTGTCAAGATTTTTAATGGAAAATGTACTTGTATCTTAAAAGCTAAGTTTTAGCTATAAGAAAATTCAATGACTGTACTCTATACATGAAATAAAAAGTAAAAAAACATATTCAATAATTCATAAAATGAATCTCGTGTGATTGTGAAGATAACAAATATCAATAGGGGGATTCACGCTCCCTGTCGTATATGTCGTAAACGTCGTATTGTTCGTAAACTTCTGTCATCTCCATAGTAAAATGACAGAAGTTTGCAACTTTACGACAAATACGACGTTTACGACGTGAGCATGAATCCCCCTAATATTTCTGTTTTGTTTAATTCGAAAACAGATTGTTTTGGATCCTGAATATACTTACATTCACACCAAAATGCATTGTACAGACCCCCACAAATTGAATAAAAACCACCAACATCCATTGTTTCCTGTTCCAACAACTTTTTTCTTTGAACTTATTGATTTTATAGTGATGAGTGCCATCACTTCCATGAAATTTTTAATGGAAAGTTAGGCACCGTCCTCCTTCGCTTTGATGACGGTTTTTGTATGAGATTTCGCACCAAAAACCGACCTTAGTACTTTGCTTTACGAGTTACCGCTAAAGGCCGGTTGACACGTTCAAAGTACACTTTGGAAAGGCACGTTGACAACCTACTTTGAAGTTACTTTGAACGCGTCAATCCCCATTCAATGCGCTTTGAAGTCTGTAGATGGGACGCTACAGCCAACGAACATGGAGACATAGAAGGGGCACTCGGTACATTAATTTTTGTGAAGCGGGATGCAAATAGTCAGCCACACACATGTTTACCCATTTTTGACAGGAAGCTAAACGGGAAAATGCGTTGGGTAGATAAGGACAGCATCACTTCATAATCAGCTGTTCAAATGACAAGCTTTCCACGTTTTTAAATGTATTGGTAGCCTGACAATCCTCTCGCAAAGCGATTGTGTACGGACAATGAAATTTAACACATTGACAATTACGGGAATAGAAAACGACCTTTGGGCATCTTGTACTGAGTGCCCCTTCTACGTCTCCATGTTCGTTGCCACAGCCTTCAAAGCGAAGTAGGACTGTGCTCAAATGCATGGTAAAAGGCCGGTTGACACGTTCAAAGTGCACTTTGGCAAAGTATGACACAAAGGTGGATATTCTTGCCAAGTCATACTTTGACAAAGTGTACTTTGAGCATGTCAACCGGCCTAAAATCAATAAGTTCACAGAAAAAAGTTATAGAAGCGGGATATAATGAGATGGTGGTTTTTATTCAATTTGTCGTGGTCTGGATATGTGTTTTGGTGTGAGTTCCCTTGAAATGCTAAATACTGCGTTTTTACAGGTGGCAAAGTGGTAATTCCCAATGGTAGATATTCTTTCTAATAGCCGCCATACATTATCCGATCCGTCGCCCGATCGATCGGCCGATGGATCGCCACAAAATGTCAACTGATGAAAAATCATACGGAACTATCAAAAATATCGTCAACGATAAGCGCATACACAGACCGATCCATCGGCCGATATCGATATCGGGCGACGGATCGGCCGATCGATCGGTGTGTGTATGGCACAAAGAGTGCTTTGAACGTGTTAACTGGCCTTTAGTTATATTGGTCACGATTCGGAAAGTCCTTTGATCTGGATCGAGAATCTGAGGCCCAAACCAGATTGAACGCAGAATGCAGCATCGCCGCTGTGTCATCACGACAGATCTACCTGTTGTAGTTGTTGCTTCTGTCGCTGCTGCTGCATTCTGCGTTCTGGGCCTGACTTTTTCGATTTCTCCTCCATATGCTTTTCCCTCCGGTAAAGTATATGTACCAGAAACTATCAAATGGAGGAAAAATCGGAAAAGTCAGATTCCCGATCCAAATCAGAGGGCTTTCAAAACCGCGGCCATAGAACGCGAAAAAAATCCACAAGTCACTGTCAGAGAAGAGAGAGATAAAAGGAAGGATAATCACAATCTGTGTACACTAAATTCCCTGCACCAATTCCACCTTATTCCGTCTGGTGAAAAGTAAACAGAGAGACACGCGCCCTCTACCCTTTGAAGAGAGAGTATATGAGGAAATTAAAAAGAGCGAGAGAAACGAAGCAATTCGGCACAAGTGAGGAAGTAGGAAGGGGGGTGGAAATTTGACATCTCTTTTGCTCAATATGGACCGGGCGGGTGTTCCGCGGCAGAGAGACAGACTGGAATGTTATTGTTCCAATTGGAAAAGTAGGAGAGGGGATGACATCTTGCGTGCTTCCTGTGCTTTTATATAGACTGCGCGGGTGTTGCGCAGTGGAGGGCGTGTTCTCTCTGTTTACTTTTTACGACTGGAATTGCTTCAAATAGTTTAATGTTGAGTATATGCGGATTGCTCCTCCATAGGTATTCTCTATGCCTCTAACCCGAAACACCCACCAGGTATATAGAGGATGAAAACCTCAGAGGAACTTCTGGAGTGGCCCATAGGCTCAATTTATGGGACGAGAGAAGAGCGCGTTTAATTTTTCATGGGAGAGAGAAAGAACGGGACTATTAATGCCAACCACCAATAGGGCGCGGATATTTGACAGCTATATATACAGCGGGGAGTCAGAAACGAAAACAAACATTTTAATATCGGTTTTCTGACAGAAAACTCACAAAAACCAGTAACGCGCACATCACATCTAAATATTTAATGTTTTACCTATAAACAGACACCCCCGTCTTAGGGATACGCTGGTTATTTTTGCAGTCACCGACGAGGCATTTCAATTTACCACAACTCACTACCGCACCAATTTGTCCTACCGGAAACTTCACTAGTGTCTTCTCTACATAATCGCGGCTCTTTACACTCAAAAACCGGCTCCAAACTTTCGCGAATTCAACCGTATTTACTTTTTGCCACTTTTTGCACAAAGCGTTTGACAGCCATATGCACAACGTGATCTTAAAACCGTTAACTTTACTCTCCCAGCTCTCGTCTTTTTCAAGAAGAAGATCGTCCCATTTTCAAGCTGTCAATTTGTATGGTTTGACAGGCATATACCCATTCCTTTGTTAGTTATATATTCAAATATGAAAACAACCTGTCAAACTCACATTCCCCAATTTCATTTCATTTCTCTGGAACACCCGTCTGGACCATGTAGTAGAGCAACCAAGCTGCCAAACAACTCAGAGCAACTATGGAGTGGCCCATAAGCAAAATTTATGGGACGAGATTTATGGGAGAGAAAAAGAACGGGACTATCAATGACAACCACCAATAGGACGCGGATATTTGACAGCTTTGTATATAGTGGGGAATCAGAAACCAAAACAAACATTTTAATATCGGTTTTCTGACAGAAAACTCACAAAAACAAGTAATGCGCAGATCATACCCAAATATTTAATGTTTTACCTATAAAATGACACCCCCTCTTAGGGATACGCTGATTACTTTTGCAGCCACCGACGAGGCATTTCAATTATCACAACTCACTACCACACTAATTTGTCCTACCGGAAATGTCACTAGTGTCTTCTCTACATAACCGCAGCTCTTTACACACAAAAACCGGCTCCAAACTTTCGCGAATTAAACTGACTTCACTATTTTCACGAAGTACTTGACAGCTTTATGCACAACTGGAGAATGACAATCTTAAAACTGTTAACTTTACTCTCCACCAATTTGTGAATGCAGTCATTTCCTTCTGTCTCTCTCTTCTCTGGTCGCAATCAACGAAAATCAGCTGTTCAGCCTGTAGTAGTTCAAACGACTTGTTCGCGTTCGTTTGACACATTTGAACTGTGGGAACCATGGGTGGGAACGGACTTCCTTCTTGCAGCACTTTTATAAATTAAAAATAGAAAGAGCAAAAAAGTAACAAAACAAATAATCATCGCCCACAGCGGTAACATACAAATTGACACGACGAATTGACACTTCGCGGCGCGTTTGATTCCGACAAAGTTGAACTCATCACAACTTTCGCGACGTGTGCAACGTCTTTTCGCGCAGACTATACTTATCGCCTGGTTCAACTCTGAAGCGAAATCCGCGTTCGTTGCGCACACTATGATATAGCCTTTATGTGTCCTTTGGCGCCGCGTTTGGTTTTTCTTGGGTGTCAGTTGAAATGTTAAGAGCTTGTAGAAATAAATATCAGGTGGGTTTCATGCCGTTCTGGCAAAATAAAACGGAATGTTTAATTGAAATTGGAAATTTCAGTTAGATGCTGAGAAGGGGATTCTTTATACGGAGGACAATGTGCCGGTTTATACCCTCCACCTGAGCAACATACCGACTCATGTAAGTCTCAAATTCCGAAGTGTGATTTAGTTTTCGTTACAAGACCGTTTGATTTTTTTTTTCTATAGACTACGAAGTATCGGTTAAATCTGTACTTTTCTCAGTTTGGCGTTGTAAAGTTGCTGAGGATCGCCAGGAAAGCTAAGAAAGTCACCACCGTCAATGAAACTAATGGGATCGGCTTCGTAACATTTGAGAGAGCCGAGTGCGCAGCGAAGTACGTATAAAAATATTTGGTTGCTTATATTGTTTTTATTTCATCGCTAAATGAATGGTTCATAAATGTATGCAGTGAATTAACAATCATCATTCCACCTAGCATCACTGAATTCAGTAGAACCACCTGTGTTGGAAAAGATGGGACTATCATTTAGTAATAGAGCGAACTTCGTGGGTTTACATTAGACAAAAGGCTAAAATGGAGGACAAACCGAGAAACTAGAGCTCTATACCCTACATACACTCGTATAACGCGATATATGTGTAGGCTCCTGGAAAATGTCGCGTTATAGGAATCGCGTAACATAACGTTCATATAAATAGAGATGATATATTCCTTAAATAAGTTATGTTGTACATGCAATGATATTCGTAATGAAAACGTACTTTTTAACACAAGTACTTGTAATTCAAAATATTTTATTTGGATTGCTATTTTTAATTCCAACAATGTGGTCCCATTTATATAAAATCTATCTCTCTCTGGTTCCTGTTAACCCCTTGTGGGGTATAGGGCATTAACTACGGCGACTTTCCACCTCATCCTTTACGTCGCCATCGCTTTCAGCTCACCCCACGACTTGCCTATTGAGGCACCCTCTCTCTCAACTGATCGTCTCCAGGTGTTACTAGGTCGTCCAACACGGCGACTTGCGTTGGTCCCCTCCGGGTTCCAATCGAGGGCCTGTTTAGCAATGTTGTTTCGCCTTTTAATGGTAGTGTCAATCCTGTCCTGACCAGTAATAGTAAGGAGGTCATCGTTAGAAATGATCTCCGGCCACCGTATGCGTAGGATGCGCCGAAATTGGTTCACAAAAGCTTGCAATCTAATTGTTATCTTGTTGGTCACCTTCCAAGTTGAACAGCCATGTAGAAGCACCGATTTTACGTTGGTTTTGAAGATCCTGAGCTTGGTGTGTCTTGAAATGTTGTTTTACCAAAAAGAGTCAAACTGAAAAAAGCTGCCCGAGCCTTATTGATACGTGACTGTACATCAGCATCTGCTCCTCCATCTGCTGTAACTACGCCTCCGAGATAGCAAAAACTGCCCACTTTTCCAACCGCCTGCCCCGATACACAGATTTCGCTCTGTCTTCCTGGGGGCAAGCTCAAGTAGTTAGTTGTGACAGCATTGATTTTTCGCCCCGCATTCCGACTTACGCCGTGCAGAGCCTAAGTCATTTGAGCTACATAATCCGATTTATTTGAAAGAAGACAAATATCGTCAGCATAGTCCAGATGTTGAAGGTATTTCAACAACTTCCATCTAATACCTTTGCTCTGGTGTTCATGAAGCGTGCCGCATAGTATGTCGTTTATGGCAATCAAAAACAATATAGGTGATATTGTAAAATGTAGCCTTGTCTCACTCCGCTATGCAGGATCTGATAGCTTATCCTTGTGTAAGACGTGACATTTGGCTCTATAGGACTCCTTGATGATGGATATGATTTTATCTGGTATACCTCTTCTACGTAAAGCGTTCCAGATGTATTTCCGGCCAACGCTGTCGTCTTCTCGAAATCGATGAACATGAGATGCAAATGGGGGATCTCCACTCTGCGGATTGTTCAATAATAATTCGGAGGGTGTTGATGTGGTCGCTACATGAAAAGCCTTCGCGAAAGCCAGCCTGTTCATCGTTCAATGTGCGCTCAACTATATGTTTGATCTCGTTCAAGATTATTTTTGCCATCAGTTTGGAGACTGCTGGGAGAAGACAAATTCAATGCCAGTTATTACAGTCCTTCGGGATCTTAAAAATGACGCCCTTTTTCCATTCTTAGGGAAAGTTTCCGTTTCCCAAAACTCTTGCATAAGGGGGAGAACAATATCCGCAGTAGCATTGGCATCCGCTTTAAATAGTTCCATCTACCCCCGGGGCTTTACCCGCTTCCATCGATGTAATGGCAACGGTTACTTCCAGCTCCACTATTGCGTTTGTCCCGTCTTACACTTCTTTGTACACCTTTCTGAAGAGAAGGGTATTCAGCTCTGAGTTGGTCTTTGGCTGAGTTGTCAGTAGCTGAGTTGATTTGTACCTTAACTCTCTTGCGTGCTGAGATTAGAGACCATGTAGAGTCGCTAATGTATGGTTTTCTACCGCGCTCCAATCTACCCGCAAATGTTTCGCTACATGTAATAAATGAGTCCTTAGCGACATGCCATCTATCTTCAGTTATAGGATACTCATAAGGTGGTGGTGCATTAGCTCTCTTGTGCAAGGCGGTGGAATATACACGTCTTATAGATGGGTTTTTTAGCTTTTGTGCATTAAAGCATGGTAAGATTCTTGCATTTTGAGGGCAAAGGATCGCTGCCGTTCGTAAGCGCACTTTTGCAACAACAAGTTGGTCATCGCTGCCAATATTAGCGACCTGACGTCTAAGAGACAGTTCCTCCATGTCTTGGAAATGGCTATATGGTCAATCTGGTTCTCTCTTCTGCTATCCGGAGAAACAGGTTGATAAATGGCGATGTTTGTGCTTGAACAGGGACCAGTCGAAGATCCGTCAAGGATTTCCTCACCTCGTGCTGGTCCGGAGAGACATAGCTCCATGCCGGGGACTAGCCGACTGGAAGACCCGGGAAGGGCTGCCTCACCTCGTGCTGGTTCGACGAGACATGCGTACACTAGTCCGTCACCTGGAACTAGTCGCCAAGAAGTCCCGTCAAGGGTTTCTTCTTTCTCGGACGGCATTTGGGGCCAAAGCAAACCTGGCCCCAGTACACTAAGCACCAGCTTCCAATTCGAAGTTTCAACGGGAGCTTCCGGTGCTTTATCTGTGCCTAGGACCGAGGCTAATTCGGGTCCGATTAGGGGGCTTTCAATAAGGGTAGAAAGTAGATGTTTCTTCCCCATCGAAAGACCGCTGATGAGAAAAGCGGAAGGCTGGCTATTCGTGTCCGAGATACCTCCCACCCTGGAGGGCACAAGACTGGCCTTCACAGATAAAGCAAAATTTCTAGGGCTCATCTTTGACAGGAAGTTAAAGTGGAAGCTTAATGTTGAAGAACGGGTGAAAAAGGCTACTACTGCACTCTACTCGTGCAGGAAGGCCATAGGCAAGAACTGGGGCCTGCAGCCGGAAGCAGTATATTGGTTATATACAGCTGTGGCACGCCCTATATTATTGTATGGTATTAGTGTGTGGTGGACTGCACTCAGAGTAACGGCCTACAGTAATACGCAAGGAAAGGTACAAAGGCTAGCTGCGCTGGCCCCGACGATGGCTTTTAGAACCACTCCATCAGCCGGATTAGATATGATAATCAGCTTACTCCCGTTGGATATCATTGGCGAACAACTGGCGGCAAACACGGCTCTACGCCTTCATGAGGCGAGCCAGTGGCGCGCGCTGAGTGTGGGACACTCCACTGTACTTGACAATCTGAATCTCCCAAGGGAGACGGACTACATTTCTCCAACATACCAATTTGGCAAGGGCTACACTAGTCTCATTCCGTGGAGGAGTCTATGGTTGGGAGACGGGGCGTCCACCACCGAACCCATGGCCATCTATACAGATGGCTCTAAGACCGACGACGGGGTAGGGATAGGCATATACTCGGACGGATTGGGGATTAACATATCACTCGGTCTCCCGGACTTTTGGAGTATCTTACAAGCGGAGTTTTCGGTTATCTCGGAAGCTCTGTCCTGGCTCGGCAGTGACGTCATTACTGTGAGGGACATCTAAAACCATCGAGAACTGTCGCTTAGCGCTCGCAGAGTTGCCTGGCTTCTTCAATATTACCCTCAGTTGGATTTCGAGCCACTGTGGCTTTGCTGGTAACTGCAAGGCCGATGAGTTGGCCCGAGAGGGGACAACTGGTGCGGTTAATGAAAGGCGCAAAGACATAAGGGTGTCATTTGCCCTGTGCAAATTGGCGATTAAGACCGCTGCCGTGGATAGGGCTAATGTCAGATGGCTCTGCGGCAATACATGCCAAACAACAAGGATGATTTGGCCGAAAATTGATCCCCGCCGTTCTGTCACATTGCTGTCGTTGAACAGAGAGAACATTGGCAGGGTAGTAGGAGATATCACAGGGTACTGCCCAATAGGGGAGCATGCCAGGAGACTACATCTTCCTCACGACGACTTCTGCAGGAGTTGTGGCGATGAGGAGGAGGAGAGCGTTCTACATCTTCTCTGTCATTACCCGGCCTTGGCTGGTAGGAGAAGAATGTTTCTGGGCTCACGGGTCTTTTACGATCTGGATGACCTTAAGGATATGACCGCCACACGGCTGAATCGTTACATCGCCAGCACAGGCTGGTTTGATACGTAGATTCAAATGAAGGTGATAGCGGTGGTACCACAATGGACCCAATGTTGGTCTAAGTGTGCTGACACATCACGACAGCCCCTGTACCTAACCTAACCTAAACACATCTTTTTATGCACTTTTTGAAGTTTGCAATGAAATTGAGGTCAATCAAGAAAATGCTCCATTTTCCCCTAAATTCCCCTTTTGCTATTATTTTCTGTTCTGTATCGTTTCTTTGCTGCTTTTTCCCTCCTGTGCTGTTATGGTACAAAGAAGCGCGACTATTGTAATAAATCCACTGTACTTTGCAGAAACACGTAAATTTTCTACATTTTATAGGGCATAGCTCAATTTTTTAAAAATCCTTACTCTGGAAAGAAATGTCATGTCGTGCCATTTCTTTTCTTCATATTTTAGAAGACTGGCATGTACGATATCTCATCAAAGGAAGCGATGGGGTTATTCTAACTGTGTCTTTATCCATCTCTTCAAGGGGGGTTTCATTTCAAATTTCGATTTTACAAGAGGCTCATATGATTTGGATTGGATATAATATTCGCATCTGCATTCTGCAGACTAAAAAAAAACGTTGAATTTAGAGCAAGCTCTTAATATTTCGGCTTATTTAGTTAATAATTTAAATTTTTTTATAATAAAACTGTAAATACATGTAAACATATTAATTATTCTTTTTTTTCTGCAAATTTTGTCTCATTGCCAACATTTTAATTGTGTTTATGTATTTCCAGGACTCTCACGAGAAAGCATACTTCTATTTCTAAACTTTTAAGAATTAAACCAGCAAAGACTTGGGAGCAGCCGAAATTTGCGCAACAGATGAGAAATAGTTTGGACGGAAGCACCTTTGATGTCAAAAACAAAGAATGTACTAATAGCGCAATAGATGCTGATGGCAAATTCACTGTGATGGCTCTGAACGACGATTGCCTACGCCACATATTTTCTTTCCTTGACCAATACGAAGTATATAAGCTGTCATTTGTGTGCCAACGTTTCCACGACTTATTTGGCAACATGTTGCAATCTAAAAAGCTTTTTGAATTTGATGTCTGTGAATTCACACCAATGGAAATCAGACAAATCTTTTCTAAATTTGGAAAATATATAAGACGTCTGCGTATTGACGCGTTGTCAGATCCTGAGGACCAAAGTTGTTCAGAATATTTTGCAATATTGTCAATGTATTGCCAAGATTTGGAATTCATTCAAATTACATGTTCCCAAGGCGTGCACCATGACGTCTTTAAACGCATATTTCAGACGTCTGGAGACCAATTAAAATCGGTAATAATGGAAGGCTGCGATTTGAACGATGCAATTTGCAAACAATTTGAATATCTCTCTAACTTAAAGACGCTGAGTCTCTGCTATAGCGATAGTATTACTGGAAAATATTTGAACAGCTTATCAAGCGTTGAAAATTTGAATTTACGAGATTGCAAGAATTTGGAATCCAGTAATTTCATGGATATATGTAAGGCAATAAAATTGAAAACCTTAAACATCGTAGGTTGCTCTCGACTGATATACGATGGAATCGAGACACTTGTTAAGACACAAACTAATCTAGAGGATTTATCAATAGATTCGTCTTTTATCACATTGCATAAGATTATCCAATTGAAAAGATTGAAACACATTCGAATGTATCGCAATGGTGATGATCTTTTCAGTTGTCAATGTTTATTAAAAAAGTTGGCCGAAAAGGGAAGCGAAAGAATAGAAACTCTAGAATTGTTCGGTGTAAAATTACTGTCAAACAATTCAGATCGGCAACGTATACTGAAACTCACAAACCTGAAGAGATTGACTATTGTGCGTGAAAAATATTTAAATGATGAATTCCTCTTAGCTGCATCGAAAGCATGCCCCAAACTAGAAGAGCTGAACTTCGCCAGATCAGTAAATCTAGCAGATGATGGCATTTTGGATTTAGTTCAGAATCTGAAACATCTGAAATTTCTCAATATATCGTACAATTCTCAGTTCACTGATTACATTGTTCATGAAATCCACAATATTTTAGAGAAAAGACAAAAAGAACAAAGTGGGTCGATTTCAAAACTAACATTATGTGTTTATCAAACGTCGATCAAATTGGAGGTAAGTGGATTAATAGTACACGAATTACAGTGATTATTTTAGTATTTTATTGCAGAAACATAAAAATACAAAATTTCTCAAATTATCCGATGAGATCGGTAAGTATAGCCACATTTTTTTTCTTCAGCTAGTTTATTAAACATAAATAGTACGTATATACAAACAGTTATCTGTGGGCTTGAATCACTTTCTTTCTGCTAATCGACTTAATTAGTTACTAGCCGTTTTCGATTCACTCGGTCTCATATTCAGACTGAATCGAACGATGTTTATGACGTGAGCATGAATCCCCCTTATATCTTCCGATAGGGTGATTACTTTTGGAACACCCTTTATGTATTTAAAAATGGATGTGTCTGTCTCTGTTGTAAGGGTCGCCACACATGACCGCGCAGAACCACGACGGAACTTCCATCGAACCATCAAATATAGAACGGTGGAAATGAGGAGATATTTTTTTCTATTGAGTTTGACGTGGTTGCATGCTCGCGGCCAAAATTCTTGTCGTGTTTGTCGACCTTTCTCTCTTTCTCTCTCTCTCTCTCTCTGGTTTCTGTTAATCCCTTGTGGGGCATAGGACATTAACCACAACCACACCTCGTCCAACACGGCGCCTTGCGTTGGTTCCTTGCGGGTTCCAATCGAGGGCCTCTTGAGCAATGTTGTTCGACCCTTTTCGGAGAGTGTGACCTATTCGTTGCCACTGTCGCCTTTTAATGAAAGTGTCAATCCTGTCCTGACCAGTAATAGTAAGGAGGTCGTCGTTAGAAATGACCTCCGGCCAGCGTATATGTAGGATGTGCTGTAGACACTGGTTCACGAAAGTTTACAATCTAGTTGTTATCGTCCTGGTCACCTTCCAAGTTCAACAGCCATATAGAAGCACCGATTTTACGTTGGTTTCGAAGATCCGGAGTTTGGTGCATCTGTAAATGCTGTTGTTTTGCCAGAAAGGAGTCAAACTACAAAAAGCTGCTCGAGCCTTGTTGATGCGAGACTGTACATCAGCATCCGCTCCACCATCTGCTGTAACTACGAATCCAAGGTAGCAGAAATTGTCAACATTCTCGACTGCCCGCCCCGAAACACAAATTCCGCTTTACCTTCCTGGATCCAAGCTCAAGTACTTAATCTTGGCAGCGTTGATTTTCAGCCCCGCATTACGGCTTTCGCAATGCAGAGCATCAGACATTTGAGCTACTTGATCCGATTTATTTGACAGAAGACAAATATCGTCAGCATAGTCTAGATGTTGAAGGTATTTGAACAACTTCCATGTTATACCTTGGTTCTGGTGTTCTCGAAGCGCGCCGCCAAAGCGGATTGATATTCTACAAGAGCGATCACTCCATAGAACTTTCGCCTCTGCCAGAAGATTTGTATGTATTGACCAATAGTATAGACTACACAAGAAAGCTGACTCCATACAACTTTAACCTCCGTCGGTAGATTTGTATGTATTGATTCTCTTGTGCATCTATAATGTGTAGTCTATACTACATTCAAATCTACTGGCAGAGGGGAAAGTTGTATGGAGTGATCGCTCTTGTACAATTGAATATCAATCCTCTTTGGCGTCGCTTATTACATCATTAATGGCAATTAAAAACAGTAACATTGGGCTCCCTGGTAGGACTCCTTGATGATGGAAATTATTTTATCTGGTATGCCTCTCCTACCTAAAGCCCTCTAGATGTATTCCCGGTCAACGCTGTCAAACGCCTTCTCGAAATCGTTGAACATGAGATGTAATGGGGATCTCCACTCTGCGGATTATTCAATAATAATTCGGAGGATGCTGATGTGGTCGCTACATGTTCACCATTCAATGGGCTGTCAACTGTTTGTTTGATCCGGTTCAAGATTATTTTTGCCATCAGTTTGGAGACTGCTGGGAGAAGACAGGTCCCACGCTAATTACTGCAATCCTTCAGTTCGCCTTAATAATGATGCCCTTCTTCCACTCTTTAGGGAGAGTTTCGGTTTCCCAACACTCTTGGATAAGGGGGAGAAGAATATCCGCAGTAGCATTGACATCCGCTTTAAAAAGTTCCACCGGAACTCCATTTATCTCCGGGGCTTTACCCGCATCCATCGATTTAATAGCCGCAGTCACTTCCAGCTTAGATGGTGCGCTGGTATCAACTCTGGCTATTTGCGGAATATCTTCTGCTACTAATGGAGATGCATTTGAAGGTCCAAATGTGTTGTTGAGGACCTTAATGAAGTGTTCTCCCCATCCCTGCAGTTGGTGTTCTTCGGTTACCTGTAGAGACCCATCTTTATCTTTCACAGGATGTTCTGTTGCAAAAGATTTGTCAGTTAATGGCTTAATAAGTTTAAAAAGGGTTCCACTCTCGCCCCGCTAAGCCGCTTTCTCTGCCTTCTCCGCTAATGCGTTGATGTAATTTCACTTGTCCCGTCTTAGGCTTCTTTGCATGCCTGCCTTTCTGTAGTGGACGGTATTCAGCTCTGAGTTGGTCTTTGGCTAAGCCGTCAGCAGCTGAATTAATATGTACTTTAACTCTCTTGCGTGCTGAGATTCGAGACCATGTAGAGTCGCTAATAAACGGTTTCCTACCGAGCTCCAATCGGCCCGCAAATGTTACGCCACACGAAATAAATGATTCCCTAGCGACTTTTCATCTGTCATCAATTATAGGATTCTCACAAGGTGATGGTACAATAGCTTTCTCGTGCAAGGCGGTGGAATATGCACGTCTTATAGATGGGTCTTTAAGCTTTTGCACATTAAAACGTGTCAAGATTCGTGCATTTTGAGGGCGCTGAATCGCTGCCGTTCGTAAGCGTATTTTTGCGATAACAAGTTGGTGGTCGCTGCCAACATCAGCACCTCGCTTCGACCTGACGTCCAAGAGACGATTCCTCCATGTCTTGGAGACGGCTATATGGTCAATCTGGTTTTCTGTTCTGCCAACCGGAGAGGTCCAGGTTGTTAAGTGGCAGCGTTTGTGTTTGGACAGGGTACCGCGAATGTCGAATTGACGAGAGTTGGAAAACTCCACGAACATCTCGCCATTTTTGTTCCTGTTTACTACTACTACTTTGCCTTAACCCCTAGCGGGGCATAGCGCGTCAACTACTCCTGCGCGCCATCGTACTCTGTTCTGGGCAATGGGGCGCAACTCCCCAAAAGACTTACCCAGTACCTGACACTCCTTTGCCACAGATCGACGCCATGTGATTCGAGGACCCCCTCTTGGTCGGCCTTGGTTGGAAATGGGGTTCCATTTCATGGCATGCAAAGCAATGCAGTTATCACTCTTCCGCAATGTGTGACCTATCCACTGCCATTTTCGCCTGCGTATCAATTCGTCGATTGGCATCTGACCCGTACGCCGACTTAGCTCTTCATTTGATATTGTTTCGGGCCAGAAAATTCTTAAAATTCGACGAAGACATGAGTTGACGAAAACTTGCAGCTTTCTGGTAACTCCTACGGAAACTTTCCATGTACTGCTCCCATACAAAAGTACTGATAGTACCAGGGAGCGAAACAGGCCCAGCTTGGTCTTGATGCTGAGATAACTGCCCTGCCAGATTTTGGACAGCATGCCGTATGCACGTTTAGCCTGGTTGATACGACGAGCGATGTCCTGCTCCGTACCACCATTTTCGGCAACAATGCTACCCAGGTAGACGAAGTTGTCCACCTTCTCCACAGGCTGCCCATTAATATTGATGGCAATAGGTGTCGGATTTCTTTTTCGCAACGGCGGGCTAAGAACCTTGGTCTTGTTGGTATTAATCTTTAGCCCAACCTTGCTTGCCTCCCTCTCGAGATCTAACGCCATTGCGGACAGATCCATGATTTTGTGGGAGAGTAGGCATATGTCGTCAGCGTAGTCAAGATGTTGTAGATAAGATGTCAAAGTCCATTGAATTCCTCTGTCGAGTCCGGATAGGGCTGCATGCAACACATCGCCGATCACAATGAGGAATAGGATCGGTGAGAGGATGCACCCCTGCCGAACTCCACTGCGAATCTCAAAGTCCCCCGACACCTTACCTTTATGCAGAACGCGACATTTCGCGCCGTCATAGGTTGCCTTAATAATAGCCACAAGCTTCTCAGGGATGCCTCTCCTGCGCAAGGCCGCCCATATAGAATCCCGGTTCACACTATCGAAAGCCTTTTCGAAATCGATGAAAAGCAAGTGAAGCGGAGAATCGTATTCAGCGCATTGCTCGATGATGATTCGCAAGGTGTTAATGTGATCGACACAGGAGAATCCGGATCGAAAGCCAGCCTGCTCTTCATCAATTGTGCTTTCTAAGTGGGTCTTTAGTCTTTCCAGGACGATTTTAGCTATTATCTTGGCAACGGCAGGAAGCACACAAATGCCTCTCCAATTATTACAGTCTGTGAGGCTACCCTTCTTTGGAAGTTTGATGATCAAACCTTCCTTCCACTCAGTGGGAAAGGTCTCTGTATTCCACGCTTTATCAACAAGTGGGTGCAGCAAATCGGCAGTTACGCTTGGCGCTGCTTGATAAAGTTCGGCAGGGATGCCGTCAAGTCCGGCGGCCTTTCCTCGTTTTAGTGCAATAATTGCAGTGACTATTTCCTCTTTAGTCGGGGCAGTGGACCGTATACGCACATTTTGATGGTTAGCTAAATTATCTATATGAGGGGGAACTTCACCAGAGGTTACACGGTTCAAGACCGCGGCGAAGTGTTCTTTCCACCGCCTCATTTGATCTTCTTCCAAGATAAGTAGCTTTCCATCACTATCTTTCACCGGATGTTGGCAGGAGTTACGACCACCTGTAAACTCCTTGATGACACCGTATACGGCGTTTAAGTTGTTACTTCTAGCGGCTTCTTCTGCTGACGCTAAAAGAGAATTGGCATAAACTCTTTTATCGCGTCGCACACTACGCTGAACTTCTCGAGCTTTCTGACGGTAAAGGAGTTCGATGCTGCTTCGATTGTCGTCTGAGGCTGCAGCCAAACGAACTTTCAGCTCTTTTCTTTCAACAATCCGCTGCCATGAAGCGTCGGACATCCAGGGCTTATTCCGGCAATCCGGGTTTGGGCCAAGGATGGTATTTGCGCTATCAATGTACGCATTTTTTATGGCATCCCAGTTTTCGTTTATGTCACTATCTGGGTGACTAGTTATCTCAGCCGCTTTTTGCGCAAGATGGTCATTATATTGTTGTACGACAGCTGGATTTTTTAGTCGAGCGGTGTTGAATTTGCGGGGCCTGGATCTTTCGTCGCTGGGGCGGCGCACGGCTGCAATACGCAATCGAACATTAGCGATCATAAGATAATGGTCTCTTCCCATCCCAATATCGGCACCCTTCTTGTTTCGCACGTCCAGGAGGCAACTCTTGAATCTTTTACTAATGGCAAAATGGTCGATTTGATTTTGTGTTCTGCGCCGATCAACAGAGGACCAACTGATTTTGTGGTGGTCCTTATGCTCAAACATAGTACCACCGATGAAGAGACTGTGAAAGTTGCAGAGCTCTACAAATCTTTCACCGTTGTCATTACGATCACCAAGACCGTGTCTCCCCATCACATGTCTGAGCCCATAGTTATCAGCGCCAACTTTCGCATTCAAATCACCCATAACCATTATAATGTCACCTTTAGGTGTTCTGCTCTGAACGGCGTTTAGTTCTTCGTAGAAGGAGTCTTTTGCCAAGACATTGTCGGGTTCAGTAGGGGCATAACATTGTATTATTGAGATGTTCCTCATTTTGGTCCGGAACCTGGCGGTCAAGACCCTGTCAGAGACCGGTTCCCAGGATAAGAGACAGTTTCGCGCGGCTCTGGTTAAAAGGAGCCCCACACCTGACTCACGGCGACTACCGGTAGCTTTACCGGAGTACAACATTACAGTGCTGCCCGTTGGAGAGATGAATTCTCCGCTGTTCCACCATCTTATCTCACTAACTCCTAAGATATTTAATTTGTACCTCAGAAATTCACTCTCTAATTGAAGAAATCGTGCGTTCTGGGGACCTTCTGATCCATTGTCCAGGAGAGTACGCACATTCCAGAATCCAATCTTTGTCATTGTACGATAGCTAAAAGTCGTAACCGTTGAGTCAGTCCTTATCCGAGGCATAGTTGACGTTTCGTTAGCATATAAAGATTTCGGATAGTGCAAGTTGCTGGCATACACATCCTGTCCTTTGATTGTCGGTTTTAACGACAGGCCCTCAAAGGGAAAGGCCGTGGTATTTTTTTTTTTTTTTCACACCCCACACCACAGGGGTACCTCAACCAAATCATCGCACCGCCATCACTGGCGGCTTGACGTTGGTTGGCAATGGTCAGTGACCACTGCCGTTCCAGGGGGCGCCCACGCGGAGGACTATGGAAGAGGAGTTTTTGCCCATTGCCCATTAGGTGTTCTAAGCCTACATTGTCAGACTCAATTTTGGCGTTGAGATCCCCCGTGATAATATAGTTCAGTCGGGGCGTAGCACTGAATTATTGTGATGTTTCTAACCCTGGATTTGATTCTGACTGTGATGATACGGTCGGAGATGGGCTTCCAGTCAATTAGAGATAGGCGTGACTCCCTAGTCAACAGGATTCCGACTCCTGCCATTCGAGGTGACGTTTCGTCTTCATTTCCAGAGTAGAGCGGTACTGTTTGGAAGTTTGGTGATAAAGTCGTTCCCGATCCAGGCCATCTTGTTTCGCTCAGTCCTAGTATATCGATATCGACCTTTAGTCAACAAAATTATGGTTGTTAGTCTTTTAGTCGCTGTATTTTTTATTTTTTGTTCCTAATAAAATTAAAATTTTTCTTCACATCAATTAACTGAAAAATTGCAGGAAAATGACATTTTCCCACCCAGCGGCTCATATATTTTTCAATTTCGTAAATTTTTGGTTTGACTAGTTTGAATAGTTTAATGAGCTAGTGTAGCTTTCAATAAGAATTTGTTATCAATTTAATTTTAATTGAAACCAAAATAACTTTTTCAATTTAACAAATATTCGGTTATTATCGTATCAGCGTGGGTTGATTCTTGGGCTTTACAACAAAAATAAGCTATAGAACAAAAAACAAGTGACTGGAGAGTTTCATAGCTAATTACTTGTTTGAACACGAAACAATTAACACAATTGGTGGCACGAAAACAGCATTTTACAAGTATTTATTTGTCAAACTGGCAGAGCTTCATTTTTGCTGAATAATACATTCGTCCTCAGCCGATATGGTTTCGAGAAGGCAAAATGCATGTCGCGTTTGTCGCGATTGAATTATGCCGTTGAAAAATAAAATAGTAAAATCTGATATTTTTAAAAGCTGTAACTTTTAAATGTTTCGATGGATTTTACTGAAATTTCATGGGAACCTATCAACTGTAGTTTCACCTCGCTATCTTTTTCAGGTCTGTTTTGTTATTGTAACTATCCCTTTTTATTTGTTATTAGGGTATTTTATTTTTAGTTTATTAAACTATGAATACATAATTGAGAAATATGTTATTTTGGTTTCATTCCAATCTTTGATTGCGAATTGCTTGGTGTGCAAAAAAAATGTGATAATAACTATCTGGAGTTGTCTTTTTTGAATATGATAATGTTTAATAATACAAAAGAGATATTCTATTCGCAGATGATGAGGATGATTATGAAGATGGCTATGATTCTGAAGATGACGATGATCATTACTATGCTAATAATTACTACGATGACGATGATTATATGGACTATCTACATTTAATGTAAACATAACCTACAGATCCTATTTTCTATTATATCAGTGAATTGAATTGGAAAACATACGAACAAGAAAAAAATAACCATGCATCATATCAGGAGCTTGGAATAGAAAGGGCGAACCCGAAAAATCGATTTTTTTATTCTCTCCTTGGGACCATATATGTATATATAGACAACGCGTAGATACCTCGTTTTGCCCTGGTAAGACCTTAGTATTCTCATAGTTTCAATCTAAAGTGAGTAATATCATTTTCTGTCAAAATCTCACTGTTCGATTTATTTAGTAGAGCAAGGGCGAACCCCGGGTCGGAAACCCCATCCAACCATTATGAAAAGCCAGAAATCATTCGTATTCATATGTATCTATCAAAATTTAGAAATCGTTAAAATAATGAAAAAATGAATAAATTAAAATTAACCCAGATATGCCTACTGTCCTATATATAGGACAGTCAATAAAATGCGCACCAAATAATCGTTTATGCAATAAACCCAAGATGAACAGTAACCAAGGGTTCAGTACGCATGCGGCTATCATTGGATAACATCACAAAGAGCTTTGCTCGTATTTTTTTAATAATTTTGTGAATTTGAATATTGACAATTTTGGAAAATGGAAAATTTTGGGGTACGGTTTGAAAGGTAAGCTTATATTCTGTATCATTTACTAAGTAATATAGTGAAACGTAGTATATTCTATAGAAAACAGTTCAATGCATCGTAAGAAAGTACGCTGGGCATTTTCTTTTGATGTTTTGTGTACTTTATGGCTTTGGATTTTATGGTGTCCTATATATAGGACAGTAGGCAGATAGGTAGCTATGATGGTCTTTTCTATTTTAGTGGATTTTCTCTTGAGGAAGCGCTTGCGATGCTAGAAGAGGACCAAAATATCGCTCAGAATGTAGACGAGATAACCATTTTCCCTCCATATCCAATCCATTCCAATGCGAATCGTGAAATTACTGATGAAGATTCAGGGGATGAAAATATTGTGTCAATGGACAATCTTCCAGGTGCACAATTACGGGCACCTGCTGAGATTATTTTTCAAAATAACGATGCCGCTGAGTTTTCGTTGGATGACGATATTCCTTCAGCCGATAAAAAGGAAAAGAATAAGTATCGTGTATCAACTTAGTTTCAGAAGGCGAATTACAACGACCTTGCTAATGCAAAACCGGAAGCAGGCCGTTTATAATAAAGGGCATGGAAGCAAAGACCCAAATGATGACCTCCGGTATGACAGATTGGATCATCTTGTAGTCCCGCAGGAAAAACAAACAAGATGCGGTTGGTGCCATGCTAAATCCTTAATACGATGCTCGAAATGCAACTTTGGGCTTCACGTAAAGTGCTACGTTGCATATCGTGCACACGAATAATTTGAATTTGATAGCTACCCATGTGCCTACTGTCCTATATATAGGACGGCTCCAAAAACATACTTCTCGAATATATTTTTTTTTGTTATGTATAAATATTGTTTTATTATCCCTATCTAAGCTAGAAAATAGCTAATTTACCTTTGGATTACAGCACACGGCTCCATAGGCATATCTGGGTTAATACATTCGCTCTTGATATTTTGAAGTACTTTCAATTAACAACACCTCAATTTCGTTATTCGCCCTTTCGTTTCGAAGGTCCTGATATAGAACTATCTATTGAAAACGTTTTATTATTTTATTACAATGTACTCTCTCTTAACCAGTTCCGGAATAACGGGGCATCGACCGGGAATAACCTGGCATCGTCAGGGAAAAATTGTACCGAATTTGTGTATATTTTTAAAATAAATTTAAAATTGATTAAGTTATTCATACATTTGAATGTATAAATAACTTCGTATATTTTTTTCATAATGAAAAATACAAATTACTCATATAATGTATGCACATACATACAATATCTTTTTCTTTCCCTCCTATTATCCCCTTTCTTATGAGGGTTTTGTAGTGAAAACAACACCCTTATGAAATCGGTCAAACACCCGTCTGTCTGTTCATAAAATATCACACGGACCGCTGAAGCTACCTGCATGAAATTTGGTTGAAATATGTAATAGGCCAACTTTAAGGCGGGGGGAGGGGTATTTTTTTCGTTTGGTATAGGCAAGTGGGGTTTCGTAAGAAATATGCCGTCAAAAACATTCCATTTTTGGAAGTTTATACAAACTTGAAGAAAAGAGGGAGAGGGGAAAATATGTGATTAGCCAATACGTGAAGTTAGCAAAACTATGTATGTACGAACACTTCATTATGTTCAGAAATGATTATTATAAAACTATAGCTGGTACGGCAATGGACAATGTCCTCTCACCACTAATAAACGAAGTGTTCATGGCAGGACTGGAGAAGCTAATAATTCTGTGCAATTTATGTTGATGACGTGTTGGTCATCGTAAATAAGACAAAGTTGCGACTACTACTATCATAGATAACAACAACCGCCTTCACAAAAACATCACATTTACAACGGAAACAGAAGAAATGGAGAAGTACAATTTTTAGACGTCAAAATTCTTAGGAATGGGAAAAATATCGAGTTCGAGATACACATTAGATTAGATTAAATGGAGTGCCAACAAGCACTGCGACCCGGAAGTCTATTGTGCTACACCCTGGTGTCTATGCAGATTAGTGATCTGACTAATTCTCGAGACCAATCATCCCAACAAATCTGCTCAGCTGTTCGAGTGTTAGTGAGGCAATCGTTTCCGCTTCAGGGAATGCATCGCCGAAACACTTCAAGTGGCGGAGATGAAGTGCATCACAGTCACAGAGAATGTGCTGGAAAGTCTCATCTTCGCTCTCACAGAAGCAACAGCTTGGGTCAGAGACAATTCCCATTCTATGCAGATGACCCCTCAGGGTAAAGTGACCCGTAAGGAGCCCACAAATAATTCTAACCCGGTTTCTGCGTAGTCTCAGCAGTTCGTGTTTACGGTTGCGTGAGTGGCCAGCTATAAACAGCTTGGCCTGTCTAAGACCAGGGGTATTGTCCCAGTGCGCGATGGTTATTGAGTGTTCCCATTCCCTGATGTGCCGTCTTACACTACACAAGGGAATTCCACAGTATGGCTCCGGACCGACGAGTGGGGTTGCAGATGCTCCCCTGGCCAACTCGTCCGCTGTTTCGTTTCCTGGGATACCGGCGTGTCCGGGGACCCAGTATATGGTAACCTTATTTACAGAGCCTAATCTCTGCAAGGCTTCACGACCACTAAGCACCACTTTCGACGAGACGGAGAAGTTACTTAGTGCTTTGATCGCCGCCTGGCTGTCAGTGAAGATTACAATATTCCTGCCTTGGTATCCCGCTGCTAAGCATGTGTTCGCACAAGTCTCGATTGCGTGAACTTCCGCCTGAAATACCGTGGCGTACTTTCCCATTGGAATGGATATCTTGTGAGACGGACCTACGACGCCCGCCCCTGTGCCCTCTTCGGTTTTAGATCCATCTGTGTACCACGTAACAACGTTTGAGGGGAGGGTGTCGAGCTTCAGATTCCAATCCTCTCTGCTCCATATTTCGGTTGAGAATGAAAGTTTAAAGCAAAGCTCCCTAGCCAAATGGTCTGATGGCATACTAAATACGTGGTCCTCATTTACCCAGTTGGTCTGCTCAGGGTTTAGTTTGAGGAAATTCTGGCAAACTTTTAGTCTTGCTACTGCTATTTTTGCCTCCGCCTTTATGTGAATGTGAAGCGGCGGGAGGTCGAGTAGCGCTTCAAGAGCTACAGTCGGGCAGCTGCGGATAGCCACCGTGACTGTGAGACATGCTAGTCTCTGAATCTTACCCAGTTTGGTTTTGCCATCTTTGGTGGTTGATTTTTTCCACCAAACAACAGCCACGCATTCAACAATTGGTCTGACAATCGCCTTATAGATCCAAAGGATTATGCGAGAGCTTGTTCCCCAAGTCTTACCCACAAACTGCCTACAAACCCATAGGGCCTTAATGGCTTTGTCCGATATTATCTGTAGGTGTTCCGACCAGAGTAATTTCCTGTCTAGAGTAACGCCGAGGTATTTGGCGGAATCCGCCAGGAGCACTGGAGAGTTGTACATTGTAGGACATCTCATTTGTCTGGGATTTCTTTTCTTCGAAAAGGGGACAACAACTGCCTTAAAGCGCGTTGACATGATCAAACTACGGTTTGACAAACTAGCATTTGATGAAAAGTTGAGCTCCGTCCAACTACGGTTTGACAGAAGCTCAAGACATCAAACCAGTTTGACAAGGGGTTCACACATTCAAGTAGGTGGTTTGTCAAACCGTAGTTTGATCATGTCAACGCGCTTTTAGCCGGATTGACTCGAAGGCCGTTATCATTGCACCATTTTTGTACTGTGTTTAATGCCGATTGAAGAATTTCCGTTAGGACTTCTTCAAACTTTCCTCTAACAGTTATGACCAGGTCATCGGCATATCCCTGAGTTGAATATCCCATCTTTGTAAGCTTCCACAGTAAGCTGTCTACTATGATGCACCACAAAAGAGGAGATAGTACCCCTCCTTGCGGGCATCCTCGAGTAACGTTTGCTATTAAAGTGCAGTCTCCTATCTCTGTGATGACCTTTCTGGATGATAGCATCCTTTTTATCCAAAGTGCCGTCGTTTCATCCGCTCCCTTTGCTCTAAGCGCAGAGTCAATGGAAGAGAAAGATGTGTTGTCAAAAGCACCTTCGATATCCAAAAAGGCACAAACTGCCGTCTCCTTTACTGCCAGGGTGGCCTCAATTTCTCCAACTAAACATTGTAGAGCAGTTTCAGTCGACTTACCTGACTGGTAAGCAAACTGTTTACAGTGTAGCGGGAATTTTGTGAGAAGTGTAGACCTGATGTGAGCATCAGGGATTTTCTCCATAGACTTAGACACATACACATTAAAACAACAACGACACAGAGAACCATCCCGAGCAGGTCCATTCACTCTTACCAACACATTCACTGCATATCACAGCATGATTCACAGGATGCTAACTATCCCCCCTCAATAAATGCCAAACGAATAAGGATTAGTTTACAAAAAGAACACGAATACTATAGCAAAATTATAGATGCAATTATCAGGAAAAAAGAAGACCAGAATTGAACGAAAGGAACTCACAACGATGTTAAACAACAACAACGATGAAACGATATTCAGATCCAGCTTAGTCTACAGCACCATGTGGGGTTACAATGCGCTGACAAAACTCAACGCCGAAATGCTACCAACGACACACGCAGCTGAAAACAATACCGACTACTGAGTAAGACCCTAAAACAAAAGAGGAACACAGCGGCGTATACAAAATCGAGTGTCCTGATTTCAGGAGCGCATACATCGGCTAAACCAAGTATCTTGTAAAAACAAGACATGGGACAACATCGAAGTCATAATAAAAGTACAAAAAACATACTACACAAACTCGATGCTGCAGAGAGCGTTGAAATGTCCATGCGAGGAAGAAAAGGATTGCTCAACAAATTATGAAAATTGTATATCGAACCTCTTACGGCAATAAAGAACTTTAGGTAACGACATCTAGCTAAATAGGGCCCTCCGACGGTGCAATATTTTATACAAAAATTTTAAGACAAATTTTTGAACAAAATATTGAACGCCGTGGACCCACGCTTGGCAAATTATATTTCAACATTTTGTTCAAATTTTTGAACAAAATTCAGTCGAGTTGTTGTTGTAGCAATGCAGAAATTTAGTTTCAGTGTGTGTGTGTCATAAAATCAGCACGTCCGATTCAGTTTCCTCCGTAGGAAAACGGACATGTTGGAAATATGACGCACGCATATACTTCCTTCTACACTGAAGGGGTTTGGCAGCTCTTGGCATCTCAGCCACCCCGGTCATTATCTATTGTAGCCCGATATCGATATCGGCCGAGGGATCGGCCCGTGTATGCGCTTATCGTTAACGATTTTTTTGACAGTTCGATCCATCGGCCGATCGATCGGACGGCATATCGCATAATGTATGGCGGCTGGGATTAAACGTAAACGTCGTATTTGTCGTAAGGTTGTAAACTTCTGTCATTTTACAATGGGGATGACAGAAGTTTACGACGTTTACGGCGCTGAGCGTGAGTCCCCCTCTTGTATTTCTCTGCTTCAAATTTCGGCGCATCCGCTCCACAAAACCGTTACAAAATCCTCTATTGTGAATTGTGTGGATGGAATATCTGAAAACAGAACATGCGCGAATTTTTTGACTCCTGTCTAATAACAACTGACAAGCGATATTCTTCGCCGACGTCTTCGTGCATCAGGAGCGATTTAGTCGATATCTTTTACGTTTTAAGTGCTTCTTATATTCTATTCATTGTCAGGATACCGGACTAAAAAGACAATTTATATTGATTTCACCGGTTTTTAGTATCATTGAAATGTTCGGCATACGCGGTAACAGATTTCACGTGGATGTGACGTCCCTGCGGCGGGCACTGATGCCAAATGGTAAAATTTAAATTACGATTTCAGCTGGATGGTTCGACTAAGATTTCTTTAACTGTATCTAAAGTACCTAGAGGGGATCGTTTAAACAAGAAAAACGGAATTGTCTATACGGAGGATGATGTGCCGGTCTACACCCTCTATCTAGGGAATATCGCCACACATGTGAGTTTAAAATTTTCGAACGTTTGATAGTCGAAGCAATCGGTTTTTTTTATTCCTAGATGTCTGAACATCGACTGAGGTCCTATTTTGGTCGATTTGGCACCGTGGAGTCGTTGCACATTATAAGAAAGAACAAGTCCAGTGAGAGCGATAGAGTCTATCGGTACGGCTTCCTTAGATATAAAACAGCGGAGTGCGCCGCCAAGTAAGTATAAAGAAATTCAATTGTTAGTTTCCATCGTTATCTTAAATTAGTCTGATGACAATCCGGTTTATCGTCACCGTAGCTCGACAGGCCAACACCCGACCTTGGTCGTCAGGATCGTTTTCTTTCAATTGTCTCGGTCAAGTGACCGCGTCCTCCAATTTCAGGATCCCAGCAGATGTTCGGCGTCAGCATTCACTAAGTTTCACAGTGTGTCAGTACTGCTCGTGGTTATAGCGAATTGCGATCGCAGACTGTTACGAATATTCCGAAGGCCCTGCTGTTCAAATGTGTTCTCGGAGGATTTCCAAACCAGTAAGGTTGTGTGATTGTTTTGTATATACAGAGCTTTATATTTCCATTCACATGTTCTTCGGTTACCAGTAGAGACCCATCTTTATCTTTCACAGGATGTTCTGTTGCAAAAGATTTGCCAGTTAATGGCTTGATAAGCTTAAAAAGGGTTCCACTGTCACCGTGGTAAGCCGCTTCCTCTGCTTCCTCTGCCTTCTCCGCGTCGATGTTGTTTCGCTTGTCCCCTCTTACGCTTTTTTGCACGCCTTTCTTTAGTGAACGGTATTCAGCTCTGAGTTGGTCTTTGACTGAGCCGTCAGCAGCGGAGTTAATCTGTTCCCTAACTCTCACGTGCTGAGACTAGAGACCATATAGAGTCGCTAATGAATGGTCTCCTACCGCGCTCCAATCGACCCGCAAATGTTACGCCACACAAAATAAATGAGTCCTTAGCGACGTTCCATCTATCATCAATTGTAGGATTCCCACAAGGTGGTGGTGCAATAGCTCTCTCTTGCAAGGCGGTGGAATATGCACGTCTTATAGATGGGTCTTTTGCACATCAAATCGTGGCAAGTTTCGTGCATTTTGAGAGCGCTGGATCGCTACCGTTCGTAAGCGTATTTTTGCGACAACAAGTTGGTGATCGCTGCCAACATCAGCACCTCGCTTCGACGTGACGTCCAAGAAACAATTCCTCCATGTCTGTTTGGGAGCCTTGTCGAAGGTGTCGCAACGCCGTTGAAAAAAGGCGTCCTTAGCTGATTAATCCGCTAGTTCAGTCGGGGCGTACCACTGAATTTTAGTGATGTTGCTTACCCTGGATTTGGATCTAGCTGTGATGATACGGTCGGAGATGGGCTTCCAGTCAATCAGAGATAGGCGTGCCTCCCGGTGAATCAGTCCATGGTATCCGAGGGTCGTTTAATGTTTCGAGTGTAAATTAATTTCAGATACGCAGGTTACAAGCCTACATACTCAATCTTAGGGGAAGGGTTGCTTCCTTAGGTGTCCTAAGAGTCGCCGGGTCAATTTTTTTTATATAGTGCAGAGGTAGCTCTCCAATGATGTTTTTGATCGCGCGTTCTTTTGATGAATCTTTCAGCTAGGTGTGACGTGTTGGTGTTCTCACAACTATGTTGCAGCTCCACCGTTCGTTTACTTCCTGAGACGCACTGGTGTTATTGGCCATTCAGCATGATCATCGTTATGTGCCTCTACTAAATGTTTTGAACTGCAAAACTTGGTTGGCTTGGTTAGTCGTTCCAGAGGGCGCCCACGGGGTGGACTATGGAAGAGGTCTCTTGCCCCCCATTGTCAGTGGCAGTTGTTCCGTAATTTTAGAATATTGACCCGATATCGCCCGAAATATTTTTCCGAATCGTAAACATTTGAATTTTCTATTTTCAGGGTTCTATCGGAAAATCATTCGTCGTTTTCGAAAACGTTGAAGGTTAAACCAGCAGATACATGGAAACAACCCAAAACTGCGCTGCAGATGAAGAAAATGTCGGATGGGAATTCGTCTAATGTCAGCGAGAAAGAAATTATTAATGATACGACAGATGCTGAAGGCAAATTAACTGTGATGGCGCTAAACGATGATTGCCTACGCCACGTATTCTCCTTTCTTAGTGAAGACGAAGTATACAGGCTGTCATTTGTTTGCCAACGTTTCTACGACATAGTTGATAACATGATGCAGGTCAATAAGCTGTTCGACTTCCATGCCATTTCAAATGAGATAAATAACAATTTTACACTGATGGAAACCAGACAACTCCTATCCAATTTTGGACAGCATATTAGACGTCTGCGCCTAAGCGACTGTGGAGACTATCGGAGATACTTAGAGTTTATTGCAATATATTGCCAAAACTTGGAATCGATTCACTTTTCTAATCTCCGAGATATCCACCTGGCAACGTACAAACGAACCTTCCAGTCAGCCAGTCCAGAACAATTAAAATCGTTGATAATGGAAGACTGTGATCTGACCGATAAAATCTGTAAACTATTAGGAAATTACACCCAACTGAAGACGCTAAATATCTGCCGTAACAATTCAATTAGTGGGAGACATTTGAAGATATTGACAGGCGTTGAGGATTTGAATTTATGCAAATGTGAAGGTTTGGAAAGCCACCACTTTATCGATATGTGTAAGGAAATGAAATTGAAAACCTTGAATATTTTGGGATGCTATCAGCTGGACAACGATGCATTCAAGACACTTGTACAGACGCAAACTGATCTTGAAACATTGTCGATTGGTACTTCGTATCAGACGTTGCGACTAGAAGAGGTTGCCAACTTGGAAAGCTTGAAAAACGTACGAATATATGGCGAAACCAGTGCCATGCGTTCCACCTCAGATTGTTTATTGAAAGAACTGGCCAATAAACGACACGAAACAATAGAATCTTTAGAATTATACTTTCTAACATTTCTGTCAGAGCAATCGAATCGCGAGTGTCTATTGAAATTCCGTAACCTTAAGAGATTGTCTATTGTGCGTGATAGACATATAAATGACGCATACCTCTTGGCTATATCGAAAGCTTTGCCCAACCTGGAGGAGGTGAATCTTTCCGACTCAACTTGTATCGAAGAAGTTGGCATTGTGGATTTAGTTCAGAATCTGAAACATCTAAAAATGCTCGATATCACGGACCATTCCGGCATCACCGGAGCGGTCGTTCATCAAATCTACAGTATTTTAGAAAAACGCAAAAACGAACAACGTGGACCGATTTCAAAATTAACAATAAAGATTTCAAACACACAAATTAATGAGGAGGTAAGTGGTGTAACATTGCAATAAATCGAGCGATTATAAAATGTATTTGTAAATTGTAGGAACATAAAAATACACGAGATCTGATAAAGTTTTCGAAAGACGTCGATGCCAATTACGAGAATTACGATGAAATGAGCGATGAAAGCTATTCGGATGTATTCGATCATTTCCACGATTTTATGGATTATGATACGTCCGACAATGAACTGTATGAAGATTTCTGTAAGTATTTCGAAATTTTGTGTGTGAGTGTGTGTGTATGTGCTGAGTACGACTAATATATTCTTGTTATATTTATACTCGTTCGTATATGCGTACATACGTGGTTAATGTTTGTCTTTTTTGGCTAATAATGGATGCTTATTTTCATTCTCTCCTTAATCACCTTACGATACAACGCACTCGTCTTGCAAATCTATATACCGTTGTTGAGCGTGTGCAACTTCGTAACTGTATTTATATTATTACGTGTGACGTAACTGACGTAATATTACCGCTCAATTTCATTCCTTGCGTTAAATTCACACTGTGACACTGCGTGTCTTCTTGTTGTTAATTGCCTTGACCCCTCCAAGGGCACGGGCGCGTCAACATCTCTATCATTTCTATGCCTTGTTGACGATTCGATAGCATATCTACTTTTTCGGAAGTGCAGTTGCTAGCATACACCTCCTATCCGCGCCGTCTTTTATAGTTACAAGCTCGGAGCACTGTGAGAGTTCTATTAGTATCCAGAGGCATTTTTGATTGCGCCGAGATTTGAACTCCGAGCTCTAGATTAGTATCGTAGAGCGGTGACCGAACGACCACGGCCACCGAGTGCGATGTTGTTGTTGCTATTCGATACTTCGACAGTGCAATTAACTATTATTTACTGTAGCCATTAAATTGGCTTTGTTTTGATTTATAAACACAAGTCTCCCACTGTCAAACTACTAAAATATATTATGATACGTTAAACATTGAGATGAACAGTTTTTCGTATCTCCCGTAAAATCTAGCTTTTGTCAGACACGAGATCCCCCATTCTTTTAAAGCAATCATTTTGGGTCAACGATGAGTAAGAATGGTTTCCCGATTTGCCATCTGGCGACGATGTCGATCACATTTTTTCAACGATGAATTGAAGAACTTGCAAAGGACATTTAATTGGGTTTATATGCCGAAAACCTAGAAAAATTACACAAAACAAAAGGCATCGCTCGCCACATGTACACTGAGACTGCCTAGTGGCATAAGTTATTTGTCTGGTGCGTCTGGTCACTGGTCCCGTTATCAGACCAAGTGCAACCAGATTCTGAGCCGGCTCATAAGCTCTATTTCCAATGAGTCGTCAAAAAAAAACGTGAAAATATTTAAAATTTTCATGGTATCGTACCAGTGCAATGGGCAACAATTTAACATAAATTCTTTAAATTAAACTATAACTTTAACTTTCAATTCAAATGCAAACTATAAGTGTTTACGAAGAGCTGCCGTTCAAATTAAGCATGGGACAATGATAACGGGATTGTTGGCTTGGCTCACATTTTGTGTGGCCGTAAATATATGCGATGAGCGATGTTTCTCGAAGGGCAAGGTTGTGTATTCGTTTCACAATATGCCATACTTAAATTGAACGACTCGGCATTTACGTCACTGTGCCGACTCTCGCTCATTCCATTGTTCCAAAATTGTACAGTCAACATGTTTGAAGGAAACGTGAGATTTGCATCCCTAGGAATAAGGAAATCCGAAAAGCTTCCATGTATCGCAATGAGGGCGCACTTTTCTAAGAGACTAACTTTAATAATAAAGGCTTTGATTCATGAGAATAGAAACATTTTTTAAATTTGCATACTTACTAATTTAATTAAAAAAAAAATTGTTTTCTCTACAGTCGAAGGTGAAGACGATGAGATCAACGCCATATTTTTCCTATGAATTCCTACGACAGCCAAAGTACACCAAATAATGGATATATTGAGTCGCAAATCTACACGCTACTGAACATTATTATCTTCGCTATCCGATTGTCGGTTTCATGAATTGGAAGAGTTTTTTTTTTTTATACGAAATTAAATTATCATAAGAAGCTAACTTTACTTTCAACGAACGCTCCAGTATAATAATAAACATTTTATTATATAGAAGCGTTCGTTTAAACAAATTGGATTTAAACGTTTACAGCAGTTGAATTTTGAATATATTCTTGTTAACTATTTTTTTTTATGATGAACACAAGTGATGTTTACTTAATATTGTTCTCATTTATACCATATTATATACGATATTGAAGTACATATTTGCAAAGTTTTTTTTTCCCTCTTTTTCTTACGATTTTTTGAAAAGTAGACTGGCTGTTTGGCCGTAACTACATAGACGATCACCGCAGCCAAACAAACGGGCGAACTCGGTGAGACGATACGAACAACTACGCTCACGCTGAAAAATTACAACCTTTTTGCCTAGACCTCAATATAAACTAGAAATGTATAAACAATTCCATATATAGGAAAACAATGGGAGATTTTACTGCATCAACGCCTAAAAGAAGCCGAAATCTTCAAAATTTTCAGCTAGCTAATAGTACAAGATCCCACTGTCTGCACCTACCTGTTTTTTGATGAGATATATCTCAAATGAAAGATAATTAAGAACGTAATAAAGTAAAATTGGGTTGCCTAGCGGCAGTGGCGTATTTACAGGGGGCACGTGCCCCCTTTGATCTCTTAAATTGAGTCTCATCAATCTAAGGTGCATGCGTTTTTTTTTCTGGGTAGAAACTGTTGAATGACGACTTATGATTATGACTTTCCCAATACGGAAGTACTGGCTTTCTACTTGATCAGGGGTTCTCAATTTTCCTGATGTCGCGACCCCCTTAGAGTGAACAAATCGCACGCGACCCCCGGCCCGATCATAGATTTAAAATAGCGAAAAAGTGGTGAAAACATTTTTTTATGCCAATCTTTGTGGCCTTTCCTTTAGTCTTACACTTTTTTTGTGTGTGTTTTCATTTTAAAAATAATTTCAAAACTAAAAAAAAAAGAACTTTGTTTTGCGATTTTTCCGAGATTCCGTTTATTTCCAATTTATTGGAATATTTAATGTATTGTTCATCCGAGCACTTTTTAAAAAAAAAAATAGGGGGAAAAAACTGTGGTAATTAGTTTCAGTAGAAACGTTAATTTGACTGGACTATAATCTGAGCTTACGGGAAGTGTTCTGAAATGTTTAATACCGTTCGCAATAGCTCGGCGGTGTCGTGTCTAAAACCCAGTCGAAATAGTTTTATTCTTGTCCCCAAACATTTTAATGTTTTTTACTTTTCATTTGTTTTGCAGGGAATATTAAGTAAAATATACAATAGCCTTAATAATGCGAAGCTAACTTCAAGCAGCGGCTAAAAAAAACAACGATTTTTTGAGTACATATTAGAAAACATTTTGATTTCCTAATATTTAATATAACAAGCTAGATATGATACCATTCAGGCTTCGCGTATCAAAACTTCGTTGTGATTTGTGGTGCATTTGCCACTTTGAAATTAGTAGTAAAACTTGTTCCAGAGCGCACGATTTCTTCAATTAGAGAGTGAATTTTTGAGGTACAAATTAAACATCTTAGGAGTTGGCGAGATAAAGAGAATTTATCTCTCCAACGGGCAGCACTGTAATGTTGTACTCCGGTAAAGCTACCGGTAGTCGTCGTGAGTCAGGTGTGGGGCTCTTTTTAACCAGAGCCGCACGAACCTGTCTCTTATCCTGGAAGCCGGTCTCTGATAGAATATTGACCGGCAGGTTCCGGACCAAAATGAGGAACACCTCAATAATACAATACAATACTGAACCCGACAATTCCTTGGCAAAAGACTCCTACGAAGAACTAAACGCCGTTCAGAGCAGAACACCTAATGGTGACATTATAATGGTTATGGGTGATGTGAATGCTAAAGTTGGCGCTGATAACTATCGGCTCAGACATGTGATGGGGAGACACGGTCTTGGTGATCGTAATGACAACAGTGAACGATTTGTAGAGTTCTGTAACTTTCAGAGTTTCTTCATCGGTGGTACTATGTTTGAGCATAAGGACCACCACAAAATCAGTTGGTCCTCTTCTGTTGATCGGCGCAGAACAGAAAATCAGACCGACCATTTTGCCATTAGTAAAAAATTCAAGAGTTGCCTCCTGGACGTGCGAAACAAGAAGGGTGCCGATATTGGGATGGGAAGAGACAATTATCTTATGATCGCTAATGTTCGATTGCGTATTGCAGCCGTGCGCCACCCTAGCGATGAAAGATCCAGGGGTCGCAAATTCAAGACCGCTCGATTAAAAAATCCACCTGTCTTACAATAATATAATGACCATCTTGCGCAAAAAGGTGCTGAGATAACTAGTCACCCAGATAGTGACATAAACAAAAACTGGGATTCCATAAAAAATGCGTACATAGATAGCGCAGATACCATCCTTAGAACAAACATGGATTGGCGGAATAAACCTTGGATGTCCGACGCTTCATGGCAGCGGATTGTTGAAAGAAAGGAGCTGAAGGTTCGTTTGGCTGCAGCATCAGACGTCGATCGAAGCAGCATCGAACTCCTTTACAGTCAGAAAGATCGAGAAGTTCAGTCTAGTGTGCGACGCGATAAAAGAGTTTATGCGAATTCTCTTTTAGCCTCAACAGAAGAAGCCGCAAGAAGTTACAACTTAAACGCCGTATACGGTGTCATCAAGGAGTTTACAGGTGGTCGTAACTCCTTCCAACATCCGGTGAAAGATAGTGATGGAAAGCTACTTATCTTGGAAGAAACTTATCTTGGAAGAAGATCAAATGAGGCGGTGGAAAGAACACTTCGCCGCGGTCTTGAACCGTGTAACCTCTGGTGAAGTTCCCCCTCATATAGATAATTTAGCTAACCATCAAAATGTGCGTATACGGTCCACTGCCCCGACTAAAAGAAAATAGTCACTGCAATTATTGCACTAAAACGAGAAAAGGCCGCCGGACTTGACGGTATCCCTGCCGAACTTTATCAAGCAGCGCCAAGCGTAACTGCCGATTTGCTGCACCCACTTGTTGATAAAGCGTGGAATACAGAGACCTTTCCCACTGAGTGGAAGGAAGGTTTAATCGTCAAACTTCTGAAGACCGGTAGCCTCACAGACTGTAATAATTGGAGAGGCATTTGTGTGCTTCCTGCCGTTGCCAAAATAATAGCTAAAATCGTCCTGGAAATACTAAAGGCCCACTTAGAAAGCACAATTGATGAAGAGCAGGCTGGTTTTCGAACCGAATTCTCCTGTGTCGATCACATTAACACCTTGCGAATCATCATCGAGCAATGCGCTGAATACGATTCTCCGCTTCACCTGCTTTTCATCGATTTCGAAAAAGCTTTCGATAGTGTAAACTAGAGCTGTGACATCGAAAGGAAAGTATCGATATTCAACGATATCGATGTTTAAAATTTTTTCTATCGATACCGATAAAATATCGGCTGAAAAGCATCGATAAATCGATATATCGTTCTTGTCACAAGGAAAAATGTAACCCCTTGAAATGGGAATGAACAGGGAAGGGTCACCCCCTGGGTCGATTTAACGATGTCTGTCTGTCCCCAAAGCAAAATCCCCAAAAATAAAATACAAAATCCCCAAATACATATTCCCCAAATTGAAGAAAGTTTCTCATTTCAATATCGCAGTTTTTGATTTCACCTGCACAATCGAGCTCAAGGTGGGGGACCTTAACATCGAGTTCGTGAACGACTTCATACCTGCGTTGCAACTTGACAAGGGAGGGACCACGACGAAACACACGAAATCAAGCGACGGATACAACTAGCTAGAAAGACTTTTTTCTCGGTTCTCCCCATAATGAAATCGATTGTGCACAGAAACACGAAGCTCCGCGTGTACAAAACCATCATACGATCAGTACTATGCTATGGCTGCGAAACATAGACCCTAACTCAAGCCTCCGGAAACACGTTAAACAAATTTGAACGTAAGGTCCTGCAGCGAATTTTTGGGGCTGTTTGCGATCGCATCGGTACAACCATGAGTTGTATGAACTGTACGATGGATGAGCTGGATGTTTCGAAATCATCAAACTATGTACACCGGCTTCAACGAAATGAATGGACGATGATCACATGCCAAAGAGAGTAATGAACGCAGAACGAGTAGACGGAGCCACCCTCCGAAGACGTCTCGGTCGTCTTCGGAGGGTGGCTCGTTGTGAGACCTCAATACATATATGCGGACGCCGCGCAGCTACTGGGCCATAGAGGTAAAGGACAAAATTAAGCTTCCCGTGGTGCTTAATTTATGAATTTGGATAAAACCTTTTTTTTGGAAAATATTAAGTCTAGCAAAAACCAGAAAAAAGTTCTGATCTGTAAGTTAGGTTCGTATGGTATAATTTTTTCAAAGTGCATAAACTCAACAGAAACTTTGTTAAACCAGGGTTGCGGCAGGTACAAAGCTGGCCACCATTTTATTTATCATTCTTTATATACAATAATTCTCTTTCAAACTATGTTTCATTTAATTAAAAAAAATTAATCAATTAGTTTAAAAGTTAAACTCTTTCAATTGGATATGAAAATGTATTTACATGTACGGTAATTAAGAATAGTTGCGGCAGGACTTCGCTAGGCAACCCAATTTGACTTTATTATGGTTAATCAAGGGCCCATAATCTTCCGTCGGCCGACACTGTGCAAGAAGAGGAGCTTATCGATTTTTTCTCCTGAGAGGCAACTCCTTTTTTTGGTAACTATGTTCCCAGTAGTCGAAAAAAGTCTCTCGGAGGGCACGAAAGTTGCCATTACAGTTAAGTACTTTATCGCTAGTTTGAGTAAATGGCAAGTTTTACTGTAACCAGCACTCCAAGCGACGAAGGGTGATTCGCTGAGCCGGATGATTGGGCTTCTTAAATATAGCGAAAGTTGCGGTGGTATTGTGTTGTCACTTCCATCCAACAGCTCATTAATTCCATGTTTCTTCTACCATTTTGTGGTGATGATCCCACAAGCTAAACGATTCGGAATCTTGTTCCTCATTTAGCTGAGCCAAATCTGAATCGGATGAAGAATCTTCTCTCGAAATGTCCTGATTCAATTCTTTTGAAAGCCAGCGGATTGCATTAGCCAGCGAAATTGGATCCGTAAAATGCAAATTTTTGAATCTGGGATCAAGAAGCGTTGCTGACGAGAATAGAATAGAATGTTCCATATTCTTAAATTTGTTGTCCCATTCCATTAATATAACTGTTTTCAGGCGCCTAGCCAAATCTATGGTAATATCCATTTCAATAACTTTTTTTTCGAATTAGTCCAACGACTGGTATCACGATACTGGAGTTTACGAACTTTTCTCCACTAAATTCTTGTGTAGCTGATTCGATCTCAAAAGCAATACCAATTCTTTGAAAAATTCCATATCCGCAGCAGCTATCATTTTTGGCGCGGTTAAACGTTACTATACTGTTGATAATTTCGCGGAGATAGAGAAATCGATCCACCATATAAAAAGTGGAGTTCCACCTAGTAGGGACAGATTGAATTAATGTTCTTTTTTCTAAGTGTTGAGTCTTTTTCCTCAATTCATCGTGGATATTACATCGTATTTGCTGTCCAACAGTGAAGTAATTATTTTGCGACAAGGTACCTTATACAAAGGAGCCGTCAATTTTAGGAGGTGAAGGAATCAATTATCCTTCACAATGGATATGGGCTGCATATCCTTACAAATCATGTACAGGATACCGTGGCTTATCCTATTAAATTTGTCACCCCCATCTTTAAATGATTGCATCACAGTATAACTTTTTGGTAAATTTTGCTGTTTTGACGATGATGCTGCCCGTAGCGTCTCTGGTAGCGAGGTTTGAACAGAGAAGCTCGAGGACAGTTCACATATTTCAGGATCAGCCAAAGAAACTTCTGAAGTGCTGGTTGCAACTTGCACAGAAACCGAACACAAGAGAAAGAGACAGGCAGATGTCGTCAGATGGTGCTTACGGAATCAACGCAAATTCAAGTAGAACTGAATTGAAAATGAAATTGAACTACCGGACGGAGCCCGATACGATAAATATCGAACAAAAGACATCGATATGTGGAAAATATCGGATCCATGACATCGATGAAAAAAACATCGATATTTAGTAAAAAATATCGATTTTTCGATAACATCGATATCGATGTCACAGCACTAGTGTAAACCGGGATTCTATATGGGCGGCCTTGCGCAGGAAAGGCATCCCTGAGAAGCTTGTGGCTATTATTAAGGCAACCTATGACGAAATGTCGCGTTCTGCATAAAGGCAATGTGTCGGGGAAGTTTGAGATTCGCAGTGGAGTTCGGCAGGGGTGCATCCTCTCACCGATCCTATTCCTCATAGTGATGGGCGATGTGTTGCATGCATCCCTATCCGGACTCGACAGAGGGAGGAATTCAATGGACTTTGACATCCTATCTACAACATCTTGACTACGATGACGACATATGCCTACTCTCCCACAAAATCATGGATCTGTCTGCAATGGCGTTAGATCTCGAGAGGGAGGCAAGCAAGGTTGGGTTAAAGATTAATACCAACAAGGTCCTTAGCCCGCCATTGCGAAAAAGAAATCCGACACCTTTTGTGTGGAGAAGGTGGACAACTTCGTCTACCTGGCTAGCATTGTTGCCGAAAATGGTGGTACGGAGCAGGACATCGCTCGCCGTATCAACCAGGCTAAATGCGCATACGGCATGTTGTCCAAAATCTGGCAGAGCAGTTATCTCAGCATCAAGACCAAGCTGGGCCTGTTTCACTCCCTGGTACTGTCAGTGCTTTGGTATGGGAGCAGTACATGGAAAGTTTCCGTAGGAGTTACCAGAAAGCTGCAAATTTTCGTCAACTTGTGCCTTCGTCGAATTTTAAGAATATTCTGGCCCGAAACAATATCAAATGAAGAGCTAAGTCGGCGTACGGGGCAGATGCCAATCGACGAATTGATACGCAGACGAAAATGACAGTGGGTAGGTCACACATTGCGGAAGAGTGACAACTGCATTGCTTTGCATGCCATGAAATGGAACCCCATTTCCAACCAAGGCCGACCAAGAGGGGGTCCTCGAGTCACATGGCGTCGATCTGTGGCAAAGGAGTGTCAGGCACTGGGTAAGTCTTTTGGGGAGTTGCGCCCCATTGCCCGGAATAGAGTACGATGGCGCGCAGAAGTAGTTGACGCGCTATGCCCCACTAGGGGTTAAGGCAAAGTAGTACACCTGTAGAAGGACCAAAATATCACCAATATAAGCGAGAATTATGGAGTTTCTCGCTTAAGTCTTTCAAAGATTTCAAAGAAAAAATACCTCCAGACATTTACCGTGGTCTGATTTCGACCAATTTTTGGCTGTATCTGAATGTATGACATTCGCCTCATCACCCCAAGTTATGTGATACCCATTCTGCTTAGATATTGCTTCCTTGACGAGAACATCCTTTTTCCCGCCCGAAGGGCCTTTAACAATATACTGCATTCGCCTCATTGGTCCCGTCATGTGATACCCATCTTGCCCAGACATCGCCTCCTTACGAATAATATTCTCTTATCTTTACAAAGGACTCAAAATACCTGCAGCAGTAGTCTACTGCACTCGCCTCATCTCCCCCAGTCTTACCCATCTTATCTTATACCCATTAACCCTTGATATCACTTTTTTCCAAGAATATCCTTTATCCTCTCCAAAGGACGCAAAATGCCATCAGTCCTCAGGACTGGAGAAGGACTTAAAATGCCTTTAACCGAACGACGCACATCTCCAGCAGCACCAAAATATAACCGTGTGGTACTTATAATAACCAAAGGAAGCTTTGTACCGAATTTAGTTGAACCACGGACGAGTAATGCCTGGAATTTTTTTTTAAATCATCGCTAAAGTAAGCGAGAAACTCTATAAAATTTCACATTTTTAGACGTATCTTTTTTATCTACTGCACGGATCAGAGCAAATGATTTGATAAATAGCGATTTTTTCTTCTTGGTTATTGTGTCGATTGAACCCCAGAAATACCCTATCCCGCATGGAAGGTTCCTTTCCCTGGTCTTTGAGGCGTTGTGCGGATGGCACTCCTGTCACTCTTCGCAATGTAGCCTCATGGATACAATCTTGGAAAGCGTTGGCAAAAAATTCAATAAACGATTTTTTTTTTATAGAAAACAATATTTTATTGGTTCTCCCATTCCTAAATAACAAAATGTATCTATCGTAAGGTATTCGATGGATTATATATATTAAAATATGTACTTCGAAATGAAGTAGTACAACTATTCTTTCGCCACCATAAACAAAAATCACTTAAACCTATCACTTATCTAGTTAACTGCAATAATAGTTCGCAACTACACACTTATAAGAAACCGAGAAGTACATAAGCGATTGGTACAACGAATCCAGTTTTCGAAAATGTCGATCCAAGCAATGCTGTCGTTGCCCACCAGATTAGGAAGTAGATGAAAAATTGCAAACACACATGGAGAAACAGCAACCTGAACAGAAAGAAATTTTAATTTTGACAAGATCCGAATATATATGATTATAGGTTTGAATCGATACTACGAGTTAAAATTTCATTCACTCGTGACCACTTACACTTTATCCTTTTTACGCGCCGCTTCCAATGTCTTTGGATGCTCCTTGCTTAAGTACTGACGAACGCCCATAATCATTGTCTCAAAGTACGGTTCCCATTTAATTTCACCGATATCGATACCGAAGTGTTCCTTATCCGTTTGCGTCATTGATTTAGCCAAAGCTAAAGTTTTCTTGTTATCGAAGTGCCATTCCGTGAAAATGAATTTCTCCAGCGTTTTCAAAGACTTCCACACGTTTGTATGGAGTCGAATTAAGCTGAAAATTAAAGAATAACATACTCGAAGTATGTACAGAACAAAAGTACAGACTCGTTACTTACATCGGTCTACCACCACACAATCGTGTAACGGTATCGAGGATGAATCCTGGCAAGAAGTGAATGAATATAGCAGATATTTTGAATAGAAATAAGCTTTGGACAAATTTGATATTTGGATACCTAGAGACAGAACAATTTTCAATCATTTTATGTAAATAAATATCAGAAATCCAATCTTCTTACCAAACGGCAGATGTTAGCGGATATCTATGCATCATTGTGTTCACTTTATCTTTAATCGGCTCCCAGCGGAAAGGTCTATATGTACTTGAAGTGCAATGGAAGATGTTGATTTGAAGGGGTGTTCCCGGGGCTGCCTCCCTATTAAAGCAATATTAACTACAAATACGTACTATTATTTATACATGACACCAAGCTACCTCTTCAAACTATTAACATATTGACCGGTAACGATAACTTGATTTGTCACAACATCAACTGGAATGTAATCGTATATGAGACCTGTTCCAATGGGCAATCGTCGGACGACACCACGTGATGCTCCCATGAAAAAGCCTTGCGGCCCATTCTTAGAATTTGTCCATCCGGGGATAGGTTCTTTCCAAGCTGCAGTAACTAATTATAAAAACAATATTAATTGTGCAAATGTTAAAAAAAGGCAATCTCGGAAACTTACTCATGCTTGGTCGAACAATACCGCAGGGTATCCTATCGGCAAATTTATTAACTTCATGCTCCGCAAAGTGTTTGGTAAATGTGTACGTGTTAGGATGATCCTTAAGGAGTCTGCAAAAAAATTAACACTCTGATATTTGCATCGATATTATAGAATATATTTTGTAGTCCGGATGGCGCAACGGTTAGCACGTTCGCCTTCTATACACTGGGCCTCGGTTCGATTCTTACTGACTACAGTAGTTTTCGATAAAAAAGGGGATTTACGTATCGGACTATGAGCGCACTCAGCTGTTAAATGAGTACCCATTTAAGGAGTACATAGCTCGGTCGAGCGTGTTGGAGATCACACACCTCTGCACAAAACACACCGTCACGATCTACAAAATGAGATGATGCTAACTCATCTCGAGGCTATGGTCCAGATTGGACTGTTGCGTCAGTTATTTATTTATTATATAGAATATATTTTATTTTGAAGAGTCACGTACTCGGGTTCCTTTTCTTCTAGTTGCTTTTCGTTTAAGGTTTTAACAAGTTCAATAATTTTCTCGGCATCTCCTGGAGCGTCGTAGAGTATTTCTTGTGTCTCCAATTTAAATGAACTTACATATGCACTGGAAACATGAACCATTGCCTGAAATATAAATAGAAAAAAAAACTACAAATACATATTTGCAAATAATAATTTGTTAGCTTCGAAATCAAATCTCGAATATCGGGAAGTTAATAATTTTATCTGGTTTGACCTAACACTGACTTAAATCTACGAAAAAAATTATTGTTTAACATCGGTGAGCCGTGACCTGTCTCTTAATTAATATAGGCTTCCAAATACCGCGTACAATACTATTCGCTCGTCGCAAACTACGAGCACTACACTACATAGTATTATAACATATGCACACCATACGAGATTTTATCAAATCTATGGAGGAAACTACTCTATTTTCCATACAGTTGAAAGATTTACAAATGTAGATTTGGAACAAATGTCACTGCATTACGTTGGGCAAATCTAATATAATTTAATTTACGAGTACCTCAGCGAATTTCCCTGGAGTTATCCCGCCACACAAACCAGAAAAATCAATATATTTTTAACATATCAACTTATAGCCCCCATATACGATGCAATCCGTCGTCAGATCGATCTGACGAGATTGTGATTCTATCGATAGCACAGTGTATGTGACTATCGTTGACGATTTTTTTTTTTGACAGTTCCATATAAATTTGATCGTCAGATATTGTGTGGTGATTCATCGTCAGATCGATCTGACGATGGCTCCCACAGTCTATGGCGCGTCTTACGCATGAACTCTTGCGATTTGAGGCCGGTTTTTCAATGTCCGGTTAAACTACCGATTTACTATCCGGGACATTAGTTTATCGAATTGATAAGCTGCCGGTTAAATATTTTCATTTTCTCCTACGAGTGCGTCGATTAAATTACTGGCAGATGGCAAAGCATCGCAACGTTGAAAGTATGAGACACTGTAGCAACATCATCAGTTTTTCTTAGTGGTATTCTACCGTGTGTATCATTTTATTCTATGTCTGTACCGTCTCTCAGTATTCGTTTGCGGCTGAGTTTGCTCCAAATCCTCTTCCAGCGAATGAATTTCCAGGACTCTGTTCTTCATGACCAGTTTAATTGATCTCATTTGAATGTACGAAAGTAGACAGTTTTAGCTGTCATAATCTCAGCAGCAGCTGTTTGGGTTTATCGTTTTGATAAACTTTTAACAAGAGGATAGGTGGCGGTGAGCGTTATCGATCGGATAAACGCTCAACAGACATTGAAAAAACCAAATTGGGTTAGCCAGCAGTTTATCATTGCGTTAAACTTTAACCGGAAATCATCATACCTGTTCCGCGGGTTTGAATGACAGTGGTAGTTTCCTCCCTGTATTGTATGGCGTATGTCAAAAAAATCGCCAACAATAGGCGAAAACACAGACTGATCTATCGGCCGATGTCATAGTCCTCCTTGTGGGCGCCCCCTGGTAACTGCAGTGTGTCAAACCGCTCACGGCCACCTAAGGTTTAGTAGGATGGAATGATTTGTGTAGTTGGACTTGCAACATAGTTGTGTGAACTCCAGCACGTTTATTAAACCATCTGAAGCAGCTTGCTCCGAGGCCATCCCCTAAATGGGGTTAAGCGATGTGCTGACAGCTCGTCCTTGTAAAAACCAATCCACGTCAAGAAACCTAGAACAAAAGCCTCGGATTGGACGGATCAACAACGACGATCACGCAAACGACTAACAGATTGTTTTTTTTTCGGATCCTGGAATGTACGCTCCCTGAACAAACCGGGGGCCGAGAAGGCCCTCCTTCAACAGGTCGAAAAGTACAAACTGAGCATTACTGCAGTCCAGGAAACAAATTGGCTTGGCAGCGCGATTAATGACATGGAATCGCACACAATTTTTAGGACTGGCAACCCATCGAGCCACAAGGATTTTGAAGTAGCATTTATAGTGAACAATCACCCCAAGCCGTACATTATTGACTTCAACGGCTGTGTGCGATTCGCATTAAGACTCGATTCTTCAACCTCTGGCGCATCAATGTACACGCCCCCACTGAAGTTAAAGGAGATGCAGTAAAAGACGAGTTCTACGCCCGCTTTGCGACTCTTTTCAACTCACTTCCAACAAACGACGTCAAACTGCTGCTGGGAGACTTTAACGCGAAAGTCGGAAATGAAAGTTGGCACCGGGGGACCACTGGAGGTCACAGTCTCCATGAACAATGTAACGACAACGGCCAGCGACTTATCGACTTAGCCTGCAGCAGGAATCTGGTCGTGAGCTCTACGTGTTTCCCGCATCGACGCATTCACAAGCAGACCTGGAAATCTCCAGACGCACATACCGTCAAACAAATTGGTCGCGTCCTTATTTACAAGAGATGGGCGTCTAGTGTATAAGATGTCCGCTCCTATCGAGGAGCAAACTGCGATTCAGATCATCACTTGGTGAAGACGACCTACAGATGTAAAATTTCCTCAGTGCACCAATCGAGAATCAGCCCTCCGAAAATCTTTGCGGGTGATAAACTTCTGAGCGATGCTACAGCGGGGGCGTATACTTGAGGAAAGACTATCACCTATGCTACACAACATCAGCAACACAGGTGTCCATGGGTTCTGGGAAGAACTCAAGGGTGCCATCAAAGAGGTCGCAGAGGATATAAAGCCCGGCGAACGCGAAATGTCTGGTTCGACGAAGAATGCAAAAATTCACTTGACCCGAAAAACGAGGCCTACAGACAATGGATTCAACGAGGAACCAGAGCCAGAAGAGAAAAATATGACGAGCTACGGCGAATATCGAATAGAATAGATGTAAGAAACGTAAATACTTTGACGAGCAGTTGCTGAATATTAACGAAAACTTAACTAATAGGAATACCAAGCGAACAAACCAGTAAATACAATTAAGAACGGCTATCAACCCAGAACTAGCCTTTTAAGGACAAGGATGGAAACATCATCAGCGATACCGATAACATCAACAATCGATGGGCCTCTTATTTTGAAGAGCTTCTGAACCTACCATCTACTCGTAACACCCCCACACAAGAAGCTCTCGACGATATTGTGGATCTAGGCCCACCCATGCAACCCGCGACAGTAGAGGAAGTTGATCTCGCGTTGCGGTCACTGGTCTGTACGTTCCATAAAATTTTGACGAAAATTCTGAAAAATAGAATAAAACCGTACGCCGAACGAATCATTGGCGGTTTCAGACCTGGTCGCTCCACAACCGATCAGCTCTTTACGGTCAAACTGATACTCCAGGAGCGCTAGGAATACAACGTATACGTATATCGTCGACTTCAAGGAGGCAAACGACAGTATCGATCGTGGAGTACTGTACAACATCATGCTGCAATTTGGTATACCGGCCGACTGACAAAGATGACGATGACCAACTCCGTCTCACAAGTCAGAATCCATAATAAACTTACTGATCTATTTGAAACACGCACTGGTCTGAAACAGGGCGATGGTCTGGCACCGACGCTCTTCAACCTAGCACTGGAATACGCTATTCGGGCTATGAATATGGACAACAGCAAGACGCTACTCATCAAGTCGACACAATTGGCAGCGTACGCCGACGACATCAACACCATGTCCTGAAGATTGGTCGACGCAGCAAAACTGCCGCAAGTTGGACTACGTATCAACGAGGGTAAAACTATAATAAAGATGCAATCGACGACAAGGATACTTGCACAATCGCGCATCAATGAGGAGAACCTCAACATCGAGTTCGTGAACGACTTCATATACCTGAGTTGCAACTTGTCAAGGGAAAGACGACCGTGAGCTCGTTGGGAGACCTCAGTATATGCGGATGTCGAGCAGCTATTGGGCTTCCAAAATTGGAGGAGGCGGTCACGTGACCGAGATAATTAAAGGATAATGATTTAGGCGGCCAAGTACAGTCGTACAATTAGTCTGCATTCGATGATCTCCTAAACTTTAAAATACACACGAATAGTGATCCGTTATGATAGTTTATTTCACAGTCGCAAACGCAAGCTGCTCAGTCGCGGCATAGGAACTCACACCTTTAAGGTCCGTTTTGCTAGACACCACTCTGCGTCGATCTCAGGCGATTATCAAAAAGATACACACAAATAGTGCTCCGTGCTCTATAACTTGATCGCGCGACGGTTTTGTGCTTAACAAACCGCATCTTTAGGCCGGGTGCACATTAGTTCGCGTTCTGGCAAACGGTTTGAACATTTGCTAGTTTCCTAAAGACGCTGGATTGGTTAAGCAAAAATGACACTTTGTCTGTTTGACAAATACTCGGCTGTCTTCGTTCCACCAATTGTGTTAATTTTTGTGTGTTTAAACAATTTATTAGCTACGAAATGTGTGTTGATGTATGTCTTACACTGTCCAGTCGTCTGTTGTAAGGCACAGCATCAACCCAGTTTGTTGATACTATGATTCCCAAGTATTTGTCAAATCGACGCGTATTTGCTATCAAAGCAAAGATTCAATCCGTTTGACAGAAAACTCGCGATGCAATGTGTGACCTGCCTTACGTTTGGAGACTTTTGGGTTGTTTTGTCAAACCAGTTGTTTCGTGCGCGATAGCGATTTTTTTATAGAACTGGCTCTCGATTGGTGCACTGATGATATCCCACAAGGATAGGTTGTCTTAACCAAGTGATAGTCAGAATCGTAGTTTGCTCCTCGATATGATCGAACATCCAGCACACGGGACGCCCATCTCGTATATACTCGTATGAGGGTGTGGTCGACGATGCCCAGGTTTGTTTATGAATGCTCCGATTTGGGAAGCACGCTGGGCTTACGCCAAGGTTTCTTTTACAAGCGAAATAGGTTAAACCTTTGCCATTGTTATTCATTTCACATCATGGAGGTTGCGTGCTCCCGTAGTTCCGCGATACCAAAGAAGTATATTTCCATTTTTTGTATGAAAATCTGCCAGCAGTATTTTGATATCATTTCATGGTAGTGAGTGAAACAACGTCTCCAGACGGTCGTAGAATTTGTCATTAATTGCTTCTTTCTTAGCTTCGGTGGAAGCATGAACGTTTAAGCTAAAGATGACAAATAAGGTTCAGGCGCCACTATGTATGCCCTTTTGTACTCTTATCTTCTACAAATTATCAATAACCCATCGTTTGCTTACGCAACATGATTCAATCTTTACAATTACTGAAATGACGAAATACTCGTTTATTAAACTTACATAAGTTAAGAAGCCTGCCAGTTTCCCACAATGATTTTGATTACCTTGATGCAATAATGCATCTTTACGTATCCCTTATTAAAAAAAATATACCCATCACTAAAAAATAAATTTTGAAATTTAACTGGTATCTAAGTTCCAAACAACAGTTTGTGTGTGCCTAATTACTCGTTACTTGTAGATGTATGGGTACGTAGTTCAAATTTCACAGACCTTAAATTGGTGATTATTACAACGATCATATCATTAACATACAAAACAGTACTTTTGAAAACCTCACAGTACATGTTGTTGCTTTACGTTTCTCTTTCTTATGAAACAACAGATGCATTGAGTTGCATTTAATGTATCTGTTATTATCATAATGCAATAGCAAGACGAATTATTAGCATGCGCACAGTCGATGGTACTGTCAATGGCACGACGTCTGTACCGTGGCACGAAACCTGTTTAAAAGCTAAACTAAATAGTTTAGTCAGAAAAATAGAACACACGGCGGTTAATGAGGCCGCGCACACAGCAAACTAAACTATGTATTTTGTAATCGTTGTCTCATAAAACACCGTGTGTTCTATTTTTCATGACTAAACTATTTAGTTTTTCTGCGAACTAAAAAGTTTTGCGTCTGCGCGGGCTCTAAGCGGCTTTAGAACTGATTTACAATAATAACGTTTATTTTTATTAAAAGGTCTTTAACCCAATTCTAGAAAATTGAAATCAAATGAAATTATTTTGACTTGACATCGAAACGGAATTTTAGTGTGCCGTGTACTGTGGAAATCCTAAGAAAATCTGGTGGAATAGCAGAATTTTAAAACAGCGAACCCAATTTTATAAATTTTACAGACCTATATCGGGTAAACAATTTAACTGATCAAATTATATGAACGGGAGGATGGCATCAATACTATTTCTCTCTCTCGCCTATATACTATATACCTATACACCCCAATTAAGTTAACATACAGTGAGCAGAATTTATTAAGAATCATCATCATCGTGGCGCGACAGCCCGACATCGGGCCTTGGTCGCCTGGATTAAGAATAAGAGCACCTGATAATCTGTTCTGGTATCGATCAATATCTCTCTCTGGATCCTGTCAACCCCTTGTGGGGATCAATCGTATGTATCGTGTTTTGAAATCTGTATTAGATTTTCTGAACCATAAATTTCACCGCGATTAAGGAAACATCGGCCAACCTATGTCTCCCGATAGAACATGGACCGCCCATCGATCAATATGCAAGTCACGAATTTGTCAAGCGCGGCGCCTCCACACTGCGCGCCTCGCAGCAGGTTTCTGTGAACCTTAACTTATTTGAACGGGATGTCAGAGTTAAATATATATACAATTTATTCCAGTACGTTTTCTACTCTTCATCGAGTATTTGGTCATGTTCATGTCAGTTCGGGTCGGAATATTTTTTTTTTTTTCAAAAACTAAAATGTCTGTAGCGGCTAAAGTGTTATTTAATTTAAAAAAAAAGACATTTTTAGACTGATAGGATGCGTTTCGCCAAAACGGCCAAGAAGGCCATATGTCTGAAATCATGTCAAAACAAAAGGAACCGCTTATATAAAAAAAAAAAAAATATTATACGCAGTTCCAGCAGTTTTTAACTACGAAAAAAACGGAAATTCCATCACTCTTAAAAAACACACTCTATACATGAATTCAGTCCTGCTGTTCGATTCATTTGGATTAGACAAATTTTCATACAAAACTACGACCCGATTTGATCCAGTTCTAGTATGGGATCACATCTGGATCACAGTTGAAGGTGAATTGGTTGAACGTCAACTTGTTTCTCGGCAATTCGTTCTGTACAATTCTATTCGAAGTTCGATATTCGCTCCAACACGAATTATCTGTATACTCAATTGCCCTAACCCCCTGTGGAGCATAGCGCGTCAACTGTTCCATGTGACCCAGTTGAAGTTTCGTTGGCATAAACTAGTTTCGGAGAATGCAGTTGCCTGCATGCACCTCCAGTTCCCCCATTTAGCCACCTACCTGCGAAAAGTCGGGAGATGCTGTGGCTTATTATTACGCCCCACACCACAGGGGAAGACAACGCAAACATCCATGGGGTACAGAACCAAAATACTCGTCTTATATGTATGTATGTACAATAATCAAATGTCATTCTACATATATGGAAATTATGAGTAAATTTTTGTGTTACACACTCGAAAGAAAATGGTCGCTAATGAAGTTTTGATATCCCATTCGAAATATGGCAAAACTTTTCATAAATTCATAATGCGCGGTATCCCAAAGATAATAAAAATGGAGGTTTTTGGCTATAAAATATACTCATTAGGTTTACTATAATCACTTAAACATAAACCAAACGTAAAATTCTTAATTGTTTAGTCGTAAAATTTGCCCACACCTTAAACATTACTGGGTGGTTTGCCTATTTGATGACTATCGTTGTACGCTCCTAAGGAAATAAAATTCGCGTTACACCTCATTAATTAAAAAGAAAAGATCTAAGAGAATCTCTTTAATTTTTCGAATTAATTACAGCATATAAACTTCTTTAAAAAATATATCAATTTTTTTTTTACTTATTTGATTATTAAAAATTGTTTGGAAAGCAAATAACGATAGGCGTCCAGCAACACGTTAAACGAATAGAAGATGTTAGACAGGTAATTCCTTGGCCCGAAACTAATGAAGGCATCAACTAATTAAAATTTGCAATAAGTACCTCGAGGGATTGTAGAATATGACATGGAATTAGATGAAGTTGCATCGACATTCTACCTTATTACCAAAGTAAGGAAGAATGTTGATCCACCCCATAAAGCTCGCAAGCATATCCGTGCCCTTTGTACCCTACATGAATATGAATCTGTCTGTCCGTATGATTCCACGCTAATGAACTGGTAACATAATGTTAAATAACTGTTAACATACTGTTAATGGATTGTTAACATGTCCAAAATGGTGAGCTCGCTCTTTTAGCTAGCTAAATGTTGACCGCGGACGAAGCCCGCGGGAACTAGATGTCTCCCGTGGGCTTCGGCATTAAAAAATAAGAGCAAAAAGTATGCCAATGACATATAGTGACACACGTCCTCCAGGCAGAGACGGCAGTCTTGCTGGACAAACCCATCCTGTTTTAGTGATATATGATCAGGTGGTCTGATAACTACCCTACTAGAAGTCTTAGATAAGTTCTACTCATGTGAGTAGTACCCTTATATTTGAAGGACATTATCAGCTTCTTCGATTGATCCTGGAAGGATATTCTAGTACTAAATTTGAAATCAAAAACGGATACTTTGTCTCTTTCGAGCATCTTCTGAAGGATTCCCTCTGAAGATGCTCGAAAGAGCGAAACGCGTCAGGGAACAATAATAAAAAAGTGATTAGACAAAGTATCCGTTTTTGATTTCAAATTTAATATGGACTATCACAAAGTGCAAATATCGTCAATCGAGTTTATTCTAGTACTGATGCCGTAATAATGCATACGAGTCTCTGATCCGCAGTTTGGCCGAGGCCAGTCCCAAGCATCGTAAGGCTCTGATGCATGAACGCGATTGGATGATCCTTGTCTTGCAGCTCATCCGCAGTCTCGCCCCTTCAATGCCTTGGTGGCCTGGCCTTCAACACAAAAAAAAACTCGGTTTGTGGTTGCCAACAGTTGGAGGATATCGTAACACTTCTTCACTCGTCTCGAAGAGACTTTAAACGAAGACAGTGCCTTTATAGCTGCTTGGCTGCCTGAGTAGATAACAATGAGAGCGCTGCGAAATCCCCTTTTTAATATTGCCCTGGCACAGACCTCAATGGCGTAGATCTCAGCTTGAAAAACGTTGGGCGAAATTCCCAATGCGACCGAAATTCTAGTGTTCGTTCCAAAGACACCTGCACTAATACCCTGTTATGTTTTTGAGCCATCGGTGAACCACTTAAAACATCTAGGATCTAGGCTTTTTCATTCACCTCCGTGATCATGTTGTCTGATCTCAGATCTGCACGTCAGGAATTGGATTCAGGATGCCCATATGACCGTCTTCTCCACCACGTGCGTCGGAAGTTAAACTAGAAGAACAAATGCAGCGGAGTGAGTCTAATGAACGCAGTAAAACACGGGTTAGGTAAAAAAAAATCCACTTAAATCAAAATCCACCGATTCAAAATCCATTAGTTTAAAATCCACCAACTCAAAATCCACCAATTCAAAACCAATAAATATAACCCTCACACGGTGATTTTTTAGTTGCTAAAGGCTTGTACTACTAACCTCTTCGTGCGAAAATGTTACACTTACCTTTCCTACGAAAAAGTAACAGTGTAAACTTGTACATATCACTTTACCGCGGCGCCCTACACGACACATGAATCAGAAAGCGAAAATTTTTCATGCGAACGCAACTTTTGACAGTTTTTGTATTAAATTTCGCACAAAAACCTGATCTCAGTACCTAGCTTTAAGGACTAAAGATCCATCGTATGTGCTTCATCAAAATAAACTAGATGGATTTTGAACTGATGGATTTTAAACTGGTCTGGAGGATTTTGAATCAGTGGATTTTGAACTGGTGGATTCTTAATCCGTGGAATTTGATAAGTGGATTTTGATTTGTGAATTATGAACAAGTGGGTTTTGTACCTATCTCCAAAAAACAAATACATATATAAAAACATATAAAGTAGTCCGGATGGCGCAACGGTTAGCACGTTCGCCTTCAACGCACTGGGCCCCGGTTCGATTCCGGGGATTTACGTGTTGGACTATGAGCCCACTCAGCTGTTAAATGAGTACCCATTATGGGGTAAATAACTCGGTTGAGCGTGTTGCTGATCACATACCTCTGCACAAAAAAAAAACCGTCACGGTCTAGAAAATGAGATGATGCTAACTCATCTCGAGGCCGTGGTTCAAATTGGACTGTTGCGCCAGTTATTTATTTATTTATATAAAAACACATTAAAACTGATTTTCTTTTGTGTTTTTAGGGTTTTGTATTAAAAACAAAACCCTTATGAAATCGGTCAAATGTCTGTCCGTCTGTCCATGAAATATCTCACGAACGGCTGAAGCTACATACATGAAATTTTGTGGGAGTATGTAGAATTATTATAATTCGCCGGAGAAAGCGATTCGTTGTAATAGGCTGACTTTAAGGGGATGTCCCCATAGAGGGGAAATGAAGGTCAAATTTTTTTTTCATCTGGTATAGGCAAGTTGGGTATCATGAGAAAGGTAACACCGAGTACATTTCATTTCCGGTATTTTCATCAAATTCGAAAAAAGGGGAAAAGAGATAGAGGGTAAAATATGTGATCCGAGTTTGTCCCCCCCCCCCCCCCCTTGCATTTCGATACCGTTATACTTAGAAATATGAAAATTTGCAGAAAAGCGGCATTTCACTAGTATAGAAAACCAAAAATCGTAGAATTTTGATATCTCATCAAAAAAGGTTAATAATAGTACATTTCTATAGTTGCATTTAGCATACCCCTGCACGCCTTAAGCGCACCCGAGGTCAAAAATATTGATGGCCAATGATAACCAACATCATTGGCAATAACATCTCTAAGTTTCATTACAATCACAAAATATTTAATAATAGTACATTCATTTAAAGTTAGGCATTTTGACACTATCCACACAAAAATTACACCTACCGGCCTCATAGGTGTGAGTACTACTTTCATGTTGTTTTTCGTAGTGCGAATTGCAGTTATTTAATTAATCATTTTTGAAAGGGTAAAGATTAGTTGGGGGCGCTGCGTCGTAATTGGCAAACTTTAAGGGGTGGAAGAGGGGTCCACATAGAGGCGAAATTAAGGTCAAATTATTTTTTTATCGACTGGTATAGGCAAGTGAGGTGTCGTGAGAAAGGTAATGTTGAGTACATTCTATTTTTTCGCATTTTCTTGAAATTCGTAGAAAGGGGAATAGTGGGGGAGGAGAAAATATTAGTTCGTAATTTGCCCCCCCCCCCCCGTGGCATGAGGCTGTTAGAATTATGAAAACTTACAGGAAGGTGGGTTCCGAATAGCATATAAAATGGAAAATAATAGAATCTGTATATCTTCTCAGAATAGGTAAATAATAGTTTATTTCTGTAGTTACAGTTAGCACACCCCTGCACGCCTTAAACACTTTCGAGGTCAAAAGTACTGATGGCCAACGATAACCAACACCTTAGGCAATAATATATTCTAAGTTTCGTTACAATCACGTAATACGAATTGGCATGTAAAATGTAAGTGGTTAAGACATTTTAATTATGTTTTTTTTGTCCATCTGAGTGGTATCAAGAAGAGCAAGGAGCCGATATTTATATACCAAAATAAGCTCTTGCTACAAAACCCTCGGATTGCGGGCGTAGCCCTCTATATTCCGGTTTCATTATATATGTATTTGAAAACAAATCCTAAAACATAAACTGTATATTGTTATTGTAATGAATAAATTATTTTTGTGGAAACTCCTATACCAATTTTTATTTAATATTTAATATCGGGGGTCGCGAAAAAATCTCGATAATGAAAAGGGGTCATGAAAAAAGTTTAGGACGATCTGGTCTCAATAAATGGTATAATATACCATATTTTATACTCTAATCTAATGTGCATATATAATATAATTTCGTAATAAATTTAATGTAATTTGATTTGACCATAGTACATTTTTTGTAGAACTCATTGCTTTCGAAATATTCAAGGCAAACAGGAAAAAACACTTTTGGTACCATCTCCTCTACACTGCCGGACCCATTAGCAACGGAGACTTTGGAGCATATATTCACAAAACTGTCCCCAACAATTATGCAAAATTTCAAAGCTGTACGATTTTTTTCTTATGTGCTTTTGCGGAACTCGCAGCCCGGACTATTCAAATTTTTACAGACTTCTTTAGTCCAATTTGCAATCAGTTTAATTTAACAATTATATTAATTTTTAATTTTACAATATTAGACTTTCTACCAACTTTTCAATAAATAAGCGTCACCCTACCAGGGTCTCCGCATTTACATCAGTGGCGTGGCGTCCATGGAAGCAAGGGAAGCATTGCTTCCCTTATATTTGGCGATTGGTGGAAAATTTTCTAAATTATTTTTTCTGAATCGCGCAAAAAAGTCGCGAAAAAAACTCTTCGGCACAGTCTATGTAAATAAAAGTTCCAAAGAAACTAATCGCGAATATCTTACACAGCCGAATTGGTAACACCGCGAAAACCACCACACCACACCAAGAAGAAGACACATGGAAGCATATCAAAATTTGCATCTATGAGCGTTTATTTTTGACATGGATATGTCTTATAGCTGGGGGTCATCCTAAAAATCTGTCCGTCACACGAAATGTCTGTTTTTCTACTCGGGGGTCAGAAGAGGAAACAAGCCCATTGAAAATTTTTCTTTTCTGGTTGTGCATGTCGTTTGAGTGAAGTGGTCATTGTGCATGGCTGTTGCTTGAAGATCCGCGCGGGCGGTGCGCTTGCGGGGATCCTGTGTGTACATGTTGGGATGTTGATTTGATAGCGATAAAGGTTGACGTTGTGGACGGCAAGAAATAACATAGTGTACGGGTGAACGGGTGGACTTTCAATGACCTTCAATTTCCGCCAATTCCCATTCATCATTTAATAAAATAGCCCGTGTTGTACTATCTGAATCACTAGGGTCCCAGAAAAGGTAGCAAGTAGTCAGTTCGACTAACATTTGGACATGCGCAGACGCGATTTGAGAGAGTGTACATAGTTCCCGCCCCCCGAAGATGAGCGAGAGCGGATCAAGTTCATTCGAGCCAAATCGGGTGATCCAGCGATTGTGTTTGTGCATTTGCAATGGCGGCGATTTGAGGTCTAACTGGTCCACAATGTGGGCCCCCACCACACGTGCAATAAACATATAGAACAAAATGGCGGATTTATACTAGGCGAGTTAGAATCTCTCAAGTCCCGAAATAAAGAAATATTCGTCGCAGGATGTTATATGTTATGATGTACATTCAGAGGTCTGTAGAAGATCAAATGCCCCCCTTCCGCAAAAATTCCAAAATGTTCAAAATGGCTGGAATCCAAATAAATAAAATAGCGCGCGTTGTACTACGTATCTGAATCAATAGGGTCCCAGAAAAAGTAGCAAGTAGCCAGTTCGACTAACATTTGGACATGCGCAGACGCAATTTGAGAGTGTGTACATTACATAGTTCCCGCCCCCAGAATATAGAGAGCGAGAGCCATCGCGGATGAAGTTCATTCTATCCAAATGGTTGTGCATTTGCAATGGCGGCGATTTGAGGTCTAATTGGCCCACAATGTGGGCCCCCACCACACATGCAATAAACATATCATAAAACAAAATGGCGGATTCGTACTGCGCGAGTTAAAATCTCCCAAGCCCCGAAATAGAGAAATATTCGTCGCAGGATGTTATAGTTCCGGGCAGCTCATCGTGACATGATGTACATTCAGAGGTCTGCAGAAGATCAAATGCCCCCCCCCCCCTTCTGCAAAAATTCCAAAATTTTTTTTGTGCATTCTCTTTGTGCGTGTTTTGGAATGTTTTGTTTACTTTCGTTAGTTTCCCTTTCTGTTTGCCGGACACAATCGCATAGAGTCGCAAGCGTTACTTGAGAAACGGATTGTGTGTGCCGGACCCGGACTGTTGATTAAAGGGGCGGGATGAGGCGGATAGTGTGGGAGCGATTTTGCAATAGATACACAAACACAATACACGTCCGATTGGGAAAAGATGGTGGGAGGCGTGATTGCGATTAGCAGAAACATACTCAGAGAAATCTCGATAGGCTGCAGTCTGCAAACTGTACCGAACGGGTAGATGGAATAGGTAGATGGAACAGGGTGCACGAGAGGAGGTGAATATTGCACACAAGCGATGCAAACGAAAACGAAACGATCCCGCGAGAGAAAGGAGCCCGAGCGGACAGGACAAAACAAAGCAGAATTTATGACGAGTATCTACACTGCCACCAGATACATCGGTACATTGATATGTCTTATGCCTACCGAAAGCGTGGGACGTGTTTTTTCGAATGATTTCATCCAGTATAACTATACTGGGATCTTTATAAAACTTACGTCGATATCTTCAACACAACAGGTTCCACGCAGTCGGTAGTCATAGACATATCCATGTTCCGATGTATCTGCATGCAGTGTAGATACTTTGTATCTTTTTTCCCCAGTAAACCTACTGTGTCGCGATAAAAAAAAATTCACGTACACGGTAGGTTGGAAGCACTCAGGAATTTGCTTCCAAGTTCCCCTCACATGTAGTAGAGGAAATTCTTGCCTGCAGCGGAGCTGCTGGCGCATGGATGCTGGGGAACTTTTCTTCCCATTTCCTCTTTGTTCGTATTTTCTTGTGGACTGAAAATATTTGCTGTGTTGCAATGCGTATGTGATGTGCTATATGAGTTTCACAAGGGTTACCAGAGTAGGATAGGAATTGAATTGTGGAAAAAGTTTCGATTTGAAATATAATGGCTTCATGGTTAAAAATTATTATTGGTAAATTCGAGAAGAAGTGATTTCGCATAGAATTATTAGTGTATACGAGTATTAGTAAGAGACGAACTCAATTATAGGGATATTTATGCATATTTCAATAACTTATATCTAATCGAAAACCATTTAACGGAAAATTCCAAGAAAAAATAAGTGGGAGATGGTAATACTGCCTCAAGTCATTGACGTCACAAGGAATTGAATGAGCCGTTAAATTTAAAACTCATTTGCTCTAGTGTAGTGCGATTTGTGTGCTTTTTGTTGGTGAAAAGGTGAAGGGGTTTTTAATCGGTCTAGGTGCTTATAATTGCTTATAGTGTTTTGATTTGTTTTTAAAGTAGCATGGATCAATATTGTGTTGTTGATGATCTTTTTCGATTGTCTTTTGGATCTCGATCTTTCGCAGAAAAAAAAGACATTATCGAAAAGGGTCGACCGAAACCGATTTTGGAAATTGTTTCTAAAACAAAAAGATGTACTAGGCATTTTACTGCTAAGATTTATGAAGATACGGAATGGATTACCGGTTGTAAGACCAAGCAAAAATTATTTTGTTGGCCATGCTTGTTATTTTCAAATGATTCAAATATTTGGCGAACTACCGGGTTTTGTGACTTAAATAATTTACATAAAGCTGTGGACAGGCATGGTACGAAAAGCGTTGATCATTTAAAGTCAGTACTTCTTCTTTCCAAGTTCGGTTCCGGTCCTAGAATTGAAGAATTATTAAGTAGCCAACATAGATCTTCAATAATATTGCACAATGAGAAAGTTTCGAAAAATCGAGATATACTAAAAATGCTAATTGACGTTGTGTGCCATTTAGGATGTCAAGAACAGGCATTTCGTGGTCACAATGAAAATGTGAATTCTTGCAATAGGGGAAATTACGTTGAACTTTTAAATCTTTTAGCTAAATATAATCCGGACTTGCGAGCTCACTTGGAGCAAGCGACTGTTTTTTTCCGGAATATCAAATTATATTCAAAACGATCTCATTAGTAGCATTTCTAAAATTTTATTAAAACAGATTTATAATGAAATTCAGCAAACTAAATTTATAGCAATAATATTAGATGAAACAACCGATGTTTCATGTCGTTCTCAACTCTCAACAACCTTTCGTTACATTACTCCTTCCGGTGAGGTTAAAGAAACTTTCATAACTTTTACAGATATTTCTGATGATCAGACTGCGTCGCGTTTATTTGACCATGTTTTAGATGTTGTTCAAAAATTCAATTGCGGTAACAAACTTATTTGTCAAAGCTATGACGGGGCTTCGGTAATGTCTGGTAAAATAACTGGATTACAAACACGTGTAAAGATGTGTATAAAAACGCAATATATATTCATTGCTTCGCTCATCGGTTAAATTTAGTTTTATCTAAATCATGCGATAAAATACGCGAATGTCGAATTTTTTTTCAATCTATTACTTGTTTTTCAACATTTTTTAATCATTCAACAAAGAGAACAGTTGCACTAGATTTATTCCTCAAAAAAAGGCTTCCAAAATTAGCTCCAACACGTTGGACTTTTAATGGTCGATTAGTTTTAACCATTTTTGATAATTTAGATCAATTAAAAGAACTCTTTGAATATATCATTGAAAATGAGAGTGGAAAGTGGGATGGCGAGACCGTTAATAGCGCAAGGGGACTTCTTGTTTTACTTACAGATTTTCAGTTTGTTTTCCTGCTCAATGTTTTTTCTAAAATTTTTCCACAAACCGACGTACTTTTCGATATATTTCAAAGTAAACAAACTGATATAATGTACTGCATTCAAAAAATTACAGATTTTGAAAATCAACTTCAATCGTTAAGAAATAGTTTCACGGAAATTTGGACCCAAACCACATCTATTTGCGAAACTCCACAACGCCGGAAAAAAGCCAGGTGCCTTGTTGACAGTAATGAAAATGTTGAACTATTCTTTACACGTATTTATGTCGAAATTATAGATAATATTACCGCAGAAATAAATTCAAGATTTTCATCCTTAGCAAGTTTCACATTTTTAAACCTATTAGATTCTTCTAAATTTAACCAATATTTGAAAACATTTCCGGACAATCTTTTACTAAATTTAACTAAAACTTATGCTGATATATTTGACCATATTTCATTAAAGACTGAACTCATTGTGCTTTATTCTGATTCTGATTTGCAGGGAAAATCTTTTCAAGGTATTTTTAACTATTTCATTAATAACAAATTAAAAGATAGCTTCACACAATTTTATAAATTAATATGTTTAGTTTTAACATTACCAGTAACCAGTGCGTCCGCAGAGCGCAGTTTTTCTTGCTTAAAAAGGATTAAAACGTATCTTAGAAATTGTACAGGCGAACAACGGCTTAGCGACTTGGCAATAATGTCAATTGAAAAGGTTTTCCTTAAATCATGTTTGTGTGAGCAAAGTTTTTATACAGATATTATAGATGAATTCGCAAAAAAAGAAAGACGAATAGAATTAAATTACAAATAATATTTTAGTATGTACGGATCTTATTATTTATTTTGACTTGTAATATATTTATTGCCCAATTATTATTATTTTATTTTACTCACTAACTGTGATTTTTTAAGTAGTAAATAGTTGAATTATTTTTAATTTTTATTGTATTGTTATTGTTTTTATTATTCAAATTTTGATTCGCTGAACATGATTACTTTCTTTATGAGTGTATGGATATTTATTTTGCAATTTTTTTGCTATTGTTGTTATTGTTATAGTAGTTCTAATAATTCGAATATGCTTTATTTATATACTTATAGTTACAGCTTTGCTTTTTTGATAAGTCTAATAACATATAATTTTTACAATTATTTATTTAAAAGTAAATTATTATATATTGGTAGCATGGGAATTAAAATGCTGATAAAATACAGTATACCTACTCTCACGTCCCCGTTCGTGATTCCTGGGTGCTTTTATATTAGAAATGTTAAAAGTAGCTAACGAGAGGGGTTCAATTAATACGCAGTAAATTTGTGGAAAGCATAATAATAGTAAATTTTTAATACCAATTGCTTCCCCTAGTTGAATTATCACGCCACGCCACTGATTTACATAATTAAGTAACAGTAAGAAGAAGCCCGAAAGACGAGTAAATATAGAACCCAATAGGTGCGTTCTTTTGCGTATCTATCAGAGGTAGTATAGGGTAACGAACACACATTACATTGGATGGGTTCAGGTCGCGCAACGTTTTAAACGCAAATGCAAACAGTTCGACTGATTTTGCTCGTGGACGGTCCGTTCCAGTTTGCGTTTAATCTACCACACATCGGGGAAATTAACCAGAAATTTTTCCTGGTTGATTTCCGTTCAATGGGGGGTAAGGGGTATTAGCGTATTTGACAGTTCTTAGTTGACGTATTGCATGTGACTGTGAGATGGTGTGGATTTTCGTTTTCGGGTTCTTGATTTGTACATGGCGTCTTATGTGCTTATTTACACCGAAGCAACACAAATTTGTGGCGATTTTGCAGTGCTTTTCATTTTTCCTGAAACCGTCGCGAATTTAATTGAAGTTTTGTTTGAAACTCAATAGCGAATCGGCTGTCAGCTGTTTAATACATGACAACTACAAAACAAGTCGTTCGGGTAAAGAGTTTATGGTTGAGTGGAGGGAAAACCCTTACCGCAATTACAACGTTGCAAACGTGAACGCAGGCATTATTAATACGTGTTTGTTACCCTACACTCTCTCTCTCTCTCTCTCAATTGCACTAACCCCTTGTGGGGCATAGCGCGTCAACTGTTCCATGTGGCACAGTTGACGTCGGCATAAACTGGTTTCGGAGAATGCAGTTTCCAGCATGCACCTCCTGCACATCCATGGCCACGAACGTCGTCGTGGACGGGATTCGAACCCGAAACCCCGGTAGTCAAACATGAGACTGATGTGGCATCAAACACTGCGCTACCAGTCGCCCCCAAATACGTGTACGTGTAATACTTGCTACCCTACACTGCACTCGATAAATACGCAAAAGAACGCGCCTAATATTGATGCCATGATGTCATGCCAAAATGAGAATATTCCAATAACATTGACCTTGGCAACAAATTGCCGCTAAACCAAATACATTTAATTATCCAATTCGTATAATTTTTCGTCTGTAGGTAACCAGTTTACAAAAAATCCACCTCAACAGTTAAAAAAACTGCATGCTAATAATGTCCAGTATAAGCCTGACATAAATGTAGTATATTTTTATTGTATTATACTTGTATGAGAATAATTTTGCAAATTGACTACTGCACCCAAACCTCAGCTGATTTAGTGCCAATTTATATTTGCGGTTGAAACCGGAAAGGAAATACGGTTTCAGCCGCAAGGAAAACCGGAAACCGCATTTCATTTCCGGTTTCAGCCGCAAAAATAAATAAGCACTTAGTGATAATTTATACTTGAGGGTCATACCATTGCTCTGGCGCTACAACTATCTTCTCTGTGTTGATCGCCCAATGCATGCGGAAAACCATGCAGTTTCAACCGCAAATATAAATAGGCACTTAGTAGTCTGCGATATAATACTATAAATGTATTTGTTATCCAAAAGACATCAATAAGTCTAATTTTTTAAGACCTGGTTTCCAATATGCCCACGTCTTATTCATGCTTTTCTTTTTTAGTGCAAGTCATGGTCACGGCTGATTACTATCAAGACTTAAAACAGCTCTTTTGATTGCATTTTTCCCTGCGGTCACTACTCTATTTGTCCTAACTGTTCTTGAAGATTTAAAAACAATTTGGGTACATTCATATTTGCTTTATTGATCCTCACAAAAAAAAAAGAGCGTAGACCCAATACATTCAAATAATACGTAGCTGTGTAACTTTCCGATTGGGTCATTAGGTCGTCTTCACCATTTCTCTTCCAAGAAGCGTGTAAGTGCTCCAATGCCATACTAGAATTCCTACCTAGTGTTTTTTTTAAATGCAGAATTAGAAAGTAACCGCTTATTATTAATTGCATGGCTTCAATTTTTAGGGTCAAGAGGTAAGTTATGCTTCTAATTGTATGTGTTAGATAAAAAGAATGTTAGATTGTAGAAAACGTGACTATCGAGAAACCTACTAGCCTCCTAAATTTTGAGATAATTTTGTACTAGTGTAGTTAGCCACGTTGAGAATAATGGTACATTTATGAAACAATCACATTGCATTTTTTGCGTTTAGAAAAAAATTGTTGCAGTTAATATACGGTTCGTTTATTTTCTTTGCGTTAGATTAGATTTAAGATGGGCGTTCATCCCCATAAAGTTCAGAGCACAGAGGTAGGCCTGAAGGGGGGGGGGGGGGGGGGGGGGAAGGAACCACTCAGCGATGGTTCGAAAAATTTCGATCTGGAGATATGAACCTTCGAAATGAGCCACGTGGAAACCCAGGACCATCAATCGATAACGACGAGCTGCGTGCACTATAAGGGATCTTGCGGAGAAATTGGGCGTGCACTATTCGACAGTTTGCCGCCACTTGCAACAACTTGGAAAAGTGCAAAAGCTTAACAAGTGGGTTCCGCATGCTCTTACCAAGCAAAACACGACGTGTCGAATGGAAATTTCCAGTTCTCTCCTCTCCCGCAACAGAAACGAACCGTTCTTGAACCGAATTATGACCTGCGAAGAAAATACTATGGATACTATACTAAAATCGTCGCCGATCATCCCAATGGCTAGATGCCGATGAAGCTCCAAGACACATGCCGAAACCAAGCTTTCATCCAAAGAAAATAATGGTGACTGTTTGGTGGTCTGTAGCTGGATTTATGCACTATTCGTTCCTGCAACCTGGCGAAAGCATCAATGCTGAGAAATACTGTGCCCAACTGGACGAAGTGCATCAGAAATTGACAGTTCAACGACCTAGGCTAAGCTAAAAAAAAACAGGGATGGAGCTATACTGCTTCATCACAACACACGACCTCATGTATCGAGAACAACGACCCAAAAATTGAACGAGTTGCGCTATGAGACTCTTCCTCACCCGCCATATTCACCAGCCCTTTTTTGTCTTACACTGTAAGTGTTCATCCTCATCGTGGCGCGACAGCCCGACGTCGGGCCTTGGTCGCCTGAAACTGTAAGTGCTGCACCCAGTCTATCTAAAAAAAAATAGCTTAAGGTAACCGGCACCAGACCAAGAGACAAATTGAAACCCATACGACTTTTTTTAATGTTTCCAATTTTTCATCCTTAGCCATGGGGTCTCATCGGTTGGGATATATATTTGTATAGGTAAAGAGGCCAAGGGTCCATCTGGGCCCGAACTGTGTGAGCCGGTCGACGACCATTGCCAGCATTTTTCTATGACTAGTTTTCCTGGGTCGTGGGAATCTCCCGAACTGAGCTGGAACAAGCATGTGCCGCCGTTCAGCTCGTTGTGGAGCATTCACTTCTAGCGTCGCCAGACCTACACGGTTACCTTCGGCATACTTTCGGCTCCGTCCCCAAAACACCATCTGGTAACCAACTTACACATTACACAACCTCATCGCTAACACCTAACGTACCGCCAGTTAGTGTGCAAACAAGTTCCCAGATGTCCCTCATGACTCCAGTGAACAACACTTTCACCTCTAGAATTCCTTAGCAGCATAATCTTACACCTGCACTACCTGTCACCAACTATAACACCGTTTAAATTGTGCAACTTAACTGTAACGGGCTGTAGCGTAAAATCGTCTGGTTAACGGCATTTATGGACAGATTTCACATCATGATTGGAGTTATACAGGAGACGAAGCACAAGACCAACTCGTCCCTCAACTCGTATGACGATTGCAAAATCGTTAGAAATGACAGAGTGTCCAACGCTAGTGGTGGATCGGCTTTTCTAATTCATCACTCAGTATTTTAACATGATATCACGGTCACCGACAACATCCTGGAGGTTCAGGCCATCGCCATACAGTCGGGCAACACCGATATGTAAATTTACATCTATATTCCACCAGTAACCAGGGATACAACGGGCGCATTCAGGAGTCACGGTTGCTAGCTAGCTTTAAGTGCTGCCTCGTGATTTGTATTCCGAATGGTGCGCTAAACCACTGCTAAACTTAGCGCAAATAGCTAGGCGCTAACACTTTTAGGCAGCACAAAATTTGTTCGCTGTCTTGGCTTAGCGGAGATTTGACAGTTCGAACGAACTGCCTGCATTCACGAATCATACCGCTACCCGAGCGCTCCCATTTTTGTTGTTGTAATTCAGTGCAAAATTGGGACAAAAACAGGAGCGCTCAAGTTGCGCTACCGATTTGTGAATGCAGGCATGTCAATTTACAACAGGTGAGCCAGCATACCATTCGGGCGTCACAAGAAAAATTGGTTTGTGCTGCTTAGGAATTCGCTATTTCTATGCAGCGCATTACGCTGTTTTCCGTGACGCCCGAATGCGCCCAACGTCAATATCAGCCCATTGCTCACTGGACAACACCATCTTCTCCTCGGTGACTTCAATGCTCATCACGAATGGTGGCACTCTAGCCTGGAGAGCAGAGCAACTTGATACGTCGGATTTCTGCCCATTAAACAACAATACGCCCACTCGCATTGCTGAAACCTTTTCCAGTTCGCCCGATATGTCGATTGCCACCGATGGACTAAATCAGCAATGATCAATGGGAACCACTCCTGACACTATCGTCCGATCCGACTGGATAAACCAACCAACACCCACTTTGCTGATCATCGGATTCATTAACGACAATAAAACCGACTGGGGAAGCTTCAAAGCCTATACCAATACGGCCTTCGACGCCTTAAATTAATCGCTAAAATCTCGCTAAGAAGTTTCTCACGCACAGCACATTTGGTTATTAAACACAGCGAAAGAGTCCGAGGCTCAAACCATTTCATATAAAATTCATGCATCTACTACCTATATATATGGGTTCCATTGTCTGTTTACAATGACTAATATCCTTACCTACGCTACATTCTAAACGGGATAGATGAGCAAAAAAAAATATAGTCATCATCATGTGAGTTTAGTTACTGTTTAATGTTTAGACTAGAATGGTTTACATTTTTGGAAATACATAAAAGTACATAATTTAATTTCATAATCATTTATTGGGTTTATATGCTATTTTTTCATAAATCAACATATGAATAAAATTACACTCCACAGATGACCTACTGATTTTGCCAAAAGTTGATAGTGACTTACGTCATCGTATTTTGATAGTATAAAAAATCAGCAACCCAGCAGCTAACAATCAAAACTTCAATTTTATCTTAAAATCAAATGTCGTTGTCAAAATATTAAAATTTGTCGATTCATAACTATCGAAGCTTCCCCAAATCTGTTTCATTGCTGTGACATGTACACAACCAGTAGACCATCTGAGCACATGTAGTTATGATAATTCATCAATAATGCTTTTCAAGCATTTTTTATTAGGTTATCCTAGATAATTTGCTGTTGTGTCTATTGAAAATTTGGAAATCGTACATACCTCTAAATTCTTGACTTGGTTGCATAGTTCCATCACTCGTCGTGTACCCAACAGGTTAATGGTTACAGTGGGCTTCAGCGGCTGGTGGAAGTCCAATGTTGCCGCCGAATGTATGACCACGTTAACATTGTTGATGAGTATGTTACGGTCATCTGGCGATATGCCGAGATCTTCTTCACCAACGTCACCAGCAATTGGAATCAATTTGTTAAATACGTCGGGCGAAGACTCTTTTAGCAATACTTCAAATATACTGTTCTTGGTCAGATCTTCCAAACGCTCTTGAATTGTTTGATTTTTCTTCGGTCTCATCAACAGATACAGGTTACCAACACTCGGAATGTCACGTAAAAATTTCTCAATTAGAGCGAGTCCGAGGAATCCAGTTCCACCAGTTATGAAAATATTTTTGCCGGCGTAGAATTCGCGCACTTTCGATATTAATGCGCTGCAATTAACAAAAAAGTTAAGAATTAAAATAAGCTCTACAGGAAATATTTAGTGAAGGGCATATTGGAAAATGTTAAGAGTTTAATTTATTCACAAATTTATTCATATGTTCATATATCCAAATTACAAAGTAGAAAGAAAAAAATAATTCACATAAGCCATTATTTACTATTATTTATTTCGAGGATGCCCTTCGAATCAAAATAAGCTTACCATCGCGTATTACGATTTGAAAGAATACGAGAATTATTCTAATCATTTTATAAGAATGTCATCTATTATAATGATTTTGATAAAGACTATCGAAAGACCTTGCCCAATGACGTAAGTCTTCACGGTCAATTTCATTAATTTTAATTAGGTATTTTAGAATAGTGATGGGTCAAAGAATCGTTCGTAAAATCTGGTAAATATTCAGAAAGCCGAAAGTAGATCATGATTCAATCAATCATTTGAGAATTTCGCCTTTAAATAAATTTTATTACAGTGCACTCTTTCGTAATCGGTTTCAGATTAACCGGATGTCGGTTGGAAAAAAAAATACATACAGAATTTTCGTTTGAATAAAAGTACAAGTTACTTATAATGTATTTTACATACAATACTTTTATTTGTATAATCCCGTGAAAGTTGCAGAACTCTACATTCACAGTCTCTTCATCGGTGGTACTATGTTTGAGCATAAGGACCACCACAAAATCAGTTGGTCCTCTGTTGATCGGCGCAGAACACAAAATCAGATCGACCATTTTGCCATTAGTAAAAGATTCAAGAGTTGCCTCCTGGACGTGCGAAACAAGAAGGGTGCCGATATTGGGATGGGAAGAGACCATTATCTTATGATCGCTAATGTTCGATTGCGTATTGCAGCCGTGCGCCGCCCCAGCGACGAAAGATCCAGGCCCGGCAAATTCAACATCGCTCGACTAAAAAATCCAGCTGTCTTACAACAATATAATGACCATCTTGCGCAAAAAGCGGCTGAGATAACTAGTCACCCAGATAGTGACATAAACGAAAACTGGGATGCCATAAAAAATGCGTACATTGATAGCGCAAATACCATCCTTGGCCCAAACCCGGATTGCCGGAATAAGCCCTGGATGTCCGACGCTTCATGGCAGCGGATTGTTGAAAGAAAGGAGCTGAAAGTTCGTTTGGCTGCAGCAGCAGACGACAATCGAAGCAGCATGGAACTCCTTTACCGTCAGAAAGCTCGAGAAGTTCAGCGTAGTGTGCGACGCGATAAAAGAGTTTACGTCAATTCTCTTTTAGCGTCAGCAGAAGAAGCCGCTAGAAGTAACAACTTAAACGCCGTATACGGTGTCATCAAGGAGTTTACAGGTGGTCGTAACTCCTGTCAACATCCGGTGAAAGATAGTGATGGAAAGCTACTTATCTTGGAAGAAGATCAAATGAGGCGATGGAAAGAACACTTCGCCGCGGTCTTGAACCGTGTAACCTCTGGTGAAGTTCCCCCTCATATAGATAATTTAGCTAACCATCAAAATGTGCGTATACGGTCCACTGCCCCGACTAAAGAGGAAATAGTCACTGCAATTATTGCACTAAAACGAGGAAAGGCCGCCGGACTTGACGGCATCCCTGCCGAACTTTATCAAGCAGCGCCAAGCGTAACTGCCGATTTGCTGCACCCACTTGTTGATAAAGCGTGGAATACAGAGACCTTTCCCACTGAGTGGAAGGAAGGTTTGATCATCAAACTTCCAAAGAAGGGTAGCCTCACAGACTGTAATAATTGGAGAGGCATTTGTGTGCTTCCTGCCGTTGCCAAGATAATAGCTAAAATCGTCCTGGAAAGACTAAAGGCCCACTTAGAAAGCACAATTGATGAAGAGCAGGCTGGCTTTCGATCCGGATTCTCTTGTGTCGATCACATTAACACCTTGCGAATCATCATCGAGCAATGCGCTGAATACGATTCTCCGCTTCACTTGCTTTTCATCGATTTCGAAAAGGCTTTCGATAGTGTGAACCGGGATTCTATATGGGCGGCCTTGCGCAGGAGAGGCATCCCTGAGAAGCTTGTGGCTATTATTAAGGCAACCTATGACGGCGCGAAATGTCGCGTTCTGCATAAAGGTAAGGTGTCGGGGGACTTTGAGATTCGCAGTGGAGTTCGGCAGGGGTGCATCCTCTCACCGATCCTATTCCTCATTGTGATCGGCGATGTGTTGCATGCAGCCCTATCCGGACTCGACAGAGGAATTCAATGGACTTTGACATCTTATCTACAACATCTTGACTACGCTGACGACATATGCCTACTCTCCCACAAAATCATGGATCTGTCCGCAATGGCGTTAGATCTCGAGAGGGAGGCAAGCAAGGTTGGGCTAAAGATTAATACCAACAAGACCAAGGTTCTTAGCCCGCCGTTGCGAAAAAGAAATCCGACACCTATTGCCATCAATATTAATGGGCAGCCTGTGGAGAAGGTGGACAACTTCGTCTACCTGGGTAGCATTGTTGCCGAAAATGGTGGTACGGAGCAGGACATCGCTCGTCGTATCAACCAGGCTAAACGCGCATACGGCATGCTGTCCAAAATCTGGCAGGGCAGTTATCTCAGCATTAAAACCAAGCTGGGCCTGTTTCGCTCCCTGGTACTATCAGTGCTTTTGTATGGGAGCAGTACATGGAAAGTTTCCGTAGGAGTTACCAGAAAGCTGCAAGTTTTCGTCAACTCATGTCTTCGTCGAATTTTAAGAATTTTCTGGCCCGAAACAATATCAAATGAAGAGCTAAGTCGGCGTACGGGTCAGATGCCAATCGACGAATTGATACGCAGGCGAAAATGGCAGTGGATAGGTCACACATTGCGGAAGAGTGATAACTGCATTGCTATGCATGCCATGAAATGGAACCCCATTTCCAACCAAGGCCGACCAAGAGGGGGTCCTCGAATCACATGGCGTCGATCTGTGGCAAAGGAGTGTCAGGTACTGGGTAAGTCTTTTGGGGAGTTGCGCCCCATTGCCCAGAACAGAGTACGATGGCGCGCAGGAGTAGTTGACGCGCTATGCCCCGCTAGGGGTTAAGGCAAAGTAGTATAATCCCGTGATTATACCCTTCACGGATGTGATAGGGTATATTAACTTTGTCATGAAGTTTGCAACGCACAGAAGGAAACATCTCCGACCGTATCTTCTTATACATATATAAAAATAAGTTGTCTACGTATGTACAGGTATAACTCAGTAACCTTTTCTCCGATTTGGCTAAAGTTTTGTTGTGCTCCTTTACGCCCAACTTAGATACTAACGGAGCCCAAAATTGGAAATTTTCCCGGAAAATTTAGAAAATTGGAAAATTTCCCATACATTTTGTATGGACAAATTTTTTCATCTCCGATTTGGCTCAAATTTCTTTTGTTTGTGTTTGCTATTTGTATTTACATAAAAAAAATCAAGGGCTGTCGCACATGAAAACACCCATTCGTCCGTTTGCCTCAATATTTTTTTGATATGTTCCTTTCAGCCGAACTTAGACCCTAACGGACAAGAAAAAAAAGGACGCCCTTTGTCGCTCATGAAAACACCCATTCGTCCGATTAGTCTCAAATTTTGTTTGATCTGTTCGTTTAAGCCCAAGTTAGATCTGCCGGCCCCCAATCGTCCAATGCACGACGCATTCAACCGGAAATTGCAACGAAAACGTGATTACGATCGAGATGCATTGAGTCAAGCAGTGCAAAGCAATGTTCTATTGTTGAATCCACAGCAGAAAAGTGCATACGATACACTGATGAAAGCGATCGATGGACAAGGCACCATTTTCTGGCATTGCGGCGACGTTGCTTGAAGGAGGACGGATGGCTCATTCTGCCTTTAAATTGCCATTGAACTTGCAAGTGCCGGACGAACCAACTTGCAACATTTCGAAAAATTTTGCTATGGCTAAAGTCTCGCAAATCTGCAAAATAATTATTTGGGATGAATGCACGATGGCGCATAAACGTGCATTGGAGGTTCTCGATCGCACTCTGAAAGGCTTGCGCAATAATCACAATCGTTTTGGAGGCGCAATGATTCTGCTTTCCGGCGATTTCCGTCAAACGCTGCCCATCATTCCGAGATCAACACCTGCGGTTGAACTCAACGCGTCCTTTAAATCATCTCATTTATGGACCTACGTGCAAACATTACAACTGACAACAAACATGCGTGTTGCATTGCAAAATGATCAATCTGCTGATGTGTTCTCGAAGCAATTGTTGGACATCGGCAATGGAAATATTCCAGTTGACGAGGCAAGTGGTTTCACTGAATTTACCATTCACTTTTGTCAATTCACCACCCGGAGCAACTCATCGAAAAAGTTTTCGCGCACATCGTACGCAATTACACCAATCATGAATGGTTGGCTGAACCAGCTATTTTAGCAGCAAAGAATGTCGATGTCCACCAATTGAATTTCGATATTCAAATGAAAATCCCCGGCGAAGTGATGACATACAAATCTATGGACACCATCACCAACAACAAGAAGATGTCGTCAACTACCCAACAGAGTTTTTAAATTCATTGGATGTGCCAGGATTCCCGCCACATCAACTGCAACTGAAAATAGGATCAGCCATCATAATCTGAACCAGCCGAAGCTATGCAATGGAACGAGACTTGCTGTTAAACGGTTGTTACCCAATGTCATAGAAGCGACAATTTAGTACAGTTTTAAGGACTTGTAATTTTTTATTATTTTTTTTTTTAATCTTATTAATGTTTTTTTCTTAATTCACTAGAGAAACAGCTTTCTTTTTACTTTCCTAGAATAAAACCTCTTTGTGTAATCATTCGAGTGTTAATTTGATTTCCCTTTAAGACAAGGTTCAATTTGTTCCATCTCCAGACTACGTTTTTTTTTCTTTAATACGTAATATTCGCAAATTTTCAAATATGTATATTATTACATTTATATGTCATTCGATTTTCGATTCCTCTGACAGAGTGTAGAGAATATACCCTAACCCTATGGCGATTTCATCACGGGTCACACTGTATATGATCAGGGTCACCTCCTGATTCGATTTAGCCATGTATGTCCGTCCGTCTGTCCGTTTGCACAATAACTTTGGATATAATGGAGCTATAGACTTAAATTTTTGGTCAAATATCCGTAGTATGACCTGGTTGGTTGGTATTGAAAATGGGCATGAGCTGCTCAAGGGAACGCCCACCTCCCCCACATATGTAAAATAATTAAATGTATCTATAACTCCTGTTTGAATTAACATTAAAATTGTCACTTTGGTATATTACTCCGGAGGGTCATTAATACTCCCGTGTAAAACCGAGATCCATCAGTTGGAAATTAACGGTACTTTTCTTACAAACAACCCCGTATTACCCTACTTTTCACGTTTTTTGGATATAACTTCCAATTGACGTAGAGAGCTGATTTTTACCATGTAAACTTCAGATGAGAAGCAGCTTCAGTTTCAGTAAGATGGGCATAATAAGACCAAAGGAACGCCTATATTCCCTACAAATGCCAAAAAAAATTAAATAATCCTTTAACTACGATAAATTTCGCTAAAATGAAGCTAGCGAAAATGTGGTCGGATGTTGGTAGTAAGATCTAGTTAATTGACATTGGGAATGGGCAACATCCGATCAAATAAACCTCTACCTCCACTATAAATGATACTTTAAATATGCGACAACTTTTAAGTAGAATGCAGCTAGCGACTTGAAATTTTGGTCAAATTTTCGTAATGTGGGTTAGTTAGTTCATTTTGGGAATACTACTTTGCCTTAACTCCTAGTGGGGGATAGCGCGTCAAATTTCTGAATTTTAGAATTTTGGCAAGATCCTATCTACCCTATAAAGTTGTGGTAAAAACAGCTCACTAGTCTTGAAATGGCGCCTACCTTCCTTCATCGTAGTTTCATCGGCTAACTTCATTTCGAACTGATCATATGGGAAACACACTTTAAATGCATATGGCTGCTGTCTATTTGAAGTTTTAGTGTCACTACTAGGTCTGCACAGATCTGGCGTATATACGCTTCGGTCGTTGAAACAACAAAGAAACAACTTTTCTTACCAAATACAAGTGACCCACATCACTCTACTTTGCATGTTTTTGACTATAACCTTTGAAAAACTTGACGCAGAGAGCTGATTTTTGGCATGTGCACTTCTAATGAGACTTAGTTAAAGTAAAAGGGGCTCGCTCCACGTAAAACAACGCCTACCTTAATCATTCCTAGCCTATTTGACATGGTAAATGTTGAAAAAAAAAAACTTGATAGATAATTGAGCTAAAATTTTCGAACCGCAATATCTTACGCAAGTATGTATACGTAATATAATAAAAAAGAAACGAGCTACATATTATGGTTGGATTGGTAAAGCAGTGATTCTTTTCAACGCTTTCCCCTGAATAAATATCATTGCACGCCACTGACTTATAATTATAAAAAAAACGTTTAGACATCAAACACCAACTAATGTCTATCCGTATCCGTTGTCGTTACTATTTGGGTTCCCATTATTTCTGTTTACATGGCACATATGCTTAACCAAAATATGCAAAATGTGCTATGAGAGTAAACAAGAAAAAGAAACGTGTCGCGAAATAGTGAAACCAATATTTCCAATAGAGTGTCCATTCCGAAAAGGTGCATAATGAAAATGAATTGTGCGTAGAAGATTAGATTTGATTAGCACGTATTAACGGACCAATTTCGTGTGAAATGTATTATAGATAACATTACTTGCTTATACGAGTATCTTTGACACCTGATTATCGTCAACGCCAAATTCATCTTAATTTACATGTGTATGTGGTCTTATAGCCCCCATATACGATCCAATCCGTCGTCAGATCGATCTGACGATATTTTGGTCGTCAGATCGATTGCACAGTGTATGTGACTATCGTTGACGATTTCACCGATCTGACGATCAAATTTTATCTGCCGATTTTTTGGTGCGATTTTACTGCAATCCATCGGTCTGACGATCGATTGGATGGTGTATGTGACTATCGCAAGTACATAAATATTAAATTTTCAAATTATTCAACTTTGAATTTGGAGGATTCTGATGATTTTAAATGGCTCTGCAATGGAAATATCAAATATGTAGCATGTGAAAATGCCACACAAATCCAAATAGTTAACAAATATTAATACAGGTTGGATTGGGAGTGAACCATAACCTACTTTTTTAATTGCCATTCGTTATCGCATCGCACGAAAATCGTACAGTGTGTGTGCAGCGGAGATCGTCAGATATTTTGTGGCGATCCATCGTCAGATCGATCTGACGACGGATTGCATTGTATATGGGGGCTATTATGCAAATAGAGACCAGAAACATTTTGATTGTGTGCATGATTTTTAATGCAAAACCAATTCAACAGCAGTTAAAAATGTTTACAAACTATCCTAAGACGATGTCATCGTCTACGCTTGCAGGACGGCAAGTTGAAAGCGGATCTACGTGTATGCTGCACGAATTGGTAGCCACATCAATATTATTCATCCCAAAATTTTAATTGCGAGCATATACATATTATTATGTTAAATGCAAAAAATAAAACAACTAAAACTAAGCAGAAAAAACTTTCATCTACATATATCTATCGGTGTGGTGCACTGGCCATCAAAAAATGGGAAAGAATATAAATCATACAAATTTATCATCAAAGCAAATACCCCAGGTGAGTGCCAATATTTGGTGATCGAGGGAAAAAAATTAAGGAAGTTTGAAACTTGAAACAAGGAGTATATCATACTAAAAGTGCCCGCCTGTGGGATATGAGCTTGCGCGGGGGAGGGGGTTTGTAATCAACCATATTCTGGTAGTGTCTCTTCCACCGGCGAATCGAAGGCAGCACTTGATGAGTAGTAATCTGTCGGTGGTACGAGCCCAAAGGCCGAGGGTCCTATTACACCTGGACTCCAATATGAGCGCAAGGGCATCTGCACCGTCCGCCAACCATTCCATCCTTATCGCCCCATTTTTTTGCCTCCCATGTTTGTATTGCCTTCCCAGGCCTATGGATTTTTGTTAATACGTAAAGGACAGGGCAACGAGCGGCGAAAACCCCGTCCACGTCTCCCGAACTGAGCTACAGCAAGCATAGGGCGCTTCTTAGCTCGTTGGGGACCTTTTTCTTCGCCAGATGGCACGGCCCGACCTTCACAATCATTATGCTACCTTAGGCATCTTCGGATGCCCACCAAACCGCCCGTTACACATTAGGCGCCCAACGTGGGGCCTATTTCTAGTAAAAAACAGGACTATAAAGACCGCCTTTTTAGCCCTCCCACCGATATGCAACCCCACAAACACATTAAGGCTGCTTGCCCTAAGTCTTAGGCCACTTTATCTCACGTATTTTCCCCTCAAGTAGCTGTGCTTTCCTATGTAGCACCCCTATCCTTCCCCCAGCATTCTTGGTGTTGCGTTTATCTTTTGTAGTTTAGCCACTTACCTAAGGTCTCCATAAATGCTTTGAATTATCGGTATTTGTTGAAGCATCTTCGGTGTCCGGATAAAGCGCGGAGGAGCCCCGGCTGGGTACCTTTCTGTTGCTAGGATTGTCTTTTCACTTCCATAAGGATTTTTGTTTACATTATTGCATTTGTATCTATTATTGAGATGCTCAACAGTTTTCAGATATCATGAGTGATTTATTGCAAGGAATGCGCCTCTGCTATCCTCGTGATTCTCTGAACTCTGTTGATCATCTGAATAATGGTTGCAGTGGTTGCCGGCTAACTCCGGTACCCAGTTCGCTTTTTTTACTTCTTGGCAGGCTTCAAAGTAGAAGCTGCCCTGTAATGAACCACCTGTAATGGCCCACATCCTGGTAGTGTTGCTTCCACCGGCAGATCGATGGCAGCACCTGTCGGAGGTACGAAACCAGAGGGCGAAGGTCCCATTACACATAGACCTCGATACAAGCGCGAGGGCAACTGAGCCGCCCGCCAACCATTCCATCCTTATCGCTTCATTTTTTTATTCCCTCAGGTCTATGAATATTTATTAACACGTAAAGGGCAGTGGCAACGAGCGCCGAAAACCGCCGCTGCTTAGCTCGGTGAGCGGCATTTTTCTTTGCCAATTAGCACCTTCACGGGCATCTTCGGATGCCCACCAAACCGTCCATTACGGGTTAAAGGGGTGTTTTTAGTGTTTTTTTTTATTTTGGAAATATCTCTGAAACTATCTTCCTCAACGATAAAACTTCTAAGAACAAAGTAAAGTAGAGAAAATTTAGGTCCAAGACATTTTTGTCGTAGGTGACAATATATGGGAATTTTATAACATTTTTTTCTTTTTGGATAAGTCGTTAAAATTAAATAAAAGTAAAATGCATCGTAAAGTTTTGAAATTCGGCACGGTAATTGGCCTGTACCTGAAGTACATTATATAAAAAAAAGTTGGGAAGTGCATTATTAAAGCGAGAAGGGGTAGACGCTTGAAATATTTTTGAAAGTTTTTTTTTTTTTTCAATTTTTTGCTTACATCTCTGCAACTATCAATCCTACAGCAAAACTTTCTGAGAATAAAATAAAGCAGACGGAATTTTCTACAAAAAATTAATACACTATATTATCGTATGACTAATGTTTTAGAAGTTATTGGGTGGAAAATATGTCGATATTTGATAAAGGTCGTAATTTTCTCTCTTTGAGTGAAAAGATGGGAAAAATTCGTGCCGAAAACAAAAGCAATGTTTTGGTTTTAGCCTATACGATCGAACTATGAAATAGGCGAAAGACTAGATATACCTCAGTGTCCTTTGAAATAGTACTTGAAGAAGTTTCGGGGAAATAGGGACCGCCAAGCGTAAGGAAAGCTGTGGACGTTCAAGAAGAACTGCTCCAGAGGTAGATCGCTGCGTACCTTTATGAAGGCAACGGAACCGCTTCAAAAAAATTTGTGACATTAGGAACGATTTATTTTTACCAACGGGTAAGCATCATCATCATCAAACAAGTTTAGTAAGAAAAAGGCTTGTGAAAGCTGGTTTACGTCAATTGAAACCCTTCCATAAGCCAGCCTTTCCGTTAAGAATCAGGCTAGAAACGCGAAACGTTTGCAATGGGCTCAGTACCATGTCATTTAAACATTTAAACTTAGGAGATATGTAACACTATTCTCCTTTCGGACGAGCCAAATTTAACATTCTTCCGTCGCCAACGTGTAATTTAAATTGGGGGGTGCATGGTAGCAACTACACTTTCGAAAAGTAGATATGCTATTCAAACGTCAACATGGCATAGAAATGCTAGAGATGTTGACGCGCCCATGCCCCTAGAGGGGTCAATGCAATTAACAACAACATGTACTTTAAATTTTGACTCGTCCGAAAAGATGACATATGTACTAAGATACTAGGATAACCAACTACTTAATATGTGTACCAAATTTCATTAAAATCGTTCCCGAAATATTGTTTTTGCCCACTTTTTCATATATTTCGCGACACTGTAACATTTAACATACGCATTTATGTATGTAAACAAAAAAAGTTTGTTCGCAAAATTTGTAGAAAATTTTTAGCGAATAATAAAAAATACCACTTTTAATTATCTTCAATTATCGATATTTTCACTGGTGTTATAATTATATTGTTGACATCGAAATAGTCACTTTGCAGCTTATACGAGTAACAATATTTATTTTACTGCTAATTTCCCCAAAACGACGTTTCGCCTAAACAGGGCATCATCAGGTTTTTACAACAAAATACTAATTATCAATTCCTAAATAATACACATTATGAGGTATAACTTACAAGTATTTTAATATGATCAATTAAAATTTGAATAATATTGTACTTTGAATACATTCGGCGAATGATAATTTGCTGGGAATGACGAATTGGACACACACATATTAACGTCGTTCCAACTATCACTGCGAAATCGACTTAGCACTGATTTTTTTTCGAATTAATGTTGTTTACTTCGTTTAGCAACGAATATATCACTTAGCAGCGAGTGAATATTAGCTGCGTTTTTTTTTGTACAGAGCGATAGATTTTCGAACGACGATTCGGAATCTGGTTATTAGAACACGTACCCCCCCAGCACCAGTTTCAACCTGCGCGTCATCAATATTGGTGGGTTGACCTTGCAGAATTTATAGGTATAAGAGTCTGCTTCCGACATTGCACCTATATGGATATCATCCAAGGTGAAGTCAGGGTTCGGTGCGTGAACGGCTTTGCGGCTGGCATGGATTTGCCATTTGTCTAACCCGAAGTCCATCCGAATGTCACGGCTAAAATTTTCAGTGATCCGCTGCAGACTTTTAAGATGTGCGTCGCTTCCCGAGTATAGTTTGATGTCATCTAAGTACATCAAGTGAATCAGCTCGAATTTGGAAAACATTCCAAGAAGACCATGGTTGATCGCATAGCCGAATTTAAAAGTGATGAAATGGGATTCAGCCCCTGCCCTGCGGAACCATAGAGTACTCAAAAAGTCCCCTTGGAATATGACTCTTCGGATATGTAACGGTTGAGAGTGCATATTACCTTCGGTTGAAGGCACTGATAGTGTTGTGCGTTTAGAACATACAGCCATGGCATGAGTTTGTCCTGTATGTCTCCGGCTCCAACATTTGGTGAATAAGTCGACAGCCAGCCTACTCGGTTGTTGTTTGATATTGACATATGTTGACTGTTCTGTCGAATTGTGCATGAATATAGGTTAATGCTTGTCAGATTATCGGCAGTCAGCCTACTCAGTTGGCGTTTCGATTTTGACATAATGTTGACCGCACTGTCGAATTGTTCATAAGCAAACGTCAATTCTTGTCAATGTTTAAATTTCATAATTACTAAACGGTTTACTGAGTTAGCTGACTGGCGACCACATGTCGACTTAGTACCCAGATTTTGGAGCCACTGTTTCTATGGAGACATACAGGACAAGCTCATTCCATACCTGTATGTTCTAAGGTTGTGCGTCATCCTTCCATCATTTTTATTAGGAAATTGATTAGAGCAGGATCTACGCGATACATGTGGAGGACCTAAATTAGCCAGCGATGGGGGATGCTGTCAAACGCTTTGGCGTAGTCGATGTAGCAACAATACAGATTTCTGTGATTGCGCGTAGCTTGTCCTAGCATAACCGAGTTGATCGTTAGTTGTTCCTTGAAACCCCTAGATCCGACTCGGCAGCCCTTTTGCTCCTCGGCAAGAATATTGTTTTGCTCGAGGTATGTATAGATCCTGCCACTAATAATGGCTGTAATGTACTCTTACCGTGTTTTTATTGCACACTATATATGTATATATATGTCGGAACCAACGAAATCGGACTACTACGTCATACAGCTGCCATAGGAACGACCGGTCCAAAAGTTCGCCATTGTGAAAAAAAAAAATTTTTTATTTCTAAAGATATCTTTTTCAAGTTTCACACTAATCAATAGTATCTTTAGTCAAATCACATTCCCGAATTTGGTTGAAATTGGACTACTGTATCGTATAGCTGTCATAGGAACGACTGTTCCAAAAGCAAGTTTTTGTTAGAAAAACTTTTTTATTTCTGAAGATATTTTTACCAAATTTCGCATTATTCAATCATATTGGCTAGTAAACTACGTTCCTAAATTTAGTTGAAATCGGCCTACTATTTCATATATCTCTCATAGGAACAGTGAAATCGGAACAAGTTTTACTTCTAATTTCTGCTTACATTCTGTCAAAAAAGTTCTGGAAATCAATCATTAAAAAAGCCTGCCCGACAGGATTGTCAATATTTTTTTTGTCGCTAAGTTGGCACAACTGTCACGGAGTTTGACAGTCATCTGTCATTTAGTTTGTTTACAGTACTCGATATTGTCAGTTCATCTCAAGTGTGTTTTGCGATTTTTGCAATGGATGACATTATCGAGCAAAGAATTTGTATTAAATTTTGCGTTGCAATTCCGACCGCACATTCATGAAACGCATTGTAACTCGTGATGAGACATGGGTTTACGAGTTTGACATGCAAACCAGTCAACCAACTTCGGAATGGCGCCTTCCAACTGAGTCGAAACCGAAAAAATCACGTCAAAGTCGATCAAAAGTCTAATGTCGACAGTTTTCTTTGATAACCGTGGTGTCGTGCATTCAGAATCCTTGCCCGAAGGTCAGACGGTTAATAAAGAATATTATTTGAGCATTTGAATATATAACTAACAAAGGAGTGGGTATATGCCTGTCAAACCATACAAATTGACAGCTTGAAAATGGGACGATCTTCTTCTTGAAAAATACGAGAGCTGGGAGAGTAAAGTTAACGGTTTTAAGATTGTCATTTTCACGTTGTGCATATGGCTGTCAAACGCTTTGTGCAAAAAGTAAATACGGTTGAATTCGCGAAAGTTTGGAGGCGGTTTTTGTGTGTTAAGAGCCGCGATTATGTAGAGAAGGCACACTAGTGCAATTTCCGGTAGGACAAATTGGTGCGGTAGTGAGTTGTGGTAAATTGAAATGCCTCGTCGGTGGCTGCAAAAATAACCAGCGTATCCCTAAGACGGGGGTGTCTTTTTATAGGTAAAACATTAAATATTTAGATGTGATGTGCGCGTTACTCTTTTTTGTGAGTTTTCTGTCAGAAAACCGATTTTAAAATGTTTGTTTTGGTTTCTGACTCCCCGCTGTATATATAGCTGTCAAATATCCGCGTCCTATTGGTGGTTGGCATTAATAGTCCCGTTCTTTCTCTCTCCCATGAAAAATTAGACGCGCTCTTCTCTCGTCCCATAAATTTAGCCTATGGGTCACTCCAGAAGTTCCTCTGAGATTTGAGCGTTATGCGGCAATTGAGAGAGCAAATTCGTCGAAAAAGGCTTGGATTTTGCATCACGACTACGCACCATCACATAAGGCTATCATTGTGAATGAATTTCTGACCAAGAACTCAACAAATACCATTGAACAACCACCGTATTCACCTGACATGGCTCCGTCCGACTTTTTCTCTTCCCGAAACTGAAATTAAAACTTCGAGGCACCCGCTTTCAGTCGATAGAATACATAAAACAGAATTCGCTGCAAGAACTGAAGTCGATTCCAAAAAATGCGTTTGAGAAATGTTTCGATGATTGGGTTACTCTGGCATAAGTGTATCATTTTAGAAGGGGCTTACTTTGAAGGCGATAAAGTAAATTTGGATGAAAAATAAACATTTTGTGTTTTATTTACCAATTAACAGAACTTTTTTGACAGAATGTACTTCTAAGTGGCAAATGCAAGTCATAACGAAGGGAGCAAAGGGTATCATACACCCTTTGCCTAAAATAAGGTGGTTAATTTTCACTGTATGCTATTGAAACGTCAACAAGGCATAGAATTGCAAGAGATGTTAACGCGGCCGTGCCCCTGGAGGGGATTAAGGCAATTAACATGCTCAACTCTACAACATACTAAAATTTCAAGGTCATCGGATTTAGAGATTAGAGGTTTCCATAGATTTTCAACATTAAAAAACAATGTGGGAAAATACATACATATGTATTCGTATGTATACTCCTCAAAACAAAATAAGGGCCACTAATAATTTTCCGATTGTTTTTTGTGGTTCTCCATACTCTCATACGTCGATTGTCATTAAAAGAAAAACTTCACTTTACACTCATCCGTGAAAAGCCCCTCACGCCATTCCTCCCTGCCCCATTCACTGTTATCGTTAACAAAACACTTGAAAAATAACGGCATTCATAAAAATTAGTTATCGAAGCAAAAATATTCGGGTGGCCCTTATTTTGTTTTGAGTAGTATATATTCTTGATCGGCATCATCAGGAGAACAACGTAATAAAATTTCAAGAAAATGGTAGGTGAAGTAGTTAATATGCATAATTGCCAAATTTCAAACCGGTTTACCGGTGCAGAATTTCGTGTGCATTTTGTACGAAATTTCACGGCACTTTTTTATTCGACTACGACTACTGTATACATTAACTGCTTAACTAAAACGTGCCATACACACACCGATCGATCGGCCGATCCGTCGCCCGAAATCGATATCGGCCGATGGATCGGCCTGTGTATGTGGAAATCGCACCGATCGGCCGATCAATTTTGATCTGCCGATATTTTTGTGCGATCTTCGTGCGATCGATCGGTGACGATCGATTGGATAGTGTATGTGATTATCGCAAGTGAATGTCAAATTACCAAATTATTAAATTATGAAATTTCAAGGATTCTTATGATTTAAATGGCACTGCAATTGAAATATCAAATATGTGGTATACGAAAATACCACACACATCCAAATAGTTAACAAAAATGAATCTAGGTTGGATTGGGAGTGAATCATAACCTATTTTTTGAATTGTCATTCGTTATCGCATCGCACGAAAATCGCTCAGTGTGTGTGCAGTGGAGATCGGCAGATATTTTGTGGCGATCCATCGGCCGATCGATCGGACGACGGATCGGATAATGTATGGCGGCTATAAGAAAAGGTTGAATGAACTATCACTGTAATTCAACCACTCGGTACCAATTAAGTTAGGAGGCATAACATAACGCAATATTAACCCAACCGTTGCAATTTGCGACTTTGCTTTAAGTGATACCTTATGTAAGGTGAATCATGTAACTAGCAACTATCCCCCTAGCTTCTCGAGGCGACATAATTCCCGGGTCACAGACAACAACAGCAACATTTCCACTTTTAGCCAAAGTGAAGAGCGATCTCCCGCCATAGCCCCAGTTGACGTGTTTCCGCTTTCTAGTTTAAATCTGCAGCCAGTCAAATAGCATTAGTACAGTCCAATCTTGTCGAAAGCACAATGAACAAACATTTTTTTCTGATGAAGTATCTAAGCTGTGAGATATGATCCGCTTATATTAGATCATGTGACCTCATGCAAATGGGCTGCAATCAAATCGCGGAGGTGTAAAATGCTCGTTTTCTGCAATTTGAGGTCTTTCCACTCTTTCGCCAGAAAGTGTCAAAGCAAATTCATAAAAGCATTTCCATTTGCGTGTGCAAATCAACAGGTGGAAGACGAATGTGAAACGCTTTGAGAGCCAAACCTATTTCACCGATGAATAGAAAAGAAAACGAAACGAGGCAACATAAAACATTTTGTCTACTCACTTGTCCGCCATGGTTCCGGGATTTGGATAGTCTTCAGTAATTTCTCACACACACTCCACTAGTCGCTAATAGCACTGAATCCTGCGAGTCAAAGTGTTACACCAGAACTTTGCGAAAAATGGATACCAACACAGGTTCACTTCGCGGACACTCCGTGAATAATTTCTGAATTTTACTGATTCGACAGCTTCTACGTATAAATTCACCGCACAACTGCAACAGACACGTCCAACACGACAAACGCCACTATGAGAAATGATCTCTCAACCAGCGATCAGATTCCACAATTAACCGACCTCTTCTCTGCAGCCAGAGGCAGGTGAGGAACATGAAAAGAGTGAAAAATATGGCGAGAAAATTTGCCGTCGCAGGTCAGTTTTCTCGATACAATTACGAAAACGCAATTCAAAACCAACTTAAACCACATAAAAGATAAAAACTTGAGTCGTCAGGGGGAGACAAGCCGCGGACCTCAACTATATGATGATTTGGTTTGTTTACCAGTCTACCGGTTTCCAGTCGTTATTTCCAGCAAATATGAATCGAACGAGGAAATTGCTAACCGGTTCGGTTCAAAGATAGAGTAGAATGGTTCCTATTTTCGATTATTTAATGCCAAAAACCAAGTTAGTTTAGACACCGGTTTCAGTCGAATATGTAGCAGCCATGACTACTCCCCACTAGTGGCGCATACAGCGTTAAAGTGCATCATCCATCTGGTAATTCGACTGACAATAGTCAAGGTTGAGACGCCATCGTGGACGGTTGTACTTCGCCATCTATCTCAATAAAATAATCGTTATTAACCGGTGGTCTTTATCTTGTTGCGCAGCGCAACTTAATATAGCGACGTTGTAATCGGCTGTTTATCAGATACAACAATCAACTTCAGACACTATAGGTATATATATTTGGGCTAAAGACAAGCCGTACACATTGCCGGCAGAAGCATAGCAGCGGCAGCAGCAGCATCGTCTGTGTTTTGTGTAATGAGCTTTCCCACACCTACTCAACATGAGCAAAGATTTTGTTGTTTTATGATAATCGCACTGGCACAATTTGGCACGTAAATAGCCGACAGAAATTCCAACTATCAGTCTGTCGATTTGACAGCCCAGGGATAACCAGCTGATAGTATCAAGGTTGGGGATAAAAAAAATGTGGTCGAAACACGTATGGATTGTGTGTGATGATCACCCCTCTTCTTCTACCTTCTCTATGGTCAGCAGTCCTTTAAGATACACATATACTTTTTTTTTTAAAATACTGCCTGCGTTTTTATCATACATATTTCGGCAAAAAATCAGTTTAAATTCCGCGATGTTCATGTATATTTCTAGACATACAAAACGTCATAATTCCAGCAAACTCATTGCCAATTTGGTATTTTTTGATAACATGTTTGCCATACATACAGTCTTGGACAAAAGAAAAATATAATATTGATAATTAAATACAATAAAATTAATTAATTAATTCTAAGAGGAACTACACACCTATTTATCGCTCAGTTTATCACGTGTGACATCATTTCTGAACGATATTCCGTGTGAACTGTGTAGTTTTGGGAGATTTTTACGCAGATCGGTGATCTGTGCATTCGGACCCTGTTTTTATACCCTAGACTTTTAGTATAGGGTATATTGTTTTTGTCACGACGGAAATATGTAACACCTTAAAGGAGGCTCCGGAGGTATAGCAATGTATATATATAAATAATCAGGGTCACCTCCTGATTCGATTTAGCCATGTCTGTCTGTCTGTCCATCCGTCTGTCCGTCTGTCTGTCCGTTCGCACGATAACTTTCGATAGAATGAAGCTAGAGCCTTGAAATTTGGTCAAATGTTGGAAGTATGATCTAGTTGGTTGGTACTGAAAATGGGTATGATCAGGCCAAAAGAACGCCTACCTCCCCTACATATGTAAAATAATTAAATGTATCTATAACTCCCGATTAAATAAACATGAAAAGCTCTAGCTTTGGTAGATTGCTCGTCATGGTAATCTTATACTCCCCTGGAAAAATAAAATCGATCAGTTGAAAACTAACGGTAATTTTCTTACAAAGAACCCCGTACTACCCTACTTTTCAGGTTTTTTATCCATAACTCTTGAACCAATTGACGTAGACATCTAATTTTTGGCATGTAACCCTGAAGTGAGAAGCTGCTTAGGTTTTGGTAAGTTGGGCATAGTCAAATCAAAGGAACGCCTACCTCCCCTACAAAATTCAAAAAATTAAATATTATTTTAATTACAATAACTTTCGATAGAATGATACTAGCGAATTGAAAATTTGGTAGAATGTTGGTAGTAAGGTCTTATTAGTTGGTATTACGAAAACTGGGATGCCATAAAAAATGCGTACATTGATAGCGCAAATACCATCCTTGGCCCAAACCCGGATTGCCGGAATAAGCCCTGGATATCCGACGCTTCATGGCAGCGGATTGTTGAAAGAAAGGAGCTGAAAGTTCGTTTGGCTGCAGCATCAGACGACAATCGAAGCAGCATCGAACTCCTTTACCGTCAGAAAGCTCGAGAAGTTCAGCGTAGTGTGCGACGCGATAAAAGAGTTTACGCCAATTCTCTTTTAGCGTCAGCAGAAGAAGCCGCTAGAAGTAACAACTTAAACGCCGTATACGGTGTCATCAAGGAGTTTACAGGTGGTCGTAACTCCTGCCAACATCCGGTGAAAGATAGTGATGGAAAGCTACTTATCTTGGAAGAAGATCAAATGAGGCGGTGGAAGGAACACTTCGCCGCGGTCTTGAACCGTGTAACCTCTGGTGAAGTTCCCCCTCATATAGATAATTTAGCTAACCATCAAAATGTGCGTATACGGTCCACTGCCCCGACTAAAGAGGAAATAGTCACTGCAATTATTGCACTAAAACGAGGAAAGGCCACCGGACTCGACGGTATCCCTGCCGAACTTTATCAAGCAGCGCCAAGCGTAACTGCCGATTTGCTGCACCCACTTGTTGATAAAGCGTGGAATACAGAGACCTTTCCCACTGAGTGGAAGGAAGGTTTGATCATTAAACTTCCAAAGAAGGGTAGCCTCACAGACTGTAATAATTGGAGAGGCATTTGTGTGCTTCCTGCCGTTGCCAAGATAGTAGCTAAAATCGTCCTGGAAAGACTAAAGGCCCACTTAGAAAGCACAATTGATGAAGAGCAGGCTGGCTTTCGATCCGGATTCTCCTGTGTCGATCACATTAACACCTTGCGAATCATCATCGAGCAATGCGCTGAATACGATTCTCCGCTTCACTTGCTTTTCATCGATTTCGAAAAGGCTTTCGATAGTGTGAACCGGGATTCTATATGGGCGGCCTTGCGCAGGAGAGGCATCCCTGAGAAGCTTGTGGCTATTATTAAGGCAACCTATGACGGCGCGAAATGTCGCGTTCTGCATAAAGGTAAGGTGTCGGGGGACTTTGAGATTCGCAGTGGAGTTCGGCAGGGGTGCATCCTCTCACCGATCCTATTCCTCATTGTGATCGGCGATGTGTTGCATGCAGCCCTATCCGGACTCGACAGAGGAATTCAATGGACTTTGACATCTTATCTACAACATCTTGACTACGCTGACGACATATGCCTACTCTCCCACAAAATCATGGATCTGTCCGCAATGGCGTTAAATCTCGAGAGGGAGGCAAGCAAGGTTGGGCTAAAGATTAATACCAACAAGACCAAGGTTCTTAGCCCGCCGTTGCGAAAAAGAAATCCGACACCTATTGCCATCAATATTAATGGGCAGCCTGTGGAGAAGGTGGACAACTTCGTCTACCTGGGTAGCATTGTTGCCGAAAATGGGGGTACGGAGCAGGACATCGCTCGTCGTATCAACCAGGCTAAACGCGCATACGGCATGCTGTCCAAAATCTGGCAGGGCAGTTATCTCAGCATCAAGACCAAGCTGGGCCTGTTTCGCTCCCTGGTACTATCAGTGCTTTTGTATGGGAGCAGTACATGGAAAGTTTCTGTAGGAGTTACCAGAAAGCTGCAAGTTTTCGTCAACTCATGTCTTCGTCGAATTCTAAGAATTTTCTGGCCCGAAACAATATCAAATGAAGAGCTAAGTCGGCGTACGGGTCAGATGCCAATCGACGAATTGATACGCAGGCGAAAATGGCAGTGGATAGGTCACACATTGCGGAAGAGTGATAACTGCATTGCTTTGCATGCCATGAAATGGAACCCCATTTCCAACCAAGGCCGACCAAGAGGGGGTCCTCGAATCACATGGCGTCGATCTGTGGCAAAGGAGTGTCAGGTACTGGGTAAATCTTTTGGGGAGTTGCGCCCCATTGCCCAGAACAGAGTACGATGGCGCGCAGGAGTAGTTGACGCGCTATGCCCCGCTAGGGGTTAATGCAAAGTAGTATTGAAAATGGGTAAGATCCAACCCAAGGAACCCCTACCTCCCCTACAAATGAAACTTCAAATAAGCGATAACTTTTGATAGAATGAAACCAGCAACTTGAAATTTTGGTCAAATGTTTGAAGTGAGATTGAGTTAGTTGGCATTAAATATGGGTTAGATCCAACCTAAGGAACCCCTACCTCCCCTAGAGATGACACTTAAAATAAGCGATCACTTACGTCAAAATAAAGCTAGCGACTTAAAATTTTGGCCAAATGTTTGTAGTAGGATCCAGTTGGCTAATATTGAAAATACGTGAAATCCGACCAGCGAAACCCCTACTTCCACTACAAATGAAAATTCAAATAAGCGATAACTTTCGATAGAGTGAAGCTAGAGACTTAAAATTTTGTTTGAATGTTTGTAGGGTGATCTAATTGGTTGGTGGCAATGATGGGCAAGATCCGACCCAAGGAACCCCTACCTCCCCTACAAGTGAGACTTCAAATAAGCAATAATTTTGGATGGAATGAAGCTAGCGACTTGAAAAATTCAACAAATATTTGTAGAATGGGTTAGTTAATTGATTTTGAGAATGGTCAAGATCTCCCTGAATGAGTGCCAACCTCCCCTATAAACTCGCTATATAGGAAACTCACTTTTAATGCAACGACCATATGTTGCCAATTATTACTTTTGGTGTCACCACTAGGTCTGTACAAGTCTAGGGTATATATGCTTCGCTTCGGCCTGGTTACAACTATATTCTGCGCAGATTACACAGTTTATCGTTCAGTTCTATCGAAATTTTACCATGGCCACCAAGCGGTATGGCACAGGGCACAGTTAGTTTGGTTTTCTTATTGCTACCATCACGTTTATCATATAATTTGATCAGTTCTCGTCCAAACTTCACCGCTAAAAAAGATGCGCTTTTGGCCTTTATCGAGTGCTAACGGTCGCTCAAAAAACGGGCGCGTACGATGTGCACACTTCGCCAAAACTGATAGAACCGAGGAAAATATCGGAACTATACTACTCAATAACAACAAAATAAGGGCCACCCGAATATTTTTGCTTCGATAACTAATTTTGATGAATGCCGTTATGTTTTCAAGTGTTTTGTTAACGGTAAAGTGAATGGGGCATGGAGGAATGGCGTGAGGTGCTTATCACGGATGAGTGTAAAGTGAAGTTTTTTTTTCTCTTTTATGAGGGAAATTTACCATAATTACCCTCATAAATGTGCAGGTCTATAGGGAAAATTCGCAAAAGTTTATGATGGCCTACGTCTTCAAAATGCGTGACAAGTTGAAATTTAAAAAGTAACTGAAGAGTAAGTTCGCCAACTATTTTATATGCGTCCTAAGTTTCACTGAAATCGGATTTGCTCCACTCCCTAGGCATTTAATGAAGCCCCCTCCCTGTGTCTCCTAAGTCCATCATCTGATCAAGTTGAAATTTATTCATAGCCAAGACAATCAACTGTTTATTATTTGTACCAAGTTTCATTAAAATCGGTTCACCAGCTTTCAAGATATCAAATTAAATACATTCTTACTTCTAATATTCGGCACAATATTGAATATACATATCTCCGAAATACCTCATTGAATCAGTTTACATATAAATAAGATAACGAACTAGTTAATACTTGTACCAAACTTCATTCAAATTGGCTTACCCGTTCTCGAGATATCGATTTTTGACCACTTTTCCATGCACTTCGTGACAGTGTTCGTCGGTCTCCGACTTCGGACACCGATTGATTGAATGGCGTACATGGCCTGATTCAAGGACGACCTGGGTGGAGTGTTGGTCGCGGAAGGACGAGATACAACTGGAAGGATCGCTCGGTTTGTGTCAGCGACGGTGGCCTCGTATGATTGGACAGCACTCATCAGAGAAGACGGATGTGCTTGGGGCTTCGACAGAACTGGAACGGACCGAAAGAGATTGTAGTTTGCCTGGCGATTCGCTCACTCGAATCCGTTTTGAAGACATCCAAAACTATCGAGAACTGTCGCCTAGCACTCGCAGAGATGTCTGCTTCTTCAATATTACCCTCTGTTGGATTCCGAGCCACAGTGGCTTTGCGGGTAACTGCAAGGCAGATGAGTTGGCCCGAGAGGGGACAACTGGAGCGGTTGAAGTAAGCCGCAAAGACATAAGGGTGCCATTTACCCTGTGCGAATTGGTGATTAAGACCGCTGCTGTAGATAGGGCTAATATTAAATGGCTCTGCGGCAATACGTGCCAAACGACAAGGATAATTTGGCCGAAAATTGATCCCCACCGCTCTGTCTGCTGTCGTTGAACAGGAAGCACATTGGCAGGGTAGTAGGAGTTGTCACAGGGCACTGCCCAATAGGGGCGCATGCCAGGAGACTACATCTTCCTCATCACGACTTCTGTAGGAGTTGTGGCGATGTGGAGGAGGAGGAGACCGTTCTACATCTCCTCTGTCATTGCCCGGCCTTGGCTGGTAGGAGAAGAATGTTTCTGCGTTCACGGGTCTTTTACGATCTGGATGACCTTAAGGATATGACCGCTACACCGCTCAATCGTTAAATCGCCAGCACAGGCTAGTTTGATACGTAGGTTCGAGTGAAGGTGATAGCGGTGGTACCATAATGGACCCAATGTTGGTCTAAGTGTGCTGTGACACATCACGGCAGCCCCTATCTAACCTAACCTTGCCTGGATGATGTGGTGCGTCGCGTTCCGAAGCGTTGGAGGCCAAAAGTGAAAATCAAGATTGAACCGGATTGCACCGCGTGAGCGGCGTCATAGTGACTTCTGTTCAGGACGAACAGGTTTAAGGAGGAGGCAGTGTAATATGCATGGAGTACATCACTCTCATGGCACAGGGGCTCTATTAAGCTCGATTGCAGTCTGGAACCAGCTAAACTGGCTGATACACGAATCTTCTCGGAAAAGCTTTCGGATAAAAACGGAGCCATCTAGATAATTCCGGAATCAGAGATCAACTATAAAAAGCCAGATGTCATCAAAAGCGGGAAGTTCAGTCATAATCGCGATCGGCCAGAAACGGATATTTAGAGCTAGTTAACTATTGGTTGTTGGTTACCCATGTATATAGTTCGTTTGTTAAATAAAGTGTCTGTGTGTGTTTTCATTATTAAAATAAAAAATAAATAACTGGCGCACCAGTCCAATTTGAACCATGGCCTCGAGATGATTTAGCATCATCTCATTTTCTTGATCGTGACGATATGTGCAGAGGTGTGTGATCAGCAACACGCTCAACCGAGTTATTTATCCCATATAAATGGGTACTCATTTAACAGCTGAGTGGGCTCATAGTCCGACACGTAAATTCCCTTTTTTTTTATCGAAAACTACTGCATTCAGTATTAATCGAACTGGGGCCCAATGCGTAAAAGGCGAACGTGCTACCAGTTGCGTCATCCGGACTACATTATTAAGCATAAGAATATACGACAAACTCGGCGTCGGTCAAACATTACAATATTATGTGCAAATTATTTTATTCAGTTCATTATTTCATAGTCACAAAAACAGTTGTTTTGGCTCTAGTTCTTGGGTATAAGAATGGCCCACAGAAGATGAAGGGTGAAGTTTCGATGGCTTTAAAACGAAAATAAACCTAAACTCAGTTCATTTTTTCCTATTTAATAAAAACATTTATTATTTTAATAATATGTCTAACATTAAAAACATTAAAAAGTAAACATAAATTTTCAAAATAGTCTAAAAGTTGTCCAATAGCTTATAGCCAGACCAAAAAGGCCCACACCAATAACGAAATACCAAAACCGTAGATACCGAAGAAGGGTCGCAGAAAGCTGTAGATAATTCCGAACAGAATGATGAATCCAATGTAGTACAAAACTTCCGATCTGAAAAGGAGGAAGCAATGAAACGTCATCTGTGCTGCAATCTAATAACGATTACTTACATTTTCCAGTGGATACGATGCCATTGTGTAGTTTTGGCAGATTCCTTAAAGTAAAATCGCCTCACACCTGCCAGACAACTTGCCATGAATTTACCCCAGTCGCAATTACTTGCGTCGAAGGTATAACGCACCTTGTCCGATTCGTGTAGGAGTGACATTATCCGTAGAGCGTTTTTCAATGAGTATCGGAAATCTTTGTCGAGGAAATAGTCAAACGCTTTTGTGCCATTGTGGAAAACACGCATATATTCCAGTGTTCTGAAAATATTGAAACAATAATAGTAATGAGTATTATAGAAGAAGTATCCGATGTACTATAGCTACTTATTAGGAGTGCTAAAGGGAGCAGAGAAATATCAAAAATCCCTATACTTACGTATGATGTGTCATTCCCAAATTGAAAACTTTCTCTGGTATGAGAATGACTACAGACGGAATGATTTGGAACAAGAAAAAGAACAGGGCATATCGCCACCCATTACGAATCTGTGTATATGGTTTCCAAAGGTAGTAATCGGCAGGACTTTCTTTGACGGATTTGTTCAAAGTATTCGCGAACTGACCTAACGTCAGATTATTCACTTCACCAGAAGTGCAATGAATGACTTCGGGTCCTTCCAGTTTGCGAGTACCAACATACCATCCCATCACTAATGATGAATTTATCACGTAATCGCAGGGTATTACGTCTATGGCAGATGACGATTTTCCGTTCATTGTACGGAATACACCTGTAAAATATAGAAACAAATACATATTTGAATTAAATCGAATAAAGCTACAGTATACATTTTTTAAAAGTCACACAATACCTTTGATATAACCTGCTAGGAATCCTAAATGGCCACTTGTAGCATTGCCGACCCATCCATCAATTGGGTGCTCCCAAGTTCCGTAAACTACAATAGAAATTCCGCAAATTAGTTTAACAATAAATTATATTGGAAAATTGTCAATATAGGCCAGTAAAATAAAATTTTAATTCTAAAAATTATGGAAAGGTCCGGAAATAATTGTAATCACACAATTATTGTGTTATGTTATTATTAAATGCGTTCGGTGGCCGTGTTCGTTCGACCACCGCTTTACGATCTAGAGACTGGAGGTTCGATCCTTGGCGCGAACAAAAACGGCCTGTGGGTACTAATAGAAGTCCCACAGTCAGTATAAAGACGGCGCGGATATGAGGTGCATGTTAGCAACTGCACGTCCGAAAAGTTGAGATGTTGACGCGCCCATGCCTCTGGAGGGATCAAGACAATTAATAAATAACCTTGCAGGGGGTTCTGTTTTTATTGTAATCAATCAAATCGTTCGAACATCATTAGATTTTGCTTTCCTAATTTCGGGCAGTTAAGGACCTCTAAATGTAATATAATAATAAACATAATTGAAAAAAAGATACACCGCTAAACATGATCTGAAGGAAATCACTCGCTATCTCGGAGCTCGGAGGAGAAGCTAGTTAGCAATGCATTGTCAGGGCCAAAAGTTGCATTGCATATTTGTCTAAAGGGAGCAATTTGGCAAAGCAGCTTCCTCGCGTGTTTACAAGGCGGTAAATCTTGCACCAAAGTTGTTTTCTCCATGTTATTCTCGTAGTTATCATCTCTCTCAATTGCCCTAACCTCTTGTGGGGCATAGCACCAGCACGTCAACTGTTCCATGTGGCCCAATTGTCGTTTCGCCGGGATAAACTGGTTTCGGAGAATGCAGTTGCCAGCATGCACCTCCTGCACATCCATGGCCACGAATGCCCTCGTGGACGGGACTCGAACCCGAAACGCCGGTAGTCAATTATGAGACTGATGCCTCAACACACTGCGCTACCGGTCGCCCCATTTTATAAGTATAGGGTATATTGTTTTTGTCACGACAAAAATATGTAACACATTAAAGGAAGCTCCGGATGTATATAGCAATGTATATATATAAATGATCAGGGTCACCTCCTGATTCAATTTAGCCATGTCTGTCTGTCCGTTTGTACGATTACATTCAATAGAATGAAGCTAGAGCCTTGAAATTTTGGTCAAATGTTAGAAATATGATCCAGTTGTTTGGTATAAATGGGTATGATCAGGCCAAGAGAACGCCTACCTCCCCTGCACATGTAAAATAATTAAATGTCTAAATCTACTATATAACTACCGATTGAATAAACGTGAAAAGCTCTAGCTTTGGTAGATGGCTTGAGAGGGTAATTTTACTCTCCTGGTAAAATAAAATCGATCAGTTGAAAACTAGCGGCACTTTTTTTACAAAGAGCCCCGTACTATCCTACTTTTCGTGTATTTTGCCTATAACTGTTGAACCAATTGGCGTAGACACCTGATTTTTGGCACGTAACCTTCAGATAAGAAGAAGCTGCAGTTTTAGTAAGATGGGTATAATCAGACCAAAGAAGCGCCTACCTCCCCTACAAATCTAAAAAAAAGGAATATTCCTCTAACTACGATAACTTTCGAAGGAATGATACTACTCGTAGCAAGTTGAAATGTTGGCCAAATGTTTGTAAAGGAATCCAATTGACTGGTATTGAAAATGGGCATGATCGAGCCAAAAAGACGCCTACCTCCCCTACAAATGGTATCTCAAATATATGGCAACTTCCCATAGAATGGAGCTAGCGACTTGAAATTTTGATCAAATATTTGTGGTGTAGGTTAGTTAGTTGATTTTGGGAATGGGCAAGATCCTATCTCCCCTATAAAGTTGTGGTAAAAAAGACTCACTCGTCTCAAATGGCGCCCAACTTCCCTACAAATGCTCTTTCATCGTATCTTCATCGGCTAACTTCTGCCCAAACCGACCATATAGGAAATACATACACTTTCAATGCATATGGCTGTCGCATATTTGATGTTTTGGTGTCAGGTCTGCATAAGTCTAGATTATATACGCTAAGCTCTGGTTTTGATTCTGTTTACGTTAATATTATTTAGAATGTTTCCAACTTTTTCGCGGCTATTCCGTTGCATACACCGTCGTATTTCAACATCTTTCTTTAGAGTTGTTTATCTCCTCCGACCTCTTTTTCCTGCATTTTGGACACTACCAGCTTCATTTTGTTTTCTTACTTCTTGATAGTAAACACTCCGCCTGTGACATTTAACTTTTTTGCTATTCACCTAGTGGGAACTCCGCAATTAAACTCAGCAACGATTGCCGCCCGCTTTTCAATGGAGATTTCGACGTTTCGAGGCATTTTAACTGTTACTGAGTTGTTCACTACAATGAACTCTAACACCAACTGATGCTACCTGCCTCAGCTTCATGGTTGAAAGAAGCACAGACGATCAAGCACCATTAATCTTCTAGAAAATTGTTCCTATTGTGTGCAAATAATTTTGACCATATTGATGGATGTGCAAATAAGTGAGGCCATTTTGTTTTTAATTTTTTTTTTCCTCTGATTTTTTTTAATATATCATGAACTTCCTAAAGAACTCCTAAAATTTCATTTGATTATAAGAAAAATTAAAGGAGTCAGAAAGTCAGCCGGTGTGACCAAAATCGTATCAAAAATACCTAGATCCGATGCAGCTTGTTTGTTGAGCAACCGCTCACTGAAAAGCTCGAAGATCGTCAAATGAACTGATATTGTCATGTTTTAAGGCGTCCACCGTAGAACCCAATCATGGAAACACTATCAATGAATATTCCATCTGCTGGACCCAAACCCAGATGACGAAGCAACAACAACGTATTAATCTCGACGAAGGAAGGAGAAGCTGAGATTATACCGCTAGAATGGGCCAACATCAAAGGCAGAGCAACGCGAAGCCACGGAGTGGTATAAAAGGGCAAGGAAGAAGAAAGGAGTTATTTTGAATTCATTCCATAATTTTTCATTGTGATTTGCTTTGTGTAAATAATTGTGGCCACGACTATATATGAATTTCGAAAAAAAATGATTTCGTGTTTGTGCATAAACATTGCACCAGAATAGAGGTGTTTGCTGTTAATATTTTATCTTAAAATTGCTGTTAAAAAAATTTGCTAATGTGAGGTTTGCTTGAGTTTTATGCTAGTCTTACCACAGAAATATGCAACATTGAAACAAAACGCGGAAATTTCCATTACAACGATCATGAAATTGATAGTATTCATCAGTTATAACTATAGTAATAAATCATCGAGCTGTAATAAGTAAGAATTCAAATTGAATTTTACCTGCATATAAGCCGAATTTAGCGATTGGTAGAGAAGCTGTATATCGATGGTGAAGATTCACAACCTCCTATGTCAAGTTTTGGAATTTTTTTCTCTTTTTCTAACGTGTTTTTAAAATATTTATGCATCAACCGCCTATGTTGTTATTTTTAGTGAAAAACAATGTTGTGTTTTATAACTTTTACAACCACTTGTTGTAAACTGACTGCAAAAATTCAGTTTTTGACATAGGAGGTTGGCTACCTTCACCATCGATATCTAAATAATTTTATGAAACGTATTAATTTGGATTACGAGTATAACACTTATAGTGAACTATGTTGGAATCGAAATCACCTCCAAATCAATTTCTCCAATACTTAATTGCCCTAACCCTTTGTGGGGCATAGCGCGTCAACTGTTCCATGTGGTCCAGTTGACGTTTTGTTGGCATAGACTGGTTTGGGAGAATGCAGTTGCCAGCATGCACCTCCTGCACATGCACGGCCACGAACGTCGTCGTGGACGGAATTCGAACCCGAAACGCCGGTAGTCAAACATGAGACTGAAGCCTCAACACACTGCGCTACCGGTCGCCCCTCGTCAAAGACAGTTACATATGTATTACTCCAGGAATATTGTAACTTTCACCCAAAAGAACTAGGAAAAAATTGCAAATATGCTGGATATTTTTGTGAAGCTTCCTAATATTTTAGTATCCCGATTAACCAATTTAAAGCGATTCCAGAAGAACAGATGTTGAAAGGAAATGAAATGCGGTTAAATGAAGTTTTTGCGATTTGGTCGAAAACTATCCATCTCCAGTAAAAACTAGCACCACGAATTTGTAGCTTGTTATACTCGTATTTACTACGAAAATGATTTACAACTTGTATTCCGAAGATCAACCGTTATCGAGATGCAGGCCGTACAAGGCTTGAGGTAATACGTGCACCCCACTAAATGATGTTTATATTTGAACAGTTTATAGGAGTATTGAATGTTGCATAAGCCGATACTTTAGAAAAATTAGTGTGAAATGGTTCAAAACAGTCAAGCATAAAATACAAAAAATCAACTGACCGGCGCACAGAAGGGGACTTTTAAACCCGGGATTGTTCTAGTAGATTGATGTGTAGCAGAAATTAGTTTTATAATTCAAAAGTTGTTTAGCAAAATGTTTGCGTGTATATCTTATTTGTTTAAACTCCTTGTCAAATAGTGGAACGGTTGCTGTGAAACGTTGAATTAAAAATTTGCTACATATAAGTGTGAGAGAAATTATGGAAAAATAACATATTTAACCGATGTTATTTCCATTGAAGTCCATATTGTGTGTTGTAGAAGCTATTGTCGGAAGCATAGGATATCCGCTGTCGTTTCGGCAAGGCTATGCTAAAAGGCCAAGGGCACATCACCAAGGCCAACGGGGAAGAAATTGCACTTAAGTAATGCATTCACTATTGATTTCGATTTCAAGCAGTTGTGTATATTCTGTGGCGATGAAGCAAACGATCAAAAAGAACGATTGATTTCATTTGAATTGGAAAAATTAAAGGCTGTTAGCATCTTCGTCAAAAGAGCTGACGATGATACTGACGTTCTAATTATCAATACTGCTGTACAGAATCCTGAAAATCACTGTAAAACAATAGTAGTTGGTGAAGATGTGGATCTTTTAGTTCATTTAGTCGCAAAACGCCAGCTAATAAGGAAATTTATTTGTTAAAGCTAGGAAGAGGAAAAACTGATTCGAAAAAGCTGCGACGACTTAACAAATTGTAAGAGTCACATTATATTTCTGCATGCTTTAACTGGATGTGATAATACTTCTTTCCTGTTTCAAATTGGGGAAAAAAATACTGAAGTTATTACAAAATCTTAAGAACTTACTGAAGATGCGGATTTTTTTTAAATACCTCAAATTTTTGACAGCCGAGTTCGCATTCTTTTGGCAATGTACAATGCTCCATAGAAAGAAACATCAATCGATCATTACAGATATCACTCATTTGTAAAAGCAACTAGGCTAAATAAGCTTTAAAATTATCAAATCTGCCACCTACATACGTATATACATATATACATCTCAAGCAGCACAATAACATTTATTCAGAGTATGCTTACAGGTTCAAAAATAGCAATATAACGATCTAAACACTGAAAAATGGGGGTGGGCAATGACAAATAATAAAATAATTTAGAGCCCATTCAAACCCTTTTACCCCTTACCCCGGAATCATTGTTGAATACAATTTTCTGAACTAAAGGATGTGGAGTGGGTTGTAGCTGACGAAAGATCGGTTGGAGTGTTCTGTGGTTTGTGGGCATTGTCGTGGATTATCTTGTTTGAATTCAAAACCACCAATCGCTGAGACAGGAAGTAATATGGATAGTAATGAGGACACTGATCCTGTTGCTTATCGACTTAAAAACATGAATGCGAAATGGTATTGTAGAAGAAAACACTAATAAAACTTTTGAAGAAGAGTCAGATTAGCTTTTCGTCTTTTATGCTGGTATATTATTTTCTTAATCACTACCAATAACAATAACCATTTCACCAGTAGTAGCGCCAATAGTACTCTGCGGTGGCATAGAAAGGTATTTACCCGAACTGATAAGGATAACATACTGATGTTGACTGCTGTTTTTCTCAGTAACGGTTGATTCTAGGAAAAAAGTTGTATGACATCTTTGTAGTCAATTTTACAGGTTCTAAATTTGGTCTGTTTGTTTACTGTTGAAAACTGGATATTTTCCGCGAAAATCGCGAAAAACGTCATATAACGTCATTTCACCCCCTTTCAGCCCCTATAACAAATTTTCTGTCAGCGCTTTCAATTGGTACTTTTGAGGGTTTGATTGGAGCACTATTAGAAAACTTTACAAAAAAAAATCAAGCTTGTTTGGAATTATTTCCTACCGTTATGTATTATATTCCTAGGCTATATAAGAGCAGTCTTTTCGTTGTTGTTAACGGGCACTACAGCTTTTTACGGTTGTTATACAAAACACGACGCCATTTTAAAATTGGAGATAACGACATTAAAGGCAAGGATCGCCACACAAAAAAAATTCCTTTTGAGAATTACTTAATTTAAACACTCACCTATCGATGGTCTTACAATTGCCGCCGGTAATCCTGACATCTCATCCTGTATCAAATTTTCGGCTAAATTTTTGGTAAACGTATATGTATTTGGATGATCGCGAATTATCTCTTTGAGTTTTTCTGGTGTAAAGTCTTCCCATGGCTTATCATCTGCGGCCATCTGTATCATATCTCTTGGCTGATAGTGTGATTTATATACAGTTTCTGTAATAAGTCCGCGATTGTTGCTATTACAAAAAGCCGTCGATAAATGTACATACGCTGCCAGATTTTTCAGGCTTTTGGCGAATTCAATGGTACGCAGAGTGCCGGTTAAGTTTGTCAGAATCGAAGCCCTCAGTGGTGAACTGAATCGGATAGTGGCAGCAGCATGGTATATGATATTCACTTTTTCCGTTAGCTCTTTGTACACTTCATCGGAAAAACCGAGCTGAGGATCACTTAGCGATCCCAAAACAGGTACAACTTTCTTTAGTGCTTTTTCGTTATGTTTTTCGAAAATCTGAAACGATAGGATTAAATTAATCAAGTGAAATATGCATCAATATTGCTCGTATTAAAAGTAATTCGACAAGTTTTTTTTCTATAATGCTTCTGAAGTGGCATTCAGGAATATTATAAGTACCAAATATTCTCAAAATACGAAGTGAGTTGTCCAAAGAAAATCCTTCCAGGTTTTCACGCAATTTCAAACTTTTTTGAGGATAAAAATGGAGTATGTCATTAGCTGCATTCAAGCAGCAGGTGGCGCTACGTATAAAAATATCCCCTCCACTACACATTTGTGGAGTCGCCACCTGTCACAAGACTTGTTTCGTGATTGAACAGCTACGATACATATCAGGCTCCATGCCCGGAGCGCGTGAAAAATTTTTGCCACGAAGGGGAAGTAGCTGTTCAAGAGCGGATCAATTGAGCAATCACGAGGCGGAAAGGTCGTAGGGTTACAGTGTTCTACGACACGCTATGTAGCGCTACCTGCTGCCGGAATGCAGCTAACTTAGACTATTTTTTGAGTGTAGTTTATTGCTAGCTTAGGTCCGTTTTCTCAATATCTGGTTAAACTGCCAGTTATTTATCCGGGACACTAAATTTAACCGTATGCGTATGCAACACTCAAAATAATGCAGTGGAAATTTCAGCTAATGCAGTGGAAAATCAGCTGATTTTCTTGACTGAACTCTGCCGCTTGTTCTATTCTATTCTACGTCTGTACCGTCTCTCAGCATTAATTACTGACTGAGTTGATTTCAAATAAAATCATCTTCCAACGAATGAATTTCCAGAACTCTGTTCTTTGAGTAAATTGGTCGTTTCATTTGAAGGTGCAAACATAAACAGTTGAAGCAGTAAAAATCTCAGCAGGTACTGAATGCAGTAGTCATCGACAAAAAAGGAGATTTATGTGTCTATGAGCCCATTCAGCTGTTTAATGAGTACCCATTTGGTGTATATAACTAGGTTGAGCATGTTGCTTATCACAAACGAGATGATGCTAACTCATCTAGAGGCCTTGGTCCAAATTGGACTGTTGCGCAAGTTATATTTATTGATTTAAAAAAAATCTAACTTTTGGGATTTGCATCGAGTAGGAACTCTATTTTTGAAGGAAAAAAGGATGTCAGAAGAAAATCTAAATAAGTTATCTCAAACAACCATGCCAATTTTTAATTTTTTTTTTAATAAAACAAGCAATACACTCCCAGCCACTTGAATAGCGAGAGCCACTTCACTTTGTTTTGTTCAAAATTTCCAGTCCCCAGGGTCACAGAGTTAAGGTTAGGTTAGGTCATATGGGCTGCTATGGGGATCCACGGCACACTTAGACCCCGAGTTAGGCCCATTGTGGTACCACAAGGGAGTGTATTATCCCTGGTACCTACTACTTAAAATAATAGTAAATAATGAGCCAATGGAGCCGGCTAACTTTCATATCCGCCAATTCTCCCAGATTTTCATAGAAGAATTAACCAAGGCATGCCTTTTCTCTACTTGTTAGTGTGGGACAGTCGCACAACAGATGCGAAATGCTCTCCTCCTCCTCCTAAGCCGTTGTAGGGGAGCCGAAGCTTTCTGGCATGATCTCCAATAAGGTAACGGCCGGTGACAACCTTCACTAAACTGGCCAATGTTTCGTCCATCCATCGGCAAAAGCCTGGTCGTACGTTCAGGGTCCAAACTGGACTACAGTAATCTAGCTGTACCACAAGTGTCTTAGGAGTTAGTGAGATAAGATGGTGGAACAGCGGAGAATTCATCTCTCCAACGGGCAGCACTGTAATGTTGTACTCCGGTAAAGCTACCGGTAGTCGCCGTGAGTCAGGTGTGGGGCTCCTTTTAACCAGAGCCGCGCGAAACTGTCTCTTATCCTGGGAACCGGTCTCTGACAGGGTCTTGACCGCCAGGTTCCGGACCAAAATGAGGAACATCTCAATAATACAATGTTATGCCCCTACTGAACCCGACAATGTCTTGGCAAAAGACTCCTTCTACGAAGAACTAAACGCCGTTCAGAGCAGAACACCTAAAGGTGACATTATAATGGTTATGGGTGATTTGAATGCGAAAGTTGGCGCTGATAACTATGGGCTCAGACATGTGATGGGGAGACACGGTCTTGGTGATCGTAATGACAACGGTGAAAGATTTGTAGAGTTCTGCAACTTTCACAGTCTCTTCATCGGTGGTACTATGTTTGAGCATAAGGACCACCACAAAATCAGTTGGTCCTCTGTTGATCGGCGCAGAACACAAAATCAAATCGACCATTTTGCCATTAGTAAAAGATTCAAGAGTTGCCTCCTGGACGTGCGAAACAAGAAGGGTGCCGATATTGGGATGGGAAGAGACCATTATCTTATGATCGCTAATGTTCGATTGCGTATTGCAGCCGTGCGCCGCCCCAGCGACGAAAGATCCAGGCCCCGCAAATTCAACACCGCTCGACTAAAAAATCCAGCTGTCTTACAACAATATAATGACCATCTTGCGCAAAAAGCGGCTGAGATAACTAGTCACCCAGATAGTGACATAAACGAAAACTGGGATGCCATAAAAAATGCGTACATTGATAGCGCAAATACCATCCTTGGCCCAAACCCGGATTGCCGGAATAAGCCCTGGATGTCCGACGCTTCATGGCAGCGGATTGTTGAAAGAAAGGAGCTGAAAGTTCGTTTGGCTGCAGCCTCAGACGACAATCGAAGCAGCATCGAACTCCTTTACCGTCAGAAAGCTCGAGAAGTTCAGCGTAGTGTGCGACGCGATAAAAGAGTTTATGCCAATTCTCTTTTAGCGTCAGCAGAAGAAGCCGCTAGAAGTAACAACTTAAACGCCGTATACGGTGTCATCAAGGAGTTTACAGGTGGTCGTAACTCCTGCCAACATCCGGTGAAAGATAGTGATGGAAAGCTACTTATCTGGGAAGAAGATCAAATGAGGCGGTGGAAAGAACACTTCGCCGCGGTCTTGAACCGTGTAACCTCTGGTGAAGTTCCCCCTCATATAGATAATTTAGCTAACCATCAAAATGTGCGTATACGGTCCACTGCCCCGACTAAAGAGGAAATAGTCACTGCAATTATTGCACTAAAACGAGGAAAGGCCGCCGGACTTGACGGCATCCCTGCCGAACTTTATCAAGCAGCCCCAAGCGTAACTGCCGATTTGCTGCACCCACTTGTTGATAAAGCGTGGAATACAGAGACCTTTCCCACTGAGTGGAAGGAAGGTTTGATCATCAAACTTCCAAAGAAGGGTAGCCTCACAGACTGTAATAATTGGAGAGGCATTTGTGTGCTTCCTGCCGTTGCCAAGATAATAGCTAAAATCGTCCTGGAAAGACTAAAGGCCCACTTAGAAAGCACAATTGATGAAGAGCAGGCTGGCTTTCGATCCGGATTCTCCTGTGTCGATCACATTAACACCTTGCGAATCATCATCGAGCAATGCGCTGAATACGATTCTCCGCTTCACTTGCTTTTCATCGATTTCGAAAAGGCTTTCGATAGTGTGAACCGGGATTCTATATGGGCGGCTTTGCGCAGGAGAGGCATCCCTGAGAAGCTTGTGGCTATTATTAAGGCAACCTATGACGGCGCGAAATGTCGCGTTCTGCATAAAGGTAAGGTGTCGGGGGACTTTGAGATTCGCAGTGGAGTTCGGCAGGGGTGCATCCTCTCACCGATCCTATTCCTCATTGTGATCGGCGATGTGTTGCATGCAGCCCTATCCGGACTCGACAGAGGAATTCAATGGACTTTGACATCTTATCTACAACATCTTGACTACGCTGACGACATATGCCTACTCTCCCACAAAATCATGGATCTGTCCGCAATGGCGTTAGATCTCGAGAGGGAGGCAAGCAAGGTTGGGCTAAAGATTAATACCAACAAGACCGAGGTTCTCAGCCCGCCGTCGCGAAAAAGAAATCCGACACCTATTGCCATCAATATTAATGGGCAGCCTGTGGAGAAGGTGGACAACTTCGTCTACCTAGGTAGCATTGTTGCCGAAAATGGTGGTACGGAACAGGACATCGCTCGTCGTATCAACCAGGCTAAACGCGCATACGGCATGCTGTCCAAAATCTGGCAGAGCAGTTATCTCAGCATCAAGACCAAGCTGGGCCTGTTTCGCTCCCTGGTACTATCAGTGCTTTTGTATGGGAGCAGTACATGGAAAGTTTCCGTAGGAGTTACCAGAAAGCTGCAAGTTTTCGTCAACTCATGTCTTCGTCGAATTTTAAGAATTTTCTGGCCCGAAACAATATCAAATGAAGAGCTAAGTCGGCGTACGGGTCAGATGCCAATCGACGAATTGATACGCAGGCGAAAATGGCAGTGGATAGGTCACACATTGCGGAAGAGTGATAACTGCATTGCTTTGCATGCCATGAAATGGAACCCCATTTCCAACCAAGGCCGACCAAGAGGGGGTCCTCGAATCACATGGCGTCGATCTGTGGCAAAGGAGTGTCAGGTACTGGGTAAGTCTTTTGGGGAGTTGCGCCCCATTGCCCAGAACAGAGTACGATGGCGCGCAGGAGTAGTTGACGCGCTATGCCCCGCTAGGGGTTAAGGCAAAGTAGTACTACCTTCTCATTCAGTGTTAGTCGTCCTACTCATCTCGAGCTTGAGTACAAGTTTACATGCAGCCATGGGCATTCCAATGATGTGGTGATCCTGGAAACTTAAACCAGTTGCTCCTCTTCGAGCCAACTCGTCTGCTTTTAAGTTCCCTTCTAAGTATCTCTGCCTCGGAATCCAGCACAGAGTGGTGTTAAAGTAATCCCCCAACCCCAGAAGGGCGGATTAACATTCCTCCACAGTCTTCGATATATTCTGGGAGGACTCCAGGGACCGCAAAGATACTGTCCGTGAAGATAATAATATCCTTGGCTGATATGACATGTCGTCCGAGCCATTTTAGAGCGACAGTGATTACCGTAACCTCCACTTGGAGAACACCACAATGAGGGCGTGAGGAGTGGCATATATTTAGCTTGTCACCCACCCCTTCTGGTACCTTTGGCGCCATCTGTATGTGTTCCTGTGGGCTTCGGTCGCAGTATCTCATTTTGCTCCTAATGAGTTCGTGGAAGAATTAGACTAACATGGTTTTCACCAAAGGTGTAATTCGATAGAGTGTAATCAGTGACATTCGGAACACCTGGTTTGTTCAGGATTCTTGAGTAATCGATTTTTGAAGCGCCCACTTAGCTTGGTTTCCCGAAGTCGGGTCGCCGTGCATATAGCTAACTGCTCGCCATATATATTCAGGGGTATAATTTCCAGGCAGCTGAGGAAGTTGATTTCCTCCACATATGGCGATGTAAGCTGCCCCCTGGATACTCACTAGCAGCACAGATAGTAAGGCCACATCATCCGCATAGGCAGTCCAGGCTTAGGCCTAGTGCTTCCTGATCCAGAAGAAGTGTATTGACCACAATGGTCCATAGAAATGAGAAGAGAACGGCACCTTGTGGAGTACCTCTGCACACGCGTCTACGCTTTAGGAAATCACCAACCCTTGTACTTTGTAACTCTAGAGGACAGAACTGACTTAAGCGTAATGATCGACTCATCAGTTCCACTCACTTGATATAGCCTCAGGTTTGACATTATTACAAGCACCCGCGATATCCAAGAATGCGTTATTGTGGTTTAAAGACTTTTCAATATAGCCCACTATCGAATGCAGCGCAGTCTCTATTAATCTGCCTTTCCAAAGGCATGTTGGGATCCAGATAAGAGTCGAGACAGAATGCAGATACGAAGGTAGGAGTCTATCATTCTTTCAAGAATTTTTGACATAGTTGGGAATAAAGAGACCTTCACCTCCGGCCACTAACGAGGGATGTACAACAGATCCAGACAGACGATTTTGTTGTCATTCGGTATGCAGAACCTAGGACGAAGCTCCCCAAAGTATAAAGGAACTTTCTCTTCTATGAGAACTCATTAAAAACGACAATTCCTTTGGCAGATGCCGCATATAGTAGTTAAGTCCGCCCGGACTATTATAGTTAACTTCTTTTTCAGCTGAAAAAAAACTACCGTTTCCAAAATCAATAAAACCTGACCTCGCAGAAGAGAAAGTTGCGTCATGCTTTGGATGACTTTGTCCTAGGGCCTGCGAACACTACTACTACAGTACTTTTGGTCCACTTAGATGGATACAGTAGCAGGATTATGCCTCTATTCATACAGACCGACTGATAATAATGCGTACTCAAAATATGGATTTTATGACACGACCCCGTGCATCTAGACCTGAATATTATGAAAAATATTTGGATATGACTTACTCGAAAAAAAAGGACGAGGGAAGTATGCAAACTGAGGACGAAAAACAACTGAGGCCAGCCAAGACGCTCTGGGTGACCTTACGGTAAATTGTGTAAAATTCTTATACGTATCCAATCCAAATCGAATAAAATTTTTGACAGAGTTTTCATTAAAGGAGGAAAAACTCACTATTAAGAAAAAATTGCGTATTAAGAGTGTCCTTATTTTGGCGCAAAAGCGGGATTTTACTAATGTCCCTATTCATGTGGCCCAGTTTTTAACGTAAAATATATTAGTGCTTCAACACAATATTAACGAAGTTATTAATCAAAGCTCTCGAATTTTACTCAAAAATTATGAGAAATAAAATAACCTTTCACAACAGATACGTTTTGCTATCTGACCTTAGGTACAGTAGATTTTGAATGAAACAATTCTTGAAGCGGCTGTGCGTATTCGTGTGGCCGGAACAATATATGTAGATGGACATATAGTACATATAATTACCCGTTATTGAACATTTCAAATGCAATTTAACTATTTTCAAAAATCTATACTTACAACTTTTTGCATCATCCGAGATATGCGCTCTTCAGCATCGAATCCGTGTTTTGCTCTGACTAGTACATAAATTGTTCCTATATCCGGGGTGGTGCTTAGGAGTCCTTCAATTAAAACTGTTCCAAGGAATCCGGTTCCGCCCGTTATAAATATATTTTTATTTTTAAAGAAGTCTGCTAGTGTAATATTGCTGGCCTCCTGGCATTCTTTTTCTGTTGCAATAGCCATTCTGTCTAAAAATGAAAAAATAAAATAAATAGATCAGAATTATAAATGTAAATTTCATTTGAAGGAGTATTATATAGGAATATTCGGTAAGACAGCAAAAATTAGATTGGTTATTATAAATTCACGGATTTTTTAATCTCCACATAAATTATTTAAATGAAGTCAAATAGTAGGCCTCTAATTCGATAAATTCGTAGTGTGCCATGTCAAAAGGAGATGAACAGTGAACTCCTGAAAAATCATAGCCATGTTTCGGGCCAGAAAATTCTTAGAATTCGACGAAGACACGAGTTGACGAAAACTTTCAGCTTTCTAGTAACTCCTACAGAAACCTTCCATGTACTGCTGCCATACGAAACCATAGACAGTACCAGGGAGATAATTGCTCTGCCAGATTTTGGACAGCGTGCCGTACGCGCATTTAGCCTGGTTGATACGACAAGCGATGTCCTGCCTCGTACCACCATTTTCGGCAACAATGCTACGCAGGTAGACGAAGCTGTCCACCTTCCCCACAGTATGCCCATTCATATTGATGGCAAAAGGTGTCGGATTTCTTTTTCGCAATGGCGGGCTAAGAACCTTGGTCTTGTTGGTATTCATCTTTTGCCCAACCTTGCTCGCCTCCCTCTCAGGATCTAACGCCATTGCGGACAGATTCATGATTATGTGGATTCCTCTGTCCAGTCCGGATAGGGTTGCATGCAACACATCGCCGATCACTGTGAGGAATATGACCGGTGAGAGGATGCACACTCCTGCCGAACTCCACTGCGATGGATACCCTAGACCTATGCGGACCTAGTGGTGATACCAAAACTAGCTTCATTTTATCGAAAGTTAGGGGAGGGGAGGTAGGCGTTCCTTGGGACATGTCATGCCCATTTTCCTAAAACCAAATAAGCCTTTTATCCGAAATTGACATGCCAAAAATTAGCTCTTTACGCCAATTCGTTTAAGAGTTATAGGCAAAAACGTAACATGTAGGGTCATACGGAGCACTTTGTCAGGCCCTTGATTTCCAACTGATCGATCTCATTTTCACAGGAAAGTTTAATGTGGCCCTTTACAGTCATCTACCAAAGTTAGAGCTTTTCACGTTTATTTGATCGGGAGGTATAGATACATTTAATTATTTTATATATGTAGGGGAGATAGGTGTTCCATTGATCGGATTACGCCCATTTTCAATACCAACCAATTGGTTCCTTCTGCAAACATTTGACAAAAATTCCAAATTTCTAGCTTCATTCTATAGAAAGTTATCGCCTATTTGATTGAAGTATCATTTGTAGGGAAGGTAGACGTCCCATTGGCCGAATCATGACCATTTCCAATACCAACAAAGTAGGTCATACTACGAATCCAAGTCTCCAGCTTCTATCTACCGAAAGTTATCGTGCGAACGGACAGACAGACATGGCTAAATTGAATCAGGAGATGGCCCTTATCATTATCATATGGTAGTCGAATGTCACCTTTCTGCAAGGTTTCATATTTCTAAGTTTAACGGTCTCTGAAAACAAGGGGGGGGGGAGAAGAGATCATGATGTTATATTTTCCCCTCTCTCTCTCTCTCTGTGCCCTTTCGTCCAAATTTGAAGAAAATGTCAAAAACGGAATGTACTCGCACTTAGTGTTTCCCCTCTATGGGGACCGCCCTTCAAGTTGGCCTATTACAACGCTTCTAGCGAATTATATGTAATACATATTTCTACATATTGTCATCAAATTTTATGTATGTACATATGTAGCCTAAGCTTTTCGTGAGATATTCTATGGACAGACGAACACATCGAGAGACAGACTGGCGGACATCTTATCGATAAAGCCTCGTCTTCCAAGTTGCGAAACTCCGCTGCCTCCTGCGGAACAGACTGCCTCAAAATTGCCTCAAAATCCTTGTTTTCTTATTTTCGAAGCTGCAAGATACCGCTGCGTGTTGGAACAGAATATTTCGAGGCAGTATATCCCGCAAAACGCAGCGGTATACTGCAGCCTGGAAAACAATGCTGAAAGTAGTCTATTACGCAAGACGCAACGGAACTCCGCAGCTTGGAAAATGGGGCTTTAGAAGTGTTTTCTTTTTATAAGGAAACCCTTAAAAATTGCTTAAAGGCAAAGTATTAATTTGCACGTATCTATTTTCTACTTGGGGGGCAAAAGACCTTTTCCATAGTCATCCGCGTGGGCGCCCCCTGGTAACGGCAGTGTATCAAATCGCTGACGGCCAATGTCTTAGCGATAAGACAGTTTGGAAAAAGGCAGATAGCTGTAGCCTGAATGGCTGACGAACACCTAATCGTCTCAGGTTTAGTAGGATGGAATGACTTGCGTAGTTGGACCTGCAACATACATAGTTGTGTGAACTCCAGCACGTTTATTAAACCATCTGAAGCAGCTATCTTCCGAGGCCATCCCCTGAATGGGGTTAAGCGACGTGCTGACAACTCGTCCTTGCAAAAACCACGCCCTGTCAAGAAACCTGAAACAAAAGCCTCGGATTTTAGGCGGCCACGGCCCGACGTCGGGCTGTCGCGCCACGATGATGTTGATTTTCTACTCGTAATAAACGTTGGCATTAAAATGAATTTAGGCGCTGTTTAGAAGCTACGGCTCAACAAGCGGTTTGAGCAGCGGCACCCCCTGTCTATTGTATAAAGGCAAGCAAGCGGCAGTCGCCGCGGTTTTCAAATTTACATTGTATTTAAATGCAATTTAAATACAAATGCAATTTAAATACAATATAAATTTGGAAACTGCGGCGGCTGCCGCTTGTTTGCCTTTATAGACGACGCCTTACTAATAGTATACATAGGGTGATTATTAGTGAGTTGTTTTTAGATATCGTCGTATGAAAACGCTGCTTTAGCACTAAGGATGAGCTCATGCCCCTGCTAAAAGCAACTCATCGGTCTACCGACTCATAGAGCCAATACAGACATGCGCTTTTTCGCCGCTGCAGCTTAGCAGTTGCGTACAAGTGCACAGCGTTGAATTGGGCGAAACATACGTCGTTGCAGTGGCGCAACGATAGAGTTATTGTATTCAGGCGGTGCCAATATTGAAGGCTATAATCCAAAGGAAGTCGCCTTTAGAGATTTAGGGATAACAACACTTCAAACAGCTATTCAAATGACACGTGCCTATTACGTTTCATTGGATGAGTAACATGTTTGCTAGTTCCCACCATACTAAGTGAACCACAAACGACCAGCAAGTCAATTTGGTGAGCAAAACCTTCGCTAGTAAATTCACTGACGACTCGCCGGTAATACCTCTGTCGTTCGAAAAGAAAAGTCGTTGGTGAAGGTTTTAACGAAGGTGTTCTTCACATTGACGCGCTCGGTAGCCGTGACTTCTTGGTCGCCACTCTACAATTCTACATCTAGAGAAACATAGGTTCATCCTCGGCACGTCAATAAAAACAACCTGTGGGTACTACTAAAATTCCCACAGCGTTATAAGCTTGTCAGTAAAAGATGGCTCGGATAGGAGAAGCAAGCTAACAGCTGCACCATCCCAAAAAATAATGCTATCGAAAGATGGAAAAGATGTTGAGACGCCCATGCTTCTGTATAGGTGAAGAATGTTGAAATAAAAACAAGAACACAAAGCAATTATGTATATTAAAAACCTTCGCTTACATTCGCTTTAGTGGCTCTTTAGCGAGTCGTATACCTTCCCTAAAATAAAGACCCAAGGTTAGTTCGCTTTCTTTAGTGTAAGTGAATTATAAAGGTTCGCTATCGTTTGCTTTTTGGTGAACCTTCGCTAGGTGGTATGCTGGGTTGGTATTACCCAGTACTGACTACGGAAATCAACACATATGCAACTAATGGGTACTAGAATTCTTTTTCGGAGTTCCTATTCTTGTTCTCCATATTTTTTGATTATCGGATACGGGCAGTGTGTCTCGGTCCTTAGAGTTAAGACGAATTTTTACTTCTTTTGGGGTTTATTGATTTTCTATGAACATTTTTGCTTTTTTGGTGTCATGACAAAGTTTACCGTAGCAAGAGTATCATCGGCTAAGTTTATTAATAACACACAGCGGAATCGCAACACGCTGTGGTAACAGTATCGAAGCAGCTTTGCAGCAACTTGTTGTGTTCTGAACTTCACTCGCATCTTGTCATCAATCAATTTCAAAAACTGACTACTGACGAAAATTTTTATGAATACGACAGCACGAGTGTCATTTCTGAATTGTCATCATATGCTGGTCCTGGTCAGCGGAGAAATTTTTATGATGGAGAAAATGAGCACCGTTCTATTTCACATTGATTTAACGGATGCCTGCATGAACAGGCACGTTCAGAAATAACGTCAACGTAGGTTGTCAAAGTTCTTTGTTAGAGCGTACTTTGAGCGCATCATATATATATTTACTGATTTATGGCTAGCTTACAACCAAATGTAATAAATTTGACCGTGATAATAAAAAATGACTTCCGTAAAAACGTATGAAGAACAAAATTAATTTAACATTTTCGATTTTAGTATAACGATATCAAATATTCACATCACACTCATTGTTTGAATGCTGTTTCTACATACATATACGAGTATGTATAAGTATGTGTATATAAGGGAAAAGTTATTGTTTTACTAAAAACAATAATAAATGCAAATTCCAATGTGCAAATATAAAATATTTATTACAACAGTCATCACAATTTTTCACAACTACCAGTATAGATATTGCGACTGTTTGTCCGCCGAAATTTATAAACAATCAAGGTACCACTTTTTTAATTATACGAGTAATATATGTGCAATTGTGTATAGTGAATTTATGTAGCGTCAACATGATCCACTATTTTGCTTATCTGTTCCTCGAAATGAGTGCAAAGCTAAATATTTTTCTTTACAATTAACTCACATGTGCATGCATATGCACCTTTTGTACACCATCAGCTTAAAACTTTATTGCATATTGTAACCCCGGCCACACACTGTTGAACACGAACCCGAACTCGAATATGGTGCAAGTGGACAATTTCCTTCAGATTAGCGTGAAATGAAGTGTATGTGTGTCTTGAGCCATTCGGAGGAAACTTTGTACCATGTTCGAATTAGTGTTGGACAGTGTATGGCTGGGGTTATAGCTGGCTGCCTGTTTCAATTTGCCGATTAGTCTACTACGGAATGAATGCGGACTTGAATAGTTTGTATACGGAAATGGCGAAATGTGAAACAACTTCAGTTTTCTTGGCTCTATCCAAAAAAAAGGTCACCATATCAGTTGTGAAATTTATGCAAAATGGTTAATTTCCAACCTTGAAGTTTTATTTGCAATCTAGCATATTGTTATTTTAGTTAAGCTGTAAATCGAGTCAATTTTCCAGGTAATAGTTACTATTAATTAACACTCTTTGTTGGATATTTTTTGTTTCCGGGGTCCGGGATGAAAAAATCACTTTTCACTCGGATTTTTTGTCATTTATCGCTCGCGTCGCCGCAAAAGTCGCACATTTGCAAAAAAAAAAAATAAAAAAATGGTTAACTTTTTTTTCTCAATTTTAAACTATTTTTTTTCATGATTTGTACTGAATGTTTGGTATGTTTAAAACTGATCAAAACACTATTGCACGCGCAAAGCTCAGTTTTGTTCGATACTGCGCAGCAATTTCTTATGTTGGATTCAGGATCACATTAGTTTCGCTGTAATAGGGTGCAATAAACGATGTTGCTCAAATTCGCCGGAATATTTATACACCAATCGTAGCTTTCAAACTAGCTCTAAAGTTTGAAGCGATTAACTGGACCACTTTCAAAAGGACGAATGATAAAACATACGTTTCCACAAAGCCGTTGCTAGAAAAGGCAACAGATCATGCATCCCCTGTAATAAGTCCCGTAAAACTAATGGTGATGAGGAAAAGAGGCGCGTTTTTTATCTTCTCTGATCATGTCCTACTCCAGTAAGAAGGTGAAATACATTTCTTGAATTCCACTTCTTTACTGAAGTGAATGCTAAAATTATGTTGGTGCTAGGAAACTTCATTGTTTTATAGGAAGTTCTGTCAAGTTCAATGATTAAGATTGTTGGATGATGAGTCGCTGGTGGTAACAGGGATAATGAGTCCCTGGTGGTAACAGAACGTTTATACGTTCATCATTGCATATGCTTCACTCCAATGGGGAATGTGTCCGCGCTTTCAATAGACGCATGCCTCTTTAAAAACGAAAGTTTAATAAATGTGGACATACCCTTAGCTCTTCAGGTAACAAACAAAGTCGGGCCCTGCTGAACGCCACTCACGCTGTCACACACTTTATAATGAAAGTCAATTAACCAGAAGAAGAAGAAGAAAAAAGGCGTGAGCGGTGATCAGAAATATTCTTTGTTCGGTGATCAGTTGTTCATGTTCCCCTGGGCAGAAATCGCTCGGTATCTTCTAAATCAATCCGTTGAGTAGAATTGTAGTATAGCACTTTAATTCCAAAATCATATTTTTTTCAGGATCATGGCAACTCCAAAGTAATGGTCAGTAACACGCATATCCCGCCTTTACTCCATTCATTTTTACCAAATTAGTGAACTCATTCACAACTGATTCGACTGGAGGCCGCTAAGAAAATCAACTTTTCGAATACCTACATATATTCATGGTGCGTGCGTATCCATGTCCCTAAGGTGCAATCTTAACGTCCTGTTGATTCGTTTCCCCATTCCATCCAATTGTAGTGAAGTGGCGTTGTTCTTGACATCTATCCAAACGTGACGTTCTGAGGTCATTCGTTTATTGACTGAAAAAATTTTCTTCGGTATACGATGTTTCTTATTGGTTGGGGCGACCGGTAGCGCAGTGTGTTGAGGCATCAGTCTCATGTTTGACTACCGGCGTTTCGGGTTCGAGTCCTGTCCGTACGACGTTCGTGGCCATGGATGTGCAGGAGGTGCATGCTGGCAACTGCATTCTCCGAAACCAGTTTATGCCAACGATACGTCAACTGGGTCACATCGAACAGTTGGCGCGCTGTGCCCCACAAGGGGTTAGGGCAATTGACTATTGCTTAAAAGCCATGCTGCTTCCACCGAACCCTGACATCTAGCTTTGTATAACAAAATGCCAGAATTTTAAATAACAGGGGTGAGATGGAATTGGTACACGGTTGAATTGGTCGACTTCCGCTATGAAGATAGACGTAGACGTGTAGACTCAACGTTTAGCTGAGCCCAGGAACGCCGGAATGAAATTTGACTGGGGGGGGGGGGGGGCAACAAATTCGATCGATTACCAATGTATTCCATTCTTACGCCATGCGGAAACATATAGAATTGTATATCAAATACAAAATATCTATACATACCAAATATCTATTTTCCTTAATGGGAGAGTTAATTTGATGAACAGTTAATTTGGCAAGGTCCTAGTTTAGTTAAGAGAGCAGCTAATTAGGGAAGCTGCTACTGTGAGAAGCTGGCAAGCTTTTAACCTCCAACTCGTGAGAGTGTATTGTCTCAAGTGTTAATCTGTTATTTCTTATTGTCAGCAGCAAAACTATTAGCTGCTAAACAAAGTATAGCGGTATATATTCTGATATGTAGCAAGCCAAACCCATCTTGTATGTCATATTAATAGAGACGTCGATTTCTCTATTCTCTATCTATTCCACTGTTGTTTTTACAAGTTGAACCTTGAATGGCGAAACTGAACACTGAAGGCAAAAAAAGGTCTTATCAAAGTGAGAGCAGCAAATCGGCAGTTACGCTTGACGCTGCTCGATAAATTTCGGCAGGGATACCGTCGAGTCCGGCGGCCTTTCCTCGTTTTAGGGCAATAAATGCAGCAACTAATTCCTCTTTAGTCGGAGCGGTGGACCGTAATACGCACATTTTGATGGTTAGCGAAATTATCTATACGAGGGGAACTTCACTAGAGGTTAGACGGTTTAAGACCGCGTCGAAGTGTTCTTTCCAAAGCTTCATTTGATCTTCTTCCAAGATAAGCACTATCCTTCACCGGATGTTGGCAGGGTTACGACCACCTGTAAACTCCTTGATGACACCGTATACGGCATTTTAGTTGTTACATCTTGCGGCTTCTTCTGCTTAGGCTAAAAGAGAATTCGCATAAATGCTTGTGTCGCGTCGCACGCTACGCTGAACTTCTCGAGCTTTCTGACGGTAATGGAGTTCGATTCTGCTTCGATTGTCATGTGATGCTGCAGCCAGACGAACCTTCAGTTCTTTTTTTTTTCAACAATCCGCTGCCATGAAGCGTCGGACATCCAGGGCTTAGCCCGGTAATCCGGGTTTGTGTCAAGGATGGTATCTGCTCTATCAATGTACGTATTTTTTTTTATGGCATCCCAGTTTTCATTTACTATCTGGGTGACTGCTTATCTCAGCTGTTTTTTGCGCAAGCTGGTCATTATATTGTTTTAGGGCAGCTGTTTTTTTAGTCAAGCGGTGTTAAATTTTCGGCGCCTGGATATTTCGTCGCTGGGACTTTAGCGATCTCTTCCCATCCCAATATCGGCACCCTTCTTGTTACGCACGTCCAGGAGGCAACTCTTGTCTTATGCAAATTTAAAATGTAAGTAAAATGTCGTTAAAAAACTATAAAGTAATAATAATAAAAACTTTATAGTTTTTTAGTTTTTCACAGATATAAGCGACGTCATTTTGCTGTGAGTCCTACATGGGGTGTTTAAGTCCATGGCAACGCCTTATAAGAGGCAGATATGTAGTAAATTTTGTTTCTGCCCTGATAATATTATAGAAACAAGCATCATTTAAAGTTTTATTTATATTTCCCAAAAGAAAAAATCGTAATCCCGATGAAAACCTCCAAAATATTCTATGAATACTTTCATCAAAACCAGTAATTTGGTACATAATGACAATTATTGCACTAATAAAAATGTGCATTGCCGCAAATAAATTCGTGCATCGATTCAATGAATTATCTACATCTTCCAATTAATTTTTCATTGAAAATTTTATTTCTTGATCATTGTGAACGGTGATTCATTGTGGCAATGAACAAGTTTATTGGTTGAAAAAATACAGATTTTTCATAAATACAGTGAACTTATTCATTGTATTTATGTACCTTTTTGGTTCAGTGATGGATGAAAAAGTGGCAACCCAGTTTGGCATTTTGGGATGGGATTTTGGATAAAGCTTGGCTGAAATATGCAATAAATGAAAATGGGGACGCAGCGATCTGCAGACGGATTTTAGGGATTTTAAGTGATTTTACACTTCCGTCCCACATTTTCACAACACTCCTGACACTCCGCTATCATGTTAAAAATTTAGCCTTAGATAGTATTTTACTATCATACATATGTGTATTATACGTATATGTATGTGTATTAGATATAGACATCTATCGGTAACTGATCGGTAATCAATAATGTATGTAAATTCAACCGTGTCACTAGACCATCTAATGTCTAGTCCTAAGACAATCTATCCATTAAAATACTGGAGGTCGTTAACAATATAATGTACTGAAATACACTAAATACCATGTATCTATCTACACAAACATCCGTTAGTTACAAACAGTAGAAGCTATCGGTCATTAAATTCCATAACATGCAAACGTTTGTATGAGTACTCAAAGTACCTTGTAAAAAGTACCTTGAACGGTAATTAAGATGGAAAATCAAATAAAGGAGGAGAAGTCTTGATGTTGACGGTTACCCAGATGTTGAATGTTAACGTTTATCTTCTTTCTTCGAATATGCGAAGATGTTGCGAAGAAAATGCTGGGACGGATCGTTGTGGTTGACCTTGGCGATGGAGCGGAACAGACCGAACCGATTATTATCAAAGATCGAAGAAGGAGTTAACAACTTCTGATAACTAGCGGCAATACATATATGATTAGATTATGCAGTGCAGATACGTGAGCACCGTGATGTAATCAAGATATATAGTAAGATGAATCATAGATACATATGTAAGCGTGCATCGCACGATCATATGAATGCCTCCAGTGTGTATTCAATTTTGAAGCGATTATAAATGAAGTTTATTCAGGTACATACATATACATATAGGTATGTATATTATTTTATTTACTGGGGAATCAACTCATAAGGACTTCTAAACGATCATATCTGATTCGTATCGGTTTTAGTGTCGTTTAAGTTTTTTGTAAGACTTCCATAGGATTTGCCTTGGATCCATTTCAATTCAGTTATCAGTTTACTACCAACAATAAATTTTTCAGAATCGACAATAACAAACATACAAACACTGAACTGATCGTAATTCGTAAACGTAAACTAACTTTATGGAAAAATGATTCAAATCCTCTGGCAAATTGATATAAATTCTATACAAACAACTGAAAGAAACTGATATGAAACGGATATGATCGTTCTATAAAATGCATGAATGTATTTTAGTTGAAATAAAATCATAACTAAACAAGTCCTGACTCTGAAGCGTATATAACCCTTGTACAGACTTAGTGCTGACCCAAAACTTCAATGTATGCATTAAAAGTGTGTTTCCAATATATGGTCAGTTTGAGCAGAGGTTAATCGATGAAGCTATGATGAGGGAACATCAGTTCCACCATTCGAGACGAGACAACTTTATAGGGAAAGGAAATGAAGAAAGGATCTTGCCTATTCCTAAAAAAACTAATTAATCCTCACTGCAAATATATATAACCAAAATTTCAGGTCGCTAGCTTCATTGTATGGAAAGTTACCATTTATTTTAGATAACATTTGCTGGGCAGGTAAACGTTCCTTTGGTCCGATCATTCCAGTTTTAATAGATACCTACCAACGTGATCCTTTTACAAACATTTGGTCAAAATTTCAAGCCGCTACCTTCATTATATCGAAAGTACTCAAGAATAGTACAAAAAGTAATAACTAACTAGATCTTACTAACAACATCCGAAAAAATTTTCAACTCGTTAGCTTCATTCTGTCGAAAGTTATCGTAGTTAAAGGAATATCTCATTTTTTAGCTTTTGTAGAGGAGGTAGGCGTTGCTTCAATTTGATTATGCCCTTTTTACTCTAACTGACGTAACTTCTCATCCGAGTTAACACAAAAATCAGTTCTCTATGTCAAGTGGTCGAAGAGTTAAGGACAAAAAACGTGAAAAGTAGGGCAATGCGGGGCTCTTTGTAAGAAGTACCATAATTTTCCAACTGATCGATCTCATTTTTACAAAAGAGTATAAAATGACCCTCTCGAGTCATCTACCAAAGTTATAGCCTTTCATGTTTATTTAGTCGAGAGTTATACATACATTAAATTTTTTTTCATATGTAGGGGTGTAGGGGAGGTAGGCGCTCCCTTCACCAGATTACGCTCATTTTCAATACCAACCAACTAGATCATACTACGAACATTTGATCAAAATCTCAAGCCTCTAGCTTCATTCTATCGAAAGTCATCGGACAGACAGAAAGACAGATAGACAGACGGATAAACAAACATAGATGGCGAAACCGAAGCAGGGGCTGAGCTGATTATTTATACATTATACTACATTGCTATACCCACGGAGGCTCCTTTAAGATGTTTATTTCCGTCGTGACAAAAACAATATACCCTATACTTTATAAAGTCTAGGATACCATAGACAGATACACATAGTTTCTAGGTCATAGAAGAATATTATTCTTACATTCAATAATTTTTTGCCTTTTCGATAGTTTTTCTAGCTATGGACTTTGCTTGAAATATTCTAAAACAAATCATTTGCACAGGTCTGATAACCCCAAAATATATGTTGTACATCCATACGTAGTCTCGCCATAACTGTAATCGCATTTCGGGATTTTTTCGCGAAAGCTTTTCGTACTACTGACAGTTGACGGTTGACCTTAGCGTAAAAATTCAAAATGCACAAATACGGTAAAATCAAAAAAAAAAATAGTGAGCATCACTTTGACAGAAGATCGAACCCATTTTGGGCGTAGAGGTCCTTTGTCTCAACGTCGTATCCCTTACCCAACTCTCTTCCCTTGTGATCCGAGAACATTTTCCCCAATTTCACGCTGCACTTTTACTCTGGTAAATAGGATATTGCGGAAATCGCCACGAGTACTAAAACACGTTGCACTCAAATAGCAATTAATCGAAAACTAAACGAGATATAAACAATCTGTAAACTGTCAATTACACGGAAGGTTATGCCAATTGCAGTATTCCCAATCGCCAGTCGCCACAATGATCCACCGACTTGTAATTAAAAACAGTTCCGTTTTTTTTAATCAGACCTCGTATATGGTTCTGGGCAGATACGCTTGGCTCTGGCTACTATTTGCCCTAACCCCTAGTGGAGCTTAGCGCGTCAACTACTCGCATGTGGCTTAGTTGACGTTTCGTTAGCATGAATTGGTTTCAGACGATGCATGTTGCTAGTATGCACCTCCTGCCCATACCAAAAGTTGCTTATTGTCCTGCCTCACACCACAGGGGAAACAGCACAAACATTCATGGCCATCCAGGAACTCATCATGAGATCATTAATAATGTGAATTATCATCACATCGTTACCACTTAGAAACATCGACATAGAATCGATTAAACTAGCCTTACGGTGAGATAAAAGTCTCGGCTTTTGTGTGTTCTTACCACGCACCTATTCGATTGCCCATTATTCCGATTTCGTTGACAAGAGTAAATCAAACCGACCCCACAATGGGTGCCGAATATTTTCGACTATTATCTACTGTACTGACGTTAGTATACAAAAAAAACCTTAAGATAGTCTTACATCAGCCAAGAAATAAAATGGTTTCGAGTCCCAAACGTGGTAAGTCGATTAAGCTTTGTCCGTCTGTCTGTCTGTCTGTTTCGATGCAAAGTAGTCTCTCAGTTTTGAAGCTATCGAGCTGAAATTTTGCACAGAGCCTTCCTACTGTTGCACGTTGTATATTGTCGGAATCAATGGAAACGGACCACTACGTCATATAGCTGCCATAGGACGACCGGTCCAGAAGTCCGTCTTTGGAGAAAAACTTTTTTTATTTTTAAAGCTATCTTTTTCAATGAATCGTAGATCACTTTTCCAGTTTTAGTATGTTTTTATTAAAAATAATCCGACATTTCGCTATTATTACATAGCTGTTCTACTAGAACAGCAACAACCAACACGCAAATTATTATAGTTGCATTGTAATTAGACCTGATGATGCTATGTAATAATTGCGAAACGTCGGATTATTTTTAATAAAAACAAACTAAAACTGGAAAAGTGACTATTTCTCTACGATTCACTAAATATCACCAGTGACGAATTTTAATATAGGAAATAATCTTTTTCAAATTTCATATTATTCAATAATATCTAATACCGCCAAATTACACTTCCGAATTTGGTCGATATTGGACTACTCTATCGTATAGCTGTCATAGGAACAATCGGTCCAAAAACAAATTTTTGTTAGAAAAACAAGTTTCCTTCTAAGCGTATCTTTACCAAATTTCATATTATTCTATCATATGCAGCGTCAAATCACATTCCAAAATTTGGTGTAAATTGGCATACTATTTCATAGGAACAGTGAAATCCGAACAAGTTTTACTACTAATTGCAAAGTAGCAAATGCACCGTAAATCAAAATGAAGCGTGAAGGGTATCATACCTTCGGCATAAACGAAAAAAAATCAAAACTTCACAACAATTTGTTTAAGGAAAACGGCTTGATGACTGTATGGTCAGTTTGAACAGGAGTTAGTCAACAAGGCTACAATGAGGGATCCACTGTAGGGGAAATGGGCGTCATTTTGATTCGAGTATCAAAACCAACCAGCTAACCAAAAATTCAAACATTTGACCAAAATCTCAAGTCGCTAGCTCCATTTTATGGAAAGTTACCGTATATTTTAGATAATACTTGTAAAGAAGGTGGGGGTTCATTTGGTCCTATCATACGGGGAGACCGGTAGCTCAGTGCGTAGAGGCGTCAGGTTTATGTGTGACTACGGTCGTTACAGGTTCAAGTCCTGTCCACGGCGTTCGTGGCCATGATTGTTTGTGTTGTCTTCCCCCTGTGGTGCGGGCGTAATAATAAGCCACAACATCTCCCGACTTGTCGCAGGTAGGCGACTAAATGGGAGCATAAGGTACATGCTGGCAACATGCATCATCCGTCGTTTATACTAACGAAACGTCAGCTAAGCCACATGGAATAGTTGACGAGCTATGCCAAACTGGGGGTTAGGGCAAATGATTAACTAGATCCCAATACAAACATTTCTCTAAAATTTCAAGTCGCTAGGTTTATTCTTTCGAAAGTCAGCGTAGTTAAAGGTAAAGTTTTTATTTTTTTTTAATTTGTTAGGGAAGTAGGCGTTTTTTTTAGGTTAGGAATATGCTCATTTTCCTAAAACTGAATATGCTGCGCATCTGGCGTGCATATGCCATAATTAGCTCAGACAAGCCGACAGACATGGCTAAATCGATTCAGGAGGTGACCCTAATCAGTTTCATACGTATGTATATTGCTATACCGACGGAGACAAAAACAATATATCTTATATATACTATATCTCCGTCGGTATAGCAATATACATATGTATGGAATTAATTAGGGTCACCTCCTGAATTTAGCCATGTCTGTCTGCCTGTTTGAGACCTTACAACGTCAGTATTTAAGATACGACATTTTATTGCTTTTCGATTTTAACAACACAAAGACTGGTAAGTTTCTGGTTTTCTCGCAGTCTATCTTCTTCATAGCAACAACAGTTTTCTGATGTGCCAGAACTATACCGGTTACATGAAGATAAATTGCTCATTTTTATTGTGTTTTCCCATAAATTAAAGTGGCTTTAAGAAGTACTAACAATTGGAATTGGAATTGGAATATCTTGTAAGTATATGACTAATATGCATGGCACGAGCGGTTAAATTATCCCACCTTATCTCCGCCACTGAATAGATTATGTTCATTATCCATAATGTACTTATATAACTATATTTTTCCTTCTCTTGTTATATTAAAACAATATAAGTGTGAAATAACGCTGCAGCATACATCGGCCGAAATAGGTACATATTTAACATAGAAAAACTGCTAATCTTCCTGCAGCCCAGCCAAATCGCATAGTATGAATGTACTTCAGATTAAAAATTTGTTTAAATAAATGTGCAAATTCTCAAATAGGGTTTTCACGACTCGTTAACAAGTTGCAAATACAAACTTTATGGAATGTGAGCAAAGAAGTCATTTAAAGCAAATGTGTTAATTTTTTTAATAATCTTCCTATCTTCATATTTACAATACCTTTGACATGAATCCTATGGAGTAATATTTTATAATTACATATATTAGATAACTAAATTTAAAGGCTCAAACAGACAGAACGCGTTATAACGCGACGTTCATGAAACGCCCCTCAACGCGGCGTTCGGCGATATTGGCTACGTCACACACGCAGCGTTAAGCCCGGGCCACACCTATCCGATCATACTCCGATCATGCAGTCGAACTAGTGTATGAGAAGGAAATGGTATTGGGTTTCGAACGGAGTATGATTGGACGCGTATCAGAAAGTGTGAACTAAAGCCCGGGCCACAACGCGTCCGAAATCCCATATAATTTCCCTCTCATATACTCGTCCGACTGTATGATCGGAGACTGATCGGATAGGTGTGTCCCCGGCATTATCTGGGCGGGCGATCCAGTACTGTGGTTGAGTTTGTACAGCAATCATGAGTAGTTCTGATGAGGAGAACGCCGGTAACGTGCGTTACTTTTGTAATTTTGTACAACCCGAAAAGTTAACGTCGCGTTCCGAAAGGTAACGCTGAGTGATAACGCCACGTGTGTGGCAGGGATGTTGCAATGCAGTGCAATACAACCGTACTGCCGTAACGCGACGATACAGGAATGCCGAACGTCGCTTATAACGCGTTCTGTGTGTCTGAACCTTAAGATGGAGTACCAAATTTAAAAAAAAAAGCCATAACAACAATATCGCTTCCATAGGCCCATTTTCTCAACCTTTGCCTATGCAGTGCTCAAAATATGATAATGCATTACAGCAATCAGCCAATGCAGTAGAAAATCAGCTGATTTTCTTGGCGGAACTCTGCTGCCTGTTCTATTTTATTCACGTCTATACCGTCTCTCAGCATTAATTTGCGGCTGAGTTGGTTTCAAATCCTCTTCTATCGAATGAATTTCTAGAAATCTGTTCTTTGTGACGAGCTCTATCAGTTCTAGTTGTCAAAATCTTAGCAGCAAATACCAGCTGTTTGGAATTATCGTCCGATAAATTTTTAACTGGAAGATGGGTGCCATTCAGCGTTTATCTGCAAGATAAACTTTAACCCGACAATGTGAAAACGGCCTATAAAAAGTTAAAATTTCACCAAAGATAAAAAGTTAAAATGCGTATGTTTCTTTGCCTATTCGTGAGTACTGGCAGTACATTTAGTCAAATATGTATGTCGAATTGGAATATTGTTTTGCTTCGAGCTAAAAGGAATGGGTGCAATGACTTACCACAATCCTTCGAGGACACCACTCTAATAAATCAGGACAAACATACTATTGGTCTCCATTTGGCAAAAAATATCGCATACTGGAATGCATCCGGGTTTTACTCCATATCATAATGAATTTGATATCTCATTTTTGGCGTCGCATTACCAAACTATGAGGAAATACAATAATACAACAACATATCACAGTGACTCAGCGAAAAAAAATAAGAACATTTCACATTATGATATATTTAAATTTTTCGAAACCGGTCTATTTGATTTATTTTTGTCATCAGACATGCATGTCTGACTAACAAAGAGTCATTTTTATAGTGATGTGTCATAGCATTCCGGAATTATTGTCTATTTGCAATGCACCTTCCAAATGTTAACTAGCATTTCTCGAATAAATAATAAAATCGATTCTGTACTTCCCTGTTGGTCAAAATTGTTACCCAACAAGGAAGTAAAGTAGCTTCTTTCCCCATCAGCTCTATAGTTTCTTATAAATAAATAACATTAAACCGATCCTTCGATCACAATACAGCCTTGGCCTTTCACGAGTTTATAGTTACATATTCAGATTATTTGAACTGGCATGAATACAGTTGGAATCTAATTATTAAATCAACTCCTCAAAAAAGCACAAAAACTACAAAAATAAAATGTTGAGCTAATATTTCCGGCTGTTGAAAGAAATCCACAATTCTTCCCCTTGAAAAATATAATGCAACCAAGTCAGCATTTTGTTATTAGCGCCAAAAAGGTAGATAATATTATCGATGTGTATGAACTGTTAAAAAGATCAGGTATGACACCTGATCGTGGAGGTTAAAAACAGGAAGAGGAAACATTGGAAATAGACCACAAGAAAAGTTTATTATTAATACTACGAGTACTTTGCCTTAATCCCTAGTGGGGCATAGCGCGCCAACTACTCCTGCGCGTCACCGTACTCTGTTCTGGGCAATGGGACGCAGCTGCCACCACGACTTACCAAGTGACGCACACTCTTCCACCCCAGATTGACGCCATAAGTTTCTAAGATGCTCCCTTTGTCGGCCTTCATTGGGAATGGGGTCCCATTTCATAGCATGTGAAGCAATGTAATGTAGTTATCCTCCTTCCGCAATGTGTGACATATTCACTGCCATTTTCACCGGCGTGTCAGTTCGTCGATTGCTATATCATCTGTACGTCGACTCAGCTTCGCATTTTATATTGTTTCGGGCCGGAAAATTCTTGACTTTCTACGATAATATGAGTTGACGAAAACTTGCAGCTTGCTGGTAACACTTACGGAAAGTTTTCATGTGCTGCTCTCATACAAAACACAGACAGTACCAGGGAGCGAAACAAGCCCAGCGTGGTCATAATATGTACTGAGATAAGTGCTTTGTCAGATCTTAGACAGTATGCCGAATGCACGTTTAGTTTGGTTGATACGACGAGCGATATCCTGCTCTATCCGCCATCTTCGGTTACAATGCTACTTAGGCAGACGAATAGGTCCACCTTCTCCACAAATTATCCATTGATACTGATGGTAGTACGAGCTGGATTTCTTCTTCTTCGCAATGGCGGCAGGCTAAGAAGCTTGGTCCTGTTCGTGTTAATAATTATCCCAACCGTGCTAGCCTCCATATCGAGACCTAAAACCATTTGCTTCAGATCCCGGTTTTTTGAGAGCGAGTTCGAACATAAAAGGAAATCTCTGTCATTGAAAATGCGCATTGGACATGTGAAGGATATTCTGCCTCGAAATGTCTATACTTCTTCAAGTCGACGCTTAGCTCACTGTCCTCTTCATTTGTGGAAAAGTTCAGTAGACATTCAAAAATGGTAAGAAGTTCTTCTAGTACATACTTAAAATTTCTAAAATATTTAGAACTCCGGACGACTGAATTCAGTGGAAAATCTCAAAAAAAAAAATAGAAAATATCAACAATGTAACATTTATAATATAAAGTATGTATATACAAATGTAATGAACAACGTGGGTTTGCTGCTCTCCCTATTACCATCCGCTTAATTTTGTTTTACTCATTTGCATTGGTACAGAGAGGAACTGCGACTCACTCCTTGCCAATTTTTCTGCCTGGGGCTATTTTTCCACATGCCGAAACATAAGTTTCATTATAAAAATGAAGCATACGGAAAAAGAGGACAGTTTCATCGATATTACAAACATGAGCAACGCTCAGATTGATTTCGTATATTTTCGACCGAAGCCGATTAATAAATGGTGTTATCGCCAAAGTGTCACTCATTTAACAGCTGAGTGGGCTCATAGTCCGGCACGTAAATTCCTTTTTTATCGAAAACCACCGCATTTAGTAGGAATCGAACCGGGGCCCAGTGCGTAGAAGGCGAACGTGCTAACCGTTGCGCCATCCGGACTACAAGCGCTTATTTTGGTATATACCTATAAATATCGGCTCCTTGCTCTTCTTGATACCACTCAGATGGACAAAAAAAACATAATTAAAATGTCTTACCCACTTACATTTTACATGCCAATTCATATTACGTGATTGTAACGAAACTTAGAATATATTATTGCCTAAGGTGTTGGTTATCGTTGGCCATCAGTACTTTTGACCTCGAAAGTGTTTAAGGCGTGCAGGGGTGTGCTAACTGTAACTACAGAAATAAACTATTTTATTATTTACCTATTCTGAGAAGATATACAGATTCTATTATTTTCCATTTTATATGCTATTCGGAACCCACCTTCCTGTAAGTTTTCATAATTCTAGCAGCCTCGAAATGCCAGCCACGGGGGGGGGGGGGGGGGCAAATTACGAACTAATATTTTCTCCTCCCCCACTATTCCCCTTTCTACGAATTTCAAGAAAATGCGAAAAAATAGAATGTACTCAACATTACCTTTCTCACGACACCTCACTTGTCTATACCAGTCGATAAAAAAATAATTTGACCTTAATTTCGCCTCTATGTGGACCCCTCCCCTCTTCCATCCGCTTAAAGTTTGCCACAGCGCCCCCAACTAATCTTTACCCTTTCAAAAATGATTAATTAAATAACTGCAATTCGCACTACGAAAAACAACATGAAAGTAGTACTCACACCTATGAGGCCGGTAGGTGTAATTTTTGTGGGGATAGTGTCAAAATGCCTAACTTTAAATGAATGTACTATTATTAAATATTATGTGATTGTAATGAAACTTAAAGATGTTATTGCCAATGATAGTGGTTATCATTTGCCATCAATATTTTTGACCTCGGGTGTGCTTAAGGCGTGCAGGGGTATGCTAACTGCAACTATAGAAATGTACTATTATTAACCTTTTTTGATCAGATATCAAAATTCTACGATTTTCGGTTTTCTATACTGGTGAAATGCCGCTTTTCTGCAAATTTTCATATTTCTAAGTATAACGGTATCGAAATGCAAGGGGTGGGGGGGACAAACTCGGATCACATATTTTCCCCTCTATCTCTTTTCCCCTTTTTTCGAATTTGATGAAAATACCGGAAATGAAATGTACTCGGTGTTACCTTTCTCATGATACCCCACTTGCCTATACCAGATGAAAAAATTTTTTTGACCTTCATTTCCCCTCTATGGGGACATCCCCTTAAAGTCAGCCTATTACAACGAATCGCTTTCTCCGGCGAATTAGAATAATTCTACATACTCCCACAAAATTTCATGTATGTAGCTTCAGCCGTTCGTGAGATATTTCATGGACAGACGGACAGACGGACAGACATTTGACCGATTTCATAAGGGTTTTGTTTTTAATACAAAACCCTAAAAACTGGCGCAACAGTCCAATTTGAACCATGGCCTCGAGATGAGTTAGCATCAGCTAATCTTCTAGATCGTGACGGTATGTCTTGTGCAAAGGTGTGTGATCAGCAACACGCTCAACCGAGTTATTTACCCCATAAATAGGTACTCATTTAAGAGCTGAGTGGGCTCATAGTCCGACACGTAAATCCCCTTTTTTTATCGAGAACTACCGCATTCAGTAGGAATCGAATCGGGGCCCAGTGCGTAGAAGGCGAACGTGCTAACGGTTGCGAAATCCGGATAAATTTGTAAGAAAAGAATATGTGTCATTTACATAATGTAGATACTACAAATCTGATCCTTTGAACGAATTCTTTCAAGAATCTTAAGAAAATCTTAGCATTGTTTCGAAAACTAACATTTTCTTTTTAACTAAAATCCAAAAAATTAGAAGTAATGTTATCAGTCACAATCACAAGACACAAAAACCGAACTCTATTTAGACTTTACCATAAAACATAAGCTACTTGAAGGATATCTTAAGGCTTCCTTAAAGCAGTTTTCGATCCTACATAACTGAATTTACAGTAGAAAATGGTCGATAAAGCTTGCAAATATTTGGCGTCAAATGTGGGTGGGTATGATTTGATCAAGTCAGTGAAACTGAAATTGGCAATCAACATAGATGCGTGGTACTGTTAGCCGCAAGACACAAAACTCTAAACTTTTTTGAACCTTAATCGACCTTATGGTTACCATACGCTACGTTGAAGCTACTTCAGTTTTTTTTATACCCTTCACGGATGTGATAGGGTATATTAACTTTGTCATGAAGTTTGCAACGCACAGAAGGAAGCATCTCCGACCATATAAACTATATATATTCTTGGTCGGTATGAAGAGACGAGTTGATTAAGCTTTGTCCGTCTGTCCGTCTGTTTCTATGCAAACTAGTCCCTCAGTTTTAAAGCTATCGAGCTGAAATTTTGTACAGAGCCTTCTTTCTATTGCATGCAGTATATATGTCGGAACAAATGGAATCGGACCACTACGTCATATAGCTGCCATACCGGTCCAAAAATTCGTCTTTGTGTGAAAAACTTTTCTGTTTCTGAAGATATCGTTTTCAGACTTCACATTAATCAGTAGTATCTTTAGCTAAATCACCTTCCCGAATTTCGTTGAAATTGGACTACTACGTCATATAGCTGCCATAGGAACGACCGGTCCAAAAATCCGTTTTATTTCTAAAGATATTGTTTTCGAAATTCACAATAGTCAATAGTATCTTGAGTGAAATCATATTTCCGAATTTGGTTGAAATCGGACTACTCTATCATATAGCTGTCATAGGAACGACAGTCCCAAAAGCAAGTTTTTGTCAAAAAAAAACTTTTTTTTTATTTCTGAAGATATCTTTACGAAATTGTATATTATTCAATCGTATTGACTGCTATCAGTGAAATCAGAACAAGTTTTACTACTAATTTAAAAAAAGCAAATGTACCACAAAACACAACAAACTTTTCGCGTGAGGGGTATCATACCTTCGGCAAGCTAGCCGAAGGTTAGCTTGTTTTATCCTATGTTAGTAAAAATTTTCAATGGGAAATAGTCGAAAATTGGAGCGAAAAGGCTAGACATATTCGGCGCCCAATGTAGTGTCAGTGTGATTTTATTTAGTCAATTAAATCGAAGTGAACAATCGAATAGGCGCCTGTTACCGTTAGTCATGGCACACAAGAACCGAAATCTTTTTAGATCTTACCTTAAGGATACTTTATGATGCCCGGTGCCCGGTGCCCGGTGCGTTACCGAGCTAAGCTACAGACGCATACTAAGTTGGTGTGCAGAATGAAACCAAGTGTCACAAACAATTCCAATTTAAATTGAAAATGATTCGCACTTGTACATTTGCAAGAACATTAATACATAAAGTAAAATTGCCAGGGAACAAATATCTCCACTTCTCACCCTCTCTCCACCCCTCTAGTGAGTTATTTTAATATAAGTGCTTCACACCATCTAGACCTCCACGGTCGAGTTTTCAAGTAAAATCACGCCTTCACGGCTTATACAAACAGAATTCTCACAGTTTCGTGGTCGTCTTGCACATGGATAGCTGCAAAGATGCAAGACCTGATGAGTGCTACTATCCATACGAAACCACTAAGCACGGAGAAATTAATTCAGAGGGAATTTGAGAATAAAAAATAGTTGGTCCCGTTGCGGGGCGCGAACCGCAGAGACCGTGTTTCGAGTAGCAAAAAATGCCCGGTGCGTTACCGAGCTAAGCTACAGACGCATACTAAGATGGTGTGCAGAATGAAACCAAGTGTCACAAACAATTCCAATATACTTTATGATTTTTTAAATGTAGCGTACTGTTCAAGTACAATAGGAAAGAGATTTCGCGCACCCTATGACCCCTTCTTTAAATACACGGTCTGCGTATATATTAGATTGGAGCCTGCTGCCAATTACTAATCACATTCGTTGCCTGAATGAATGTCACTGCGTCCCCGATGAACCAAGGCAGCATTTGATAAGTTGATCCATCATGTGGACAAAATAGGGGACCAAGGGTGGATGGTGTTTATGCCGAATAAAACGCTGATAGTGGGCTCTTCCATAGCGAGAAGCTTGGATTAGCATTGACCCACTGCACTCAGCTCGATTCACAAGACTCGAGCATAAATATAAAGATTTTGTTGGTAATGTGGGAATTTCATTGCCGGCAGCAGCAATCGCAGCGGCAGCAGCGGCATCGGCATCGGCTGTGTTTTGACTATTCTGTTTTCCAAGCCTCATTGAAAGCAGTGACTATGGCAGCATGAAATGCCATATTGTCTTCCGCCAATATGTTACTTACGATTTTTCTCATTGTGTTGAAGAAAAAATGAGTTGAAACAAAGAAGCTGTGGCTGAACATGTTAGACAGGGCTCATCGAAAAAAAGTCAGACCTGATCCCTACCGTGGTCTGAGCTGGACCACAGCCAGGACGCTGGTGAGGGAATAGTCTGCGAAAGGCTAAGACACTGGAATAATCGCCCAGGACTGCGATAATTCAAAGATCTTATCAGCCCCTACGGTCGTGAAGAAACTAGTGGCCTGGGCAGAGCGGAATAGAGGTTAATCGTTGGTTACCTCACGGGACACCATTGAGTGAGATATCACTTAAACAATATGCGTCTGTTTGCTGAGATGAACTGCCGGCTTTGCCAGGTGGACATTAAGTTCACCAAACACACACAAACGAATGCACCGCGGTTACTTGCTCCAGGTTCATGTTTCTTGGAGATGCCACCGTGAGTTCCGCTCCGCTTTTAATTCGCAGAAAAACTAATAGTTTGGTCAGAAAAATAGAACACACGGCGACCGAGACCGCACACACAGCAGATTAAACTATTTAGTTATCGCTGTGTGCGCGGTCTCACACGCGCTGCTCGTGTATTCTATTTTTATGACTAAACTATTGTATTTAGTTTCTCTACGAACTAAAAAGTTTGCCGCGTGCGGGCTCTAAGAGGGCTGCTACAAAGGACCTACTGGTCTTCATCACGTTGATTGAAGGTCTTTAGGAATAGTGAAGTTTATGGCACAATAGTTTGGCAGTGTTTACCAGTTGGGTATCTTAGCTTGCCTTTATTAAAATTCAAATTTATTTATTTATTTTACAATATTATTTATTTATTTTATCGCCTACGTTAACCATTCTTTCCCGAAGCAGACGATAAATTCATCTTCCAAGGTAAAACGCCATTCTTATCGCGGAAGATATAAATTTTTTCCTAGGTATATTATTGTACTTATATGCTTAAAACCGAACTCTTTTGTCTGCCATAACAACCGATCTACAAAAAAATGTATATCAGTCAACCATTTGTAAAGATTCAACAGGTCAAAACTTGTGACACGTTAGGAAAACTGTTATTTGCACCCCCGATACACAACGACACCTTCGTCACCTGTTGCAATAGACAATTTTCACAATGCATATCTTTGCCAAAATCTAACTCAATTCCCAAAACCTAATGATTTCATTAAAAAAAAAATGCATATGTACTCTAGAATTTATACGTGCCGTCAATATTGGTAACATACCTGAAAGTAAAAAGAAAACAAATTGTTATTGTAAATATAATTCAAAAAATCTAAAGACTTAAATAAATGCGGCAAAATTTGAAAATTAATCCGGTTAAAAAAGAAACATTAAGGCCCGTTTTCTCAATGTCCGGTTAAACTGTCAGTTAGCTATCCGGGATACTAAATTTAACCTTAGCGCATGCAACGCTCAAAATATGATAATGCAGTCCACAGCGCAGCTAATGCAGTAGAAAGTCAGCTGATTTTCTTGGCGGAATTCTGCCACCTGTTCAATTCTATTCTACGTCTGTGCCACCTCTCAGCATTATTTTCCGGCTGAGTTGATTTCAGTTCCGTTTCCTTCGAATGAATATCCAGAACTCTGTTCCTTGTGACCAATTTAATTGTCTCATTTGAATGTGCAAACGTAAACAGTTCTAGCTGTCAAAATCTCAGCAGTACGTATCCCGGTTAGCGTTTATCTACAGAATAAGATTTAACCAGACATTGAGAAAACGGCCCTAAATCAATAGAATTAAATTCAAACATTTATCAGGAAAAAAGGTTTTTTTGAAAAATTTGGTTGACCCGAAGCTTGTTACATATACGCGGCTTTCACACGGAATGCACGATACATGAGATTCTAGCAGAAAGCACTAGTGGCGAGCGAGCTTTGTTTGTGAGACTATTAATATAAAATTACGCTCGTATAAGCTCGCTCGACACTGGTGCTTTCTGCTAGAATATTGTGCGTTCCGTGTGAAAGCTGCCATACTCTTCTTCTTATCTAATACCACTTCAATCATCCAAATATATTTTAAGAGTTCTTAATTTTATCTAGCAAAAAAAAATAATAGCTCAAAAGCAAGCAATACAGATAATTTCCATTCTTCTTCTAAATCAGAGATTCCCAACCTTTTTCATCACATGCCTGCCCATGGCCGATCTGAAAATCTCGTCCCAATCGAAGAAAAGTTACAGTCATTGAAAAATGCATGTAACAAACAATATACTATGCATATATGTATGTAATTAACGCGTAGATGGTGCTGATCTGGTGGGGAGCGGTGACAAAGTGCGTATTGACGAATCTTGACAAACAATATACTATGCATATATGTATGTAATTAACGCGTAGATGGTGCTGATCTGGTGGGGAGCGGTGACAAAGTGCGTATTGACGAATCTTGTGAAATTTTATACATGCCATGTCCTTCTCTTACTAGTGTAGTGGCTAGTAACGGTTGAGCGTTGCAGTCGCAAAGTCTGTCACAATGAGCGCCACACGGGGCGAAAGTAAAGCTTTATGTGCAATCGAGGGTAGGACTTAACCTTCGTAACTCACCGGGGTAGAAAGCTAACCCATACAGGCAGGGCCGTCGAGAGAAAATCCGGGCCCGGTACTCAACTTTTGTTGGGGCCCCTATATGGCGACCGGTAGCTCAATGAACAAAAAAAAAAGGTCAAAGCGTACGTTTTTTGTCTATTTTTTTTTTGGTAGGGGCCCATATATGGCGACCGGTAGCTTAGTGCGTCAGAGTAGGATGAAAGGAGGAGCAAAAAAAAAAGCTCAATGCGTAGATACGTTCTTTTTTTTCCATTTTTCAAACTTTCGGGCCCCCGAGAAAAACACGGGCCCAGGGCGTTTCGCCCCTTCCGCCCCCCCTCTCGACGGCCCTGCATACAGGTTAAAAGTGTTGTTGTGGTGCGTGTTATTTCAATAAACTGTGTAAGTTAAGATTACCAAAAGAACGCGCCTAGTGAATCGTACATTCAAATATGTAACTTCCTTTTTTTGTCAGAAAAGAGTAGGTATAGCACACGTTTGGAGCGACCTATTGGAAATTCAAATAGCAGTAGCTTATATATATTATCCAGACTGTCAAGGCTCGAGGTCGGGCAGTAGCGTCAGTGACCATGATGAGCTATTCATATTATGTACTCAAAGGCTTTACTGTACAAAGAAAGAAATCAAACAGGGCCAGGGACGTTTGCATTGTACTTTCTCTCTAATGCCGGCTAGGAAACAAAACTCTTTCATTCAGATAACTACCTTAATACATTCGTATGGTCATTAGATTGTATTTGTCCATATACGAGTATATTAGTAAGCCCGTAACTACCAAAACTACACTTTCGGATCAATTGCCGTGATTACGTTAAAAGCATGCGCTAAAACACTAACATGCTCTGCGCTGGACCACGATCAACAATCGAACAACAAAATCTGGGTCACTATCGCGTCAAATATTTTATAAACCGTTCAGGTTCGAGTTCATGTACAAAGACCCCCAGAGAACTTGCGCATTGTGGGTAGGAAAATATGGCTAGTCTATCGTCTAGGTACATACGAGTACGTATTTTGTATCTTTGAAATCGCGATAGATTGTGGCGGCGATATGTATTTTCACCTGGCTGGGAAATCTATTATTCATGTGATGCTGCATGAGAGATGCATTATACAAGGAATTCATTGTGTAACGTTCCCAGTTTTCTTTGTCAAATTGCATAATCGTACTATGTGGTTTTGCTATTTATGATAAATACCCCTGTGTGTTTTGGTGTTGAATGTAGCAGATACATAAAATCTGATGTTTACGCATAGAATACTGAACGTAAACCTCGTGAGGGTTCCGATTCCGACTTTGTGGCTTGTAGTATGGTCTAAGATCTTGAACTAAAATAAGTATGGCGAGGAAATACTAAGCACAATGATCGATGTTAGTGCAGATTGGCGCGACTGGCGTCAAATGCACATACATAATTATGCAATTACCATTGTTGTCATGACGTCCTTACCTCACGATGACTAAATCGTACGTGTTGATAATAATTTTAATAGTTTTAATGGTAATGTCGGTATGAAAACTCATATTTTTCATTCACGTTCAGTGTAGGCTTATTTATGCTAGTATACATGTGTCAAATATAGGCATTCCTAAATTATGTGGCATTTTTACATTTAAAATGGCCTGGGAACGCGTATCAAGGAAAATTGCATGATATTCTCCTATTTACCATTTTTTAGTGGCACGTTTTCGATTAAATTCAATATCCAATATGTATCGTATTTACATATTTACTATATATGTAAATATCTTCTACTTTGCCTAGTCTCCAATAAGATTTGTCGCCTCCAGTAAACTCGTTTGGATTGACTTTAAGCTATCTGCACAGTTAACAGGTTCTTTGCGAAATTGATTTTTGTTTTAACTTTTAAAATTTAAAATTTAATATTAGACTTTAATTAAATTTCTTAGAAATTCATATCATTTCCAGGTCAAGTACACAAATTTCCGAGGCAAAGAAAAAATATTTGAGACGATTAAATAAAATACCGGATCAAATAAATAAATTCCCATTAGGGTAAAGGCACCTGTAATCAACAGGGGACTAATGTACTCAGTGTAGGCTAATTTATACATCCAAATTATGTGTCAGAAGTAGGCATGTGGTATTTTACATTTAAACTGGTCTGGGAACGCGTAACAAGAAAAGTTCCATGATATTCTGCAATATACCATTTTTTTTGTTAGTTGTTAAGTGGCACGTTTTCGCCTCCAGTAAACTCGTTTGGATTGACTTTAAGCTATCTGCACAGTTAACAGGTTCCTCCTTAAAATTTGTATGGTTTCCGGTTTAAGTACACAAATTTCCGAGGCAAAGAAAGAAATGTTCGGGACGATTGAATAAAATACCGGATCAAATACATATATGTACGTAAATTCCCACTAGGGTAAATGAACCTGTAATCGACAGGGGACTAGTGGCGTAGATAGCTTTCAAGGGGGGGATATGTTACTATTACTTTGCCTTAACCCTTAGTGGGGCATAGCGCGTCAACTACTCCTGCGCGCCATCGTACTCTGTTTTGGGCAATGGGACGCAACTCCCCAAAAGACTTACCCAGTGCCTGACACTCCTTTGCCACAGATCGACGCCATGTAATTCGAGGACCCCCTCTTGGTCGGCCTTGGTTGGAAATTGGGTTCCACTTCATGGCATGCAAAGCAATGCAGTTATCACTCTTCCGCAATGTGTGACCTATCCACTGCCATTTTCGCCTGCGTAACAGTTCGTCGATTGGCATCTGACTTAGCCCTTCATTTGATATTGTTTCGGGCCAGAAAATTCTTAAAATTCGACGAAGACATGAGTTGACGAAAACTTGTTTTCTGGTAACTCCTACGGAAACTTTCCATGTACTGCTCCCATACAAAAGCACTGATAGTAGTACCAGGGAGCGAAACAGGCCCAGCTTGGTCTTGATGCTGAGATAACTGCTCTGCCAGATTTTGGACAGCATGCCGTATGCGCGTTTAGCCTGGTTGATACGACGATCGATGTCCTGTTCCGTACCACCATTTTCGGCAACAATGCTACCTAGGTAGACGAAGTTGTCCACCTTCTCCACAGGCTGCCCATTAATATTGATGGCAATAGGTGTCGGATTTCTTTTTCGCGACGGCGAGCTGAGAACCTCGGTCTTGTTGGTATTAATCTTTAGCCCAACCTTGCTTGCCTCCCTCTCGAGATCTAACGCCATTGCGGACAGATCCATGATTTTGTGGGAGAGTAGGCATATGTCGTCAGCGTAGTCAAGATGTTGTAGATAAGATGTCAAAGTCCATTGAATTCCTCTGTCGAGTCCGGATAGGGCCGCATGCAACACGTCGCCGATCACTATGAGGAATAGGATCGGTGAGAGGATGCACCCCTGCCGAACTCCACTGCGAATCTCACAGTCCCCCGACACCTTGCCTTTATGCAAAACGCGACATTTCGCCGGCACAAAATTAGTTTTTACTACTTGCTCGGGGCAGAATTTGAACCCCTCACCTGTTGAGTGAAAAACGCAAAGTACTACCACTAGTGTAATTTTAGATGAAAATTTAGTATACAAGAAACTGTTTGCCAATTAGCTAGCTGATAATATTTTTTAATATATCTTCTTAGCACCCATTGAGGATGAGTAGCTGATGAAATATTCGATGAGCGTCATCAACAACGTCATCAGAATGTTGGTGATAATATTCTTGATGACTGAAGCTTAAAAAACATCGATGAGTTTATGAGATCAAATTAACAAAGGGACTAACCTGCTGCACGTCAGGTCTGGAATTGGTCAATTTTAAAACGTGGAGGAATAGCGAGGGTTGGAAAACTATATTGTCATTGTCATCGTCCACACGATTCATTAACTCCTCAGGTGATGATTGATCCATCGAGAAAACAGATACATTCATCTAGGTACTTATCATTATCATGTCATTAATAATATGTATCATCACCACATGTGTAATGAACCATATTCTGGTCTGGTTGTGCTGATTCCATCGGCAGATCTATGGCAGCACCTGATGAGTAAGGATCTGTCGATGGTACGAAACCAGGGGCCGAGGGTCCCATTACACCTGGACCCCAATGCAAGCGCGAGGGCAATCGAGCCAGCCGCCAACCATTCCATCCTTATCGCTTCATTTTTTTTATTCCCCATTTTTACCTCCCTTGTTTGTGTTGTCTTCCCCAGGCCTATGAATTTTTGTTAATACGTAAAGGACAGGGGCAACGAGCGGCGAAAATCCCGCCCACATCTCCCAAACTGAGCTACAACAAGCATAGGCCGTTGCTAGCTCCTTGAGGGGCCCATTTCTTTGCAGATGGCACTGCCCGACCTTCACGGCCATAATGCGATCTTAGGCTCCGTCCTCAAGGGCATCTCCGGATGCCCACCAGACCGTCCGTTACATATTTGGCGCCCAACGTGGGGTCCATTTCTGGTCAAGAACAGGACTAAAAAGGACCTCATTGGGTTCCTTTTTGGTGCTTCCACCGCTATGCATCCCCACAAGCACATTAAGGCTACTTGCTCTAAGTCTTACGACTTAGCCATTTTTACTTAACGTATTTTCCCCTCAAGTAGCTGTGCTTTCCTCTGTAGCACCCCCATCCTTTCTATAGAGTAGTTTATCCTATGAGTTTCAGTTCAACAAGGCATTCCTCGTGTTGTGTTTATCTTTTGTGGTTTAGCCACGTATCTAAGGCCTCCATAAATGCTTTGAATTACCGGCATTTGGAGCATCTTCGGTGACCGGACAAAGCGCGGAGGAGCCCTGGGTACCTTTCTGTTGCCAGAATTGTCTTTACAGTTCATTAATACTTTTGATTATATTATTGCTGCGCTCGTTATATATCCCACTGCGGTAAACCCATACTCATAGCCAAGGCGCGAGCCACGATCCGTTGCCCGGTGAAATAGGAATATACCGGCTTTTAAAACGCAGTATATTCGGCGTGAACGTTACCATATACATACCACCATGTAAATTTTATCTACTTTGGGGTTTTTTTCGGTGTGAAAGCGGCCAAAATCTGGTGTCTGCTGAAGGCCTGTTGATTAGATCTGTCTTTTTGATGTGAAAGCAGCCCACAGCCCCGGGGAAAGGAAGACTAATTATTGGAAATGATAATAGTTAAGTCGGAACATTTATAGTTGACTGCGACGCATAGTGCTTCGCGTCTTTGACCTATAGTGGGATTTAAATTGAGATGATTTCACACTCGCCTTGGGTGGACTCCGATCGCTACGTGAGCTACATAGCTTAATGGGTTGTGACCCTCAGTATACCGCCCGGTTCCTTCGCTCTATGCGCTACACCGTTAAAGCCACTATTAACCAAGACGCGAACCACAATGCCGGGTGCTGGTGACATCGGAATATACCAATTATTCTGACTATAATTCAGTACTAATTTATTCATATCATATCAGTAGAAAACACATTATCAAATATTTATCGAAATGATATAACCTTGTAACTAACATCATTCCATTCACTTCAGGCAAAAACAAAACATACGAGTATTCACTTGAGGAAAAACGATGAATATGTTACGATGGAGTAAACATGAAATGGTCAAGAAAAAACCTACGAAACCTTTTCGATGTCAAGATCAAGCTATGTAATCGATAGTTTATCTTTAGATTCCGACTCGCTCAGGTGATTTTTGGTCACCATTTTTGTCGGTCAAACTTTTACCGACTAAAATAGTAGTTCGGTGGTAGTTGGACAGTCGTTCGTTGCTAACATATTAAGCAAACATAATTATATTATGAATAAACATGTCGTTCAAATACATCCGCGTCTTAGATACATACGAGTGTGTATTTAGTAGATAACCTTATAGTTTGGTGAAGCAAATAATGGTCGATTTATGTTCTTGCCGATACACGTATTGAATTATTCTAAATGAGTAAAGATAAGTCATTTTCACAATGTCTGGTTATCAGTTTATCTTATAGATAATCGCTAAGCGGTACCCATCCTCCAGTTAAAAATTTATCGGACGATAATTTCAAACAGCTGAAACGGGATGCTGAGATTTTGACAGTACTCTTTACATTTGTGCATGTAAATGAGATAATTAAACTGGTCACTATGAACAGAGTTCTGGAAATTCATTCGAAGGAAGCAGATTTGGAACCAACTCAGCCGAAAATTTATGCTGAGAGACGATACAGACGTAGATTAGAATAGAATAGAACAAGCGACAGTTCTGCCAAGAAAACCAGCTGATTTTTCTTCTGCATTAGCTGATTTTTCTACTTCCTTATCATATTTTGAGCATTGTCATATTTTGAGTTGGGTCGTCGAGAAGAAGGGGTGGAGGGGGGTTTTGTTCGGACGGAAGGAGCGAAACGCCCCGGGCCCATGATATTAAAGGGGACCTGGAAACTTGAAACATGAAAAGGAAAAAATCTGGTCGTTTTGTAACAAAAAATATACAAATCCATCGTCTCCCAAGAATGGAAGAGGAATAATTCATCTGAACATATACAATGACAGGAAAAGAGCGATGACGTTCATCGGCACTTTAAGACTCGTTCCATGCATTTGCTTTGAAAAATGTTAAATTAAAAAAGTTACATATTATGCAAACTGCTTACCCTATGACAGATAAACAAAATTTTCTTCATGGCAGACCTTGAACCTGCTCGAATAAGGCATCAACTGTCTACTCACTGAGTTACCATAGTTTTCGGTTTTAAAACATATTGGAGCAAATATCAAAGATAGAACTGTAAACGTACATAAAGAGGCTCAAAGGCCAAACAGGCTCCTATAAGGATTATGTGGGTGCCCGGCGACAGTGGTGACGCAGGACGCAGGCAACTAGAAAGCCGATGAACTGACAAAAAAAGGTACGGGAGCCGTAAACAGCCCGTCGGAACCTATGCCACAGTCACTTGCGGACACCACAAACGAAATAGATGGAGCCATATAGACTAAACTACAATCTGACTGGACAAACAGAACGGATTGTAGGGTAGCCAGAGCCTTGTGGCCATCACTTGATTTGAGCAAGTGTAGGATGTTGTAGGATGCTCAAACTCAAAAGAAATAGACTGGAATAGGTCTACTCACAGGACTCTGCCTTACCGCATCTCACGCGAGAAGCATCTGACTGACCTCCAGCAATTTCTGCAGAAGATGTGAGACGGAAGAGGATACCATCGAACATACTTTGTGTCAGTGTCCAGCTGTAAATTGGAAACGCCTCAACATCTTAGCTGCTTACAGCTTTCAAGCGCTAGCAGAGGTGGCAAGTGTCGTCCCCTTGAATCAACTGATTCAATTTAGCGGAGTGTCACCTGGCAGTTCTAATTAGCCAGCGGAGGGTGGCAAATGGGCCCAAATAGGAGGGCTAATGCGAGCTGCTTGAGCGGCAACCTTGTAACCTAACTTAACCTAAATATCAAAGCCCGCGTTGAGTATTTCGGTGAAAAATGCAAAAATGTCCGGATGAGTTTATAAGTTAATTTCATGAAATATTTCATCAACTACGGTGTACAAACATCTTCGAATAATTGTGGCGTACCCGAATTTTCTCTCGACGGCCGTGCGTTGCATACGCTAAGATTTAATTTAGTGTTCAGGAAGGCTAACTAGCGGTTTAACCAGACATTGAGAAAACGGGCCATAATAAATTATAATTTCTAAGAAATAAATACGTGTCATTTCTGGCAATGCCCTTAATCTGGTTCACCTCTACATAAGTCTGATTAATATAAAAAAACCCAAGCAACTTGATCAGGTTATTTTATGGAAAAATTACATATTATAATGTTTTGCTGTTGCAGCTTTTTTCAGTTATTCATTATTATTAAACTATTCATCGGAACTTCCATGCAACCTATCCTTCAGACTGCCGAATGAGCGTAGCATAGCAGGCGGAAGTGCGTACGATCCAAAAGGCAGTAGTTATACATTCGGACAGTCAACCAGCACTTAAGCCGCTACAGTCCGTTATTATCATCAAGTCGAAGAGAGTGCATAACTGTCTAACAGCTCTACAGGCATGGGATTAGCTAGGACCGTGGAACTCCGGTGGGTTCCGGGCTATAGCGGAGTTCTAGGTAATGAAATAGCATACTCGAATGAGGGACAGCCCAAGAGCTGCCAGCGTCAGTACAAACAGGCAAGAAGATACCATGTAGATGACAGAATGTACGAAAAAGCCAATGCTAACTGGCTAAACACAAACGACTCCAGAATAACGAAAATATTTTGGGGCTCTTATGACCAAAGGAGAAGCAAAAGCCTATTAGGGCCTCCCAGAAGTCAGTGTGGACTATTAGTGGGCAACTGCTTGATAGGGGAGCACGCGTACAGACGAAAGCTAACAACTAACGATGACTACACGAATTGTCAGATATCAAACACGAATGGAAGTCTGAAGCACTTTCTATGCGAATGTCCTGCACTCGCTAGAAGAAGACTAAAGTGCCTAGCAGCTTACTTCTTCAGCGACCTTGTAGTTGCAGGACTCAGGTGGAGAAGCCTCTTGAGCTTCGCCAACAAGTCATGTTCCTTCCAGCTCAACACCGGTTTTCTGGTAAGGGCTAGCAACGATACGGATGAGTATCTGAAACATGCGGTATCGCTTTGGACCCCAGCGCTCTATGTGGGGTCGTTGGCTGCCACTCTACCTAGCCTAACCCCGATTACTTATATATTGTAGTTACATTTGAAATTTAAAGTAGTTTTCCATCAAATTTTGGTTATCCCTACTTTCTACATATTACGATGGATATTTATGTATTTACTTATGCTCTGTATATGCATATTATGACGATTTATGAATTATAATATTTTAAATTTGGCACCTTGGCGTTTTCCTTGAAGGAAGATTTCTATCCCCTTCAGGTTGTTGCTGAGTTGAGATAAAGGCCTCATCTCTTGCTTCGCCTCTGAGACCCCGATTTCAAACGGCCATGGAGTCTTATTGATTGAGCTATATAGTTCTATGAGTATAGAGGCCAAGGGTTCTTCCATCTGTGACCGGAGCGTGTAGCATGAGGCGGTCGACGGCCACTGGCTGTATTTTTTTTTATTAATTTTCCTGGGTCGTGGGACCCAGTTTCATTCTATGATGAGATAACCACATCATCCCAAGGCACATGATACATGTTATCTATATGATGTCCAGAGCAACAAGCGGGCAAAAACCCCGCTCACATCTCCCGAACTGAGCTGGAACAAGCATGTGCCGTCACTCAGCTCGTTGGGGAGCATTTTCTTATAGCGTTGCCGGGACCTTCACGTTCACTTTGGCAAATTTCCGGCTTCTTCTAATTTGCATGAAATTAATAATTACATTGGAGTCAAATTAGCAATCGCTCAAAATCATACAAATTCGATTAACATAATTAAAGTTTTCCATTGATAAATAACTTTTAATTTTACTGTCAGTCATTAACTGCGATACTTATGTTAAGATGTTATGTTGCAAATCGAATCTTTGCTTAACATATTCCTTAAATTAATTACGATGGCAAACGTTTTTGCAAAACCTTTAAAAATTTGATTAACACTTATTTAAAAATTCTCCCCTGTGGCATAAGAAGAAAGCCACAGTCTTGTCGTAGAAGGCGACGAAAGACAGGATGTGTATGCCAGCAATAAACATCATTCGAAACATGTCGAACGAGGTTTGATCAAAAAATACCGGAACTTTTTGAACTGCATGTAGATGAATCGTCGCGTCGTCGTAGCGATTGCGATACCCATTGCTTATGAAACGTCTACTAGAAATTATTTATAATCAAAAATTTTTAATAATTTCTGAATCCGTTCTAGTTGACTGTTTAAATTTACTCGTATTTATTGTTCCAATTGCTGTTATAATGGAATTTACATGGAAACTCAAACAACCTTAAATAAGCTCCAATAGACTCAATCTCAGCAGTCACCTAGTTACTTATCCACTCTTTAGAGCAAAGTTCATCCACTTCATCCTTTAGACCACTTGAATCCAGTCACAGTATGGACGATATACTCGTTTATAGTACCGCTATCAGACTGTTCTCTTACCAGCTACCTACATTTACATTTAATAATAACTCAGAAACTACTCACTCAGATAGATAGATAGGCAGATAACGACCATGACCATGAAGTCTATTGTGCTATTGCCCTATCTATTGAGAAGCTAGACTAAATCAAAAGATTCAGCCGACTCTTCTCGATATATTGACTGATCTGGCAAGATTTTATAGAAGAGATTTCCTCGGCAAAGGGAATCATTCGGCACGTCTTTGAGCAAGACTTTCACACTTGCAAAGGATGTGCTGTGCAGTCTCATCATCGGCCCCGCAAAAGCGGAAGGTAGCGTCTGATACAATGCGCATAGTTTTGAGGTGACCCTTCAGACGCGAGTGTGCCGTTAAAATTCCACAAATTTTTCAAACCCTGTTCTTGCTCAGCCGCAGCAATTCCAAGGTACGAACGCGTGAGTGGCTTGAAATAAACAGCTTAGCCTGCCTCAGTCCTGGGATGGCCTCCCATTGGGATGAATCACGTGTGCTTTCCCAGTCTCTTATGTGGTTCTGCAGTAGCAGAGTGATATCCCGAAAAACGGTTCTTGGCCGTAGATGGGGACGGCGGAGACTCAGTTTGCTAGCCAATCTGCCAGCTCATTGCCCTCGATGCCCGAATGACCAGGGACCCAGTAAAGTGTGACTTTGTTCGTTGAGCCCACATTATGAAGGACTTCTTGACAAGCCAGTATCCGCTTAGAATTAATAGTGAACTTAATTGGCGCTTTGATAGCTGCCTGACTGGCGGTGAATATTGCTATGTCCCTGTATAAATAGCCGGCGATTTGGCGCAGTCTAACACAAACTTTGATGGCGAATATATCCGCTTGGAACACGGACGGCGTTTTACCCATTGGAATGGAGCCTCTGTGTTCAGGACCGACAATGCCAGCGCCGGAACCCTCTTCCGTTTTGAAGCCGTCTGTGAACCATTTTATTGCGCTGGGTCGGAGAGATTTATAGCCATCCGCCCGCCTTTCTCTCTTCCAAATGATTGATTTATAGGAATGCTTGAAACGAAAAGTCTTCACAAGGTAATCAGTTGACATTCTAAGTACCTTGTCCCTTTTTAACCACCTTAGTTGTCGCAGGGCTTGAGTCTGACGGTTGCCATTCTAGCTTCCACTTCAATGTGTATATCCAACGGCGGGAGGTCGAGTAGAACTTCTAAAACAGCTGTTGGGCAAGAGTGCATGGCCCCAGTGATAACATTGCTGGCAAGTCTCTGAATTTTATTCAGAGCCGTTCTGCCGACTAAGGTGGTGACCCTTTTCCACCAGACAACCGCACCGTATTCTACTATAGGTCTGACGATCGCTTTGTAGATCCACAAAACTTTGTGGTTCTTAGCCCCCCTCCTTAGCCAACATATTGTCTGCAGATCTACAGAGCTTTAAGTGCCTAATCGGAAGTCACTTTAAGGTATTCTGTCCAGGATAACTTAGTGTCAAGAAGGATGACGCCCAAGTATTTGAAGTTTGACATAAATTTTATAGGAGAGTTGTATATGAGCGGACACATAAGTGTCAAGAGTTTCCTTTTCTTAGTGAATGGCACTATGGTAGCTTTCGAAGGATTTACTCGTAAGCCGCTGCTGTCGCACCATTCTTGAACTACTCGTAGCGCACCTTGAATGATATCGGGCAGTAGCAGACTCAGCAGTCAGTAGTACTTTTTTTCGCTCATTCACAATATGTTAGTTCCTTAAATATAAAAATACAAGTATGGAATTGGGAAACAAAAACAACCGTACGGATTTCGCACGATTTTATTTTTAAGATTATGTAAATATTGCAAAGAATCTTGAGGTATATAAGCAATTTAACGAAATCAACCAAAATTAACTCGTCAAAATATTATATAAATATGTTTTGAAATCAGTAAAGACATATTTCCACTACGGCGCTGCGTAGCTGTAAATAATTGACAATGATTTGGAAGAATGAACGAAAAAAAAAAATGAATTGGATTAAAGAAAGCGTATCGTACATAACGAGTATTTAACCATTTTTCATGTGATTCCTATAAATCTGCTAACATTAGAGATGCAGACAAACAACTAACAAGATGTTAAGCCAGAGAATTGTCACGCTTTAACAATGTCAGAGACGCATTTTCCGTTCAGCCGACTGGAAAACCAACCTAATTGCAGCCAAACCCTCATAAATATATCTAATCTCGTAACGCATTAAGACATTAAGAAATCAGAGTTTGTCCGTTGACAAAAAAAAAACCGGCCCGAAGGTACCCATTTTTCAAGTTTACCATTTTTTTTTAATGATTATTGAATTTGGCAGATCTTACTATGAATAATAATGATATTAGTATATCTTGTTTTTGGTGCCACATGTCATGTTGGATCTTATCCGCGTACGTGCGATTGAATTGTCGCTTCGATAGTTATTTCCCAACCTCTATGCTTCATCTGAAGTTTGAAAGTTCGACTCGTTAACAACAGATTAGGCAGTTTTTTTTCAAAATTGTTGCCCACATGCTTGTTTATGTAATGCAACTGGTGGGCGCCTACTGATAAACAGACATCATACCCCAATCAATAAAAACTGGATTACACGATTTTATTTATTACGGGAGGAATTATTTCACCTGCCTTTATGTTGTTACTCCAAAAAACCAGCTGAATGTTGTTCTTGGTAGGGGTAGATGTAATGTCCTTGTTGACTCGTTTGTCTCTAGTCCACTAACTTTCGGCTTCGTCGAGAAACATTAACCAAAATTTTCACACCAGTAACTTTTTACCGAAGAATCTCCCGAAATCTGATGATTAACTATGGCAAAATCTTACAAAAAATTTGGCACATTCACTACAACGCAAACGCGAACTTACTCGTATAAAAAGCGAAAAAAATAATACCAATGATCGATTGCAAATTGGCAGTGTTCATGCAGGCGCTTACGAAAGACTACAGCGAATAACCCGATTTCAATCACATGGGATTTTCTTCCGACGACACGCAATGGCGGAGTATTCGCGGATATCCAAGGATTAACACACGTACCGTTGTCCTGGACGAGAGATCGTCTTGGACCCTTAAGAAGATACAAGCAACGAAAAAACCGATCGAAGAGAGAGCGATCGGAGAGTGCACCAGACTTGGGCCCGTCTTGGAAACTTAATGACAACAAGTCCGATGAATCGAAGCAAAGAAGCTTAGAAAACATTTTGTCGGTGCCGAGACCCAAGACAAAAGCAGCCGAAGTTGAAGCATTTTACGGCAATTCAATAAGAAAACAATCCCCCACGGACCCATCATGGTATGTCGTAGATTTTTTTTTACCTGAGCACCTACGTAGTACGTACCTGATGGGCGCATGGTGTAGCGTGGTGAGTTGTAGAAACTGATGACGACAACCACCTGTCTATAGCTGGGGAGCGAGAGAGTGTGAGAATTTAAAGTTCCATTGTTGTTTTAACCTTAAGATACAGTTCGAATACGTTTTAAGATTCATACGAGTATTTTGATTGACTTGGAACGATTAATACCAGACACAATTCAAAGAAAACCTGGTAAAAATAAATCGATCGTTGTTGATGTTGACGATAAGTTTATCATTGAAGATTATGAGATACTGTATGTATTAATTTTTTTTATTAGCCGAAACAAGTGGATAATTAACAATAAAATTATTTTTTACGACATAGTCAGTGGAAATCCCATGCGCAAAGGGTTTTGAGTTTTATGAACAAAATGATGTGTTACCCTAGTCATACACAGCCCAACACGAATAAGGTGCATAAGTGGACCGGTTTTCTTCAGATTCGTGTGACGCGTGTGTATATCTTTAGCTATGAGGAGGACACTGGTAATATGTTCGAGTTCAAATTCGATAGTTTGTGGCCACCATCACGTATTTTTATACTCTAGACTTTATAAAGTATAGGGTATATTGTTTATGTCACGATGAAAATATGTAACACCTTAAAGGAACCTCCGTAGGTTAGGTTAGGCTAAAGGGCTGCCATGATTATCCACAGCACATATTGACCACATCCATTCCCGACCATTCTATACCTCGAACCAGCTTGTGCACACAATAAAACGTTGTAACTGACCAACGTCAACTTTATCAAGTCCGCCAACTCGTTAAAATAGTAAGTGCCAAGAACTAACCTTCTAAGACTTGCCAACTCCGAGCATCCACAAAGAAAATGGAAGGTACTCTCATCTTCCTCCTCATCGCCAAAACTTCTACAAATGTCATTATACGGCAGCCTAAGCCTCCTGGCTTCCTCTCCGATTGTAGAATGCCCAGTGATGACACCAACGACAGCACCGATATATTGTCTCCTCAATGGCAGCAACTTAGCAAAGTGACCAAGTCCAATCTGGGCCACATCTGTTTATAGTAGTTAAATTACATGTGCCGCTGGTCAACCATTTCGAGTTAGTCCTGCTGACCGCAGCCTGCATAATGGCGAATTTGCATGAGTCGAAAGGCATTTCAACCACGCAGCGATAGCGATGTGGTACTTTCGCACTCTGCAGTGTCTTCCATTACGATTTCCTTTGTCAAATAGTCCGCAATAATCGAGGCGATGACCAACTACCCATAGCAATAGTAGCTCGGGCCCTTAAACAGCTAATGCACGTCTGCACGAATTGTTTGATTACGTTTCGACCATCCAGTATCCAGTATTTTTTCCTTGAAGTTGTGGCATATTCCACCGCCTTGCACTATAGAGCTATTGCACCACCACCTTGTGAGAATCCTAGAATTGATGATAGATGGAACGTCGCTAAGGACACATTTATTTCATGTCGCCTAGCATTTGCAGGTCGATTGGAGCGCGGTAGGAGACTATTCATTAGCGGCTCTACATGGTCTCTAATCTCAGTACGCAAGGGAGTTAAAGAACAGATTAACTCAGCTGCTAACAGTTCAGCCAAAGACCAGCTCAGAGGTGAATACCGTTCACTACAGAAAGGCGTGTAAAGAAGCGTAAAACGGAACAAGCGAAATTAAATCAACACATTAGCGGAGAAGGCAGAGGAAGCGACTTAACGGGGTGATAGTGAAACCCTTTTTAAGCTTATTAAGCCATTAACTGGAAAATCTTTTGCAACAGAACATACTCAATTGCCCTAACCCCTTGTGGGGCATAGCACATCAACTGTCCCATGTGGCCCAGTTGACGTTTCGTTGGCATAAACTGGTTTCAGAGATTGCGGTTGCCAGCATGCACCTCCTGCACATCCATGGCCACGAACGTCGTCGTGGACGGGATTCGAACCCGAAACGCCGGTAGTCAAACATGAGACTGATGCCTCAACACACTGCGCTACCGGTCGCCTCCAACAGCAGCAGAACATCCTGTAAAAGATAAAGATGGGTCTCTCTGGAGGGCACACTTCATTGAGGTCCTCAACAATACCTTCGAATTCATCTTCATTAGTAGCAAAAGATATTCCGCAAATAGTCAGAGTTGATGCCAGCCCACCATCTAAGCTGGAAGTAACTGCGGCTATTAAATCGATGGAAGCGGGTAAAGCCCCGGGGATTGATGGAATTCCGTTGGAACTTTTTAAAGCCGATGCCAATGCTACTGTGGATATTCTTCTCCCCTTATCTAAGAGTGTTGGGAAACCGAAACTCTCCCTAAAGAGTGGAAGAAGGGCGTCATTATTAAGATCCCGAAGAAAGACGACCTGAAGGATTTCAATAATTGGCGTGGGATCTGTCTTCTCCCAGCAGTCTCCAAACTGATGGCAAAAATAATCTTGGACCAGATCAAACAAACAGTTGACAGCACATTGAATGATGAACAAGCCGACTTTCGTGAGGGCTTCTCATGTAGCGACCACATCGACACCCTCCGAATTATTATTGAGCAATCCGCAGAGTGGAGATCCCCATTACATCTCATGTTCATCGATTTCGAGAAGGCGTTTGACAGCGTTGACCGGGAATACATCTGGAGGGAATACGTAGGAGAGGCATACCAGATAAAATAATTTCCATCATCAAGGAGTTCTACCAGGGAGCCCAATGTCACGTCTTACACAAAGGTAAGGTATCAGATCCTTTCGAGGTGCACAGCGAAGTGAAACAAGGCTGTATTTTGCCACCTTTACTGTTTTTAATTGATAATTGTCATTAATGTTGCACTAAGCGGCACGCTACAAGAACACCGCAGAACAAAGGTATAAAATGGAATTTATTCAAATACCTTCAACACCTAGACTATGCTAACGATAGTTGTCTCCTATGAAATAAATCGGATCAAGTAGCTCAAATGTCTGATGCTCTGCATTGCGAAAGCCATAATACGAGGTTTACAATCGAGAAAGTCGATAATTTCTGCAATCTCGGAAGCGTAGTTACAGCAGATGGTGGAGCGGATACTGATGTACAGTCAAATCAAATCGTCATAAAATAGTAAATATTGTCGATGGCTTATGTCCATTCCGACAAATTTATAAAATTGTCCATGAATTTTAATCGTTCAGGTTTCTAAATATACTTACTCACTGAGCTTATTTTTGTATTATGTTTACATATAAAACAATAATTCTTAAAACATATTATAATTCACGGATGTCAACTGCAACCTCAAATAAGCTTTTCATCTGTCAATCTTTTTATTACGTCATTCAGGTAGATTAAACTTGTCTGTTCGTCGATAACTCCAACCTTGTGTGCAATGATTTTCTCATTTGCAGGAATGAGCTCTTTCAGACGATCAGCTAATGGTTGGTTTATTTCTTTGGTTTGTAATTCCCAGGCCCATTAGTGATTTGCTGAGGTTGGTTATTCCTGATCGAAATTGTGAGTGCAAAAACTCGGTGTATGGAACCCTGACTGATAAACGTATCTGTTTATTTTGCCAGATGCAACATACTGAGTTCAATTCTTCCCAGAAAAATTTTCTTTCATTTTTATGCATTTAAATTAAAATCTGCTGCTACACCGAAGACAGAAATTCCCACAACCAGACTTCACGCTAACGAGGAGAACCATTAATAAAACGGGATTCGGAAAGAAGCGCTGATAGCGAAGCTGAATCTGAAATGCTCACCAAAATGAATACGACGATATAAAATATAATAAAACTTATTATTTGGCACCACTGGACTTACAAACGACTTGTCTACGATCATTTATTCGTGAATATTATCAAGTCCGCCGACGCTTTCCATATTTCCAATCTCCAACACTTTGTGCGCCTGGGCAAAAGAATATCGGTTTACAATGGAATTTCATTTTGTTTTTTGGGCACTGACACTTGGATTAGTATCCTGAATAAAATTCCGTTGGAATCAAGAATAAGAAAATGTTTTGACCTACCTTTTTCACGCTGGTCATAATGTCTATAGGCGGTTTAGTAAGAACAATATTTCCAATTTTCAAAATTGCTAGTCTGGCGTGGTGTTAGCAACAGAATTCTGGTCTGGTTTCTTGCACTGATATTTCATCTTTTTTTACAACTGTGCGGCCCGCTTAAAAATACTTCTTTTGAAAGTGGCCCACTGTGATAAAAAGATTACCGACCCCTGCTTTAGATAGTGCCTTTTTTGTACCTTGGACAAACCGGGGAGATCGTGTGTAAGAATAAGAGATCCCGAAATGGACTCCATTCCACATATTTTCCGAAGAACATCGGAACAGAAATGTGTGCGAGTTGTGCATCCTCAGCTCGTTCATGTTTCGCGTTTGAAGGCGCCGTGCTTTGGAAGTTCATATTTTCGTGGGCCTTTATTTATTCTTGAAGCTAAGCAACGAAATCCAAATGCATATCTTCGAACTACCCATATACGCTATGAACAAAATAATGCGCCTCCAACTCGCCTGTTTTTCCTGTAAGCACTTTCAATATACTTTGATGATTTTCGGTGAATATAAAATGCAGCGCCTCTAGTTTTTATACCCTTCATGATTGTGATAGGGTATATTAACTTTGTCATGAAGTTTGCAACGCACAGAATGAAGCATCTCCGACCATATAAACTATATATTGTATATTCTTGGCCAGTATGATGAGTCGAGTCGATTAAGCTTTGTCCATCTGTCTGTCTGGTTATATGCAAACTAGTCCCTCAGTTTTAACGCTATCGAGCCGAAATTTTGTACAAAGCCTTCTTCCTATTGCACGCTGTATATATGTATGTCGGAACCAATGGAATTGGACTACTACGTCATATAGCAGCCATAGGAACGACCGGTCCAAAAATTTGTCTTTGTGACAATTTTTTTTTGTTCTAAATACATATATCTTTTTCAGATTTCGCACTAATCAATAGTATCTTTAGTCAAATCATATTCTCGAATTTGGTTGAAATTGGACTACTCTATCATATGGCTGTTGTAGGAACGACCATTACAAAAGCAAGTTTTTGTTAGAAACCTTTTTTGTTTCTGAAATTATCTTTCCCAAATTTCATATTATTCAATCATATTGACTGCGAGACCATGTTCCTAAATGTAGTTGAAATCGGCCTACTATTTCATATACCTCTCATGGGAACAGTGAAATCGGAACAAGTTTTACTACTAATTTCAAAGTGGCAAATGCACCAAAGTCACGCGAGGCGTGAAGGGTATCATACCCTCAGCAATCTAGCCGAAGGCTACCTTGTTTATGTAAATTTCGATAATATGTTACAATTTTTCTAGCTTTGGGGTCCTCCTTAAAATTAGACCGATATCTTTCTAGTTGTTCAAAATTTAAAGTCAGTTGCGCGCAAAAAGATCCAATTTTATAAGTTCTTATTCCACTCACGTACGTAGCGGATTCAATGTTGCAAATAGCGAATTCAAATGTTCAAAATAGTGGATTCACTGTTCAGCGGATTCAATGTTTAACAGATCGCGGATGCAATATTCAAGTAGCGGATTCAAATGCGGAGATAGCTGTAGGGAAAAAAACTGTCTATAGTCCCATACGATTTTCTTTCAATGAACTCCTTTGACTATTTTCCCGACGAACCGAGCCTTTCTACTATTTAAGAAAGAGGGAAACCCACTGCTTAACCTGTATGACTATTGCATGCCGAACAAACGTTTCAAAATTCAATATAAAGAGGAAAGCCCATTGCTTGGCATCTTTTCATAGTTCTTAAGAATTAAAAGGAAAAGATACTTCCGTCCACGTACGGAACCAAACCTGACTAGTTCTACACCGCTATTCCAAAAATCAAGTCACTTCTTATTTCGGCAGCAGTTTCCACTACATTTAGCACTAATTCTTTAATTCAAGATTGCACAAGTCTATTGTTTAAAAATATACGGCTCGACGGACCATGTTAAATCTCACTCTTATAGCAATGCACCGAATTCACTTTTGCTATTATCCAACTTTTCACTATCATTCCGCATTCCAACATTCCAATCAACATTTCCAAAAAATATTACTTTCAAATGCAATGTTTATAAATTCGCTAGTCGACGTCTTTTTAAGAGTAATCAAAATGCAATATAATTCAAATGAAAATTTTGTACATAACAAGAACCAAAAAGTTACATTATCCTGCATATGCATACATATAAAGGGCAAAGCGAAAGGCTACGTTACTATTTTGCATATAACTACGTCATTTTTTCTAAGTGCTACTCCCCGCCCTCTGGGGTTTTATTTTCTAACAAATTTACTAAAATTTGATTTAATTCAGTTTCAAGGTTATGTTATGTGTTGTGATGTTTGTTAAATATTTACTAATTATAATTAATTTCTGTATGTTAGCCCTTGAATCGCCGCTGGCGCCATGGTGTAGCCGCCGCGGGAGTTCTGCATTTCACGACATTCGTTGAGTCCAGTGCAAGTGCAGTGTAGATATGTGTGTCGTGTGTTGCGATTAATACTTCGTGTTATGAACATACATTGTCGCCAAAAAAGAACTAAATGTAATTTTTATCCCGCAAAGTTGCCTGATGTCGGCCGTTTACCTCCCGTATGATGCGAAACTGATCACACCAGGACTGCAAAAAGTAGCCGATGCAGCGACGAAAGCCGAAGTCATTATCGGCTGTGATAACGCACACCATGACATATGGGGAAGCACTGACATAAACGAAAGAGGTAAGCACTTATCAGAATTTCTAATCTCAACTTACCTCAACATGTTGTTGTTCTTAGTGATAAATCGCTTTTATTACCAGAAACAGAGCGGAGTTTCCGACCTTCCGTCACCCTCGGATCACCAGTGGTTATGATGAGATATCAGGAGCTCTGAGACCGCTATTAAACATTTTCGGAACCCAAGAACAGCACAATGAGAGGTTTATAAGAGGAAAACAAAGAGACACCTTGCAGCATTGGAAGGCCTGGACCTAACGACTCCAGGGTAAATCAGTGAACAGGAAGACCAACTAACAAAAATTCTTGTATTGAATTTAAAAGACGTTTGTCTGGAAAAGCCCGTAAGGAAAAACGCTGAGGAGGGTGGCAAATGGGCGTAAATCAGAGGCCTAATGTAAGCTGCTCGAGCGGTACCTTTTACTGCTCCTAAAATATATTAGGCGCGTTTTTACAACAGTTCAGATCAACAAAAATTGCACGTTACGCTAACAAAATTGTTCTATGCAGACCAGGTTGTTAGTGTAATGCGTGCGATTGTTGTTCTGCTTATGATATGGACTATGGACAAAAACGCACCTACTATTCTATACACTGAAAGATTTACGAAACCCAGTTAACTACCTACTGATGACAAAAATAAATCATGAAATACATATGTACATAAAATACTGTGAATCAAATTAATACCAACTTATTGAATTATGTTTATTAAGTCGGATGATAAAGATGAAAAACTGGAAAAATAAAAGAATTGTCTATGGGCTCCGATTTCCCTGTTCGGAAAGTTATGTTTTTAGATACGACTGGATTTAATTAATTAAAAAAATAAACTTATTCAGATAAAAAAAATTTCTGGGGATTAAAATATAAAAACCTCTTAAAACGATTAGGGTGGTCGGTAGCTTCGTTAATGTAGTTACTATTTGGCCTAACCAGCGCAGCGGTGCCAAATAGTACGATTTTCAGCTTCAAATTTATGATTTTAAAAGAGCTCTAGAACCAAATTTTACGAATTTTAAAAATCAAAACTACGATCAATCAGTTCCAAAAAATATGTATATTTTACATTTCCACATAGTACACTTAGAACCGGAATATCTCTGTTGATTCTTGTCTAGGGAGTGTAGAGGATAGAAAGTGGCAGGGTGCCGATCGAAAAAAGTCGTCGGGGTTGCGTAGGAGGCACTAGGAGAAGTATGGAAAACATATATGCTGGCTACGCTCCAAAAATCAATAACTCATCGACCACTTATTGTATAATAGAAAACTCTACTTGCTCTCAAATTCTTCAGGTAATTGTCCTCGCGATTTTACTTTCGTATAAATAACAAAATAATTGTTTTTTTACAGCCCAAAGAATTTGATTAAAGATAACAAAGTGTTAACTTACCCTTGCCATAAAGTAACTCGATTGGAGTACTGCGGGACTCATTTTCATTAGACCGATCAATGGCGTAAGGTGATCTTTTCGGACGAAAAAAAAATTAATTTGGATGGGCCTGATGGTTTTCAATATTATTTTTATTATTTGAGGAAGTCAGAACGGTTTTATTTCGTCGTCATAGCGCCATTGGTGCCGTCATGGTATCGGCTGCAATTTACTTCCATGATGACGTCATTGGGATTTTTGGAAGTTTAGAAAATTAACTTCGATGAAATGCTTAACGGCCAACGATAACGCACCAATTCACTCCGCACGTCGTGTAAAGCAGAGCGCAACGTAGAAATTCCGGACTGGGCAGCTCTGTCTCCTGATTTCAATACCATTGAGAATTTGTGGGGATGGTTGTCTCGACAAATTTACGCAGATGGAAGGCAGTTCGAAAACAGGGAAGGACTAATATCGGCAATCGAACAGGCTTTTCAACAAGTCCCATTAGATTACATAGAAAGTTTATATAATTCCTTAACAGAGCGACTTTTTGAAGTTGTACGCAATGATGGAGGACATACGCATTATTAATAATAATAAAAAGTAAAGCATTCGTTTTATTACCTATTTTTGTAGGTGCGTCTATCCTATTGTCGCACTTATAACAGTCGCAAAATGCTAAACTTAACATTAACCGTTTTGATTTGCTACATTTTCGGTTCATTGCTGCTAACTAACATGCAGCATCACAAAAGATTATTAAATATCAAATTTTATCGAAATACACTCAACATTCGAAAAATTATGTATATCGCATTTTCAAGTGCGATATCCTATTGTCGGGAAGTGTATAATTAATTTTAACTTTTGTATAATGGTAAGATCTGACTGCAAAACTGAGCATTTATCTATTTTTGTTTTATAAAATATAGTTCAAATTAAAGATTACTAACAGCGCAATAAACTACCGCCGCCCTGCAACTGCTCTTACTGAACGGCATTGGTTTTTTAAATATCTTGAAAAGGTTAACCATACCGAAAAACTGACTGATCCAAAATGAGTGATCATAAAAAATTATAAAAAAGGTTATCATCACTTATTTCGTTTCTTTAACAGTTTTCGAAATAGCATCGTCCACTTTCGAAGTCGCTGCAATTATTAGTGGGCTAGCAAATGGTTACCACAATGAATCCGAAAAACGGTAACTGCGTGACTCAGTATGGTGTTAAGTTACTATTTTAAATGTATGACTAGTAAAAACTAAAGTGGTACATGATATCAGAAATATGTATTTGTTTGTAATCTAACAGGTAGCGAAAGTTCACTCTGAAAAAGAAATGACCACAATTGAACCTCCTCCTTGGTAACTCGAAATATGTTATTGCAACTTTAGGTTTTACCTTATATTTATAAAAATATATTTTTAAAAGTAAGTACTGTTGTTTGAACAAGACACTAAGAACTGTCAAAAAGACTCAAATCACCTGACTGTTCTAAGAGCTTCATGCCATGGATTCCTCATTTGGGAAAGAATGTGAGCAATTGGAGTATGTTCTTAGTGGGTGAAACTGAGTCTATACTGAATTACCCAATGTTTATGTTACTCATGACTCATCAAAACAGCCAATCAGTATGCCTCACAGCACAGAGAATGAAATATAGAAGTGTGCGTGTGCTGTTTCAACTAAAGCTCATTGCTCACATTACGAATTACTCATTGATGCACAGAGGAAATTGTCTGGTTGTTGGTATGAACTGAAAAGTGCGTTATACATCATCAACGCAAAGCAATCCAACACATATGCAACTACTAGGCAGGTACTCTTAATTCGTATAGAGTCCCATTTCTTGTTAGCAATAACAAAGAATAGAGATTATTGCTAACAATAATTGGCAATAATCTCTATTCTTTGGCAATAGCATGTAGCATGGGGTTTTGGAATGGGGAGGCATGGCTGTGACTGCGAGTATGACGACTGACGGACGACAACGGATGATGTTGTGTTTTGTGTGATATACATATGGAGTGCACGGATATTTAAGCTGAAACGTATAGGAATGCAGAGCTGGGACAGGAGAGAATAAAAAATATAGTGTGCGCATCTAAAGTGGTGCGTAAGGGACGAATCGCACCGGGCCCGTGTCTTTTTAAGAGGCCCGGAAATTAGAAAAATGTAAAATAAAAAAAAAATTTTTTATCGTAACGCGTTTCATAAATATTAAATACAATATGGAAGTTATGAAATCAAAATTACTCTTAATAAATAAATACGTATTATAGATTTTTCTTATATTTATTAGTAAGCCTGGCACTCTTAGAGACATGGAATTGGCCGTGGCGAAAAGTGCAGAGTGCCGACTGGAAATTGTGGTCGTTATCCTGGGAGGGGGAGGAAAAAAACAACAGGCGGCCAAGCTGGACGCGTTCCGAAAATCGCTCGGAGCTGGACAACTGGTAATCGTAGAAAGTTTTAATATCAAATTCTTCAGATGTTAGTCCTCTATACAATTTTGCGAAAAAGTGATATGTAGTTTGCCGAAAACTTCGATTAAAGTTGAAAAATATTTTGTAGCACTAAAATAGCCTCGCAATCCCATAGGCAAAGATGCATGAAAAGAAGAGTATGCTAAACTCGCAAACCGCGGTTTTTCTTCTGATCCATCTTCAGGAGATGTGGGTGTACGAGGGTAGGAAAATGCTGGGTGCCGGCCAGAAAAGTGTTTAGGGAAGTTCAAGAGGGAGAGGAAGGATGGCCCGACACGAGAAGGAATCAATCATTAGTTGACAAACGATCATTGTAAAAAGTATTATATTTACAAAAAAAAGTGATAGCTTCCCAGGAAAACTCAATAAAAATTAAAAAAATTTCTTCCAAACCTTTTAAAAGGTCACAAAATCGCTGATACACCTGAATTAATGTAAACGAAAAGTTTCATTTTTTAAACCTCATCGCCAACTACGCACTGAAAAAACAATGCCCTGGAAGTTAAAATTTTATCGGGAAATTGAATGAATTGAATGAATTGAATGAATTGAATGAATTCGTATAACATATAAATTTTTTTAAGTTGAATTTTAATGTAAAAAATATTTATTGAAAATTGCATGAACTTTCCGAATTCTTTCAAATACGGAAAAAATGCGTGCAATAACTTCCACTATTATTATGTCATATTATGGGGCCCCATAAAAGTTGAGTCCCGGACCCGAACTGACCAAAATTTCAAGTCTGTCTTTATTCTGTCAAAAGTTCTCGGGCGAAAACTCAGCCACAAAGGACACACACGTCCTTTCTCAATAACCCCGGTGATCAGGAAAAAAAACTCGTGTGGAAGATATAGTACTATAAATTGCTATTAATTTAATTTCTGTTGGTTCCACGTCCAGCGTCTATGCAAAAATGCCCATTCCCCTTTCGATTTCTATTCAAATTCTTAAATTTATGCGAAAAACGATAAACCTACATATAAAAATATTTTATTTTTCCTTTACCTTAAAGCAAAATTGAAAGATTCATTATATGCAGTATAAACAAACTACAAAATTAAATACGCAAACACATGGCTACTGGGCATACAGCTTCAACTTTTTAGCTTTCGGGCACGAATCTCAAGAATTATCCGTACCTAGCAATTACGTACAAACATACTTAGTAGGAATCAATTGAGCCTAAATTGCAAACATTTGTTATCGATTACACACATATTGGATAGTGATGAGACGTGAGAGTATGGAATGTAGGTATGTCGCCAACTTGTCATTTTAGTTACCCATGGCAGCGAGATTAATGACAAGAAATCGCACACAATTTTGACAAGTGGCAAACCATCGGGCCGCAAGGAGTTTGGAGTAGCATTTATAGTGAACAATCACCTCAAACCGCATATTACTGACTTCAAACCCATAAATGAACGGCTGTGTGCGATTCGCATCAAGACTCGATTCTTCAATCTCTGGCTCATCAATGTGCATGCCCCCACTGAAGTTAAAGAAGACGCAGTAAAAGACGAGTTCTACGCCCGCCTTGAAACTCTCTTCGACTCACTTCCAACAAACGACGTCAAATTGCTGCTGGGAGACTTTAACGCGAAAGTCGGGAATGAAAGCTGGCATCGGGGGACCACTGGAGGCCACAGCCTCCATGAAGAATGTAACGATAACGGCCAGCGACTTATAGACTTCGCCTGCAGCAGGAATCTAATCGTAAGCTCTACGTGTTTCCCGCATCGACGCATTCACAAGCAGACCTGGAAGTCTCCAGACGCACATACCGTCAACCAAATTGACCACGTCCTCATTTGCAGGAGATGGGCGTCTAGTGTCATGGATGTCCGCTCCTATCGAGGAGCAAACTGCGACTCAGATCATCACTTGGTGAAGACGACCTACAGATGTAGAATTTCCTCAGTGCACCAGTCAAGAATCAGCCCTCCCAAAATCTTTGCGGTTGATAAGCTCTTGAGTGATGCTACAGCGGTGGCGTATACTACCGCCCTTGAGGAAAAACTATCACCTATGCTACACAACATCAGCAACACAGGCGTCCATGGGTTCTGGGAAGAACTCAAGGGTACCATCAAGGATGTCGCAGAGAAGGTCGTGGGATATAAAGCCCGGCGAGCGCGAAATGACTGGTTCGACGAAGAATGCAAAAATTCACTTGACGCGAAAAACGAGGCCTACAGACAATGGATTCAACGAGGAACCAGAGCCAGAAGAGAAAAATATGACGAGCTACGGCGAATATCGAATAGAATAATTAGACGTAAGAAACGTAATTACCTTGACGAGCAGTTGCTGAACATAAACGAAAACTTAGCTAATAGGAACACCAGACAAGCGTACAAACTAGTAAATACAATTAAGAACGGCAACCAACCCAGGACTAGCCTTTGTAAGGACAAGGATGGAAACATCATCAGCGACACCGATGGTATTAACAAACGATGGGCCTCTTATTTTGAAGAGCTTCTAAACCGACCATCTAACATCCCCACACGGGAGGCTCTCGACGATATTGTTGATCTAGGCCCACCCATTCAACCCCCGACAGTAGAGGAAGTTGATCTCGCGTTGCGGTCACTAAAACGAAATAAAGCGCCGGGCGCTGACGAGATTCCAGCTGAACTGCTAAGATTCGGTGGAACGAGTCTAGTTGATGCCATACATCAATTACTCCTGCGAGTATGGGAGAACGAGGAGATCCCAGACGATTGGCGCAGAAGCATCATCTGTCCAATTCATAAAAAGGGAGATAAACTGCGGTGTGAGAATTACAGGGGCATCTCACTAGTTTGTACGTCCTATAAAATTTTGACGAAAATTCTGGAAAATAGAATAAAACCGTACGCAGAACGAGTCATTGGCGAATATCAAAGCGGTTTCAGACCTGGTCGCTCCACAACCGATCAGCTCTTCTCAGTCAAACTGATACTCCAGAGGTGCTGGGAATACAACGTAAACATATACCAAATCTTTGTCGACTTCAAGCAGGCATACGACAGTATCGATCGTGGAGTACTGTACAACATCATGCTGCAATTTGGTATACCAGCAAAATTAGTGCGACTGACAAAGATGACGATGACCAACTCCGTGTCACAAGTCAGGATCCAGAATAGACTTACTGATCTATTTGAAACACGCACTGGTTTGAAACAGGGCGATGGACTGGCTCCGACGCTCTTCAACCTAGCACTGGAATACGTTATTCGGGCCATGAATTTGGACAACAGCAAGACGCTACTCATCAAGTCGACACAATTAGCAGCGTACGCCGACGACATCAACATCATGTCCCGAAGATTGGCTGACGCAGAAGAACTTCTGCATACGCTTGATACCGCTGCAAAGGAAGTTGGATTACGTATTAACGAGGGTAAAACTAAAATAATGATGCAATCGGTGACAAGGACACCTGCACAACCAAGCATCAATGTGGGGGACCTCAACATCGAGTTCGTGAACAACTTCATTTACCTGGGTTGCAACCTGTCAAGGGACGCCAACGAAACTGACGAAATCAAGCGACGGATACAGTTAGCTAATAAGACTTTTTTCTCGGTTCTCCCCATAATGAAATCGAAACATGTGCATAGAAACACGAAGCTCCGCGTGTACAAAACCATTATACGACCAGTGCTATGCTATGGCTGCGAAGCATGGACCCTAGCTCAAGCCTCCGAAAACATGCTAGACACTTTCGAACGTAAGGTTCTACGGCGAATTTTCGGGGCTGTTTGCGATCGAGATGGATGGCGCATCCGGTACAACCATGAGTTGTATGAAATGTACGATGAGCTGCAAGTCTCGAAAATCGTCAAACTACAACGACTTCAATGGGCAGGGCATGTACAAAGAATGGACGATGATCGCATGCCTAAGAGAGTAATGAATGCAGAACGAGTCGACGGAGCGAGACTGCGAGGACGACCGAGATCTCGTTGGGAGAGCTCAGTAGGTGTGGACGCCGCGCAGCTGCTGGGCTTCCAAAATTGGAGGACGCGGTCACGTGACCGAGATAATTGGAGGACAATGATCCAGGCGGCCAAGGCCCGACGTCGGGCTGTCGCGCCACGATGATGATGATGATGATGGCACGTAGATACCCATAAAGGAACGAGAGGAATTTTTGATATCAATTCAAACAATGAAGTAAAGGCTCTCAGGCTTTTTATAAAATCACGCGCGAATTATCTCGTGAATGATTTTTTGGCCCGTCCCATATATTCATGTTATGGACGGACATATGCAATGAACTATACAGTGCGTTTGTGTGTCTGCGCGTTAGATCGAGCACTTCCCGTGGTCCGATCTTAGTATTTCGATCATCGACTGGACTAACGGCATAATCTGCAATGTTCAACCAGAGATCCTCGCCTTAATCTTTTAAAAAATCACTCTCTCAGCGTTTTTCTGTGGTCCGATTTCAACGAAATTTGACAATTAGCTTCGTTGTAAATAACAAATGTTGATATGTTGGTCCTGCTGCAGGTTTGCGTCAAGATAAAAGGACCTTATTAAAGTGATATCTAGACAAGATTGGTATCATACGACATGGTTTGTTGAGACGAATGCACTAGGCTATTGATGAAGTCATTTTGAATCCTTTGGTAAGGATAAAGGGCATTCTGGTGAATTAGCATTGATGGCATTTTAAGTCCTAAGTCGGCTAGCTTGCCGAAGGTATGATACCTTCGTTGTGTCTTACGGTAAATTTGCCACATCGAAATTAGTAGTAAAATTTGTTCCGTTTTCACTGTTCCTATGAGAGATATATGAAATAGTGGACCGATTTCAACCAACCATGATTTACCTAAGGATGCTATTGATTAGTGTGAAATTTGAAAACGATATCTTTATAAATAAAACAGTTTTTCCCACAAAGACGATTTTGGACAGGTCGTTCCTATGGCAGCTATATGACGAAGTAGTCCGATTCCGTTAGTTCCCACATATTTACAGCGTGCGATAGAAAGAAGGTTTTGTTCAAAATTTCAGCTCGATAGCTTTAAAACTTTGGGACTTGCATAGAAACAGACGGACAGACGGACAAAACTTAATCGACTCGTCTCATCATACTGATCAAGAATATATATAGTTTATATGTGTCGGAGATGCTTCCTTCCGTGCGTTGCAAACTTCATGACAAAGTTAATATACCCTATCATATCCGTGAAGGGTATAAAAACGTGTGGCAAATCGGATTTTTTTCTGTTTTTCCAAAATAAACCCAAAACTATACATTTTACATGAAAGTTGGCTATTATAATTCAAATGGATAAAAATTTCCTACACCTGCACACATATTTGCCGGGAAAATTTCTGTTGGAAAAAACCAAATTCGTGTTCAGTGAGCCAAGGAACATAAAGGTATCAAATATCAAAACTCCACTAAAACTTCCTTTTATTTTCTACTTAATGCTTAGACTACTAAGGCGCTTGTAAGGTTTGTCATATTCGTATACTAATGAACTGGCGTCGAATCCCCAGAACAGCCGCAGTGAAGTTTTATATGGAATTCCACATAACTATAGTACATTTTCTCTTCGTTATGCTCGTATACACCCGGTAAACTTCAATCAGCTTTGTCAGTAGCAACCTTGGAAGAGGAAAGGAAAGGAAATTAAATTGGGCGGGAGAGATGAAGCAATTTTGCACATGAGGGGAATGTGAGTTTGACAGGTTGAATGCTGACTAAATAGATAGAGCGAGTTTTCCGGAGTAGAGGGACAAACGGAAATGAAATTGGTTACAAGGGGTAAGTCTGAGGGGAACGTGGGTTTGACAGGTTGCATACTGACTTTATGGACCGGACGGTTGTTCCGGTAAAGAGGGCGTGTGTCTCTCTTTTTACTTTTCACCTGATCGTATGTGGTGGAATTACTTCAGAGATTTTAGTGTACATTATACTCGTATGCTGATTTTGTCTTCTTATATCCCTCTCAGTGGTAACAGCAGTAATCAAAACTTCCTCTCTCTTTACTTTTTATTGATAAACACTTTAAGCCGATAATCCGTTAAATGTAAACTAAACTTACCTGGGGTAAAATCACCAATCACTCTCGTCTCGGTATCTCTCAGCTCCAAAGTATTGGTAAACTAGAAAGTGGAAGACATTCCACATTAAACCACAGCTACGGATATTGGATTCGGAAAAATCTATGTACACAAGCGCGTGATACAGGTATTCGTCAATGGAACTCAATTCGCGCGGTTATTGTAATTATTCAATTTCTTCGGAAATTGTAGTAAATCGGGTCGGTTGGTATTATAAAATCGTTAGTGGAACCCAAAGCTTCGAGCACTAAGCACTAACAATCCGGATATATTAACGTATATTCGAAATGACTGGCCATCCATCGATCACAAACCACTAAAACCCGTAAATCAGTACGTGAAGTGAACCCTGCGGCAGCTAAGCCCACATGACCATGGCAGGGATTTTTTTGTAACGTGCTCGTTAGAGGTCAAAGACGGTTGTTTTCTTTTACTTGTATCTAGTATCGAACAATGAAACTTTCAATAGATAGTGCGCAAAAACTGGTTCCACAAACTCATTTTTAAAACCGAAAGACATCGTCGTAAACACACTATCACAATTTACACATGCTCAGGTGCAAACGCAACGTGCATCGATATAAGATACGATCCATAGTTGAAACTATGCAATTGCTTGCACTCCATGAAAAAGTGCAACGAATGGAATTTGAATTGAATGTACAGGGAGGTTTGCGCTCCAGCCTTGGTACTCTTAAGAAAGAATACTCTGGGAACCACCATGACCACCAGATAGATAGGGTACGGAGAGTATTTTAAACTTGAATGCTGGCATTATATTGCTAGTGGGGGTCTCACTGCACCTCGTGTATGTTGCGGATAACAGATATGGCCGAGAATAGTACTCGACTGCGTGCAATATGTAGGTGTTAATTTAAGTGTCTATGCATGTTGTGTACAAGGTAAACCGGATGGATTGTCGACAAAAGATGCATACAGCATATCTCTATGAATGGGCGAACATAATTCCAACATAATTAAGCATTTATTTTATAGCAAAAGTCTTTGTTTGTATGCGTGCGTCTCAAACCCTACCTTTGTGGACTTTTATAAAAAACGTAACCGAAACTAGTCTTTATAAATTTTAAAATTGATGTTAAACGATCAAAAAAGTAGTTTACATCGTTCAGAAAGGAGGGAATTGTAGTGTTGGGGCAATAAAAGGGGGCGAACTGTAAGCCAGCTAAGCTGCTCTGATGATCGATGATCTTCACAACGTCATGAAATATGACCTTGCCAGGATTAAAGTTTAAGGAAAAAAAAAGTTAAAAATAAATACAAAAAAAAACTAAATCAAAATATAATTCTAAAAATAAACTTCATATAAGGACCAAATCAGACCTGATAACCACCGGGTCTTGGATGATCAGCTATTAAAGTTATAGGAGATGATCTTCAAAAAAGACAAGGTGAAATGGGCTCTCTAGAGTCCTTTCAAAAATTTAAGGCTCCTGGAGCGGATGGTATCTTCCCTGCGCTTTTGCAGAACTGTCTGGATACAATCATCACTCCGCTGATTAGTCTTTTTAAGGTAAGTTGTATAAAAGGGTACATACCACAGTTATGGAGGAAAGTCAGTGTGGTTTTCATACCCAAACCTGGAAAGAAACCGGAGGATTTACGAAAATCCTATAGACCGATTATTTTAACCTCATTCGTCCTTATCCAGAGGCTGCTCGACGTTCATATCAGGCACGCGATTGAATGTTCAACTCTTTTGCATCGAAAGCAACTCGCCTATACGAAGGGTAATCCTACGTTGACTGCCCTACACAATCTTATAGGATCTATCGAAAAATCTTTTAATAATAAACTAAAAAACTAGCAACTCAGCCGAAACCTGTCGCAAGCCATGGTTGGGAAAGGAGGCGGAAAGTATAGCTGTAGCCTGAATGACTGTCACCTAGGCCTGTTCGGTACTGAGATTTTGAGTACCGGTATTTGATTTTTCAAGTACCGGTACCAAAAGCGGTATCCCGGTAGTCACAGGTAATCGTTCAGTACCGGTACTAGTACCGGTCATTTTCAGTACTGGTATTTTAAACCATGAGCCGGTTTTCTCAGTACCGGTACTGAAAAAAACGGCTCATGGTTGAAAATACCTGTACTCAAATCCCGGTATCCCGGTACTCAATACCGGTACTAAGAAAACCTGGATACCGGTACTCTTAGTTTTCGGTACCGGTACTGAAAAAAAACCCGGTACCTAATTGGGATCCCGATATTAGGAACAGGCCTAGTCACGCCTAAGCGTCTCAGGTCAGTAGGGTGTCATGAATTACGTAGTCAGACCTGCAACATAGTTCTGTGAACTCTGGAACGTTATGGAACACCAGAAGCAGTTATCACCGAGCCCACTCCTAGATAGGGTTCAGCGATAGGCCGACAATCCATCCTTGTAAAAATCACTCCATGTCAAGAAACCTGGAACAAAAGCCTCGGATTGGACGGATCAACATCGACGACAACGCAAACGTTTAACGGATTATTCTTTCGGATCCTGGAATGTACGCTCCCTGAAAAAAACCGGGGCCGTGAAGGCCCTCCTTCAACAGGTCGAAAAATACAAACTGAGCATCACTGCAGGAAACAAATTGGATTGGCAGCGAGATAAACGACAAGAATTCGCACACAATTTTCAAAAGGGTCACAATGTGTTTGTTTGGAGTCACATTCATAGTGAGCAAGAAGCTCAAACCGCACGTTATTAACTTCAAGCCTATGTAACGGACGGTCTGGTGGGCATTCGAAGATGCCCGTGGGGACGGAGCCTAGGTAGCATAGTGACTGTGAAGGTAGAGCCGTGCCATCTGGCGAAGAAAAAGGCCCTTCAACGAGCTAAGCAGCAGCCTATGCTTGCTGTAGCTCAGTTCGGAAGATATGGGCGGGGTTTTCGCAGCTTCTTGCCCCTGTCTTTTACGTATTAACAAAAAATTCATAGGCCTGGGGAAAACAACACAAACATGGAAGGTAAAAATGGGGAATAAAAAAAATAGTCGATAAGGATGGTTGGTGGACGGATCAGACGCCCACGCGGTCGCACCTGGATCCGGGTGTAATGGGACCCTCGGCCTCTGGTTTCGTACCACCAACAGATCACTACTCATCAGGTGCTGCTTCGATCTGCCGGTGGGAGCAGCACTACCAGACCATAATATGGTTCATTACAGGTGGTTCATTACACCTATTAATGAAAGGTTGTGTGCGATTCGCATTAAGATTGGTTTTTTTTTTCAACCTTTGGCTCATAAACGTGCACGCCCGGACTGCTGATACAGCGAAAGACGAATTTCATTCTCACCTGGAGACACTGTTCGACTCAACGACATCAAAATACTGCTGGGAGATTTTAATGCGAAAGCTGGAAACGAAAGTTGGCATCGGAGGACCACTGGAGGACATAGCCTCCATGAGGAATGCAATGATAACGGTCAACGATAATTCGACTTCGCCTGCAGTAGAAATCTTATCGCAGGCTCCACATGTTTTCCGCATCGACACATTCACAACATACTTGGAAATCTCCAGACGCACGTACCGTCAACCCAATTGACCACATCCTTTTCCAAAGGTCGGCGTCCAATGTATTGGATGTCCGACACCGACCCTATCGTGATTCAGATCATCACTTGGTGAAGACAACCTATCGGTGTAGAATTTCGTCAGTGCACCAATCGAAAATCAGCCCTCGCAAAATTTTCGCAGGCATACACAGCCGCCCTTGAAGAAAATGTGTTACCTATGCTACACAACATTAGCAACACAGGTGTACACGGGTTCTGGGGAAAACTTAAAGGCACCATCAAGGAAGTCGCAAAGAAGGTCGTGGGATACAAAACTCGTCGAGCGCGAAATGGCTGGTTTGACGAAAAATGCAGAAAATCACTCGACGCAAAGAACGAAGCCTTCAGACAATATATCCATCGTGCAACTACAGCCAAAAAAGCCAAATAAGACTAGCTACGCGGCGAATATCGAATAGAATAATTAGACGTAAGAAACGGAAATACTTTGACGAGCTGCTACTGAACTTTAATGAAAACCTAGCTAATAGAAACATATAGAAATACAATAGATGGGCGACCGGTAGCGCAGTGTGTTGAGGCATCAGTCTCATGTTTGACTACCGGCGTTTCGGGTTCGAATCCCGTTCACGACGACGTTCGTGGCCATGGATGTGCAGGAGGTGCAAGCTGGCAACTGCATTCTCCGAAACCAGTTTATGCTGTCGAAACGTCAACATGTAACAGTTGACGCGCTATGTCCCACCAGGGGTTAGGGCAATTGAGAGAGTTTGTCAGTCAATATGATTGAATAATGTGAAATTTGGTAAAGATATCTTCAGAGATAAAAAAGTTTTTCCTACAAAGACGAATTTTTGAACCGGTCGTTCCTATGGCAGCTTTACGACGTAGTGGTGCGATTCCTTTGGTGCAGACATACATATATACAGCGTGCAATAAAAAGAAGGATTTGTACAAAATTTCAGCTCGATAGTTTCCAAACAGAGGGTCTAGTTTGCATAGAACTAGACAGACGGACAAAGCTTAATCGACTCGTCTCATCATACTGACCAAGAATATGTATGGTTTATATGGTCGGAGATGCTTCCTTCTGTGCGTTGCAAACTTCATGACAAACTTAATATACCCTATCACATCCGTGAAAGATAAAAAAATTAATTTTGCAGCACTGCAACGTGCCAGAGGCGGTGCTTGCGTTGTAATGTACTGGGGTGTTGTTGAAGGCGTTTTTAACACTATGGTGTTGACATAGGCACATTATGGGACATGACGTGAAATCCAGGGAATACGGGTGTCGTCCGAATCGGCGTAATGAGGCTAATGTTCTGGACTACTTTTAAACGCATTTTGAGACCTTTAGACCGAAAAAAGGACCTTTTTATAAATGAATCTAGGTAATATGGGTATGATATTAATCGGGTTCATTAGGTGAATGCACTAGAGTAGTGATTGTGATGTTAAACAAATATCGACAATGTTAGTGTTAAGTCTATAATTTTCGTAGTCGCTGAGATGAGTAGTAGGACCCTTAATGGCGTATCTTCCCCCATGTTCATGAGTTAGGCGGGCGGCCTTAAAAACATGTTATATATTCCATTCTATCATTATACCAGTATGAATATATGAGACGGGCCAAACATCGACATGGAATGAAGCACTACCGGCTACATACACCTCCGCTCGAAGTGAAATTTTTTTCCATTCGAATGCTCACGAGCAGTTGGAAGTCCATTTAATAGTAATAAACAGAAACCAAATCAAGAAAATCTTAATTTTACTTGTATTCTCAATATCTGGATCTGATGGGGTGATTCTTTTTGTCACTGTCAACATGTAAGCAAGGGATAATATTTTTAATTATGCAATATACTATAAATAACATATAAAAACCGAATTCTTAGGAAACAGTTATAAATATTTGAAATCATCGGGAAGTACATATATGGGCCCATAGTTGTTGAGCCCAGGGCCCGGATTTTCTGTCGACGGCCCTGATTTCACCTGCATCAACCGTGACAAATAGCCAATTATTCATTATATGTATTTCGTCAGTAGAATATACTACATAACTAACATAAACGCTTAGTGGAAATGGGACTTGTGATGTGATGTGACTTTGCATTAATTTATCTTTTTTTTTCGAGTTTCAAACCCGATTTATGTCTTACGAAACGTCAGTAGGTTTCTAAAATCGAATCTGAAGTTATTACCTTTGGTAGCTAATCCACTAAGCAGCTTAATCAAGTTTTCTTATTCAGTATGCGAATTCTCCTGAATATCTTATAATCTGGATGCGATTGAATCTAACAAAAATTCTATTACATACATCAATGATTTGCAATGTATACTTGAAAAATGAGCATTTCATTCTTTCCGCCTAAAGGAAATACGTGCATGTGTGATAAATCTCACTTCCGTCCAACTAACCGCATGTCAACCGACAAAGTATACATCGTCACCTTGTATTATACATTATGTACCCTGTTATTTTCTATAGTCGAATTTGCATCAAAATGAAGTAGGAAAGGCACAGTTTCATCTGTTCGACCTTCCGATTAAAATGAGTAGTTTGATGAAATTTTTCTGTGATATGTTTAGAAAATCAAGGTTTGTCACTTGCACTTGACACATAAGACGAACTTGACCTGAAGACCTCTACATACTAGTATTAGCCTCGATATAAACTTTGTATATTATAATATTGTTATCAATATTTAAAAGATTCGATATGTTTTTTATGCAAATTTGAATTTTTATGTATTCAAACACTTTATTCGGTCCTACATATAACATGTGCCTTACAGCTAACCGTTACAACAATAACATTTTAGAGTTATCACACAAATTTAGAATGTTTTCTTTTTGGTGGAGTCATAAAGGAGATGATGTATGGAAATTGTAAGAAATGATTCTATAAGCACGTTCTTACATATTCGGAAACTAATTGATTCCGAATCAATATCGGCGTGGCGCAACAGGCCGACGTTGTCGGCCCCTGGCCGCGTAGATCATCGCCCTCCAATTATCTCGGTCAAGTGACCGTGCCCTCCATTTTTGGACGCCCAATAGTTGTTTGCGGTGCCGAGTCTTTCCAACGAGCTCTCAGCCTTCCTCGTAGCCTTGCTCCGTTGACGCGTCGTCCTTTGAATATTTTCTTAGGCATGCGTTCATCGTCCATTCGTTGTATATGTCTTGAGCATTGTAGACATTGTAGTTTGTCGATTCTCGAAACTTCCAGCATCATACAGTTCGAACAGTTGTAACGGACGCGCCATCCATTTCGGTCGCCAACTGCTCCGAAAATTCGCCGAAGGACGTAACGTCCAAATGTGTTTATCATATTTTTGGAGGCTTGAGTAAGGCTCCAGGTTTCGCAGCCATAGCCTAGCACAGGTCGCATGATGGTTTTGTATATGTGTTAATTGCCTTAACCCCTCCTGGGGCATGGGCTCGTCAACATCTCAAGCATTTTTATGCCTTGTTGACGTTAACATAACTACTTTTCGGAAATGCAGTTGCTAGCCTACACCTCCAATCCGCGCCGTCTTCATACTGACAGGCTCCGAGCACTGTGAGAGTTCTATTAGTACTCACAGACAGTTTTTGATCGCGCCGAGATTTGAACTGCGAGATTAGTATCGTAGAGCAGTGACCGAACGACCACGGCCACCGAGCGCCTTTGGTATATGCGGAGCTTAGTATATCTGTGCACACCCGACGATTTCACTATTGGGAGGACCGAGAAGAAAGTTTTATTTGCTAACTGTATCCCTCGCTTGTCAGTTTCATTGGCGTCCTTTGACAGGTTACTATCCAGGTGTATGAAGTCGTCTGCGAATTCAATGCTGAGGTCCCAGACGTTGATGTTGGCGTCCTTGTTCTTGATTGCATCATTACTTTTGCTAATGGTTAAAACTTCTTTTCGGTCGGTGTTGCCTAGAAGATTGACTGGAAGAAGTCGAGTATCATTCTCATTGACAATAAACCTGATGTTCGGACGATTCAAATCTACAAAAGCAATAATTTTGTCTTGTTCGTTCAAGGAAGCGATAACGCAAGAAATCATGTGGCATATATCATTATACATATGTAAGTACAATAGCTTCACCAGAGCAGGGGGTATGAAAAGAACAAGGTAAGGTAAGGTTTTCCTAAGGGAATTTTGACAAATATGTGTCCAATTACCTTGTTAAAATTGGTTGTGACCAATTCACTTGGGAGGGAGTTGTGAATGGCGATGAGAGCATCCCCTAGCCTAAAAAACACCTAGAAACGCCGTGTAGTAGTGGAGAGCAAGGTTGAGTTAGTTTTGACTTAAACTTGCAATGACCCACTCCACTTTATTCTGTAAGAATAAACGCAAGGACATTATTACGCGGTTTTTCCTTCTGGTCTTGGCAGCCGTACGACTAGTTTCGGAGATGGGCCGTGGGCGCTACGCACTTGGTATTTTCCGACCGCCGAACTTGAAAAAATTGTCCGAAGTAAACAACCAGGAAGGGGCACAATTTAAGAAAAATCGCATCGCTTCGATTACGTTCATCATCATCGTGGCGCGACAGCCCGACGTCGGGGCTTGGCCGCCTGGTGTGGTCGTCGTTGTTGACCCGTCCAATCCGAGGCTTTTGTTCCAGGTTTCTTGACATGGAGTGGTTTTTGCAAGGACGTCGCTTAACCCCATTCAGGGGATGGCCTCGGAAGATAGCTGCTTCAGATGGTTTAATAAACGTGCTGAAGTTCACACAACTATGTTGCAGGTCCAACTACGCAAGTCATTCCATCCTAATAAACCTGAGACGCTTAGGTGTTCGTCAGCAATTCAGGCTACAGCTATCTACCTTTTCCAAACTGTCTTATCGCTAAGACATTGGCCGTCAGCGATTTGATACACTGCTGTTACCAGGGGACGCCCACGCGGAGGACTATGGAAAAGGTCTTTGCTCCCCTTCGATTACGTTACTCCCTATTTTTTTAATTCACGACCGGCTAAATTGAAATTCACTTTGCACTAATTTTAAATTTATCATCTTAATCTAACTAGAATAACTACACCTACCTGGCGGGAGTTACCCTTAAAACGATGAAACTAATCGACGCCGACGGCAGCTGTGAAGTCACTACATTCAAACTCCTCGCCTTCTCAAAAAAATGCTTTTTTCACACACTGACGTCGGTTGCACCCTCCGTCTCGATCTTACCGCAACTTTGTCGTGTTACATCGCAATGAATTTTCCAACCTCTCCACCAAGCTTCCCACATCTTCTCCACTCTTCGTCTCAGTCTCAGGGCAAGTTGATTCTACTCCGTCGCTTTACGTCGCTTTTTGTTACGTCGATCTTACGTGTTGAGGACAAATCGGACAAAGAGATCAGTTGTTTATTATTACCCTATACCCAGATTACATCATCTGCGCCAGCTGAGTTAAGCTGAGACTGTCAAATACAATACAATTTAACTTCACCCAGATTAAGCCGCATATGAAGTAATCTGGCCACAGTGTAAACGTATTGTTATACTCGTAGATAGAAAATTTCCTGCTCCTGGGAAAAAAATTACCAACCTTACGTGTCGAGGAAAACAAACAAACGGTCCCCTCCGTCAGAGAATCGGTTAAGCCGATCTACACGAGAATCCTCCAACTGAGCATTATGACTAGTATGTTAGGGCTCAGTTGACGTTTAGAGATATGACAGTTATGTCACTCGCTTTCTTTGTTTACTTGGCGTTACGATGTAAGTAAGTAAGTATCCATATTTTAACGTATTTTATTATTTTCTCGACTCTCTGTGAAATCTCTTACTTCATTTCAGGATTCACATCAACAGTATATAGAGCGGGTTATTCGGGAGGAAACTGGATATCGTTGAGATTACATCAAGCAGGCATCGACATAGGTACGTATCAGCGTCCTACCGCCACCCCCTAGTTGCCACCGGTTATCTAATGTGAATATTATTCCTCGTTTCTGGTCACCAAAATCGACAGCGATAGCCTAACAACATATCATTGGTAAATGGTTTGACACTTACTCAATTCTCTTCTCAAGTGAGAGTTGTGGCAGGTCTATGCATACAGAGTTGATTTTCACTCAAGGGTGAGAGGTCCGAACCCTTCCCGAACAATTACATATTAAAAAAATGTTGTGCCGATGGTTTATCCCCTCCCTCTGCAAAAAGCTATCTACGCCACTGCTTATGTTATTATTAGAGTGAAGTTTGTTTTTAATGTTTTTTGTTTGTAATTTTTCAAATATACAAATTAGACAATAATCTACAATTCCAATTTATTTCATATCGGCCTTTTTGCGCTGCTTCTAGTGGACTACTCGTATTCAGTTACATAGGTCTCGGTAGTAGTGGAAATTTGGTCCATACCTCATACAATTTTGCCTATTTTTCTTTGATTAATGTAGTCTAAAGATCGCCACATACAACAATCATTTTGGTCTCAAGCATGCGTCGAACCACGCCAAACTCAATAGAAAAAAATCTACTCACTTCCACCGTTCAATGATATTTGATGGTTCGATGGAAGTTCGGTGCGCGATCATGTTTGGCGACCTTTAGACGTTGATGAGATGTCTGGAAATATTAGGCGCGTTTTTTTCCAGAGCCATATAGAGAAGAGCAGGTTAAGACCACACAATAACAGTAACAAATTGATCTGAGCTGCTCTAGATAAAACGTCAGTGCAAGAATGCTGCTCCGTTAAGTAGTCTGCGTTCTGAAGTGCAGGCGGCACAGGTGTCGAAATTTTCGAACAATTTACAGCTTGGGAAGCACATAAAGTTCATTTCCTATCAAAAATGTTCGTTTTGTGTAATTATTTGGAATAGTAAACATACAAAATAATTTTGCTGCCTAAAGGAAATTTGTCCGATTGTATATGTACTAAGGATTTAAGTTTTTTCTTGAAATTTGAGTTGACATTTGAATTCTAACTAAACCAAGACACACTCCCAGCGAAGACATGCCCCGTTTTCGGGTTCGCTACGCTAATTTGCTCTCGATCGTATTTTTTTTTTGTCGCTTAACCTGCTCCACTCTGCTCTGTACGAAAAAAATGCACCTAATGACTGACAGACATTTGACCAATTGATTTTTTTTTGCATACCCCTTAAAACAATCTTTCTGCTAATACAATTTCTGAAATTATTGTTGCCAAATGCATATTACAGAGCATCTACACAATTAAGGAAATTAAATGACAATTAAAAACCGGTCAAATTCAAATGAACCAGAACGGAACTACGTCATCGGCTCGCCCGATTTTCTTTCCACACGTGCTCGTTCTCGTGCCCGTCACGATTCTCCATGGATGCATTTTCTTCGCCTCGTGCTCATTGCGAACGAGGACACCCCTTCAAAATGGAAAATTCAAGACGGGGACGTGTATGCGAGAGTTGAATGGAAAGCGCTGGCATGTGAAATTTGTTATGGGCATGCGTACGCTTTCCCGAAAAAGGGTGCCGCGACCATTCACCATTCACTTACACGACTCATGTCGTGGCGACATGTGTGACGATTGCGAGGAAAAACGGAGCCAATGGATGGTTTCCAAGTACGAACCGGGGGAGGGAAACAATAGCGAGAGTTCACAGGGAAATGCACTGCGAATTGTACTCGTACCCTTGTGAGAGAGTTTTCTGATCTGTTTTTTTTTTCTCTCCGTCACACAGTCGTCACTCGGAACTATTTCGATTTCGCTGCATTTCCCATTTTTCTTCGCCACTGTCGCCACAATTCCCATCCAGTCCGAAGATGTTCTAGTGGATGCTAAGTGCGATTTTATACCGTCTCCCGCACCCCCGCGCTTCATTCTATCGTCTATCGTCCTTTGCATTTCGGGAAAATCCTGCTTTTTCCGCTTTCCATTTACTGCTTCTGCCGTCCACACTCGCTTTCCCCTGGAGCAATGACGAACGACCAATATGGCGTTTAGCATTGATTTTCAGCAGAGCAGCAACTCGGGACATTCGCGATTATCTGTGACATTTTTCTGAGGAAAAATTCCAAAATTTCGTTCTTTTCTTTCGGAATTTTCTCATCAGTTTTCCGGTTCGTTTTATGTGAGTTCATGTGTTACGGAAATTGTGCATTTCCCTCTTCATTTTCCGACGACCGTGTACCGCGTTGCTCTCTATCTGAAGTGATTTCTGTCTTACACTCGGTTTCGTCTGTTCTTAGTGTTTTCCGGCTTAACCGTGCTGGAGATAATCAAAAATTTTCGTTGAAAGTTGCTGATCCGGAACGTGTAAGCGGTGCATTTGTATGATTCGGGAACGACTTGTCTGTCAGCTGAAAATCAACGGCAATTCCGTGTTTCGGGACATTCACGTCTGCTAGTCTCCCACAGATTGCAAGTGAAAATTAAGGCGCCCGAAACTGTGCCCCGGAAAACTGTCGGTTGCATAATTCGCAACCGAGCTGAACGAAGAGCCATCAAGATACGAATGACGCCAGTAAGGAATTTTTCCTGGTTTTAGTGGCGAGAAAGCTGCTGGCGCATCGACCTTTCGAAGGTGCCGTTTTTGGGTGTGCTCCACCCTCTGTCAGTCGTCGCCAACGTTCTCGTCCTCGCCGCATCACATCATCATCCTTGAGTTAAGTCATCTCCTCTGGGAAATTTTCACGATCTTCCGAGTCCTGGCTGTGTGCCTGTGTGATTGTATCGTGATAGCATAAACTTCCAGCCAACGACGGGCGAACAGTCTAACTCCACAATCAGCGGAAGCCCCTAAGGTGTGTTGCCTATCGTTCGTAAAACCGCACGAGAGGAGCTCGCGGAGGAAAGGCAATTTGGATGCCGGCAATCCCCATCCCCCGACCACGGCCAGTCTTGCTTTCCAGCCCCGTGCACATGGACACGACTCATCGCCTTCAATTCGCGGGAAACCGGTAGAAAGCGCGTGGCGACTTTTATACGGCTCCACTTGTAAAGCGAATCCTATCTAGCGCCGTGTTGGCCCAGATTTAGAGTGGGGAGGCGACGCAGAGACAGACATTGGAAAACTGTGTAAAAGCAGAGCTCATCTGACAGCCAACGGAAAAATCGCCTTGAAAAGCGCGGAAATGATAAGTGACAACGCTCATGGATACGGAAAACTCCACGACGATGATATGCCGAACGTGAAATGCTGCTAGCGCTCGTGACGGTAAGTACGAGTAGGGAGCATTTTCGTGTGAATGGAAAGTGGGAAAAGTGATTCTGAATGAGGTGTCTGAGCTGTCGATGAGAATTTCACTTGTATGAACATTTTCACAGCAGACAGGGGAGTTGATTGCCGAATTGAGTTAATTATGTTGTTTTTTTAATCCTCTTCTGAAGAACGTGAAGGACTCGAGGACTTTAGCAGGGAATTTACACATTTTCTCTCCATTTTCCACGGGTGAATTAAGTATTGAAAGCCATCTGGATTATCCACTTGTACTTTATTTTGTTCAAAACAAATTAGCAATGCTAACAGCACTTTAGTTTGCGCCGCTTTTGATAAAGTTTGTATTGCTTATTAATAGAACATTTGCAACCGGTCAATAGCTAATTAACGTGGTCCACAATATCAGTAAGCATCGCCTCGTTTTATTTTAGAGTTTTCAGACAAGTTAGGAAATTACACAGTCCTAATCCCATCCGGGAGCTCGTTCGAAAGGTAACAGTCATTCTTAGCCGTTTTACCTTTACATTGTCGTGCCCTCTTTACAGGCAGCTATGGTTTCATTAGTTTAGACAACAAAGCCAATACCTAATAATGATTTCGTTAAGGCTGGATTTCGACCAGCCCATCAAACTGTTGTCGATGGAGAAATTCTACATCGCTGGTAGCATCAACTGCTGCATTCTATAGTATAGCTCGGTGAACTTGCCAGAAGGCTTTGAATTGCATACAATGACTTTTGTAGAAGCTGCGTCCTCATCCATAATGAGGACTAAGTGTTTAGTCTACCGTGCGCCTCCTCGATATGGTCAAATAGACGAAGGCGAACTCCTGCCTCTTAAGGGAGGTACTAACCTCCGTTTTTCGTGCGAAATCTCGTATAAAAACTGTCAAAAATTCAGTTCGCACGAAAATGCTTGTTTTTCTTAGTACTGAGTTCTTCGCACGAAAATCCCATATAGTACAGACAAAAGTCTCCAAACCGTTGTGGGCAATTTCCATGCGAAAACATTTACTTTGCACTTTATTTCGTATGGAAACCGGTCATGATCGCTCTCTTTGAGTGAGGAGGAGAAATTCCAGTGTCGCGTAGAGTGCCGCGGTAATGTGCTGTGTGCAAGTTTACACTGTCACTTTTTCGCGCGGAGAGGTTAGTACTAGCCTTAACAACGCTAACGCGACTGTTGGCCAACTTCTTAGTTTTTTATATTTCGATGCATAATGTTTGTCCGTTTATGCGCTTGTTTGGGCACTTCCCGTCATCGGATTTCAACTAAATTTAATATGTAGATTCTTTCGTGACCACCACTTTTTCATTCCGCTGTGTTCAAATAAGAGAGTGTTCTCTAAATTCGTTCCTCCAGGCATTTTCCCAAATTTAGTACATACTTAGCTTCCTAGAGTGATTCTGAGCACCACGCAGGATAAAAGGACCACTTGAGCATGAAATGAAACAGAAATCAAATCCAGAAAATGTTAGTATTTTGCGAATCGGGGTGATGAGACCGATGCATTAGGGTACCGCTGAAGTCTTTTGAGCTATTTGGTCAGGACAAGAGGACCACCTTATTGGTATATTCAGAATCGAGGTAGTGAAACCATTGCACTGGAGTACTGTTGAAATCACTTTGAATACTTTGTTGAACACAAAAGGATCTTCTTGGGCATAAGACATAACCAAACCAAATATAGGTATAGAAATTACTATAGAATCGTCAAATGGTTTTGTTTTCAAATGCATTTCCTGCGATCGGTAGCTCAGTGCGCAGAGGCATCAGCCTCATGTCTGATTACCGGCGTTTTGGGTTCGGATCCCGTCCACGACGACGTTCGTGGCCATGGATGTTTGTGTTGTTTTCCCCTGTGCTGCGGAACGTAAAAATAAGCCACAGCATCTCCCGACTTATCGTAGGTAGGCGGCTTAATGGGGGAGCAGGAGGTGCATGCTGGCAACTGCATTCTCTGAAACTAGTTAACGCCAACGAAACGTCAACTGGGACACATGGAACAGTTGACGCGCTATTGAGTGTCAAGCAAGTGTTGACAGAATACCACATACCGTATTTATTATGGCGAATCGAGTTCGAAACTAAATGTTTCCCGATTTTTTTTTCGGTTTTTTAAAATCTAAATTTAAAATCATCTAGAACTATCGGATACATTTTTAACCCGCGGTGGTTTTATTACACGTTGGAATGTTTACACATAGATATCATGTTTAAAAAGACTAGATTGAGAGAGGAGCTGCGGATTCCAAAAGGCCCACTAGCACCGGGGCCGGTCTATTGTGATAACTCATAAAGATTAACTCACTGGTATATCTATTTTTTATTATTTGAAAACATAATAGAGCAATAAGTTTCTCTTTTGTATACTTCTCTCGTAGAATTTTCTCTTCTCATCTTGTCCTGCCATAATATACTAACATCCAGAGCAGTTATATGATTTAAGCAAGTGGCCTATCCTATCCCACCGTGGATCTCCATTTGGCCGTGAAGGCTCGGTCCAGACAAAAAAGGGAAGGCTCAAAAGATAATGAAAGATTCACAAACGCACTTTTTTACTTTGCCTTCACCACTACTTTTATTTTTCGTCCTGACGCGTTTCGCTCTTTCGAGCATCTTCAGAGGAATGCTCTGAAAAAATAGACAGCAATATTTTATGATTTTTTGATGTCATATTATGCTTTGCTCTGCTTCATCATTTGAAAGAGCTCGAATAACAGGCTGGATTCGCTTAGGAATGCATATTATGAGGCGCCTGATATTCTCCTGAGAATGTTTTGCCCATTCGTCCTTTAAGGGTTGTTTCTTAAGGTCGGAGGATGGTGGGAACGTCGTGCGTTGTGCTGTTTTATGAAATTTCAATCTGAAGTGCACGCTGGTCAGTGAAAAAAATTATTATATTATTATATATATTAAATTATCATATATATTAAATAAATAACCGTTCTTCTGACGTGTCTGACGTCACTTAGTTTGGAAGTTGCCTTGTTTCGATGATTTCTGAGCCTGTTAAAGCGTATAAATCGATCCTCGCTGCAAGATTTTGCTCTTGGTCGGCCCTGTCCTCGAACTCTTGGGAATTGTCCTGTCTCCGCTCACATCCTGCAATTTATCCATTTGTCAAATATTGTTTGTTTTGTGGACCGGTTAAGACTGACAGAGATATCCGAAATAACGCCAAAAACCAAGTGATACAAATATTACACTAATAACAACAGTCTCGGCTTCCTTATTCATATTAACCGGAAAAATTCGTCGTTTTTTATAGATGCTCCTTAATTATTTTCCTATGTGTACACACATTATATAAACAATGTATACAAATTGTTTGACCATTCGCCCACCCCCCGCTAAAAACAACCATTCAGGTGCCACTGGCTTTATATCTCGAGAGGGAGGCGAGTACGGCTGGGCTAAAGAATAACACCAACAGGTTCAAGTTTTTTAGCCCGACGCACCGTTGCGGGACCCCCTAATGACGGCAAACAATGGGGCGTCCTAAAATCTCATGGCGCCGATCTGTGGCAAAAGAGTGTGAGTCGCTGGGTAAGTCGTGGAAGCAGATGCTTCCCCCCATTGCCCAGAACAGAGTATAATGTCGCGCAGTAGTTGACACGCTATGCTCCCCACTCCACTAGGGGTTAAGGCAAAGTAATATGTTTGTTAGCCTCTAAATTATAAAAATGAATGAATGATTAAATGAATCACACATTATATATATACACATTAACAACTACTTTCCATTGCACCGGCAAATAAAGTTTGAAACTAGTATGTACAATATACGTATAGGATGTTGTATAGTATGTGCAAACTTAAAAAGAGCGTGATTGTTGGGTGATTAACCACTGTTCGCATTTTTTTAAACATCGCCGCGATGTATGCAAAATTAACACCATAATAAAAATTATATATACTCGTAGCTATGAATGTAGGGTTGTGTAAAATGTTGAAAAATGTAATTTACGTTTATTTACGCTAAATTCCCGATATGTGATGAATGACACAAGATCGATGAGCCGATCTGATAGATACCATTGTTTCTACATAGTTCACCAAAACTCCACTTTCACTCTCCACTCGAAGATGCGCGCTGATTGAACTAGGCGGGAAGTTTGAGGGGCTCTGAACAATTAACATCTATATACAAGCAAAAAACCAAGTAATCTAATGTTAATCAATCTTGATAATACTGATGAAGTTACTTAAATGATTCAGTGAGGTCGAAGCAGGGCCGTCGAGAGAAAATCCGGGCCCGGTACTCAACCTTTGTACGGGCCCCCCATATATGGCGACGGGTAGCTCAATGAACAAAAAAAAAAGGTCAAAGCGTAGACCGGCTGCTCAGTGCCTCAGAGTGGTCTGAAAAGGCAACGAGCAAAAAAAAAAGCTCAGTGCGTACATACGTTCTTTTTTTCCAATTTTGCAAATTTTCGGGCCCCTGAGAAAAACATGGGCCCGGGGCGTTTCGCCCCTTCCGCCCCCCCCCCCCCCCCCCCCCCTCTTGACGGCCCTGGGTCGAAGCTATCTTATCCGGTTCGATGAAGGCGTCACCATGGAAATTCGTGCGACGAGAGGCTAACGCCGATACCATGAAATATGCCATTTCAAAATAAGGCCTTAATGGATAATTTGGGTTGAAACCAAAAGTAGCCATGCATAGATTCTTTCGGTTTTACACTCAATGCTTAATTTCGTTTAAAACGAAGGTGAGTATGTACATGGTTATTTTCGCTTTCCTTCGCATACCTTATTTCGGTGTGAAATTGTACATAGCCATAAAAAAATAATTCTGGATCCAGACATGCTAGCACCAAATGGCTGCAAGTGCAAATACAAAGAGTGAAAGGGGCGACCTAGGGCTACATGCGGGGGTTCGCAACGCCCTAGAAGCGGAGCTAGCCTAGCTCGTTCCAAACTGAAATTCTCCATGCACACTTGTGCGATACTGCGGGCTGTGAATTAACAGTGTGGGCTTGTGTGGGCTACGCTTGCTCCGCGCTTAAGGGATCACAACCCTCAGTATCGTACAAACATGAACGCCCGCTTCACCCGCTCTGCACACTGCATGGCAATTTTCGTTTATATCGGATGCCTTATTTCGATTTGAAACCGATATTGTCCATGCATAGCTTATTTCGTTTATTTTCCGATGAATACTTTCGTTCGCAAACGTTCCCAGAAGAGTGAGTGGGTGGTGCGGCCGCATCAGATCGCTCCTAATCTCAGAAGCGGCTTCTAGCGTTGCCTAGTGGAATCCCGCCAAAGGGTTCCGGACCATCAAAAGGAGTCGCCGAAGCCGGTGAATTCACCAGCCATTTCATTTCCAACAAAGATGACGCGTCCAAGAAATAAGTATATGGAAACCTTGCTAAGATGTAGAAAACTACTTAGTGAGAGCCACACTGGCCAATCTTTGAAGATCGCTATATTTCAATTATGGTAACCGGTTTCCAGGCAAAGTTCAGCACATACCTCAGCTTGACAGCAGGAAACCTTGCCATATGCCTAGATTCCGATGGAATGGACTGAAATACGTGCACTCTTCTGCCTTTGAATAACTTCATATTGTCTTGTATGAGATTGGGTTGGATGTCTCAGTTTCTCTGTTACAGTTTATTAATCATTAATCAATTATTAATCAATTTGGTATACGTCGCCATTTTATTTTAAATTATTTTCGAGACTTTGCTTGACCCACAAGGGGTTAGGGCAATTGAGTAACCATAAAATACTGAACGCTTGTTATTCGTCCAGGTCTAAAGTCACCTTAATATTTACCAATAATCAAACTTGTAAACGGTACCTCGGACCGAAAAACTTAATAGAATTTAAATTAAAGAACGTCAAATTCTACATCCAATGCATTGTTCAAAGCTGAAATTCGGTTTAGTAGTATAGCCAAAACCGATAGTCGAAAAACGTTTGTGGTTTTTAGCGATTTGGGCCTTAATAGCTCTATCTCGATAAATATAACAGTTAAACGTTTTGGTTTAGCCTCAATTCGTAGATATTTTAACCTTGTTTATAAAAGTTTTGCTAAAAAAAATATTTTCATTTAAAACATATTTTATACAAATTTTTTTTTTTTTTAATTAATGACAAAATCTGGATAAATGTCAATATCTTTTGAACTATAGATCGTATGAAATTGTGGTTTCATTCGACTCAGAATGACCAAATACGTTAGGAGTCAACCTAAAAGTGGAATAAAAACCTTTTATTTTCAGCTTATTTAATAAAAAAAAAATATTTAACTAATAAAAAAATCTGGAAAAATGTGAATATATTTTGAAAAACGGTCGTATGGAATCACGGTTGTTCTTATTCTACTCAGAATGACCAAATGCATTAAGAATCCACCTAAAACTGGCATAAAAGCCTTTTATTTTTAACTTACTTAACAAAAAAAAGCACATTTAACTAATAAAACAATCTGGATGAATGTGAATATCTTTTGAACTAATACTCAATTGCCCTTGTGGGGGCATAGCGCGTCAACTGTTCCGTGTGGCCCAGTTGACGTTTCGTTGGCATAAATTGGTTTCAGACAATGCAGTTGCCAGCATGCACCTCCTGGACATCCATGGCCACGAACGTCGTCGTGGACGGGATTCGAACACGAAACGCCGGTAGTCAAACATGAGACGGATGCCTCAACACACTGCGCTACCGGTCGCCCCAACTAATAAACTAATTGTTGTATGGAATTGCGGTTCTTTAAGGTTATTTAATTAATTAAATTAGGCTGACAAAATAATTAGCAAAACTTTTATAAACAAGGTTAAAATATCTACGAATTGAGGCTGAACTAAAACTTTTAGCTATTAAGGCTCAAATCGCTAAAAAAACCATTTCTGCATTTTCGCTCACAACTATACTAAAAACGGGCCGATTTAAAAAAAGTATTAGGCTAGTTAAACTTGAAGTAGAAATATGTTCAACTTTTGTTTAATGAGTTTTTCCATTTGTAGCATCAGTTTCAGAGACATGTGAGCTTGAAAAGCGATATAGTGTGATTTTGCTCCAAATCCTCGAAAGGTGACGTTTTTCGAATATCGGTTCTGACCATACTACTAAACCGAATTCCATTTTTGAGCATTGCATTGGATGGTCAAATCGCCTGCCGTCCCAACTAAATATAAGTAAGTGAAGAATCAATAAATAAGAGATCTATACATATACAGCATAACCGGAACTTAAACCCTTCCATTTTTGTAAATCAAGCGTAGGGTCAATACGGTGAGATTGTGGTGATTGTTCCAGTGTAAAAAATTTGGGGTGATAATCCGCAAAATTTGATTTTGGTTTGGGGGAGATTTCCACATAAAGAATAATCCCAAAAATGCATTAATTTGGAAAATGAACAACCCCCTAGAATTTAAATTTAGGGTGTTAAATATCAATATATATCAAAAACTTGGATTCTGCGCTACGGGACTGACCTATATAATATATCAAATAAATAGAACTACTGAACCTTTTGCAAGATAAGGTCACCTTTTCAGACTCTATTCCCCGGAGTATTTGGGCCGTATTTAAAAATTTTGGGTAAATGTGATGGTTGAGCATGAATGAATTACCCACTACCTCGTAAACCGTTGTGGTTTAGAAAATGAGACGATTCTATTCTATGCATCTGGAGCGCTAGGTTTGTTCTGGGCTGTAGTCCAAATCAGTTAAATCTAAAATTCGATATTGTGCTATCAAACCTTAGGGTTAACTTTAAGGATATATTCCTACTTCACAAGAAAAATATCCGTAGAGGTGGAGCCAAGGTGTCAAATTCGGTCATTGGGTGTTGCCAACTAACAGATCGAAGGGAAAGTGAAGAGCATTCCATTTCTGGTATTTGTTTCGAGTCATTAGTACTGGACGAAAATTCATCGCTTCTACATTTTATGTAAAATTCATAACAGGGGCAAATAGCGCAATAAACCTCATGGTCGCAGTACTTGTGTATGTGTTTCCAGTATGACCCACGGTATACCTCCTTTATCTATCTATCTATCTAAGGCGGCTATTACACTATAAAAGTTCTTTTACAAATATCTTGCATACAAGATATTTTCAAATAACTTTTATAGTGTAATAGCCGCCTTAGAAAAGATTTGCGACATGAACGTTGCTTGTTGCAAGTACTTTTCTTACAAACTTGCACACCTTCTCCCTTAGGCGGCTAATATCATTCATAAAAGTTCTTTTAAAATATCGTGCGTCAAAGATATTAGTAAAAGAACTTTTATAGTGTAATAGCCGCCTAACTGAGACCATTGTCATATATTACATAAAGATGTCGTTGACAGTTTCTAAGAAAAAAAACATATGAATGGTAAAATGTTACGTGTTTATATAAATAATTCCAGCTAACACTTAATTAATATATTACTGTGGAAGTCGATGGTTAAGTCCCTTATTTGTACTTATTAATATGTACTTACTACTTATGTTAAGGCGTTATGGACTGGCATTCTGAGGATCCTCCAACTCCCAGTAGACCTACACGGTTTGCAAATCAAAGTAAAAAACACGAAGTAAAATTTTTCACTTAAAATAATATTTTCACACAACTTTATATTCTATTTTCATTCCCTATTTCTAAGAAAACAATTAACAAACGGAATCGATGAACGCATACATTTTTGGTCTATTCTGCCTTTTCTTCTATGCCATAAAGTAATACAAATATTGATGGAATTGAGATATGCCAACATTAACAGATGGCTAAATTATAATGAATGTTAGTTCACAATAAATATTTGATCAAATATTTGCGGAAATGGTTGGATAATATGGATATATTACACTTCAAAGCGAAGTACGTAGGTACTAATGTATTGTAGTTTCAATAATACTCATACATATTAATGGATATGTACCCAGAAAATCGTAAATATCGCGAACCAACGAAAGGGAGTTCTGGGCTACAAGCTTTTTTGTTGTTACTCGCAAATGTATTCGTGCATAAACAGATAGAGATATCCAATGTACGCAAATTCGCAGATTCGCACACGACACGTATCATCTCCTAACCCATTCAAATTGGTCTAAACTCCTTGAAAAATTAATATACATCGATTCGAGCATGAAGTCACTTCAAAAAATGGACTTCCTCCAAATGCTGTTATCACGAGATTATCGTTTCTGAATAATTCAAGCTGTATGAACAACAAGGACTGAAACTCATTTATGTTTCATATATCGGTCCGTCGTTTACAGGATGTTTGCCACTGCTTAGCGAGGTAAGTTGTGTGGCGGTGATGTAGGCTAAGGAATCGACCGAACAACCCTCTACAAAAACAAACCGGGGGATTTGTGGTAAACAGTGTTCAGGTCACCGAAAAGTTAATGAGCGTTTTAAGCTACCAGTAGTGTTGCTAGCGGGCTGTCGTCAAAGTTCGTTTGGTTAACGAAAAGATTGTTTGTTTTGCCTACAACGGTGTCGACTGAGTAGTGAATCCCTACATTCTGGACAGTGGACATTGCATTAATGTCTAATTAGAGGCGCCACGAAACTACTACACGCGATAACATAATCTTGTTGTGGTCAATCCGTTTGGGACTGGCTGTGGTTATGGGGCGCTAATAGAAAAAATTAATCATTGGACTTGGGAGGTAATTTGATGTGAAAGTTTTTAATTTTAAATGCGAGTAATATGATATCATACTCGTACTGGGTATTTGAAATGGATGATACAACAATAAGTTCGTGGCTTGTGAGTACTGTGTGGGGATGATGGAGTTATTAGCCGTTTTTTTTTGCGTACAGAATCGGACAACTAACATACGTAAGCCTTAGTACACACCGAGATATTTTGTTGCTCAACATTGTTATAGAGCTCTCAACTGTCCTTAGGCAGCCCAGCGTGTATTGCGCGTATCAGTCTTATGGTGCGGTCACATACACGACAACATCTAAAAAAAATACCCGCAGTTGATAGTTTTCCGTCCCGCTTGGAGTTTGGGATCTATCTATAGAGAGATCAATAAATTTCGCTAGTTTTTAACTGATTTTTGAAGAAAAAATCAGTTATTCGACCCTCCTTCAATAACGAGTTTCGACCACGGAGTTGGTTTTCTTTACGTTTCATGACCCCAGGAATCGATTGGCATCATTAGATTTGTTTAGTGTCCTTTACTTTATACTATAGTTATACCTATGTATATGTACTGCAAAATGTTGTGGACACGGTAACAGTCGAACGGAAGTCAGAAGCGAGGTGAAACTAGTTCTAGATCATAGATGTCAGTGGCGAGACGGCTGCTATTGAAATCCAGCACTATTGATAAAGCGGTTAAAAAGTTACAGCTATATAACGGCAAACGACGTACCAAACTCAGGATCTTCGAAACCAATGTAAAATCTGTGCTTCTTTATGGCTGTTCAACTTGGAAGGTGACCAGGGAGTTAACAACTGATTGCAAACTTTCGTGAACCAGTGTCTACGGCGCATCCTGCACATACGCTGGCCGGAGGTCATTTCTAACGACGACCTCCTGTTCATTACTGGCCAGAACAGGATAGGCACCTCTATAAAAAGGCGAAAGTGGCAATGGATAGGTCACACACTCCGAAAGGGGCCGGAAAACATTGCTAAACAGGCCCTCGATTGGAACCCACAGGGAACCGATGCAAGTCGCCGCGTTGGACGACCTAGAAACACCTGGAGAAGATCAGTTGAGGTCGAGGGTAAGTCTCTAGGCAAATCGTGGAGACAGTTGAAGGCGATGGCGGCGAACAGGACGAGGTGGAAAGTCGGCGTGGTTAATGCCCTATGCCCCACAAGGGGTTGACAGGATCCAGAGAGAGAGATATAACGGCAAAAGTATCTGAGCCTAATAACTTCATAACGGAAGAGGCTATCTAAGCCAAACTTGCCCAGTAAGTAGACGTCGATAAGGACTAGCCTATTATTGAGTTTCAGCGGTTAAAAAATTACAGCTAGATAACGGCATAATATTATAAACAAAACAAGTTTCATCAACTAAAAATATCTTCGCAAATATCGAAATACAAAATTCTGTAGCCGCACCTGGTACTAACAACTGCAGTTAAGTATCCCATATTTCACCCATGTCATAATTATACATCAACTCATAAATGATTCCGAATTAGCCCATATCAAAAATCAGTTCTTCTGGCTTCACTGCGCCAGGTGTCTTTTTTTTTCCTAAGAAGCGCTGGAAAATTATTTTCGAGGAAATTTACATGGAACATGGCATGGATGGTTAAGCAAATGCAGCAGAAGCAGAAGGTTGTTGCCTAACCTACTATTCTTTTCTATTTCTGGGTGTCGCGAATGTATGTAAAATCATATTCACACAATTACTTCAAATCTAGATACATAGATTTGACGCACACTTCGAACCGAATGGTTCGCGAAACGAGGTGGAAATGAGAATATTTTCCCGCACATTCTATGAAGTTGACGTGGTTGCGTCGTGGTCACGAACCGTTTGGTTCAATTGTCTTTTCCGAGCATTATCAATGATAATTAGTGCCAAGCGAAAATGGCGGGACAAAAGTGACGCTACCACAACCACTTTCCTCCAACCGGCGTCAATATTAGCATGAAGCGTAACCGCTTAGAAAAAGTGGCGCTAAAAAAAGCAACAGTGATTCCAAATACTCGTATACATGAAAAATAGGAGATTTGGATAAATTGCGAGATTTAAGCAAATCTACCCCCAAATCTCCAAGATTTACCATACATTTATTAATATAGAATTCGACCGAGCTTTAAAACAAATCTTTTTGAAATGTTCTCTTTTCGTCTGAATATATTCTTTCCACATTTCACCACACTCTACTTGGTATGTTCTAGTCCTAGTGAAAAAAAGTACATGTACAGCACTAAATCTTGGTGGCGGAAGAAGAACGGATGGTGTGCATAGGTTTCAGGACTTGTATGTAAATCTATCAAGATTTAAGTGTCGGGTGTGCATATACTATAAGACAGTTTCTCGCTAGAGTTAATCGTTTTCGAATTATTAAAAAAAAAAATCGAAATCGTATTTTTTGAGGACTTCTAGTGTAATGTTCCCTGAAAGCGATTAATATTTACTTTTTTGTTAAGTTAGAAAGTGACCAAGTTATGGCACGGATGGTAATGAATGGGAATTATTGATTTAGCGATGAAACAAAAGATTTCCAGTGTATCGTATGTATTTATATCCATGCATGTACCTCATTTTAAAAAACGTGTTGATTTGGCTGAAAAATTAACAGATAATTCGGATAGTTGAATCCATGGAAATGCGACTATGTATTAATATTAAAAATAAATAACAGACTATTTGGGGATAGCTAATATACCCCGGCCAAGCGAAAATACAATGTTATAAATTTCAAATGGATCGAAGCCAGCTGATTATTCTGATAGCAGTCGTATATTCGAACAGGTTTGAAAAATGGCGGTTAAATTCTGTCGTTTCAACTTCTTCGCGTAAATTCAGATGTTATTTATGAAGCGTCAATAGCGGATGAATATTAATTGTCTTTTCCATAAAGTACGAGTATAATGTAAAATGCATACTAAGAATTACATGTTTACTCTATATGTAACAACCAAGGCAAAGTTTGTAATGTTTAAAGTCAAAAAACAAGTCGAAAATTAGTTCGGATCAAGACCTCACTGGCAGTTACCATGCAAGACTATGGATGAAGGTACATTCATCATACATATTACCTTGTAAAGTGTTAAAATTCATGTAGCTGAATATCATTGCTTCTTGTTGTTTTGAAAATTTCCACAATAAGTACAATTTGTCTTTTCAATAACCCAAGTTGTATCACGTAATCTTTAATTTAAATAGTCGTTTTGAAGATTTCAATTTTCTGTAAGGCCAACTCGAATATCATTTTAAGGTTCTGAGCTTTTCACCGAGATTGTTTTTGATCAACAAATCTTTTTCTCATTGTAATATACTCGCATAATGCGAGCCTGCATGCCTAGTTAATAAGTCAGTAATTTTTAACTTGTCTCTGACATGTTTTTTATGTTTCGAAAAAAAAAAAGATGAATCGAATGTGTGGTAATGTCTTGCATCACTTAAGTCACAATGGGATAGTTATTTAGATAAGTAATATGTTGTTGAAAAATACTCGTAGATTAGTAAATCTGGCACGAACACTAGTAAACCCTGAGAAAAGGTAAAATTTTTTGTAAAATGTTGAATTGTACATTTTCACACATTTTATATATTTTAATATCTAACTGTTCCATGTGGTCTAGTTGACGTTTCGTTGGCATAAAATAGTTTCAAAGAATGCAGTTGCCAGTGTGCACCTCCCGCACCCCTCATTTAGCCGCCTACCTGCGACAAGTCGGGAGATGCTGTGGCTTATTATTACGCCCGCACTACAATGGGAAGACAACACAAACATCTATGGCCACGAACTTCATCGTGGAGGGGATTCGAACCCGAAACGTCGGTAGTCAAACATGAGACTGATGCCTCTACACTGAGCTACCGGTCCCCCCCCCCCAAAAGAAAGAAAGAATCTTGCCTATTCCTAAAGTCAAGGAACTAATCCCCACTTCAAATATTTGACCAAAATCTCAAGTCGCTAACTTCATTCTATAGAAAGTTACCATTTATTTTAAATAACATTTGCAAGGAAGGTAAGCGTTCCTTTAGTCCGATCATGTCCATTTTAATACCTACCAACTGGATCCTTTTACAAACTCTTGGCCAAAATTTCAAGCCACTACCTTCAATCTATCGAAAGTTATCGCATATTTAAAATATCATTTGTAGAGGAGGTAGGGGTTTCTTTGGTTGGATCTCGCCCATTTTCAATACCAACCAACTAGATCTTACTACCAACATCCGAATACCCTAAAAATCAACTCTCTAAGTCAATTGGCTCTAGAGTTATTTACGAAAAACCTGAAAAGTAGCTAATGCGGGACTCTTTGTAAAAAGAAGTACCGTTATTTTCCAACGGATCACGCCCATTTTCAATATCAACCAACTATTGTAGATCACTAGGATATCTTAGAATTTAAGTTTACTCTTTAAATTTGCGTTGTAGTTTAAATGCTAACTAACCTAAGACACATCCTGAACCCTGAAATAATAAATTCTCCTTTCGCTATTCTGTTCTGTATCGTACTCGTACCCAATAAAAACTAAGAATTCAAATGAAATCTTAAAAACATCTTACACAAGATATCATAAACTTCAAATAACATCTTGTTCTGATTGCAAAATATAAGGATTCCGTATTAAATATCCAACCGGAATGATGTCTTATTGGCGCCGAAAATAAAAGAAGGGGAAATTATTATGACGAAATCTTATAGAAGACTTCTTCTTAATAATATTTTTCCAAGGACCATTGAGTGTGTTAATTGCTTTAACCCCTCCAGGGGCATAGACGCGTCAACATCTCTTGCATTACTATGCCTTGTTGACGTTTCGATAACATAGTGCACCTGCTAGAATTAACCTCCTACTATCGCACCGTCTTTATACTGACATGCTCGGAGCACTGTGGAAGTTCTTGTAGTACTCACAGACAGTTTATTTAGTAACGTGCTGAATATTGAACATCCGTCTCTCTAGATGTAGTATTGTAGAACGGTGAACGTAACCACATGGCTACCGAACACGTCAAAGGACCAGAATATGATAATCGCAAATTTATCTAACTATGCCAAGACTTCGAAATGATATTGTTTCCAGAAGAAAACGAACATGAATCATTGGAGCCAGCTGCGGGGACGCCCCCATCATGAAATAGGCCAGTCGACATTCCACAGGCTTTTCGGTGCCCTTAACGTTCAGAGTTTCCTTAAGGAAGGAGTAGAATAAGGCATGATACTTGTAGAATGGTTAAAGAGTTGTCTTAACCGAATGTCATTATACTTTTTGTCCACATGGCGCTTCGCGGGATTCTATTGCGCAAAAGCCGTTTAATTCACACAATCTCTCCTTTTGGCTATTATTGTTGTTCACGTTCTTCAGTCACAGTATGTTATCGTTGACTTTAATTCCGCACAATGCAACGACTTGTCCCCGTAATGGACATGTTCGCAAAGGATCTTACGTTACCATGTAATCAGAATTTCTAAACGAAAGTGAAAATAGAAAAACAAAATTGACAATAACAATTTATTGTAATTTGAATTATCTTATTATGTTCTAGATATATAATTTTGACAGAATATTTCAATGAAGATAATCTAATTATTGCCCACAAAAATTTATCCACAAAATATCGTTTAGAACGCTCTAAACAGGTATCTTTGTTTTATCTTTCAAAAGATAGTTGGCGATATCATTTAGATTTTAAATAAGATTATCTCCAAAATTGTTTGCTGGGGTTTCGTTGCTACTTATTCTGTTCTGTACTGCCTTGAAGAACAAGAAACGCAGCTTTTAACAGATAATGAAATAAAATTCGATTTTTTGATTAGTATTATCATATTAAAGATATACTGATATGAATTAAGTGCTAATAATTCTAGGAGAAGAATAATATAGAATCATCATCATCGTGGCGCGACAGCCCGACGTCGGGCCTTGGACGCCTGGATCATTGTCCTCCAATTATCTCGGTCACGTGACCGCGTCCTCCAATTTTGGGAGCCCAGCAGCTGCGCGGCGTCCACACCTACTGAGCTCTCCCAACGAGATCTCGGTCGTCCTCGCAGTCTCGCTCCGTCGACTCGTTCTGCATTCATTACTCTCTTAGGCATGCGATCATCGTCCATTCTTTGTACATGCCCTGCCCATTGAAGTCGTTGTAGTTTGACGATTTTCGAGACTTGCAGCTCATCGTACATTTCATACAACTCATGGTTGTACCGGATGCGCCATCCATCTCGATCGCAAACAGCCCCGAAAATTCGCCGTAGAACCTTACGTTCGAAAGTGTCTAGCATGTTTTCGGAGGCTTGAGTTAGGGTCCATGCTTCGCAGCCATAGCATAGCACTGGTCGTATAATGGTTTTGTACACGCGGAGCTTCGTGTTTCTGTGCACATGTTTCGATTTCATTATGGGGAGAACCGAGAAAAAAGTCTTATTAGCTAACTGTATCCGTCGCTTGATTTCGTCAGTTTCGTTGGCGTCCCTTGACAGGTTGCAACCCAGGTAGATGAAGTTGTTCACGAACTCGATGTTGAGGTCCCCCACGTTGATGCTCGGTTGTGCAGGTGTCCTTGTCACCGATTGCATCATTATTTTAGTTTTACCCTCGTTAATACGTAATCCAACTTCCTTTGCAGCGGTATCGAGCGTATGCAGAAGTTCTTCTGCGTCAGCCAATCTTCGGGACATGATGTTGATGTCGTCGGCGTACGCTGCTAATTGTGTCGACTTGATGAGTAGCGTCTTGCTGTTGTCCATATTCATGGCCCGAATAACGTATTCCAGTGCTAGGTTGAAGAGCGTCGGTGCCAGTCCATCGCCCTGTTTCAAACCAGTGCGTGTTTCAAATAGATCAGTAAGTCTATTCTGGATCCTGACTTGTGACACGGAGTTGGTCATCGTCATCTTTGTCAGTCGCACTAATTTTGCTGGTATACCAAATTGCAGCATGATGTTGTACAGTACTCCACGATCGATACTGTCGTATGCCTGCTTGAAGTCGACAAAGATTTGGTATACGTTTACGTTGTATTCCCAGCACCTCTGGAGTATCAGTTTGACTGAGAAGAGCTGATCGGTTGTGGAGCGACCAGGTCTGAAACCGCTTTGATATTCGCCAATGACTCGTTCTGCGTACGGTTTTATTCTATTTTCCAGAATTTTCGTCAAAATTTTATAAGACGTACAAACTAGTGAGATGCCCCTGTAATTCTCACACCGCAGTTTATCTCCCTTTTTATGAATTGGACAGATGATGCTTCTGCGCCAATCGTCTGGGATCTCCTCGTTCTCCCATACTCGCAGGAGTAATTGATGTATGGCATCAACTAGACTCGTTCCACCGAATCTTAGCAGTTCAGCTGGGATCTCGTCAGCGCCCGGCGCTTTATTTCGTTTTAGTGACCGCAACGCGAGATCAACTTCCTCTACTGTCGGGGGTTGAATGGGTGGGCCTAGATCAACAATATCATCGAGAGCTTCCTGTGTGGGGATGTTAGATGGTCGGTTTAGAAGCTCTTCAAAATAAGAGGCCCATCGTTTGTTAATACCATCGGTGTCGCTGATGATGTTTCCATCCTTGTCCTTACAAAGGCTAGTCCTGGGTTGGTATGGTTGTATGTATGGTTCTTAATTGTATTTACTAGTTTGTACGCTTGTCTGGTGTTCCTATTAGCTAAGTTTTCGTTTATGTTCAACAACTGCTCGTCAAAGTATTTACGTTTCTTACGTCTAATTATTCTATTCGATATTCGCCGTAGCTCGTCATATTTTTCTCTTCTGGCTCTGGTTCCTCGTTGAATCCATTGTCTGTAGGCCTCGTTTTTCGCGTCAAGTGAATTTTTGCATTCTTCGTCGAACCAGTCATTTCGCGCTCGCCGGGCTTTATATCCCACGACCTTCTCTGCGACATCCTTGATGGTACCCTTGAGTTCTTCCCAGAACCCATGGACGCCTGTGTTGCTGATGTTGTGTAGCATAGGTGATAGTTTTTCCTCAAGGGCGGTAGTATACGCCACCGCTGTAGCATCACTCAAGAGCTTATCAACCGCAAAGATTTTGGGAGGGCTGATTCTTGACTGGTGCACTGAGGAGATTCTACATCTGTAGGTCGTCTTCACCAAGTGATGATCTGAGTCGCAGTTTGCTCCTCGATAGGAGCGGACATCCATGACACTAGACGCCCATCTCCTGCAATAGAGGACGTGGTCAATTTGGTTGACGGTATGTGCGTCTGGAGACTTCCAGTTCTGCTTGTGAATGCGTCGATGCGGGAAACGTGTAGAGCTTACGACTAGATTCCTACTGCAGGCGAAGTCGATAAGTCGCTGGCCGTTATCGTTACATTCTTCATGGAGGCTGTGGCCTCCAGAGGTCCCCCGATGCCAACTTTCATTCCCGACTTTCGCGTTGAAGCAGCAGTTTGACGTCGTTTGTTGGAAGTGAGTCGAAGAGAGTTTCAAGGCGGGCGTAGAACTCGTCTTTTACTGCGTCTTCTTTAACTTCAGTGGGGGCATGCACATTGATGAGCCAGAGATTGAAGAATCTAGTCTTGATGCGAATCGCACACAGCCGTTCATTTATGGGTTTGAAGTCAGTAATATGCGGTTTGAGGTGATTGTCCACTATAAATGCTACTCCAAACTCCTTGCGGCCCGATGGTTTGCCACTTGTAAAAATTGTGTGCGATTTCTTGTCATTAATCTCGCTGCCAAGCCAATTTGTTTCCTGGACTGCAGTAATGCTCAGTTTGTACTTTTCGACCTGTTGAAGGAGGGCCTTCTCGGCCCCCGGTTTGTTCAGGGAGCGTACATTCCAAGATCCGAAAGAATAATCCTTTATTCGTTTGCGTGGTCGTCGTTGTTGATCCGTCCAATCCGAGGCCTTTGTTCCAGGTTTCTTGACATGGAGTGGTTTTTACAAGGACGAGTTGTCAGCACGTCGCTTAACCCCATTCAGGGGATGTCCTCGGAGATAGCTGCTTCAGATGGTTTAATAAACGTGCTGGAGCCCACACAACTATGTAGCAGGTCCAACTACAATAATATAGAATAGTGGAGGCATTTATCTGCCTGAAATGCAGTCATACGAGCACATATGTATATGTTTTGAGGGTGAAGTACAACTGCATATTTGAAAACATTGTTGTATTTTCCGCACTTTCACGGCAAATATTCTCCCACAATCCTGCTTTATTAAAAATTTGAAATCTAATGAAAATACACAAAGTTGAGGTATCATTTGAAAGAATGTATGTATCATTGCCATAATTTCAGATTAAAGGAAGGTACTAACTGTCAAAAATCCGGTTCGCACGAAAATTTTTACTCTTCCCGGTACTCAGTTCTTCGCACGAAAACAAAAGTCTCCACACTGTTGTGGGCAATTTCCACGCGAAAACAATTACTATGCATTTTATTTCGTGTGGAAACCGGTCATTACAGTGGTGATCGCTCTCTTTTGAGTGAGAAGGGGAAATTCAAGTGTGGTTTAGAGCGCCGCGGAGATGTCACTTTTTCGTGGGAGAGATAAGTGCAACATTTTCGCACGAAGAGATTAGTACCAGCTTAACGACTAAGAAAACCATGACCAGTTCTAATGATGGCTATTGGCAATGGAATCAAATGGCCAAAATCGATCTTGATTTAAAGAAAGAAAAAAATTATGGACTTAAAATAGTCCTTGCATGTTCGAGAATTCCATTTTCTCTCGTACGATTTCACGTCATAAGAAGCACATGTGTAAGTTTATATTACACATAAGCATGCAGTATATTGGCGACAAGCTGCCGACAAATTTAAGAATATCCTCGCGTCATGCAAGCCACAATATGTAATTATGGGTATGTTTTACCACGCAGCGTGCATCATGAAATTTCATATCGATAGTACATATTATGTCTACCACATAAACTAAATATTTCGGTTAATAAAGCAAAGCAGGATCCATGAAGGTTGATGTGATTAAAGCGATTGTCTGTTTAGTTCACGTAAAAGGGTTACTCTGAAAAGAAAGTATTTATGCATTTATGTACATACTATTAATTGAAAATTAAAGTTGCGTGTCCATTTTCAATGATAACCTTTAAATGTCCTGACACAAAATGTAACATACGTTTTATTTACATATGCATGGTCTTATAGTCCTTTCTCTGATAAACTATGAAACCTTGCTTTTAAACGGGGTGAATTAATCGAGCAACAAGTCAATTAGACGGCGATTATTATTCTTTAATAGTCGTAATCTAATAATGAGTACTAGATACTATTGGTTTCAGGGCAATTATTGATCTGTAATTTAGAACGTTCGCTAGAACAGTCTATTTCTGTCTGCTAAAGAGCAATTTCTAGGGTATTCTAAAATTAGAACCAAAGACTGTCGCATTTGTTCACTAACTAGTGTAATTCAAGGACAACTTACTCCCTTCTTTGAGACATATGCCCATGTTTACATATCTGTAAACCGGTTTCATTTCCGCTATAGATTCAGAAGGCTTGATGGACAATTTACTTTATCATAACTAATTCGATCATCTACTATTTCTATGATTTGATTTGTAAACCATGTCTTTGTGACTTACCGTCTAAATTCGGAGTACATCGTAACTGACGACTTCAACCATCATCATCAACCCATTTGTATCGCGACATAGCAAAAAACAAGGTTCAGAGAGTACGAATTGTTGTTTGTTTGACCTATACAACTCGTTCGTAACAGACGTATTACTCTGCACGCGTTACTTTCTTCCTTCTTAAATAGATGCTTCTCACTGGCTTGGCTATTGCTTTTTAGATGAAAGTTTCCGAATATTCGTATGTTATGTATCAGTTTTTATCTGCAGATATTTCTAATTTGAAGAATATGTTGAAGATGGCTGGCTGGTTATAATAATACGGGTTTCGTCTGCTTTGGTTACAAATGAATGTGGTCTATTCTGTTCCTTTGGCTAATAGCGTTTGGTAAATGTCTGGATTTCGTCCTCGTTGTAGCCGATAATTTAAAAATATCCTAAATGAAGCCAATTTCTCGCCTCAATAGGATACTCCCACAAAACTCTGGGTGTTAGCGAGGTGAGAGCAGCAGAGCATTGAAAGATGTGATCGACATCATGAGGTGTGATATTACAAGCCGAACTTTCGTTTCAATTCAATTTATTCAATTCAATTAATTTATTACACTCCATAATTCATACATTCATCAGAATGTTGTTATCGATGAGAGACAAGTACGAGTTAAGACGGGAGCACCACCCAGACCGAAGTTGTGCAAGCGTGGTTCTTGTAGATCTAGTTAGACTGTTCTTGAAGTACAATGTTGGAGCTTAGTTCCCCAATCAATTTTTGGAGTTCCTCGCGGTGTAAAGTGGTTAAGGCAGTTTTTTATGCGGCTTCGTCGAATGGCTCCCTTTTAAATCTCTGGACGTCTTTCACGAGATCCCTCAGGCTGCGTCTTATGTTACGCGAAGGCGGTGTTTTGTCCATTAGTTTATGGTTCGGGTGGTCGTACCGGATGCGTTATCCATCTCGATCGCAAACAGCCCCAAAAATTCGCCGCAGAACCTTACGTTCAAATGTGTCTAGCATGTTTCTGCAGGCTTGGATTTCATTAAAGGGAGAACCTCGAAAAAAGTCTTATTAGCTAACTGTATCCGTCGCTTGATTTCGTCAGTTTCGTTGGCATCTCTTGACAAGTTGCAACCCAGGTATATGAAGTCGTTGGCGAACTCGGTGTTGAGATCTCCCAGATTGATGCTCGATTGTGAAGGTGTCCTTGTCGTCGATAACATAATTATTATTTATTTATTACCGGGGCTACCGGTAGTGCAGCGTGTTGAGGCATCAGTCTCAAGTTTGACTACCGGCGTTTCAGGTTTGAACCCCGTCCACGATGACGGTCGTGGCCATGGATGTGCAGGAGGTGCATGCTGGCAACTGCATTTTCCGAAACCAGTTTATGCCGACGAAACCTCAACTAGGCCACATGGAACAGTTGACGCGCTATGCCCACAAGGGGTTAGGGCAATTAAGAGAGAGAGAGAGATTATTAGTTTAGTTTTACTCTCGTTGATAAGTAGTCCAACTTGTTTTGCAGGAGGTTTTCTGAGTCCGTCAATCTTCGAGACCTGATGTTTATGTCGTCGGCGCACGCTGCTAATTGTGTCGACTTGATGAGTAGCGTCCCGCTGTTGTCCATATTCATAGCCCGAATAGTGTCTTCTAGTGCTAGGTTGAAGAGCGTCGGCGCCAGTCCGTCGCCCTGCTTTCGACCAGTGCGTGTTTCAAATAGATCACCTGACCTGTGAGACCGTGTTGGTCATCGTCATCTTTTTCAATCGCACTAATTTTGCCGGTATACCAAATTGTAGCATGATGTTGTACAGTACACCACGATCGATACTGTCGAATGCCTGCTTGAAATCGACAAAGCTTCGGTATACGTAAGGTAAAAAGTTCTTGGCCTGACACAGAAATTTCCGGCGTGTAATTTATGTATGTTTCCTGCCTGGGTGCACGTGTCATTAGTTCGTATGACAAGTTTCAACTTGTTCGCTTAAGTAGTTTGTTTACACGAATTTTTGAAGTAGACGTCTTACGTGTTTTTCTTTAAAATGGAGAAACTTGAATATCGTGCGGTCATAAAATTCTTCGCTTTGGATGGATTAACCCCTAAGGAAATTCATCCGAAGTTAAGTTGACGATGTCAACCGTTAAAAAATGGGCAGCTGAATTTAAACGTGGTCGCATGTCCCTCGAAGACGACCCACGTGCAGGACGGCCAAAAACCGCAACCACACCGGAAACCGCCGAAAAAGTGCATGATATCGTGTTGGACGATAGGCGAATGAAAGTGAGTGATATTGTTGAGGCTGTGGGGATATCGGAAGAAAGAGTGCGTAACATCTTGCATAAAGAATTAGTTTTACTGAATGGCGATCAAAAGCAAATGCGCAAACGATTTTCGCGTCAATCTTTGCACCGATTCAATCGGGATCCAGCCGATTTTGTGCGGCGATTTGTCACCATGAATGAGACTTGGGTCCACGATTACACGCCAGAAACGAAACAGCAGTCGAAGCAGTGCGTGGAAGCCGGTGGTTCAGCGCCAAAGAAAGCGAAGTCGATCGCATCTGCCCGAAAGGTCATGGCCAGCGTGTTTTGGGATGCGAAAGGGATCCTGTTAATTGATTACCTTGAAAAAGGCAGAAGAATAACAGGCGAATATTACTCCAAACTTCTTGACCAGCTGGATACCAAAATTCGTGAGAAGAGACCTGGCTTGAAGAAGAAAAAAATATCTTTCAGCAGGACAACGCACCTATACTGGAGTGTGCGTTGGCGATGGGAAAACTGCGGGATTTGGGGTACGATTTGCTTGCGCTTTGGGTGGGATCAAAATTTGGAGCCATTTTTCGTCTTTCTTCTTTCTAAAAACGAGTTTTGGGGCGATGGTTCTTAAATTTTTGAGCAACTCGACTTGAGGGGGGGGGGGGGGGCACTGTTCTAAGTGATCTGTCAACTCAAAATTGGGACGATAGTTCATTTTCGTTTTGGGACAATAGTTATCATCTCTATTAAATATCGGCTAGGAACTATCGCCTCAAACATTTTCTATTAAAATAGTTTGGGGCGATAGTTTATTATGAACCTTAAAATATAGTTCATTTTTATCCTGGGGCGATATAATTCGTATATAATGGATATGCACACTTTACTTCGTTAGAATATGTCTTAAGATTCACTAGCATTTAATTAACTAATTAATTTTAATGTTCGCGCAGGTGCTCGAGATAATCATATATAATTAGATTATTATTAGTTGTATAAGTGGGCATTTAACATTGTATGCAGAATGACCAATTAAACCCGATCAATGCTCATGTAACCCTTTTTTATAAATATTATTTGTATTTCTCATTGTAAATTCTCTTATTTATTTATTACCACATCTTACGACAACCTTGAAAATGAGAGATTTTCCGAGAATGTGTCGCCTTCTCAAGGCCTTCGTTAACGCCAATGATGCGTTCGTGCCACATAATCCGATGCAATCGAAAGCATCCGTGTAGTATCCAAAAGATACGAAGTCCACAGCAAAAAAAAACTTCCATTTCTCCGCTGGCGCAAGTACGACCAAGATACATACATACCTCCACCTTTCCCGAGTTGAATGCGCATACGAGCCCATTCAACTTCTTCGATTCGCTGGCTTAAAGCCAGGTTGAACATAAAACCATTCAGTTCTGCAGCGATCGTGTCAGTTTTGCTACAGACCGGGTACAAATCTGTTCCGTGTCAGACGTAAGATCGCGTATCTCGACTCTCGAACAAGTGTTCTCCCTCAGGGCGTCAAACGACCTTTACAGTTTCCAAGGATATCCGAAAATATACATAGTGCATCGTCTAGTGAAATTCTCAGTGATATCAAGTGCAACAAGGTTCATTCACTCCGGGACGTGTTGGCACTCCCTAAATTTCCCTCGATTAGATTTCTCGAATTAGCCAAATCCGCCCGTTCTGTCTGTCCGTATCGCCTACTCATGCGCGGCGAGTCTCACTGAAAAACAATTCGGTTTCGTCATCATTTGTTCCGTGTTTTATTTTAGCGTCCTACTTCTTCTTTAGCCAAACACGCAAGATCGGGCTTATAACGGCCCGCCCGTCTTCTAAGTGATCTTCCGCAACCGGCATCTGATCGCTCTCATCGTTCCAACAAGAAATGTGCCAGAGTGAAATGCGAAGATAAAGATAAATACGAGAAAAAAAAAGATAAATAAAAGTAAGTGGAACACTTCTTGTGTCGGTCAACTTGATCTTCCATACATGTGATACCTGCGATCGCCGTCATCATCGTGTTCGGCGTCTACCTGCGAGTATTTATACTTCTTCGTATCTGTTGTTCCATATGTAGTGCCAAGTCACTTCTTGTCCAGTGAAAGTGCCAAACAATGATCCAGCGAAAATTGATGGCAATCTGAAACCATACGGTCCACTGATTGTGACTCTCCAGCTCCGATATCGCCTATACTTGATTTCAATTTGAATGCACCCGCCAATCTGCAATAGATTCGGCCACTGGACCTAGATCGTTCGTTTGACGGTGGCGGAAGCGCAGATACACATTGCCAACAGGTTCTCGCGGCCAAGGAAGAAATCAGGTGAGTCCAAGTTCATTGGACGTAGCGTTATAGTCGACCTGATTACAAATTGTCGTAAACTGAATGGTGGATTTAACACATTGTCTGCTGTGAATGAGTAGATGGTCTTTTTGGGCGAATGAGAGAGCAGATTCGTATGTACATACAGGTATTATGGAGAAATGGTGACTGACTGGTCAACCATATGTATGTGAAATTGGCATTGTCAATATTTGTGTAGGAAAGGAATGCACATTACATCTACATATTAATGTTACAAAAACAAGTTCATGCAATATGCGTTTTGACTCATCCATCTGTTTAAGAATATTTTTATTACGAAAATTTCTTGCGTGTAAGTCAACTTAGATAAAGAAAATATCGTTTCCATTGATAACAATAGTTGTTATTCTGGCAGTATAAAAAAAATTTCTCCCAAAAACTGTTATTAAGGTAATCGTGGCTCGGACCGCGCTTAAGAAATAACAACCAGGCCCGTGTTTTTTGGGGGACTGGATAGTAGAAAAATTGAAATAAAAAAAAAATAATTTTTATCAACACATTTCATATATTAACTACAAGGTGTAATTGTAAATCAACAGTTTTCTTAAATAATACATATTGTAGATTCTTCTTATATTAGTAAGCCTGACAGTTTATCGCGCTCAGTGGCCGTGGTCGTTCGGTCACCGCTCTCCTAATACTAATCTAGAGCTCGGAGTTCAAATCTCGGCGCGATCAAAAACTGCCTGTGAGTACTAATAGAACTCTCACAGTGCTCGGAGCCTGTCAGTATAAAGACGGCGCGGATTGGAGGTACATGCTAGCAACTGCACTTTCAAAAAGTAGATACGCTATCAAAACATCAACAAGGCATTGAAATGCTAGAGATGTTGACGCGCCCATGCCCCTGGAGGGGTCAAGGCAATTAACAAGCCTGACAGTCTAGAGCAGGCGTCGGTAAATTCCGGTCCGCCTCTGAAGTCCATCCGGCCCGCGAGTTAAGATAATACCACCTAACGACTGACAACAATTCTGTCGCACATGTGATTTATCAAGAAATTCTGCTGTATTGGAGACTTAATTCAGAGACGCCACGCGGAACAGGAATTCAAAAATTAGTGCAATATACTATACAAAAATAAATAAACTGCAAGTATATCGCCAACTGAGATTGTCCCCAGTTCGGGCCACCATATCTTCAGGCTGTCAGCCGTCCAAAGCCTCACGGATTAGTTTTGCTTAAAATGCATCAGGCCACAGATTTTTCGACAACTGTAAACTGAGGACAACTGAGATGTGTGCGACTAGTCCAGACTGTCCAGTCAGGTTGCGTTATTGGGACCTTGAGATTATGTCCTGCAGTCCTAGATCGTAAATTAAACAGTGCGCGCGAGCCTTTTCGTACCCTAAGCTGGTTCAGGAATGATAAGTCAACTAACATCAAATTTACTGGACTGATCAGTCAGGACTGTGGCAAAGGAAGTAGTTAGCCCCTTCAATTTTAGAGGCAACAACAACAGGTAGAGCTGTTTTGAGGCTCGTCAGGATATTATATCACCTTAACCAGATGACTATGACCAACGAAACGATCTCTGTTTGAAAGACATTGAGACCTCTTCTGACCACTCTCTGCGTGAAAACTTAGTCTGAAATTAATTCATGGAGAGGCCATGCTCATGCGAAAGAATTACTAAGTTTTTTCTTGGATACCAAAGGCAGCCAGTGCTGTTTCTTCGAGGAGTTTGTAACAAACACGAGCGTGTGAACAAAAGCGAGTGGGCGCCCAACGTGGGGTGCCTTAGCTTATCTGAGGACTTTACTCCACTACAAGCTCGCATTTGTAACAAATCAATGCTGACATTGATGTGGCGAACGCCCAAAAAAATACTTATGCAATACAATTTGTAATGAAATGAAATAAGTCAGAATGTATCATAAATTATGTTGGTAAAAATATGTGATCAACGGAGAGAGCATCCCAGCAAATATTTTTGGCGAAAATCTTATATCGTAAAAATATCGCAAATTATAGTCAACTATCTTATGCAAGGCGAACTAAAGGTATCATTTTAACGATGCCCTGAAAATATGTTTCTAAAAATAATAATTAGGTATTTATTGTGATAGAATGTGATATAAATGAAGGTGCAGTTAGTCGAAAAAATATTTTTGATATGTGGCGAAGTGTTAAAGGGGGCACCGGTAGGTAGCTCAGTGCATTAATGTGTCAGTCTGATGTCTCATTCTATCGGTCAACTACGGGTTCGAATCCCGTCCACGTTATGGCCATGAATGTTTGTCTTGTCTTCCCCTGTGGTGTGAAGCGTAACAATAAAGCCGCGTTCCTATTCAGCGTTGTTGAAAGAGACTAGGCGTGACACAAAAATCGCATGGTAGATAAACTCGTTGTTGTTCACACGTGTAAATAAAAGTCTTTCGTCGAATTCGCGAGCCCACACAGCATAAACATCACTACGAACACACACGCACACGTTTGAGACAGACGACACTTCCTCGAAACTCTATTAAATGGTAGATAAACTCGAAAATTCAGAGAAAAAACACTCACAACACAGATCACTTTAGATAAAAACACTCGCGACACAATTTTCAGATACTTTATTGCATTGAATTTCGTTGACAGATCACGGAACATGGGCGCCCCCATATGCAAAATGAAAATGATCGACCGAACACCACACGGAAGTGCACGACCTACCAGTCGAGAGAAGAAATATTGACCGAGAATATTTTGTCTTTCGACTAAAGTGTCTTTCACCACTGTTGAAAGTGCTGTTCCCACGGAGCGATTCGTGGGCTTTTTGTGTCCCAACTAGTCTCTTTCAACAAAAATCGCTCAATGGGAACGGGCCTTAAGCCAGAATCATTTCCGACTTGTCGGAATTAGTTCACGGGGCTGGATTTGGCTGATTAGCCGTCGTTCCGACGTGGCAACTTTCGCCTCTCTTCCTCTTCTCGGAGTTTCTTATTAATATCGTAAATACTTTGACTCACCGCATGCCAGTTACTTGTTGATTCATCATTTGCTCCATCGAGTTCTCAGGGTTAATAACTCCGCCCAGTTCCCCTTCTAGCTCGTCTCTGTGTTTGGCAAACGTGGACAGTGAAACAGCACATATTTCGCGTCTTGCATCTCGGACATTCGGCGAGTCAGCCAGCTGGATCCTATGCAGGTGCTCCCTGTATCCACCATGGCCCGTAAGGAACTGAGTTAAGTAGTGGTTTAACTCACCGTGGTTACGGTTTACATACTCATCGATCCGCAGAATGAGAGTGTACGTTCAACAACCTGTGGATGCTTGATCCCAGCACTCCTGCTATATTCTGAGTGACTCGGGCCTTTCTCTGCTTTTTTGCCCGTCGGACTCGGCAGATGGCACTAGATATCGATCGCCGTAAAGTCTCTCCATTTCACATACTTGAATGTCTGTTGTGATCATTCCAGAGACAACGTAGGCCGCTTTATGGGATGTACCGCTTACAGGGTATGTTGCGCACCGAAGTACATACATACAATACGCTTCTTTGATATACCGAATGGATATCCTTGGTATTCCAATTTTAGCGTAGCGCACTGCCCCACACCGGTGAAGCGTGCAGCAGAATTGAGGTTACTACTCTAATAGAACCCTTCTGCTCGTTCTAGGACCACCGATGTTAAACATGATCCTTGACAGAGCGATAGTGGCGTTCGCTGCCTTCTGGCATACATGTTTAAGATGCGCTCCAAAGGTCAGCTTCGAGTCAATCATCACTCCCAAGTTCCTTATGGCTGGTTTGGAAGTAGTGATAGTACTTCCAACCCTGATCTTCATAGAGCCAGTTTATGTTAACGAAACGTCAACTAAGCCACATGGGTGTAGTGGGCGTACAATTGGTTCACCACTCCGGTAAGCAGTTAGTTACACTTCAAGTTTGCTGGCCCGCTGAACTCAACAAATTCAATGATCTGACTCTTTCCAGAAAAAGTTTGCCGACACCTGCTCTAGAGACCAATATAGAATTGACAGTGGCGATAATACAAGTGTTTTCAAAGAAATTTCATTTGCTCCTGATAGGGCCGTTTTCACGATGTCTGGTTAAAGTATATACTATTGATAAACGCTAAACGGCAACTATCCTCCAGTTAAAAATTTATCGGGCGATAATTCCAAACAAGTGATGCTGCTGAAGTGTTGACAGCTAGAACTGTTACATTTGCACATTCAAATGAGACAATTAAGCTGGTCACAAAGAACAGAGTTCTGGAAATTCATTCGATGGAAGTGACTTCAAACAGGCGATGCGGGCTGCTGAGACTTTGACAGCTAGAACTGTTTACGTTTGCACATTCAAATGAGACAATTAAACTAGTCACGAAAACAGTTCTGGAAATTCATTCGATTAAAGCGGATTTGAATTGAAACCAACTAGCTGCAAATTAATGCACGGACGTAGAATTTAATAAAACAGGCGGCAGAACTCCGCCTAGAAAATAAGCTGATTTTCTACTGCATTACCTGATTTTTGTACTGCATTATCATATTTTGAGCGTTGCATACGCTAAAGCTTAACTTAATGTTCCGGATAGCTAACTGGCGGTTTAACCATACATTGAGAAAACGGGCCTAAGAGCTGACGGTGGCTGAGTATGAAAAATTAGTGGACCGCGATTTCATAGTGGATTCTTTTCTAGGCGTTGTAGGAGACTAGGAAATTGCAGGGTGCCGGCTGGAAATATTGCCAAATATTGAGAAAAGTATTTATCCCACGAGGAAAGTCATCAGAAATAAGCTTATAGAAAATATTATTATTTTTAATTTCATGCAAGTACGAATCCCATAGTCCCAGTAAATACAAGAAAATGCCAAAAAAAAAACATATTTTATTAGTCCCGCCAACGGGCTTGAACCTCAGACGACCGCATTTCGACTAGCAAAAAATGCTCGGTGCGTTGCCAAGCTAAGCTACTGACGCACACTGAGTTTGTGTGCAGAATGAAACCAAGTGTGCCAAAAATATTCCAATTTAATTTGATGAATGAAAGATACTTCTTTGTCTTTATCACTATTTTTATTAATTCTGACGCGTTTCGCTCTTTCGAGCATCTTCAGAGAACTTCTCGCTCGAAAGAGCGAAACGCGTCAGAACTAATAAAAATATTGATAAAGACAAAGAAGTATCTTTCATTCATCAAATTAAAATGGATTATCACAAAGTCGAAACATCGTCAATTGAAGTTATATATTCCAATTTCACTGAAAAACGAATCAATTGATAAAAAAAAGCAAAACAGAAGCAAAATGATCGAAAACAGCTATTTCGAAAATCGTAAAATCTAAAAACTAGGCTCATAAACTTAAAACTACAAACATTGTTCGAAATGCCCTCTTCCATGTTGGAGACAAACTCGACATTTTCTGCCAACAGATGAAACAGTTCGAAGGACCTCTTCCCTCTTCTCTTGCAAATTGCTGCAAGCCGCCGTTTCAATTTGTTGTATTAAGTGTTCCCGGGACACAATCGTTTCATTGTAAACTTCATTTTTTAGGCTCCCTCATATATTAAAGTCGAGTGGTGTTAAGTCTGGACTTCTAGTAGGCCATGCCCGTAGGCGCATATCGTCCGATCCACTTTGACGGAATTCACTTTTCAGGAATTGACAATTCTCCCGTTGTGGGCCGGACATCCGTCCATCTGCTACCTAATTTCTGTTCATCCGGCAATTGGGATACCGTACAGTACGTTAGGTCCAACTTCCGTTTCCAGCATGTTATCAAAGGCGCATGAATTCAGACGTTGCGAAAGAATAAATCTGCTCGGGAAGTTGATCATATTGGTACTGTGAAGAGCGAATTGCTTGGGGGTTTTGATGATCCCAACCATGTGTGTTATGCGAATTAAATTTATGCCACTCCGGATGAATGTTGTCTGATCCGTCCATAGCACTTTTTTCTGGAAATGACGATCTGCTACGATTCTTTCTAAAAACCTGCCACAGAAATTCATTCTTCTTTAAAAGTCTGTAGGCAGTAGATCCTAAACTGCCGTCAAATGATACGGATACCGATTGTTGGCATGGAATGCTTGATGAATTGCGACATGAGGGACATTTAGTTGAATTGCAGCCCTTCTCGTGCTCGAACTGGGATTAGCATCAAAGTGATGAAGGATCTCGTCTTGCCTCCTTATCGGGGTACGTTCACTTTGATCGCTGGTATTGTGATTTGGTGTTTCTCTTAAAATTCGGAAAGTTCTTGCAAACGTTCGACTGCTCGGGAGCTGTCTTTGGGGGAAGGGCTGAAGAGCTGTACTCCCGAGCTGTACTCCCGAGCTGTGCTCCCGAGCTGCCTCGCATCCGTTACCTCTAGCAACACCATATCGGCGTACTCACTATCTGTAAATTCTATTTGCATCGCAATCGCCTTTCAAAGAACTATATCAAAGGGCAAGGTTATTAATATTAAGTCACTAACACCAATGTAAAAAATAATAATAATACCTGGTATAATATTCAGAGACTAAAAGCAGGTTAATTACCTATGTAATAATAATAACTGATTTTATGTACAACGATTTAAAATCAACGTGTTACATGTATTAGTAATACTAGTAATAGATCTGTAAATGAACTCTGTAGTAGCCTTAAGATACACTCACTTATGGGTTGACTATCTCCCGGCATTTTTACTATTTAAAAGTAGATTTTTACACCTGACACCATGTAAAATATAGAACCAAAGTAAAGGCGTAGTCCGGATGGCGCAACGGTTAGCACGTTCGCCTTCAACGCACTGGGTCCCGGTTCGATTCCGGGGATTTACGTGTCGGACTATGAGCCCACTCAGCTGTTAAATGAGTACCCATTATGGAGTAAATAACTCGGTTGAGCGTGTTGCTGATCACATACCTCTTCACAAAAACCGTCACGATCTAGAAAATGAGATGATGCTAACTCATCTCGAGGCCGTGGTTCAAATTGGAGTTATTTATTTTTAAAGTAAAGGCTTAAATGACTTATTTTATTGACGGTCTAAGTGAGTGTGTCTTAATGCTACTACAGAATTCACTTACAGGTCTATTACTAGTATTACTAATACATATAACACAAGGGATCGATTAACTTGCGAGTGAATACAAGCACGACTCAAAAATAACAAGCATTAAAGGTTATAATAGACATATTTCTGCCTATTTTTCGCAATCCTCTCGCAAAGCGATTGTGTATGGATAGTGGAATTTAACACATAGATAATTATGGGAATAGGAAACAACCTTTGGGCAACTTGTTCTGAGTGCTCCTTCTATGTATTCCATGTTCGTTGGTGCAGTATCATTCTAATGTCTAATCTTTGTCTGTGCCTTGGGAATTAGTGAAGCATCTACAGCACAGTTGAAATGAATACAATAATTCATGACCACTTGGAACTTACTCATCTCATCAGTATGACTCTCTCTCTGTCGCATCTTCTTGATATTATTGTAGAATAATTTAACTGGCCCACCTTGTAGACATTTTACATATTTTTTTATAGTATCACGACAAATTAAGTATACGTGAGACTGCCGTTAATCTCGATACAAAATTGAATACATATCTCGAAGAAAATGTTCGTTTACTGTATTTATTTAGCCAATTTGATTGTTTGTACTAAAAATATATACGTATATGTACATAACTCGCATTCTGTAGTCACAGATACTTTTACGCGAAATGTTGAATTTCCTTTTCCGTCGAATTTTCTTAATTCTCTATCTCTAGATTTTCGTTTGCGCTCCGTTCCGCACTATTCGCACGCGAAAAGTATCTAATTTTGTGCTCTAGTTATTATTTCAATTTTATATAACTTTCGACCTTATTTTCCAAAGCCGTGCGTACAAACAAATGCAGACGGACCGAACCACACCAGCCAGCCGCAGCGCCCAACTCATCTATCTGCCTAACCTACTATGTGTCATAGATATGTACATACATACATATTTCATTGTTAATTTCCATAGCATTTGTTTTTCACATTCGGAAAAATTCTCGGATTCTACAAACCGACCTAGTGAAATCCGTTAAATTAGACAAAGTTATCACGGATTTTTCAAGCACCTGCTTAGCAGCGGCTGTCTCTGGTTGGGTTTGGTTATCATTTATCAAGTAAGATCTAGCTATATAAAATATGATAGATACCGGATTGCTTGCGTTGTTGGCAGTTCTAAAATGAATGTGGCGAAATCTTCCAGTATGATACGACCGTTGTTAATTACTCAACTTGGTTATAGATACAGTAAACCTGGAAGCAACAAACTTCGTCACGATATCATAGTCTTTATTATAATGCAGATGCAGGCACCGAAATAGAGCATTGTCCAGATGTATCGTGTATCTTGAGATCGTATATCCAAACCCGTTCTTTTTATTATTTCTGTCAATGACATAACGCACATACTTCAGGTCCTATTATGTAGTAAAATGGTGTGAGCAGTGGATACAATTAATGGGACAGTCTTATGACGTATGCCGAGTCGATAATTGTTTCTGGCAAAACGATGAGCTGTTTATCTTTTTAATTATCACCAAATGCGGACCCTAAAATGCCCAAAAACGCCACGTTACAACAGGGCTAGTGATGCCAAATAAAAAATTTTGTCATTTGCCTTACAACATCTGTATATACAATAGTACAGGAGTGCCTTTGCACCAGGAAAATGAACCCCTGATCTCTATATGTAAAAATCGTAGTGTGTAACCGAGGCCCCACAGCTACCGAGCGCGTCCACAAATAAAAAAGTTATTATCTAATTTATGCTAAATTGCGTTACCTCTTGTGGGGTATGGCGCGTCTACTACCCCTACGCGCCATTGCGTTCGGTTTCCGGCCATATTACGTATATATCACCCGAAGATTTCCCCAGTGATTTTCACTCATCGTCCACTGATCTGCGCCACAAGATTCTAGGACGACCCTTCGTCGGCCTCTTTGGGAAAAGGGGTTCATCACATAGCGCATCCAGCAATGCAATTATCGCAACGTGTGACCAATACACTGCCACTTTTGCCTGCGAATCAATTCGTCGATAGGCATCTGGCCCGTGCGTCGACTAAGTTCTTCATTTGAAATTGTTTCGGGCCAGAAAATTCTGAAGATTCGACGAAGACGGGAATTGACGAAATCGTGAAATTTTCTGGTAACTGTTGCGGTTACTTTCCATGTGCTGCTCCCATACAGCAGCACAGACAGAACCAGGGAGCGGAACAGACCCAGTTTGATCTTAACACAGAGATACCTGCTTTGCCAGATTTTTGGACAACATGCCGAAAGCGCATTTAGCCTGGTTGATACGACGAGCGATATCTTGCTAAGGCCACCATCAACGGCAACAATGCTGCCTAGGTAGACAAATTCGTCCACCTGTTCCACAGGCTATCCATTAATATTAATAGGGTGAGTTGGATTTTCAGCCAGGCTTAGAACTTTGGTCTTGTTAGCGTTGATCTTTAGCCCAACCTTGCTTGCCTCCCTCTCCAGATCCAAAGCCATTTCGCTCAGATCCATGATTTTGTGGGAGAGTAGGCATATATCGTCAGCGTAATCGAGATGTTGTAAGTGAGACATCAAGGTCCATTGAATTTCACGGCATCCCACGGGTAAAGCTGCATGCAACACATCACCAATCACTAAGAGGAATAGGATCGGTGAGAGGATGCAACCCTGCCGAACTCCGCTTTGAACTTCAAAGTCCCCCGACATCTTTCCCTTGTGCGCGACATCTAGCGCCGACGTAGGTTGCCTTAATAATACCCTCAGGGATACCTCTCCTGCGCAAAGCAGCCGAAATACAATCTCGGTTCACACTATCGAAAGCCTTCTCGAAATCAATGAAGAGCAAGTGCAGCGGAGATCTGTACTCGACGCATTGTTCGATTACAATCCGCAGGCTGTTTATGTGGTCGACACAGGAGAAACCGGATCGAAACAAAGCCTGCTCTTCATTGATTGTGCTTTCTAAGTGGAACTTCAACCTATCCAAGATTATTGTATGTAGCTATTATTTTTGCAACCGAGAGTAGCACACCAATACCCTGCCAGGTATTGCATTCAGTAAGGCTGCCCTTATTTGGAAGTTTGATTATCAAACCTTCTAGTTTCTACGTCCCACGCCTTAACAATAAGTGGATGCAGTAACTCGGCTGTGATGTTCGGTGCTGCTTGGTAAAGTTCGACAGGAATGCTGTCGAGCCCAGCAACCTTGCCTCGCTTTAGTGCAATAATGGCATTGGCTATTTCCTCTTTAGTCGGAGCAGTTGACCGTATACGTGCATTTTGATTTCTCTCTCTCAATTACCCTAACCCCTTGTGGGCCATAGCGCGTCAACTATTCCATGTGGCCCAGTTGACGTTTCGACGGCATAAACTGGTTTCGGAGAATGCAGTTGCCTGCATGCACCTCCTGCACATTCATGGCCACGAACGTCGTCCTGGACGGGACTCGAACCCGAAACGCCGGTAGTCCAACATGAAACTGATGTCTCAACACACTGCACTACCGGTCGCCCCAAAGCCAGCCAGCCAGCTAAGCTATCTACATGAAGGCGAACTTCGCTAGATTTCACACGGTTCAAAACCGTATCGAAATGTTCATTTCAACGCCTCATCTGATTTTCTTCTAAAATAAGTAGCTTTTCATCACTATCTTTCACCGGATGTTGATAGGAGCTACGACCACATTTACACTCCTTGATAACACTATATACGGTGTTTAGGTCATTATTTCTAGCCGCTTCCTCTGCCGTGGCAAGGAGAGAATTTGCATACTCTCTTTTGTAACGACGCACACTACGCCGTTCTGCCGTGGCAAGGAGAGAATTTGCATACTCTCTTTTGTAACGACGTACACTACGCCGTACTTCTCGAGCCTTCATGCGGTACTGTTGTGCTACAGCTGGGTACTTTAGTCTGGATGTATCGAATTTACGACGTCTAGATCCGCCGTCACTACGAAGGTGCACGGCTGCAATCCGCAATCGAACATTAGCGATCATGAATGGATGATCTCTTCCCATTTCAACGTCGGCGTCCCTCTTATTACGAACTTCCAGAAGGTAACTGCGAAATTTATTACTAATGGCAAAATGGTCAATTTTATTTTCAGTTCTATGCTGATCAACAGAGGTCCAGCAGATCTTATGGCACTTGTTGGGTTCAAACATAGTACCTCCGATGAAGAGACGGTGGAAGTTGCAGAACTCTACAAACCTGTCACCGTTCTCGTTGCGGTCGCTTAGACCGTGTCTCCCCATCACGTGCCTCAGTCCATCATTGTCGGCACCAACCTTAGCATTCAAATTTCCCATTACTATTACAATGTCGCCCTTAGGTGTTTTACTCTGGATGGCATTAAGTTGTTCGTAGAAGGAGTCCTTCGCCTCGACGCTATCTGGTTCAGTTGGAGCGTAGCACTGTATTATTGTAATGTTTCTCGTTTTGGTCCGAAACCTGGCGGTCGATTCCCAGCTTATGAGGCAACTGCGTGCAGCTCTTGTTTAAAGGAGCCCTACCCCCGATTCACGGACACTACCAGAAACTTCACAGTACTACCTACGTGTTGAAGAAATGTACTATCCACTATTCCACCTTCTAATTTCGGTAAGTCACAGCATCTTCAGTTTGTACCGCTGAAATTCGCTCTCAAGTTGTAGAAATCGTGCTTTCTGGGGACCCTCTGATCCATTATCCAGGAGAGTACGCACATTCCAGAAACCTATCTTAGTCATTGTACGATAGCTAAAAGTCGTAACCGTTGAGTCAGTCCTTATCCGAGGCCTAGTAGACGTTTCGTTAGTATATTAGAATTTCGGATGTGCAAGTTGCTGGCACACACATCCCATCCCATTAGTCGCCTTTTACGACAAGCCAGGAACGCTGTGGCTTCTTCTAACCCTACACCACAGCGGGTATTAGTTAATTTGGGTTCCATAAATCTTAAAAAATCGCTGGGACTAATGTTTGTGTACTTTGAAATAGGCCTGATCAATCGCTTTACAGGTGCTCTACGACGTACTCGACAATACAAAGCAATCTTCCTTAGGCATGAATCTTGAATATTTTGTTCGGAACGCATCTGTTATTTTTAACTTATTTTTGACCAACTTTAACTAATCTATGTAAAATATGATACAACGATGGCATTCAAGCCTAAATCATCAGCAATCAACATATGTTAGTCTTGGATCTGCGCCAATTTTTAACCGTCACGAGACTCGTCGTCCACAGAAAAATGTCCAGTTTGGAATTGCTGATATCCTTAGAAACACTCTTTAGGCGTGGTGCATAAGCCATTTGGCATTCGTCAAATATTTCCGTTGCTTTCAAATGCCGTCGGAACCGATGGCCCTATCGACCTTCCTTCCCCAATTTTACGTTTTCTCATCTCCATTTTTTTTTCAAAGATTCCGAAAACTGGGGTGTTTTATACTGAAACCGTAAACTGTTGGATAAAATTTTTTAATTTGTGAAATACGAATCTTCCTAATCCCAATAACTCCGTAGTTGCATTCGAATTTTATCGTCGAACTTTTGTCGTTCAACAGAAGCCGCCTCGGGAGAACGCTGCTTTAACGAAACTTCAAGTAAGTCTCATGGGAATAGTTAACGCGCTTTGCCCCACTAGGTGCTAGAGCAAATAAAATAATATTTTCAAGTCAAATTAATATTTTTTTTTTTTTTTTTTGTTATTCAAAAAATATTATCGAATAAGATTCTACAAGCATTTTTTTTAATTTGACTTTAACAAATATGAATTTGTCTTGAAAATGTATGAATTGGCATTGGAAATGTTATATAATTTTATTTATAATTTTTTATTTATTTAATTTGACGTAACTCAGTTTACCCTCTGCTTTTGGGACAAACTTTATTCTAAATTTTCTTATTCTTGACTATACCGAATACAATACAATCCAATTAGCTTTTAGAACCAACGATATTAACAAATGTGACTAGGATAGCACTTCACCGGCGATAAGTGACAAACACCTTTATTTTACATAAATTGTTTAATACCACAGTTGACATCTTCGAACAGTTAACGGAGTAAGTGTATGGGTGCCGGTGCCTATTTACCGCATTACCATGTACCATTTACCAGTAAAGTCATATGCTGGGGATTTAGAAAAGGCAACTACATACATCATGTGCTTTACCGTCATTATGCGATTGTATTGTTCTATTTCGAACAAAAACATCAGAATAGTTTTCCGGGGCTTCATTGGTTTTTCTTTTTCCCTAACAATTAATCTTTTTTAAATGTATTTTACGCTTGATATAGGATATTTATGCTCAATTTGATATACGTATGTACATAATTGTCACTTAATGATCGGAGAAGTGAGAGATGTGGTCCGAATCCTACTGAAGGCCGTAGCTTTTTCGACAAAAGAAAATTTATTTGACGAATTATGAGCCCGCTCAACTATTAAAATTAATATTCTTGCGGGCTAACTAATTCGGTATATATTGTGTTGATCATCGCGCACCTGTACTGAGAGGTCATGATCATGAAAAATGAGGCCTTGGTTGATTGAACTCACGTCAGCTATTTAAATGATAGAGGTGACACAAAACCAAGAGCCTTCAGGTGCAACTGCGGGGGTGTCACCGTGTAACCCGTACCGCTGAGTGGATGTAGCTGCTGAAGTTCACACTGCATTTAAATTTGTCTTGAGCGATAGTGAGAGTCTTTGCATGGGGATGTTGGCATCTGTACTCAAATCGTCGCTGGCAATATCAGACATAATATGTATATTAATAGGAGTCTAGCCAGGGTGGTGTACCCTTACGGAAATTGGGAAAAGTACTGGACGAAATCGACTCCGATGAAGAATCAACTAAGAACGAACCGCCAGGCAGCGCAACCATCAACTCATCGGAGGCTGACGCGGAGCATGCCGATTTCACTAAGCCAGATGTCCGTGGAGTGACAAATAGGCCTAAAATTAGCGAAAAAAAGTTCCTTAATGTTACCCTGTCTGCTAACCCCATAGAAGCCATTTAAAATGGACGGTAGACATAGCCTTGAATTGCAATGGTAAAGTCTTATGGGCATCCGAAGTTGTCGATGGGGACAGGGTCGAAGTTTGCCGAAGTAACGGAGAAAATCGGGCAGCGCCATCAGGTGTAAATTCCTTCAACGAGATGAGGGAGTTACCTAAATCGTCGGTTATGAAAGTTCAATGGCAGGTCCAAAAGTCTAAGAATGGCTTTATCTGTCGTTGTTCGATTGCAATTGCCCTTTTCGTTGTCTCCAACTAATTTGTTCTATTTTGTTTAGGTCGTGAGACCTTTATTCCTTCCTATCTACTAAGTTAAAAGTTTGTTAACAAAAACCACCGCTCACATCTACTGATAATGGTGATAGTTTGTGCAAGTAGTTTACAAAAACCTTGTTCTATATTATCAATTAGATCGATTTGATTACGCTCTTTTTGAAGATGAGTTGATTTGATTTTGAATACCACTAAATTTCCACAGAAATATGAAAGTAGGTTTATATTTATTTGGCTGGACTGGCCGACCTCTTCAGAGTTTCTCTTCTATGGGTTTCAGGATATAGGAACATAGAGGGGAACGAGAGGGCCGATCAACTGGCGAGACAGTGCTTTGTACTACACGAGTCCTACGCGGTGACTGTCTACCCGCCGTTTAGTGCCGTAAAAAAGGAGATTCACGCACACTTCATGACACGGGCTAGTGAAAGATGGAGCGCATTGACAACGTGTGGGACGTCTAAGAAACTATGGCATCATACGACGCACGTAAAACTAATGCCCTTCTGAACAGAACCCCTTCGGATGTCGCAAAAGTTACAGTGGTTACGACGAGGCATTGGCCGGTGGGAATGCACGCGGCCAGATTGGGTATAATACTCTACAACATTTTCTGCCGAAGCGGCAGGAATGAGGAGCAGAAAGAAACTCTGATCCATTTCTAGTGTAAATGCCTGGCTCTTGCAAGAATCAGACATCAAGAATTGGGCAGTGCTTTCTTCCAAGATATATCCGACATCTCCTCAAAGAGTATCGGGGAGATAATACGTTTTCTTACCTCCTCAGGATGGATCTGATGAATGACGAATACTTCAGAACGTTCTTGATAGCAACGGTTTATTCCTCTTTTGAGGCGTGTGGCATCAAAACTGCGCGCACTTAGCGCTACTTGTGTTTTCTTTCCCTGCTGGGAAGTAACAGGCCCTCTAACCAACCAACCAACACAAAAAATTATATAAACTTAAAAAGTTCAAAAGTGCACCCCACAGTAAAAATGTAAAACATACTGAAATAAGAGACTTATATGTTGAGTCAATAAAGTTATATAAAAACCATTTTAATCTAAATTGATTTTCAGTCATTTTTTAAGTAATTATTTTTCTAACATATAGTGGTTCATTTTCACTGTGACTCACTGTATGTGTTTCTAAGTTGAGTGATAGATCTAAATAGATCTAAAGAAACGTCTCAATAAACAGAAGCAACATATATGTATGTACATAATTAGGCATAATTAGCGTATCTATCAACAGTAAGCTACTCTAGAATTCTTGGAAATCTCAACATATAAGCCGACAACTGTAAACACTTTGCTGAGTCTTTCGATTACAAAATCCGCAAATTGTGGTCCAATCCATCCGAAAGCATAATAAAAACTTGTTGAGATTGCCAGGCATCAAAACTATTGCATATTTATCTGGCAGCTAAATATTTACAACATACTTATGCTAACAAATTCAAAGGAATGTATGTATTGTACATACATAATACTTTTTTAATTCGTATAAAGTTTTAATACTTAGCAATTTAAATGATCGCTTATTGGCTAACACCATTATCTTGTCCATTGCAATGACAGGAACTGTCGATGTCGACATGCCCCTTGTTTAGTTGATCGAGGATGGAAATCTTCAATCTAATGTAGTATTTCACTAACATATTGTGATTTAAGCGTACATATATCATTTAATACGAAAAGAATAAAGACATTCATTAAATTAAAAATGTTGGCCAGAGTTTATTGCGATCTTTTTTGTCGCCCTTCATGGCCGTGGCAATTCAGACTTTGGATGTTTCCTTCTTTGCGAAAATTTCATAACAAAGTTTTCTACAGGGGATAAAAACTTTTGGTCGAATATCTTTATACCCTAGACTTTTAGTATAGGGTATATTGTTTTTGTCACGACGGAAATATGTAACACCTTAAAGGAGGCTCCGGAGGTATGACAATGTATATATATAAATGATCAGGGGCATCTCCTGATTCGATTAAGCCATGTCTGTCTGTCTGTCTGTCCGTCTGTCTGTCTGTCTGTCCGTTCGCACGATAACTTCCGATAGAATGAAGCTAGAGCCTTGTAATTTTGGTCAAATATTGGAAGTATGATCTAGTTGGTTGGTATTGAAAATGGGCGTGATCAGGCCAAGAGAACGCCTGCCTCCCCTACATATTAAATATATATATTAAATAAACGTGAAAAGCTCTAGCTTTGGTAGATTGCTCGCGAGGATAATTTTATACTCTCCTGGAAAAATAAAATCGATCAGTTGAAAACTAACGCTAATTTTCTTACAAAGAGCCCCGCACTACCCTACTTTTCAGGTTTTTTGTCTATAACTCTTGAACCAATTGACGTAGATACCTGATTTTTGGCACGTAGCCCTGAGGTGAGAAGCTGCTTGAGTTTCAGTAAGTTGGGCATAATAAGATCAAAAGAACGCCTACCTCCCCTACAAAATTCAAAAAATTAAATATTACTTTAATTACGATAACTTTAGATAGAATGGTACTAGCGAGTTAAAAATTTGGTAGAATGTTGGTAGTAAGATTTAGTTAGTTGTTATTGAAAATGGGTAAGATCCGACCCAAGGGACCTTTACCTCCCCTACAAATGAAACTTCAAATAAGCAATAACTTCCGTCAAAATAAAGCTAGCGACTTGAAATTTTGGTCAAATGTTTGTAGCAGGATCCAGTTGGATGTAATAATGTTGAAAATACGTAAAATCCGACCAACGAAACCCCTACTTCCCCTACAAATGAAACTTCAAATAAGCGATAACTCTCGATAGAGTGAAGCTAGAGACTTGAAATTTTTTATAAATGTTTGTAGCATGATCTTATTGGTTGGTGGCAATGATGGCCAAGATCCGACCCAAGGAACCCCTACCTCCCCTACAAGTGGAACTTCAAATAAGCAATAACTTTCGATAGAATGAAGCTAGCGACTTGAAAAATTCGACAAATATTTGTAGAATGGGTTAGTTAATTGATTTTGAGAATAGTCAAGATCCTCCTGAATGAGTGTCAACCTCCTCTATAAACTGGCCGTATAGAAAACTCACTTTTAATGCATATGGTCGCTGCCAATTGGTACTTTTGGTGTCACCACTAGGTCTGTACAAGTCTAGGGTATATTCGCTTCGGCCTGGTTTTTTTTACTTATGCGAAACTGATAAATCTTAATTATTACAATACATTATTGCATCCTGGACCATATATTAATTGTCTAGACCATATATTAATTGTCTGCCCGTCCGTCTTTTGATAGAATGAAGCTAGCGACTTAAAATTTTATTTTAGTTAAATGTTTTTAGTAGGATCTAGTTGGATGGTATTGAAAATGATCCGACCGAAGAAACCCCACCTCCCCTACAAATACTTATATGCGATAACTTTCGATAGAATGAAACTTTCGATTTGAATTTTGGCCAATTGTTTGTAGAAGTCTAGTTGGTTGATATTGAAAATTGACATGAATGGACCGAAGAGACGCTTTCCTCCCATGTAAATGCTATCTCAAATATACGATAACTTTCCATATGGAATGGAGCTAGCGATTTGGGTCAAAAATGGGCAAGATCCGATCAAACGAACGTCTACCTCTCCTATAAATATTATTAATATTATTAAATAATATATAGTTCTGAATAGATGAACGTAGATACTTCTCATTGGGTCAGATGACTCTTTAAAAAAGTCATTTGAAACTCTCCTACGAAAAATGAGATCGATCGGTTGCCATGAAAAAGTGTTCTCCGTATAAAGTGCCCCTACTACACTACTTTGCAGGCTTTTGTAATTAACTATTGAATAAAACACCTAGAAAGCTTATTCTGGCATACGGACTTCAAATGGGACCTGTGGGAATTATATTAGTACCCACAGGCAGATTTGAACTCCGATCTCTAGATTAGCATCGTAGAGTGGTGACCGAGCGCGACAAAGAAGCATTTCCAATTTAAAGCTGGACACTCAAACAAAGTATGATCGATGGTGTTCTCTTGCATCTTGCATCTTCTGCACAAATTGCTGGAGGTCAGTCCCAATCTTCTCGTATGAGATGCAGTAAGGCAGTATCCTGTCAGTAGACCTACCATCATTTTCAGCCTATATCTTTTGGGTTTGAGCATCGTCCTGCTCTTGCTCTTGATCAAGTGATGGCCACAAAGTCCTGGCTACCCTACAATCCGTTCTGCTTGTCCAGTCAAAATGTAGTTTAGTTCATACGGTTCCATCTATTTCGTTTGTGATGTCCGCAAGTGCCCGTGGCATAGGTGCCGGTGGGCTGTTCACGTCTCCCGAACCTCTCCTTGTCAGTTCATGGGCTTGATCGACAGAAGTATGAAATCCGCACAAGCTTCGTCAGTTCGATTGCAGTCGTGGGCAATAATTGAATTGCTACTCGCCTAAGAAGTACCTGCTGTAATTATTCTAGCGTCCTATTTAATGAATAGGAAAAATGCATACGAGACATAAGGATAAAATTGACCGTAAAATTAAAATTTTCAATTTATCTTCACATAACCAGTACAGACAACTATTATGAAAAAGGTGGACTTTGCGAAAAAAACTAGAAATTTACCGCAGTTCTTGTGTTGTTGAAACCAATTGCTGATTTTTAACTTAAAACTCAAAATAAATTAAAACTAAGACACAAAAACTTAACTAGAAGTTAAGTCATCGACTCCCTTATCAATCCAATTTATCGAAACCACTTTATTTCACGACATTTTCTCTGTGGCGTGGTTTCTTTTTTCAGTCATTGATATATGATGGACATACCAGATGGCTGAAGCATAGCTACGTTATGGCTTTTTCGATCCTACGTCACTGAAAATTCATCATCATCATCATCATCGTGGCGCGACAGCCCGACGTCGGACCTTGGTCGCCTGGGTCACTGAAAATTGACAGTAGAAAATTTTCGAAAAGATTTTGCGCCCCTTGCGGGAATAGAATGTGGGATATCGCGCGCTGAGTCACTTCCCGCCCAATATGTTGTCGGTGTTATTTTATCTAACCCATGAAAGTAAAATGTGCAATCGGCCGGGGTATCGTTATAAATATTTGTATAATGCCGGCCGAGAGTGCCTGAAAATATTTGAAGCCGAATGTGGGTCGGTGTGATTTTATCTATTTAATGAAACTGTAGTAGGCAATCGAATAGGTGAATGGTAACGTTAATCACTAGACACAAAAAAAAACTTTTTTCAAATCAATATGCTCTTAAGAAAATGTAGTGCCGATGGCATATCCTCTTCCTCCCCTGAAAGCAATCTACGCCACTGCCGTCATGCGTACAGCATGTAACTCCGACTTGCATTACTGTAGTGCAGTTGTTAAGCATTCACCTCCTATCCGCGCAGTCTTTATGCAAGCTCGGGGCGCTGTGGAAGTTTTATTAGTACCCACAGGCAATTTTTATTAACGCGCCAAGGATTAAACCTCCGTCTCTTTCTTGATGATTGAGACCACACGACTACCGAGCACGTCACAAACTGCACAGCGAACAGTGTTTTCTTATTAGAAAATGTGAATGCACATTTTTCCGCTGCGATTTTTTCGCGCGGTGTTATGATTACTATAAAGTAGCAGCTCTATTTCCGATTGCTTTCTGCTCTGGCATGGTCGCATCTACCTATACATAGCAGAAATTCCAGTGGAATTTTCTATTTCTCAAAATGATATTTTTGGATTTATGCATGAATTGTTGAAGATGATGATAAAGATGAAGATGAAGATCTCGTACAGAAACTAATACTATTATGTATCTTCAAATCAGAAAATAGACGAATTTGTGTGCTAAAGTGTAACAGTAAAAACAGCCATGTATATACATATTGATATCTCTCTCTCTCTCTCTTTTGAAATGTCTAACTTTATTCGTTGATCGAAACGTTTCAGAATTAAAATTAAAAGCATAATTTTCCATAATTAAAAATGTACTACGTATACGAGGTATTGGAAATACTCCTTCCTGCTGTCGCTCGGAAATTCAACACCTGAAATAGAAAATCCGAATGTTGTAAAATCGTTGTATTCTTGGAATTTCAACATACCATACTTAGGCGGCTATTACACTATAAAAGTTCTTTTACAAATATCTTTTATAAAAGATATTTTCAAAGAACTTTTATAGTGTAATAGCTACCTACATAAGAAAAGATTTACGACATGAACGTTGCTTGTTTCAAGTACTTTTCCTACAAGCTTGCACAACTTCCCCCTTAGGCGGCTAATATCATTCATAAAAGTTCTTTTAAAATATCGTGCGTCAAAGATATTTGTAAAAGAACTTTTATAGTGTAATAGCCGCCTTAGCCATAGTTGGCGTTTTCTCCTGCAACTTTGACATCGCGTCCCGTCGAATCGGCAAAAGAACAATTAACCTGGAAATAATGAACTGGACACCAAAGAGTCATCACTAAATTAGTATTAATAGTATTGTAGTACTTATCTGACATGGCATTTGGATGGCTGGAATTCCCCCGACGCGACTGCGCTAAGCACTTTAACATGGAAAATTACTCGTACAGGACAACTCGGAACGAAACTTCGGCAACAGTTTACTTTGATTTATTTTTGTTTATGTTTTGAATTACTTAACCACTTTCTTAATAGATTCCAATTAATGTCAAACACATCAGCTGTTTTGTAAATTTGTTAATGCTACTGCCAAATTAGTTTAATCACCCTGCTTATAGTTCAAGGTTATTGCATGAACTGACATCATAAAATGACAGTTCTAAGGCTGCGCGCACGTTGAGACACGTTCGCGTATCGCGTTCACGTGTTTTATGTTAAACGGTTTGAGTCTATGGTTTGCAATTAAATTTGAGAATCTGTCAAATTGATAAATACTCGGCTGTGGTCGTATCACCAAATTAAGTTCATTATTGTGTGTTACAGCCAATAATTTAGTATGAAATGTGTGTTTATGCACATCCTACTACTCCCCAGTCGTTTATTTTGACACTGAATTCTCACTTTATTATCCATTTTAAAGCACAATAATGAAATCAATTTGTTGATAGTAGTCGAGCATTTGTCATATTGACAGATTTGCGTCTTTGGTTGCAAACCATAGACTCAAACCGTTTGACGTAAAACACGTGAACGCGACACGTGAACATGTGCCAACGTTCGTGCAGTCTTAGGCTAACATTGCTTTGGCCATTTTGCTAATTGGAACAAGTTTAGCGTTTCTTCTTTCAATAGTTTCAATGATTGAATGAATGAATAGTAAGGTGCCGAAATTAAGGAAATTAAGTAGATTAAATACATGTAACTTTTAAACCGTTTGATGGATTTTGCTGAAATTAGATAGGAACAGCCCACCAATTAGACAGGTTTCGATCAGCTAGCTTCTTCCGTTTTATAGGTATTTAACTTGCAAAACATTGCCGTTATATAGCTGTAACTTTTGAATGGGTTAATGAATTTTGCTGGAATTAAATAGAAGCTTACAGCTTACTCCGCACTAACGGCCGATTAGACAAGTTTCACCCAGCTAGCTTCTTCTATTATAAATATATTTTGATAATACGATGTGGTCGCTACATGAAAAGCCCTCGCGAAAACCAGTTTGTTCATTGTTCAGTGTACGGTCAACTGTATGCTTGATCCGGTTTAAAACTGCGGGGAGGAGGAAAATTCCACGCCAATTATTACAATCCTTCAGGTTACCTTTCTTCGGGATCTTAATAATGGCGCCCTTCTTCCATTCTTTAGGGAGAGTTTCGGTTTCCCAACACTCTTGGATAAGGCGGAGAAGAATATCCGTAGTAGCGTTGATATCCGCCTTAAAGAGTTCAAACGGAATTCCATCTATCCCCGGGGCTTTACCCGCTTCCATCGATTCAATAGCCACAGTTACTTCCAATTTAGTTGGTGGGCTAGTATCAACTCTTGCTATTTGCGGAATGTTTTCTGCTTCTAGTGAAGATGGGTTCAAATGTCGAATGATTATGCCTCTTAGCTATCGCTAATGGCCAAGATTGGTTCCTAGAATATGCGTACTCTACGTAATATGGTCGGAAACACAAGATCCATGCGCCTGCACCAGCAGCGCTTCAGATGGGCTATTTAACTTCTGACGGAGGCTATTCTTTGGGCACGCAGTGTACATAAAGTGAAGCGCCGAATATTATGAAAGTTGAGAATTGACACCCACACACATTAAAGTTGTAGAATTCACATGAACATATACATGCAAATGTCCACTAATAACTCAAGATTGACCTCAGACAGTAACAAATTCTATTTTACTGGTCCTCTACCGACTCAGCCTTCCAGCTTCTGACGAGATCTGTTACCTGTGCACGCTATGTAGCGTACAGAAAATGCACTCAATACAAATTGAGATTTCACACACCCTAATACGGTTTACGCATTCCGTGGTTTTACATCATACCGCGCCATAAGAAAAAAAAATCGGAATTATATCACAATTTGCTTCAGATAAGCTCGTATAGTATAAGCACGTGATGACTCGACTAATTTTTATCGAAAGGAATAAAGGACTTTCCTCACTGACGTAGATTCTAGACGACAACAAACATTGTGAAAAGTGAGAGTAATGTCGACTTTATGAATGTATCGACCACGAACCAAAACTTCGGCATATTACGTTGAAAATATGTAAGCTTGTATGAATGTTGAAAGCCATAAACGAAAAATTGTAATTTCATTTTATGACCTGACTATGCAATCATAAATTAGCAAATTGTATTTTACTGGCCATGTAATTTATCATTTCGAATAAGCTGCAGAAAAAAGATGCCCTACTTCATCAAATACACAGAATTTCCAAACGTCCGTGTTTCGGTAAACAAATTATTAAAAATAGTAATTTAAGCACATTGCCACACTCACTATTAATTTGTGACATGACTACTCAAGTGCATAATAAAAAGCACGGTGAAATTGATGCAACTCGCACGATGGAATTGATGCAACTCGAAATTAGGAGGTACAGACGGCAATTTCAATGTAATCACGCGCAACTGAACTTCATGTACGTACTTAGATATGAATACGTTTAGTCACCACACGAGTAGAAGAGGTTAATGGCTCCGATTGAATAAATGTGTGTCACAAACAAAAAATACAATGAACCTCGATACCATACGTTGACTACTCAAGGGCGGACAAGTTTCGGTCAACATAGAGAGGTGGTCAAACTAAAGAGGTTTGTTGGAAGCTTAAATTTAAAGCAAGAAGTGAAAATCATTCTACGAGTACACACATCCATACATACAGTCGTGGCCACAATTATGTATTTACACAAAGCAAATCACAATGAAAAATTGGAATGAGATCGAAATAGCTCATTTTATTTTTATTGTAACCAAATGAAATTTCATACAGGTGTTCATTGGGAAGTTCATGATTAATTAACAAACGAAAAATTAAAATAAAATATCACAGAGTAGGAAAAAACGAAAAATGAAATTGCCACAATTATTTGCGTATAAATTTTTATAGCCAAAATTATGTACACAATGATAACTTCCACCTCGTCTTTCCACAAAATCTGAGAAAAAAGAAGATTGGTTGTGTATCTAGACGGTTCCCTGGGACCGTTACCTAATACTTGCTGTTTCCTCCCTTTGCCCGCTGGCATGGAATCAATTAAGTTATTAATTGTTTCGATGGATAGGACCGTCCATGCCTTTAAGACGTCTTCCCAGGCTTCAGCTGGGGATATCCCAATATAAATAAATAAATAAATAACTGGCGCAACAGTTCAATTTGAACCTCGAAATGAGTTAGTATCATTTCATTTTCTAGATCGTGACGGTATGTCTTGTGCAGAGGTGTGTGTTCAGCAACACGCTCAACCGAGTTATTTACCCCATAAATGGGTACTCAACAGCTGAGAGGGCTCATAGTCCGACTCGTAAACCCCCTTTTTTTTATTAAATACTACCGCATTCAGCAGGGATCAAACCGGTACCCAATGCGTACAAAGCGAATGTGCTAACCGTTGCGCCATTTCCGGACTTCCCAATCCTTTGAGGAAGTTTTGATTTAACCAAATGCCAGATATTTTCGCGCTCGATGGCTATGGTCGTTCGGTCACCGCTCTAAGATACTACATCTAGAGCTCGGAGGTTCAAATCTCGGCGCGAACAAAAACTGCCTCTGAGTACTTATAGAACTCCCACAGTGCTCCGAGCCTGTCAGTATAAAGACGGCGCGGATCAGAGGTGCATGCTAGCAACTGTACTTCCGAAAAGTAGATACGCTACCGAAACGTTGGTAAGGCATAGAAATGCTTTCGTCTGCCCATAAAATTTTTCTCCAAAATGCGACCGGTTTATTTTTGTGCCCGCTTTTCAATGGAGATTTCAACGTTTCTAATTCTAACTGTTACAATGATTTTTTGCTTAACTTATAGAGATTAAAAAATTGACTTTGAGCTTAGATTCGTGGTCAACATACGGAAGCTTATTTCTATAAAAACCACGTCAGAGGTAAAAGGGCGAATAAAAAGTGGTCAACTTGAAGAGGTGTCAAAATACAGAAATGGTCAACTTTGGGGGTTCTACTGTAATATTTACAGAAACTATAGTACGTAGTACCATATTACGAATATATCTTTCGGCTGAATTGACGTCGGGCTTCATACAATGAGCCCGCAGAGGAATCTATGGTAAAGAAATTCGTAAAATTTATAACCTCCTCTATTGTGCTCTTCCTATAATCTTACTCACTTATGTATGTATGTTGCTATTTTATTTGTTATTTTACTACCGTTATTATACGCTACCATTCGATTTAGCTCACCAGGGTATGTGCGTTAACCTCGATTACGACAACGAAATTCAGCCCAAAAGTTAAACGGACGTCCAAGAATTTAATTTAATGAAATGTAATCAAAATTTGAATTTGTCAAAATGATGTACATATAGTACTTACTATACAACACGGTGTCTTCTGTTGAACAATATTAAGGTGAACATATGGACATATGAGTATCAGTATCATGACATGTATACATTAGCGATTCAAGTCTACTTTCGCGGTCTAGGTGTAATAAAGTTTAACTGACAATTTCGCAGTACACGTATGCTATCATTTCACCCAAATGAAATTTTAGTATCTTGGTGAAGTGATTTTCGTTGTTAAAAAATACGCTAAATATGTACTTAAAAGTAAAAAGTACATACTCGTACATACATACATACCTACTAATGTACTTTCGTTCGTGAAAGTAGATGTGTACCTAATCTAAATAGGGCCGACATGACGAACGACCTAACAATGACCCAGGTATTAGAGAGACCATTTCTCTAAATATTTTTCCCGCAAAATTTCTATTCCTTAGCGGGATATGGATAATTGAGGCGCCATCTGATCTTAAATGGCTTATTATGAAAATGAATTAAAATGAATATTTCCGAAATTGTGTGAAAACGCGAAATAAAGAAAGTATCTTGTCGCACTTTACTAAAATTGGGTACTACCAATCATAATCATCATGTAACGGACGGGTTGGTAGGCATCCGATGCTCGTGGGGACGGAGACTAAAGTAGCATACTGACCGTGAAGGTCGGGCCGTGCCATCTGATGAGGAAAAAGGGCTCCTCAACAAACTAAGCAGCGGCCTATGCTTGCTGTAGCTCAGTTCGGTAGACGTGGGTGGGGTTTCCGCCGCTCGTTGCCCCTGGCCCTGTCCTGACCCTCCGTTAATTACTTTTTTAGTCAAGCGAACATCGTTCATTCGTTGTTCATGCCCTGCCCATTGACGATATTGTAGTTTGATGATTTTCGAAACTTCTAGCTCTTCTTACAGTTCATACAACTCATGGTTGTACCAGATGCGCCATTCATCTCGGCCGTAAACTGCTCCAAAAATTCGCCGACAGACTTTCCGTTCAAATGTGTTTACCATGTTTTCGGAGGCCTGGGGTTGAAGTCCAGGTTTCGCAGTCATAGAATAGCACTGGTCATACGATGGCTTTTTATACGCGGAGCTTGGTGTTTCTGTGCACATCTCTCTCTCTCTCTCAATTGCCCTAACCCCTTGTGGGACATAGCGCCTCAACTGTTCCATGTGGCATAGTTGACGTTTCGTCGTCATAAACTGGTTTCGGAGAATGCAGCTGCCAGCATGCACCTCCTGCACATCTATGGCCATGAATTTCGTCGTGGACGGGATTCGAACCCGAAACGCCGGTAGTCAAACATGAGACTGATACCTCAATACACTGCGCTACCGGTTGGCGTCGTTTAACAAGTTACTACCCATGTATGTGAAGTCGTCTACGAGTTCGATTCTGAGGTCCCCTGTGTTGATGTTCGATTGTGTTGGCGTCCTGGTTCACGATTGCATCATTATTTTTGCTTTGTCCTCGTTGATGCGTAGTCCAACTTCTTTGCCAGCGGTGTAGAGAGTATGCAGAAGTTTTTCTGCTTCGGTTAGTTTTCGGGCGTCTGCGTATGCTATCAATTGTGTTGACTTGATAAGTAACGTTCCGCTTGTGTTGTTTTCTTTTACCCGAATGGCGTATCCAAATGCTAGGTTGAAGATCATCGGCGCCAGTCCATCGCCCTGCTTCAAACCAGAACATGTTTCAAAAGAACGAGTCAACCTACCTACAACCTTTACCCATATTGCCTACATTTACTGTATTTTATATTTCGGCTCGTCATCCCCACTCTTATTGCACCCTCAAAAACATCGTTATCCTGACCATAGAAATCTGGCCGGAAAAGTGCTCCAGAGCATTCGGCACATCATCCGATTCATTTGATACCCATATTGCCCCCCTCTCCTGACCTGTGAGACGGTTAGTCATCGTCATCTTTGTTAGTCGTACTAGCTTGGCTGGTGTACCAAATTACAGCATGATGCTGTACAGTACACCACGATCGATACTATCGTATGCTTGCTTAAAGTTAACAATGATTTGGTACACGTCAAGGTTGTATTCCCAGCACTCTTGCAGGATTAACTTAACCGCAAAAAGCTGATCGGTTGTGGAGCGACCAGGCCTGAAACCGCCTTGAAACTCGCCAATGATTCGTCCGGTTTTATTTTATTCTCCAGAATTTTCGTCAGTATTTTGTAGGACGTACAGACTACTGAAATACCTCTGTAACTCGCACACTGCAATTTATCTCACTTTTTGTGGATGGGACAGATGATGCTCCTGTGCCAATCGTCTGGGATTAGCTCATCCTCCCAGATTTGCAGAAATATTGTAGTTGGTGTATGGCATTTAATTGACCCCTCCACGGGATTTTAGCAGTTCAGCTGGAATCTCGTCGGTGCCCGGCTCTTTATTTGGTTTAAGTTTGGGCCTTTTGTATGCGGATGTTGGATACAGAAGCTCTTCAAAATAGGACGCCAATCGTTTATTGATGCTATCGGTGACGCTGGTGATGTTTGCATCCTTGCCTTACAGAGGCTTGATAGTCGCTCTTAATTGTACTTCCTAGTCTATAGGCTTGTCTGGTGTTTCTATTAACTAGGTTTTCATTAATGTTCAGCATTGTATATACAGTAGTTTAGTATTCTAAAAAAAAAAACAGTTTCGTAATGCATAGTATATTTCTATGGTTTCAGTTGGTAACCTCACCCCATTCGCATATGGCCTGACGATTTGCCAAACGCTCGCAGTTTGTTATTTTCAGGCTATCACCCGTCCGTAGGGCTACAGTTCGTAATAATGGCATTAGGTCGCCTAAAGATATGCGGCCGATTTGATCTTGGAACAGCGTAAAGGTAACCCAAAAGTTGTGTAGTCGATCTGATTTTGAGATAACCTCAAATATCAAATATTCTCAGTTTAATATTGTAGATAAACTGTTACATATGTGAATGGCCATTATAACTCCCAGGTTCTTGAACGAATATTAGGGGCGTTCTCTTGTAGTCCCGTGTAGGCTAATTTGGTTTAAAGCCTTCCAGGTCAACTACTCGGTTAAGTGTCAACTTGTATCACAACCCTGGCGTCAATTTAGTTTTTCGTCGTTTTTTATTGTGTAGGTACGCGAAATTAAAATTATGGAGCACACCCGGAAAAATATCTATGACATGTTTACTAATAAACTTAATATCAAAAATCAAATTAAACTACGAAGATTTCTACCATACTGATTTCACCATTTAGTGATGCAAGCGATCTGTTGACTTATCTATCCGATTTATTAATCCGTACAGTTCTCCATATTAATCCAGGTTAACGCATTGTTACAGTTGCGCGTTGTTTTCCCGAATTAACCCAAACCGGAGTATAAAAGAACGCGCCAATAATATAGCATCTCTAGCTTAGGTAAATAAATTTCCATAATAAACTAAGCAATGGAATAAATGAATTTCCATATCATTTGAAGTAAGTAGATTTAGATAAATTTACAGACTTGGAAATTATTTAATTTGTTTCGTCTGTTTATTTTGGTGATGTAGAAGTTAGTTATTTCATTAGAATATAGGTATATACGAGTATGTACTTATCGCATATGGAAATTTATTTATTGATCCGAAATATTTATTTAATTCGGATATTTATTTGTTCGGGTATTGATTCACTTCATTTGGAAATTAATTGGTTTGATTCGAAATTTGTTATTTATCCCGAATATTTGTTTTGTAATGGACGGTTTGGTGGGCATCAGAAGATGGCCGTGGGGACGGAGCCTAAGGTTGTAATAATGACCGTGAAGGTCGGGCAATATCATCTACCGAAGAAATAAGCCCCTCAACGAGCTAAGCAGCGGCCTATGCTTGCTGTAGCTTAATTCGGGAGACTTGACGGGGTTTTCGCCCTTGTCCTTATTACGATAATGCATAGGCCTGGGAAGACAACACAAAAAATGTGGAGAAAAAAAATTAAGAGTAAAACAAGGGGGCGATAAGGAGGGAATGATTGTCGGCTGGCTCAGGTTCCCTCGCACACGCAGTTGGGTCTGGATATTGAAGGACTCTCGGCATCTTAACCCTCCCATCCATGAAATCCCATGGCCGCTGGACCATTTGTGGTTTTGTATTTCACCTATACCGTCACGTTGATAGCCCTAAACGCTCGGCTGGATTATCGCGACAGAGCTTAATTATAAGTGCACTAGCAATTCGCGGAAATTCGATGGCATATACGCCCTTTAAGACTTTATAGGTTAGCATCAAATCCGAAGCAGTTAATGACGGTGAACCCGTTAACAATGCAAACATCAACATACGCAACGACCCATAGTCGGCACTAATGTCATGGCCTCGATTGAGTATAACGTCGGGTGCAACATACTCTGGCGTGCTTCAGCACATTCACGTCTTACGTCCAAGCTGTATTTTTTTTTTGCGAAAACCGAAATCCATCAATTTCACATAGCCTTGTACGTCCAACAGTAAATTCTCCGGTTTTAAGCCAATGTAAATGATATTGCGTACATGCTGATAGTCGAATGCCTCCGCAACACACTGTGTAGAATCTTGTGGTCCAGTCGTCAAAGTGATCCTTGTTTCGCAAAATTGTCCACAATTTACCGCCCAAACAACTCATTTGCTCCATACAAGTACAAACCTACACTAATATACTATGACACAATAACAAACGAATAAATATATAAATTATTAAATAAGTCTGACACATTCATTAACCCGTTAGCTCTTTCAAAGAAACTTCGTCTTTACGCTATAAAACAAACGCAAAACAGCCAAACTGCAATTGACCCGCCTCACAGAAGAAAGTGTTAAAGGAAATGAAAAAGAGCGAGAGAAATGAAGTATGCGGTTTTTACGGGACACCCTATATAGAAATTCACACACGACTGCAGTTTTCTCTGCTAAGTATTGCAACGGAAATTTAATGCTGAGGTTGGTATTCGGCAGTACGATTCTACGTTCGTGGCTTCGGCAACAAACTTTGTTTCAAATGAGCCCATTTAATGTCCTAATTTTTTTTTCTTGGGCATCCGTTGACATCCTGGAGGGGTCAAGGCAATTAACACATAACACATACATCGGAAAACCCCTCATCCTCGATCACATCAATGCAAAAAATAAGTAAATTACTTGAATTCTTTCTAATTGCGACTTGAAATAGTAACCGTTTTATTCTCTTCTGACAGTTATACATCGCCCATAATTTTGATCCCCTTTCGTCTGTATTTTGTGGTGGTACTGAATACTTTTTTTTAGTCATTTTATATCACAAATGTATCGATACATATTTCTTTTTCGTCGCTTCGAATTGACGAAATCGATACCGGTTTGCGATTATTTACTCAACAGCAACACATATTGATTTCTTCATTCGCTTGGGGCGAAATAAATATGCCTAGCAACTTAGGCTGCTCCCTCGAGGAATCACCGTGGTACTGATGAAATGAGGCAGTGAATTTACTTGATCCACTAATTCATCTACGAAATTTTAGCGACCAGACTCTTTTTCTGGGCTTAGCTTGGCCTCTGAGAGGCTGGAGTATGATCCCCATTTGTCATGTTTTATGGATCTAGCTGTCCTAACAAACTTATTCCTTCTTGTAGGTTTAATCGTTTTTAATTTTGTAAATTTTCACAAGAGATCAAAGCTCAATACCCTGACTTGCCTTAGCATGCAATCAATGGCTCCGCAACGGAAACATTTATTTATTTCTATTTTTATTTATTTCTATTGAACATAGAATTTATGGGCATATTAAAAAATCAATGGCAGCGAAAATGAACATGAACGAAATTAATAAAAAATGGTAGGGGAAATTTTGTCATTCATATGCACATCATATTTGCTTTTAACCCTCAAACATATTGCCGAAAACTTGGCTTTAAAACGCAAATAAGATAAAATAAAATAAGTTTGACCATTTTTTGTGCTAAAAATGTACAAGTGCTTACTAACAAAAATTTAATTCCCAAATATATACCTGCGGATACAGCGCTGCGAACACAGTTCCATATATAAAAATCTATTTGATTGCAAAGTTGAGAAGCTTCCACCTGGCCTTCAATTGGCAATAGATTGATCACGCGGATAAGTAGTTGCATTTCGAAATTGCTATCCGGCCCGCTGAGTCGAAAATTTAAAAAGTCTGGCCCTTTTCAGAAATAGTTTGCCGACTCCTGGCCTAGGGTATAATATATCATTTTGTAGAAAATTTCATGTACTTTTATTCGGTTTTGGGATTATTTTTTGTGGAATCCTTAATTGTCAAAATAATCAAGGAAAACTGAAAAAAAAAAGACCTTTGACCCCCATTCTCCCACCCTTCCGGACCCTCTACAATCGGGGACTTTTGAGCACATATTCAAGGGACTGTCCCCAACAATTTCCTGATCAAGCTTTTTCGAACTTAGCCTGGACTTTACTATATAAATTAGATTTGCTGATTATATGATGATTATATGTACAAACAGAGACACGACATCTATTACAATACGATTTCCAAGCCCACTAAACAAATAAACAAACACACTTTATTAGATCCCATACTTTCATGATATTAAAATTATGAATGACATGTTTTTGAATGAGCACATTTTTGCAGTTTCTAAAGACACGTTCGCACTATACGAAAATTTAAGTACATAATTCCAGATTTCAAATATTAGCTTAGCATTAACCTGTCAATTTTGTTTAAAGACTTCTTAAAAATTGGTTGAACATTTTTTAGAAAATCTTTAAATAGAATTTGTCATTATAGATAAAATGACGCTGATTTTTATGTTTGTTATTTTTGTTTTCGATGTTTTATCACAATGGAATAAATTTATATTTGCTATAAATTTATCGAGTATTGAAATTACCAATCTTTTCAACTTTTTCTGAGTACTAGAATGTATCAAATGCTGTGAACCCACCATTTATTGTAATTAAAAATTTATAACCAAACCAACCCTATGTCAATTCACACTGAATATCGCTTATTGTTACTTATTTTCCGGTTTTTGTTATAAGCTCGTCTGTGGTAGTGTAAAAAAACAACTTAAAATAACCACATAGAATTGCGTTAAGTCCCATTTTCCAAGCTGCGGAATTCCGCTGCGTCTTGCGGAATAGACTACTTTCAGCCTTGTTTTACAGGCTGCAGGATACCACTGCGACTTGCGGCATAGATTGTCTCTAAAGAAGTATGTTTCGCAACATGCAGTCTGAGGCAGTCTGTTCCGCAGCAGGCAGCGGAGTTCTGCAGCTTGGAAAATGGGGCTTTAGAAAAGGCGTATTTTCACAAAAATGCTTAGAAGAAGACAAGATGTAGGAAGAGTATATAAAAGATAAGTAGGAAATAGATGGAGTTCTACAAACGTCACGTAGGCTAAAGCTCCGACCTCAAGACTTCTCTTTATACTCGTACACGATATAAATTTAATATATTTGTAGAAAAGCTATTTGCAAATAGTAAACAATCCAAATTGCACTTTTTTCAAACAAGTTAAAAAAAAACTTACATCTATATACTATATACATATCTTTTGGTGAATTTTCTATCTGATTTCGGAGAAACTTAATAATTTTTCGTCGTTTCAGGTTATCGTTATTTTTTCTTTTTCAACTTACGCTTTGCTTAACGAGATCACACTAAACGGGCACTACTGTACTATATATTTATGACTAAGCCAAATTATTTCAATGTTTAGTGTGAATGTGAACTCTTGTCTGATATAAAGTTTACAATTTACAAAATCTCCCAATGTGAACATGATATAATGTTACTTCGGTAATCTCATACCAACAGATTATAGCCCAAACAGCAGTGATTAAAATATTTAATGAAATATTCACTGGATGACTTTGTCGTCTTCGTTAGCATGATGAATAGTTTATTCAATTCCGTGGGTCTTGTATTGTAATAACACAGATAAATACTCGTATGTGCGAGTATACCTAGGTATACATACTTTCTCCCACGCTTTCGTGACAATGTTTTCGTTTACACTTAAATGGTTTAGTCACTGTCTGTCGAGGGATATCGGCAGTGTGCAACGGATATGTCGGTTAATACCATTTGGGTGATTATGTAATAAAAGTTCACTTTAAATGCAATATGGGAATATGAAGATTGTAGAGAATGATTGTAAATTTGCAGATACCATGACCTAGAAGCCGTGTTATATGACTCGTAAATACGAGTTGGGTGACGTAAGATTTTATTGGTGCATTAGATACTTTTTTTACTGGAAGGATTTCAACAATTCCATTTCAATTATTTTCGATTTCATGGAATCGTTTTCTTGTCCTCACGGTGAAAAAATTTGAGCTAAATTTCAATCTTTTATGAGTTAGTATATCACTCGACCGAAAAAATATTAAATTATAATAAATTGAAAGTATTAAACACGGGTCAGTAGGTCGTTAAGTATTAAATTGAAGACATATTGGATTTAGATATATAGGTATGTAAATAAATAAGTATGTTTAAAATTTAATCTAGATATACGAGGGTAAGGTGATAATCTCCCTTGACTTCAACACAATTGGTCCAGCGTTTCTGCAACATCAATATTCCTTCCCGGAGGTGAGAGTCTGGAAGGCTGTGAAAATATTCATCTACGACCCTCTCAATTTCTTCATAGGACGCGAAGCGCTTCCCAGAAACAAATTTCTTCAAGTTTAGGAACAGATGGAAGTCTGAGGATGCCAAATCAGGAGAATAGGAGGATGGTCGATCAAATCGTACCCCAAATCCCGCAGTTTTCCCACCGCCAACGCACACTTGTGTACAGGTGCGTTCTCCTGGTGAAACATGATTTTTTTCTTCTTCAAGCTAGGCCTCTCCTGCCGAATTGGCGGCCTCCACCCACTGCTTCGACTGCTGTTTCGTTTTCGACATAAACGATTTTCTTTCACGGATTCGGAACTGCCAGAAATACAATAAATAGTTTCGGATCAAATGATCTGAGTACGATTCGTCCATAAGAAAGCAAAAATTTGATTGTACATTATGCATTCGAAAATTCGGGAAAAAGTAATAAAATGTAAGATATAAAAAAATAAAACAAACAATTTCATTTCATGGAGGTACAATTAACAAACGTTTACTCTGAATTTTATGATATTAATTTTAAAAGTAAGGGTAAAGTATTAGCTGGGACTAGGAGCCCTAGCTTGCGTACTTCTTGAGTTTTTGCATTTTTAGCAATGTAAAATCGGATAAGCCATTTGGAAATAAGGCATTAATGGATAATTTTGGCTGAAACCGAAAGTAGCTATGCACAGATTCTTTCGGCTTCGCACTCAATGCTTAATTTCGTTTAAAACGAAGGTGAGTATGTACATGGCTATTTTCGCTTTCCTTCGCAGACCTTATTTCGGTTTGAAATTGTGCATAGCCAAAAAAAAAATGCTGAATGTAGATATGCTAGGACGAAACAGATGCAGGTACGTGTACAAAGAGTGAAACGGGCGACCTAGGGCTACATGCGGGGGTTCGCATCGCCCTGGTAGCTAGCCCAGCTCGTTCTAAACCGAAATTATCCATGCACACTTGTGCGATACTGCGGGTTGTGAATAAATAGTCGCTTGTGTGGGCTTCGCTCGCTCCGCGCTTAAAGGAGCACAACCCTCAGTATCGCACAAACCTGAAAGCTCGCTTCGCTTGCTCTCGACACTGCATGGCTATTATCGCCTGCCTTATTTCGATTTGAAACCGATATTGTCCATGCATATAGCTTATTTCGTTTATTTTCCGATGAATACTTTCGTTTCCAAACGAAAGTATCTATATGGATTATTTCGTATGCCTTATTTCGTTATGGCTTGTTTCGGTGCCCCTGTAAAATCGTCGTAGTATTCGACTTTGTCACGCACAAAAGGCCAGTTTTCAAGCATCCAAAAGACTATTACTATAACCAAAAATAAAAAAAAATAGGATAAAATGATTACTATAAAATAAGACTTTTTTTTAAATCGGACGAGTACATTATGCATGAATTAAAAAAAAGGAGATAGAACAAAAAATATTTCTTGGAGCAAAACAAAAATGTTGCCTTTAAAAATTTATTATTATTATTTTATTTATGTGTTTTAGTTATCGTGGTCTCCGAGATATTGAATTTTTAGTGGTGTAAGGCGAGGAATTTTCAGGAAAAATGTAAATGTCTGTGGCAGCTAAAAGGTTAATAATTCGAAAAATATTCATGAATTTTTTTTTACTGGAAATTGATTGGAGAATCACGTGGCGGTGCGTTTATCCGGTAATATCCAGACACCCTATATATCCCGATTTAACTATACATAGACATATTTTCTTTTCTATTTTTTTTTTATCAGACAATAGTCAGATAGAGTATCTGCGAACGTACATTATAATGTGTAGCAGATTCAATCAGTGCATTCTTGTGAATCTTATGTATTCATATTTCTTCAATCCACCAACTATATATGTAAAGTATTTACCGTACACACTTATTTATGTATTTTACATATCATGACTATCTAATAAAGCCGATCCAAAAATAAATCAAATCCTAAACATAAGTGCGCCAGGTATTAATTGGATAATGTAATTACAAACTGTGGGATTATGTCAAGATACTTTCCGCATTAAATTGAGTGTGTAAGTTGTTCTGCTTTTTTATTGTTTCTGATTTAAAGGTATGTGAAGGAAAATCAATTTAACTGCATATTTCAATCAACTTCAACTTTATCTTCTTCAGAATATACAACACATTTCATGCTGCATAAACTTACTTATTATATATTGTATCATTCTATAGTCTGCGGCAATTTTCCTGTCTTAAGTATTATATAATTCAATTAGTTTAATCGGTTCACACGCAAATTAACTTAGGATGAAAGACAATAGTGCGTAAATAATATGTATTATGTATGTATGTATTGTCGCGGATTTATTGTTTCATGAAGGAAATGGAAATATATTCATTAATATATTTATAAATATAAGAGAGTTCTTTTGCGATAGTTGCAAGAAAGTTATGTAATCTAGACCTATATATTTAGTCGTCAAGGAAATATATGTATTATACTTCGGTGTAGGTATTACCTCAGGCGAGACCATTTATTTTTAGAGTCTTGAAACCATTCATTCATTATAAGTAAACTTCAGTACCTGTGGAACAATTAGTAGGAAGATTGGCACAAGCGAAACAGCTGGTAAGATCTAGTATATTTAAGTATTATTGTCTGTAATTAAATATTTTATATACATACTGATAGTACAAGATCCCACTGCAAAAATCTGCACCTATCTGTTTTTGTTTTTTTTTTTTTATGTGATGTATCTCAAATGAAACATAATTAAGAACGTAATAAAGTAAAATTGGGTTGTCTAGCGAAATCTTGCTGCAACCATTCTTACCATAATTGTAACCAAATTTGTATACCAATTGATTTAATTAAACTTTTTAATTATTTGATCAATATGTTTTTTAACTAAATTAAACATAATTTGAAAGATAAATATGTAAAGAATAATAAAATAAATTGGTTGCCAACTTTGTGACTGCTGCAACCCTGGTTGAACCAAGGTTCTGTTGAGTTTGTGCACTTTGAAGAAATTATACCAAATTCAAATTTGAAGGTATAATTATTTTACCATCATTCAAATAATTTTATGATATTTAAGTTTGCTAAGAATGGGAAATAAAAATATCTTTTTATCTTATTTATTTATTGTTGAGGATTTATTCTTTTATCCACATTAATAAAAGAATATAAAATGGAAACGTTCGCATCTAATAGCAACACAATAGGAAAATTTGAATGTCATAAAATTATTTGAATGACGGCAACTCCTATTGTGGAAATTTTGAACAGGCAAGCTCAGATTACTGGATACAAAATAAGTATACCTTATTTCAAATTTGAATTTGGTATAATTTTTTCAAAGAGCATAAACTCAACAGAACCTTTATTAAACCAGGGTTGTGGGAGGCACAAAGCTGGCAACCAACATTTTTTTTTATTATTCCTTACATGATTCTTTTTTAAATTATGTTTCATTTAGTTTAAAAAACATTAATCCAATAATTAAAAACTCAAATTAAATCAATTGGTGTGCAAATTTAGTTACAATTATGATAATTAAGCATGGTTGCGGCAGGATCTCGCTAGGCAACCCAATTTTACATTACTCCGTTCTTTGTATATAGTTTCTGCAGAGATTTCTTAAAATATTATCTAAACATCAATTATCAACAATACGATTTGATTTTAATATATGAATTTATCACAGAGAGCTCCCTTCGCTTACATTCGGGGTAGTTGTATCGTAGCTGTCTACACAGTGAAGAATGTTGCCCTCAAAGAAACAAATGCGCACCTGTATCAGCACTGTTTAAAATGCCCTCAAAAGTACTCCAACGCATTGGTTTCATTCACCCCGATTCGGAAAATTTACATATCAGTTTATGCCCGGAAAGGTGCCCTTGTCCTAACGTGCACCTGCAGCAGCACCAAAATAGCCTTCATTTAAAACGAAACTATCGCCGGAGGTGCCTCGAATCACCTAAGAAAGCTTCTGCTAAAATTACGACTAGTTGAAATCGGACCGTGGATAATGCCTGGAGGAACGAAGTTTCTTAGAAAACACTTAGGTGAGAAAGTCTCCGATTATTATATATACGTATAGTATACTATTTGCCCTAACCCCTAGTACGGCAACTACCCCTAAGTGGTTTTGTTGCCGTTTCGGTAGCAATAACTAGCTCCTGTCTATTTAGCTGCATTCTGAGACATGTGGGGAACGGACTGTGAACTATACGCCCCACACCACAGGGAAAGACAATGCAAACATCCACGGTCTCGACGGGATTCGAAAGCGCGAAAACCGGTATGATAAGACATCATACTAACTTCTGATTAGCTTATCTGATTGTGATGAAAAAAGTCCTATGGATAGGTTACCTTAAGCAACTCTTTTACTTCTACGAAAACTTCATCTGAATGGAGTCAGTGGATTTCACGTGATGCGTGCTCAAACCGACAAGAATTTCAAAAATGGTGGGAATGTATTCTATAACTTACCTGAAATCTTTCATTTTTTTTTTCATAAGTATTTTTAAAGTACGGACAGACACACAAATTTTATAGATTTATTATACTATATGTATTGATTATCTATATTTCAAGTTAATAAACCTTTGTCGTGTTATGTTTTTCGCTTCAATTCCTGTAAAGCAGCAATAACGTGCCGAAAGTATTTTTAAATCTTCTTAAATACTTAAATCAGCGTACATGCTCTCTTGCGTGTTTTCAAAATAGTTCTTTAGGAAAATGAAATCGGAATGAAAATAGACAGCATGATATAAAGTTTAATAAAACTATCTAACTAACTAAGAATCAACTATCCGAAGCTTGGATACTAATTAAAAACCATTTCCATTACTGTTTGTTTTTTTAAATATTACTATCTTGTGACTATTTGGCCTAGGCAGGCCTGACGAGAGGGAGGTGGAAACAGGGGGCCTTGCCCAGCCCCGACTTCCAGAGTGGCCCCGGATTTTCTCGTCATAACATTTCTAGAAATTTGTTTCCAGCTTATTATGGAAATTAATGAAAACAACTTGTAAACCTACAATAGTACTATAATTAACGTATTTGTGCTATTTTTTCATATTTTCTACAAACAAAGAAATTAGCTGGAATATTGCATTGAATCCGCTATAGTGGTCCATCAGCTACGAAATACCAAGGCTAGAACTTTCACGATCTCAAGCTTCCGAGGGTAGGTTTGGCGGCCGTTCAGAGGGTTAAAGCATAGATAGACAGACTATAGTCTGTAGTCTGTTTATCTATGGTTAAAGTTTGCAAGAAAAACTTTGAATTACATACTTCATTTTGCCGCTTTGTATTATGGAAGATACTAATTAGTGAAGACAGTTTTTATTTTATATTTTTGACGTGCCCGCCGATGACGCAATGATCCGTAACTACTCGAACGACAACGCTGATCTGGTATTTTGACAACATTTATAATTTAGGAGAACGACTGAAATTCAGTTCAGGCCAAATGACTTTCGGACACGTTACGGTTACGCCATTGATCCATGTTGATTTGGCTTTCCTGACAGAAGCCAATTTTTAATCAGATTTACAGGTTGTTCACAACTCCATTAAAAATAATCTCATTTGCTTTTCACATCTTCTTTTTATATACATATTAGTTGTAGTAAATTAAAATAATTAAAAAAAAAAATTATGTTTTATTTTATTTTCAGGTGAGTGTTGAAATCCAAATGAAAAGTTTAGTACTCGTAAGTAGAACGAATACACTTTAAAATATATAAAATTTAAAAAGTAGCATCCTTTAAATCCACTCTTTTGAACCATTGTTTCAAAAGAGTGGATTTAAAGGACAAAATGAAACGAAAAATTATTGAAAATGGTAAAAATTTTCTAAAAATACTGGTGATGTACAGCTCAAACGATTTAGGGTTGGTAATTTTTTTTTTAAGTTTCAACAAATGAGGTAAAAACCGAAGTGATAATACCCTAGGCCTATTTCTTTTTTAATTCTAAGTTTTTGGGGTCATTCCAAAAATCAGCTCTCTACGTCAATATGTTCCAGAGTTATTGAGAAAAATTTAAAAATTAGGGTAATACCGGGCATTTTGTAAGTAAAGTACGTACGAAAGTACGATTTCATTTTTACAATTGAGTATAATATAGTCCTTTCCATATTTAGAGCTTTTCACAATTATTCGAGTTATAAATACATTTAATTATTTTACATATGTATATAGGGGAGGTAGGTGTTCTATTGGTCAGATTATGTATCATTTGGCCAAATTTCAAATCGCTAGCTTCATTATATCGGAAGTGATCGCATATTTAGAGTATCATTTGTAGGGGAAGTAGCGGTTTCTTTGGTCGGATTTTACCCTTTTTCAACTAACAGACTGCAACTTACTATGTACCAACACCCAACCAAATTTTCAACAGGCTAGCTTGAAATTGAAAGACTGTTAGACAAGTTATTATTTTATATTTTCACTATAATTAATTGTAAGAAATTATTTAAAGAAAATGAAGTATATTTTAATGTATAGCGTGCTGAAGGATTGATGCCAATGCGATGAAAACTATTTTTGGAAATGCTAATTTTCTGGAAAACTAATCAAAAAAAGATACCTGGCGCAATGAAGCCACTGATTCATGATCCGCGTTTAAAATATGACATGAAATATTTAACTTCAGTTGGTAATACCAAGTGCCAAAAGTTATAGATTTTTTTTTCAAAATTAGGCCAAAAAGCGGTATTTGAAATTCTGAAGCTTTTAAGTGCTTAGTCGATTTTACTGAAACTTAACCAGCACATACTATATTCCCCATTAACCCAACCAACTGGGTAAATAATTTTGCATGAAATCACGAAAGTGGCCCGAAATCAACCGATTTGGCTCAGTGAGAATGCACATTGACAAATTTTGTCTCTTTAGAAACCTATCTGTGGATGTGCTTCCTAGAGCAAATGTGCCTTTGAAATGATTTTGAGTCCGTTTTGCTAGTTATGTCTCTTATATACGTCAAGTCCTCTACATCCTATATGTCCCTTCTGTCCATGGTCTTATCACCCCCTTTTTTTATTTCCTTAGTTTGAGAAACGATACAAATTCACTTGCCGAGCGGCATCGTCAGCCGCGACGGCCTAGAGTTCATCTTACCATTGTGGCTATTATCCAGGTAAACGCCTATCTTTTATCTTCCCCGGATGCCCACAGAACTACTGTTAAGCATTTCTTTGCGGCTAACTAGCAGCGCTGATCTGCACCCCTCCTCCTTCCTTTTGGCCTCTTTTTGGATATTGTTGTGAATGTGTCAGGTAATGGTTAGCGCGCTGTGCTTTCGGTCATTGCTTTCCACCTACTTCAAACTAGTACATTTTTGTACAAATTTTTTAACAAAAACTTAAGCTTAGCTCGGTAACGCACCGGCCATTTTTTGCTACTCGAAACACGGTCTCTGCGGTTCGCGCCCCGCAACGGGACCAACTATTTTTTTTTTTATTCTCAAATTCCTTCTGAATTAATTTCTCCGAGCTTCTTTCTCATCAGGTCTTGCATCTTTGCAGCTATCCATGTGCAAGACGACCACGGAAGTGTGAGAATTCTGTTTGTATAAGCCGTGAAGGCGTGATTTTACTTGAAAACTCGACCGTGGAGGTCTAGATGGTGTGAAGCACTTATATTAAATAACTCACTAGAGGGGTGGAGAGACGGTGAGAAGTGGAGATATTTGTTCCCTGGCAATTTTACTTTATATACTAAGTTGGTGTGCAGAATGAAACCAAGTGTCACAAACAATTCCAATTTTCATTGAAATTATTCGCACTTGTACATTTGCAAGAACATTAATACATTAAGAAAAACTTAAGGCTGTGGTGTTTATGCAAAAACACTAGACCGAATAGAGGTGTTTGCGGTTAATATTGTATTATTATTTTTATTAGTTTTTTTTACACCAAAGCTGTTAGTTTTTGTTAAGAAATTTGCTAATGTGAGGTACGTGCTCTTCAAATACAGAACATACTGTAGAAAATAACTCGCTGGCACACACAAACTTTGCCGTCATGAACGACTTCATTACGACGTTACTGAGAATTTTTGTATAAAGAAGGCAGTGGTGCTACATCTGCACACACCATTCGTACAAACACACACAACGCATTTTCTTCGCTCACATATTATTCTCTGGAATCACTAGATGGAGTTTAACTAAAAATAAACATTGAATTAACTTTGAATGCGGAAAACAAAAACTAAGGACAGAACTCGAACTCGCCGCCATCAATCACCAATCACTGGTTACTTTCGACCGAAACGCACACAAGAAGCATGGCGTCATTGACGAAGTCCAATTTTTATCAGCTGTTAGCCGGCCTGTATTTTTAGATGGCATTACGATTCATCCACAACTCGATTTGCAGGATGAGTGTGTACTCGTGCGTTCATCGATCTAAAAATGCCTGTATTTGCTCCTCGGGCATGAAATGGAATGGAGACCAAACATACTGGTTTCCATTCTATTTCATGCCCGAGGAAGTCCCGCAGCATCACCAAAACGAACCTGATGCAAAATGTTGTCCTCAGGTGGAACTTAGGACCACCCAAGAAAAGGACCAACATACAAACGCATAACAACATTTAAGTGAATATGTATGTATACGGGACGGATCAGAAATCAACAATAGGTAAAATCGAAACAAGCGCTTTGGCCGTAAACCTCATTGATCCCTGTAAAATGGCATCGAAACCCACGCTTCACACCCCATCTTTTACGGGTATATTTTACTTTTCCTAAATCAAAATGACTGGATTACTACGAGAATTTGCTTTATCAAGATCAACCTGTAGTGCTACCTTTACACACGAAAAAAACTGGTGTTTGAAATTAATTTTGATGAAAAATCCTAGATGTAGGAAAATTGAAAAATCTTTTGAATCCATGGACTTACTTGCATACAATGCCAAGTTCATTATAGATCACCACCAACAATCATACCATTAAAACCTTGAATCCAGTTTCAATATTCGCGTCTGGCTCGAACTACATAAACTCATGTTTATCATGCACACAAGTTCCAACTTATGGTTATCGATGAATGGATGCACTGAAGGTAAGAAGTAGTCTGGTAAGATACTTCCAGCCAACTTGACCTACTTCCGGTAAAAACTTCATAAGAAATCTTGAACTGATAGGGGAGTTCAGTCTGATGAAGGTTACAAAATATTGCGATGGCGTTGGGTTGTCAGTGAGACAATATTTGTGTTAAATTAATGAAAAAAAAAGTTAATCATAATAATACTCTTTCATCATTGATGCTTTGTTCGCTTGCAAATAAACTAAACAGTTGTACCGAAGGAGGACACAATCGGTATCGAAAACTCAGATTTATCAATAAAAACACTAGAAAGTATCCTGTCTTAAAGCCGCTATAAACTGTGCCATTCCTCGTCAGAACGATCGGCCGATGGATCGCTTCAAAATATCTGATTTTCGTGCGATACAACAATAGCAATAATAATAATAGGTTATGATTTACTCCCAATACAAGGCATCGGTCTTATGTTTGACTACCGACGTTTCGGGTTCGAATTCCGTCCACGACGACGTTGGTGGCCGTGGAGGTGCATGTTGGCAACTGCATTCTCCGAAACCAGTTTATGCCAACGAAACGTCAACTGGTCCACATGGAATAGTTGACGCGTTATGCTCCACAAGGGGTTAGCTAGTTAGCTAGTGAATTTAATTATATTGGTCGGGTTCACTGGCAGCTAGTATACTCGCCCGATGAAATCGATCATTAGCGGCCAGAAAAGCGTTGCCGATGACGATAGAGTTGAGGGAAGTGAGCAAGTCTAACATTTTACTAATTTTACTCACTTCTTTCCCCATCTAACCAAAATCATCACAGTCTATTAGTGTTGAGATTTCAAGAGTTTAGTTCCACTTCCATCTCCATTTATGCAGCACACCATTGGTGTAGAGGCTTTCCTTTTTTCTTTCCTAACTTTAATCGATTTGTTTTGGGAAACAATTATGTTTTTCGACAAAATATCTTAAGAAGCTCATTTGCTATCAGTTTATTTGACAATAATCCTCTAAAAAAATGGATGAAAATCTTGAAGGGATAACTGACGATAATTTGAAACACCGACGAATCTGTGGGACAACTGACGATATTTCTACAGAAAAAAAAAAACTTAAGATAATCGTCAGCAGATTATCGTCAATGGTTCCTACAAATTCTCGTCATCGTTTCAAATTGTCAAAATCAGTTATTACAGTTTATCCATAGCGCTTCAAATTTTCTCAGTTATTAAATTCCAAGTTTATCGTGAGTATATCCTTCAAAATATTCGTCCGCTCTTTTTCTGTGCGAAAGTCGTCGTGAAACTGATAGTGAATGGGCTGTAAGCATATCATCCGTTTTTCCTGGAAATATCGTCAGTTAAACTGATAGTGGATGCGCTTGTTTAACCCTTTATTTCCCTTGACACCAAGAAGAGTTTGTTTCGGATGAGGTGTTGTCGAGTTACGATTGATTTTATATACATATTTCATTTGTAAGTAGCCCACTGTCTTAAAAGGGTTGTCGACCCCTGGTCTCGAGTATAATATACCATTTCATAGTCTATCTAGGGAAAAAGATATCATTTTGTAGGAAATTAATGTCGTTTTCGATTAGCATCGAGATTGTTCCAATCAGTGACGTGCACTCGTAGTAAGCAATTCCAAACTGCTTGACTTACCGAAATAAGCAATTCAAAAATAAACTTTGCTTACACCAATACACATATCATCATTTCAGTCAATGTTTTTCTTTAAGCTGAAGAATACATATTTTCATTCAAATATTCCTTTACACATTCAAATTCTGATCCGCGCCTTCTTTTGGTTAAAAAACATTCGTCCAATTACTTTAGATAATATTCAAACCTCCCACATTTTGCACACCATAGACACCAAACTTAGAATAGGAAAATGTGCCTAGATCTTTAGATGCATGTACCATGTGTGCATCCAAATACTAGAGACATGTTGATTCCAGAAAATGGGAATCTTGGATTTCGGTAGTACATTGGGCAACGATTTTTTTTTGTTTTGTTCGCAAATTTATATGAGACAAGTCAAGCACTGGCGCGACTGCTTTTGTGTGTGGGATAAAGCCCAATGATGCTTGTTAATGAAATGTTGCCAATGCAGGGAATGTTTATGGGAATTTGATTTTTCCAGTAGAGCTTTTGTTTTTGTTATGTAATGGATTTTCCGTTGCAATTTAAAAGAGGAAATCAGTGCAATCGGGTGATTTTGATTAAATTGTGATTTAAAGTTTTTTTGACCGTTTGTAGTGATTTAATTGATTTGATTTGTGATAAAAGTGGTAAGTTTTCTTTTCGCATTATGTCGGAGTATTGCTGCGCGACGGATTTCGTACTAAAAGCGGGATTTTCAACTCTTTCCTTTGCCAAGAAAAGAGAAATTATAGAATCGGATAGACCGAAGCCAGATCTTAGTTTAGAGTTTAAATTAAAAAATATTACGCGAAAATTCCATATCGAAACGTATGAAAAGTACATTTGGTTAACGGGAAGCTGTAAATTAAATAAGTTATTTTGCTGGCCGTGTCTTTTGTTCACGAATGAAAAATCTGTTTGGAATAAAGCTGGATTTAGTGATTTGAATAATTTTACGGGCTCAGCAGCAAAGCATTCAAGTTCCGAAAAACATCTTCAGTCGTTAATTAAATTAGATAATTTTGGTTCTCAGCGTATAGAGTTTATGCTTAGTAACCAGGTGGCAATATCTGTTAGTTTGCATAATGAAAAAGTTGAGCGTAATCGTAATATTTTGAAACGTTTAATCGACACTGTAATTTTTTTGGCAAAACAGGAGCTTCCTTTTCGCGGAAATAATGAAGACTCTTCTTCAAATAATCGTGGTAATTTTATCGAAACCGTAAATTTCTTGAGTTTGTACGATCCGATAATTGAGTCCCACATAGATTCTATAAAAGCAAATGCAGCGTTTTCGGGTTTGTCTAATAGAATCCAAAACGATCTTGTTTCCGCTATAGCTAATGTGGTTCGAAATAAAATCAATTTGGAAATAAAGGAGGCTCCATTTGTAGCTGTAATGGTCGACGAAATGCCAGATGTTAGCGGTCGGGAACAATTAACGATGATTTTTAGATATACAATATCAAATGAGATTGAAGAAAGATTTATCGGATTTTTGGATGTAAGCGCTAATCGTACAGCTACAGCAATAAGCTCTCACATTTTAAAACAATTGCAAAATTTTAATATCGATAAGAAATTAATTGCACAATGTTACGATGGCGCAGCAGTAATGAGTTCTCAAATTCGTGGAGTTCAGACTTTAATTCGGGAAAAACATAAATCGGCAATTTTCGTTCCATGTTACGCTCATTCACTAAATCTAGTATTGTCTAAAGCAGTTGAGTTTATTCCGGAAATTAAATTATTTTTCGCGCACATCAATAAAATCGCATCATTTTTTAATACATCCACTAAAAGATCGAACCTTTTTGCAAATATAGTAAATCGTCGTTTACCATCGGTTTCCAAAACGCGTTGGCATTATCATTCGCGTATTATTAACGTTATATTTGAACATAAGCATGAAATTTGTACAGTTTTTGAGACAATTTCGAATGGTTCTCAACACTGGGATGGCGATTCCTTGACTTTTTCCGATATATACTTACAAAAATTCGCAGAGTCAGATTTTCAATTATATCTGTTAATTTTTTCTGAAATTTTTTCGAAAACTGATATATTATTTAATATTATTCAGAGCAAAGTGGTAAACATTTCATATGCAAGCCAAAAAATTATTGAATTTGAAAATTGGCTTGAAAATGACTTTTCTAAAAAGTTTGATAATTTCTATTCGACAGTTACAGCAGAATATCAGCCACCACGTAAGAAATGTAGAAATGCGATAGATCCTTTACAAAATTTACGGCGGATATTTCGGGAGATTATAGATGTTATTCTCGGGCAAATTCGAGATCGATTCCATTCGTTTAAAGATCTTTCATTTTTAGAGTTGCTTGAACCGAATTATTTTTCTAAATTCAAGTCAAATTTTCCCGATAAAAATTTTGACTCACTTATTGAATATCACGGTCAATTTTTCGACAGAATAAAGTTGAAAAATGACCTAAAAGTTATTTATTCTTCAGATGAGTTTAAAAACGCGAATCCTAGTAAAATTCTCGATTATTTTCAAAAACGGCCTTATGTCGCAAGCGGTTTTAAGCAAGTTCATATTTTAGCAAAATTATTAACGTCAATTCCAGTCACAGTGGCAACTGCGGAAAGGTCATTTTCAACACTAAAGCGCGTTCACACATTTTTGAGAAATCGCCAATCCCAAGAACGACTTTCGGATCTTGCTTTAATTGCGGTTGAAAAGGATCTTCTTATACAAATGCGAAGAGAAAACGATTTTTTTGATAATGTGATTAAAGAGTTTTTACTTAAAGAACGGCGCATAGATTTGGAATACAAATAAATGGCAATGGCGAAAGAATATTTATTTATTTCAAATACCCCTGAATTTTTCTTAGTCTTAATTAACATAATATTTATTTATCATTTTTTTTATTAGTAATATTTTATTTATTTTTTTTTTTTTTTTTTGTATTCCGAATATATGTGCCAATATTTTATTTATATCTTTCCTGATTTCTTCTTTAAGGCTTAAAGCCGCTTGGTATAAATGTTTTTGTGACTGTCCATATTCTATTATACAGTCCATTTTTGTTTATGCTAAATTGGCTTTAGGGCGCCCAACTGCTTGACTATGAAAAATTTCCACTGCACGTCACTGGTTCCAATAATCACTTTTTCGAGCAATTGGCCAAAAAGAAATTGCTCCAAAAAAGAATTCCCCAAATCTCATTTGGATACCAGAGTTGCTCCGGCTTTTAATCACACAAATTGATCTGAGAGAACATAGCTGGTGTTATGGCAACAATAAAAATAAACAAATAAATTTATTTATTAAGGCACGAACTGTTAGCTGCTGATATGTTCTGTCATACGAGTATCAGTAACTAACACATAAGGAAATTAAAAATTTCGTAATATGTAATGTAATGTGTATAATATGTAATGGCATTGGGACGGATTTGGATCAATTTTGCTCCAAATCGAGCACTTTCGTGTGCCATCGAAAACTATATTAATGTAATTTGCGACATTTTTTAGAATTTATAGTTTTCAGAATAATCATATTCGGGGGAATGTCCCAAACAATTTCGAAACTACACGATTTTTTGGTAATCACGCCCTTTGACGTTCCTGGCCTGGACTACTATATTTATTTCGTTCTATGAAGTAGAGCAGTGAGCAATTTTTGAAAAACAATTGCAGTTTATGGGTGCAATTGGAAATAGTATTGTTGCTATTCAAACCACAAAGGTAATGCAGCATAACTTAAAAAACTAAATCATTCGAATTCTTACAGTTATTTTATTGCCTTTAATAAAACAGATTTTCCTTATGCTTATTTCGGATGCTGTCACGTAATGAAATCTTCTCTCTCTCAATACGAACATGTATTAGTTTTCTTAACACATGCATACTCATATTTACACAATCTAGTATTTCTAATAAACATCTACATATGCGATTATTCAACATTCTGGAACCCTTGTCCCGGATATTCCACAATGCTGTTAACCCCCAAATATTGATAATAAAGATTACATGTTTGCATTATCAGTTCCAACAAAAGTGACATTAATAGTCATTTATCCATATTACTCATTCATTCGACCATAGCTGTTTGTTTATGATTAATCATACTCGTGTATATATTGACGAAATAAAAGATTCATTCATTGCAAATGTTCGATAATTGGCTGATGTGATGAGTGGACAACATGAGAAAAGAGAAAGTATGTAGCTTATATGATATTATGTACGTACATATTTGTCATCAGAAGGTTAAAAATTGGGAACGTAAACGTAAAATTATTAATAATTGGAAATATAATGCAAATAGCATTTTCGTGTTGGGGCGAGAATCTGAAGTCTGATTGGTTGTTTTTTTTACACCGAACAGTATTTTAAAGGCTGATTAATCAATAACAAATCAAAGTTTTTGGGTCTGATTCTAATCTTATTGTTAGACAGAAAACTGGCTTGGAATTGGAAGCTCAACATACAGGAGAGGGTGAACAGGGCTACTGTGGGCCTCTACACTTGCAGGAAAGCCATAGGGAAAAAATGGGACCTGCAGCCAAAAGTTGTTTACTGGCTGTTCGTGTCAGTCTTGCGTCGCATATTCTTGCATGGCATTGTTGTTCGGTGGACGGCACTGAGTATAGCATAGCGGCTTATCGTAATATGTTGGGAAAGTTGCTGTGTCTAGCTTGCATACCAATTACTGGAGCTCTTAGAATCCACTGCTCTGGATGTGCTGCTTGACATACTATCGATTGATATTTATGCTAAAGTAGTAGCTGCAACTACGGCCATTCGCCTTCGTGGGACTGGTCAGTGGGTAACGTACAAGTGCCGGTTACTCTACCATTCTCAACAATATGGAAATTTTTACAACGACCGACCGCGACATCGTGCTCGGTGGCCGTCGTCGTTTGGTCACCGCTCTACGATACTAATCTAGAGCTCGGAGTTCAAATCTCGGCGCGATCAAAAAACTGTCTATGAGTACTAATAGAACTCTCACAGTGCTCCGAGCTTGTCAGTATAAAGACGGCGCCGATAGGAGATACATACATGCTAGCAACTGCACTTCCGAAAAGAAGATATGCTATCGAAACGTCAACAAGGCATAGAAATGCTAGAGATGTCGACGCGCCCATACCCCTGGAGGGGTCAAGGCAATCAAAAAGAACGACCGGTTAGACTTCTCCTAAGCTTGTATTCGGAAAGAAATTTACAAGCCTGATTTCATCACGGAGTAACTGCGTCGATACTGTCCGCTCAGAACAGGTTTCCATTGATTTCTATACAGATGGCTCTAAGACTGGGGAAGGAGTGGGTGGTGCTGTATACTCCGAAAGCCTAGGATTTAATATATCCTTTCTTTTACCGGATCACTGCAGCGTTTTTCAGGCGGAGGTATCGGCGATTGCAGAGGTTTTGGCATGGCTAGGACGTCACATTGTAGCCTCTAGAGACATGACATCATCCATCGACTCCGTTTCCACCTCATCTAAGTTGGTGGAAGAGTCCCGCTCGTCCCTCGTTGAGCTCGGAAAATTCTTCAACATTTTATTGTGCTGGATCCCTAGCCATAGTGGTTTCGCTGAAAATTGCATGGACAATGAGCTGGCTCGTGCAGAGACTAGGGAGTTCGTGATGGAGCCTCACGAAATTTCTATGCCCATAGCTGCTTGCAAAATTAAAATAATGGCAGATACGGTTGGCAGGGTTAAAACAATATGGAGTATCGGAAGCACCTGCAGAGTGACAAAGCTAATATGGCCTAGAATCGATCCTGGCCGGTCTTCCAAACTTCGATCAATGGATAGAAGGCATATTAGCGTCTTAGTGGGAGTTATCGCTGAAGAAGACTTCAACTTCCTTACAATGACTTTTGTAGGAGTTGTGATGACGAGGATGAGGAGGAAAGTACTTCCCGTCTTCTTTGTGCCTGTTCTACTTTAGCCGTAAGGAGGAATGAGATTCTTGGATCTTTCTTCTTCAGAGATTTGGATGATGACATGGATGCTAACAAGCTATTTCGTTTCGTTGTCAATTTTTGATTCAACGATTAATCTTTATTTATGCAGGTTGGTAGATACCGTGGGTATCACAACGGACCCATTTGTGGACCAAGCGAGTTGTGACAATTCATGTCAGCTCCTCTAACCTAGCCTAACGTAAACTAACCTATGGCTGATGGTGTAGTTAGATATGTAGCCTGCCACGCACATCAATATAGGCTTGCTTCCTAAAACCCCGGTGTACCGGTTTTTTTCCATAACCGATAACAGTCTCGACGAATACCGGTTTTTTCTTTAACCATGAGCCGGTCTTTCAGTTGGGTTTTTACCTGGTTTTTACCCTATTTCTTAGTATGTATTAGTTTTTTACCCGGTTTTTAAGTACCATTTTCTTGTACCATGAGTCCGTTTTTAATGGTTAAAGATACTAGTACCGGATAGTGAAAACGGTGGATTTGGATTGAAATTTGTAGCGAGATGAATCAATTTGAAGTTGGATGGAGAGGGATGAATAGCGATGTTTACGTGAAGAAGTTGGATTGGGATCAGAAACTATTATTATTGGGTGAGACTTGAGAGGAAGAAAATATCCAGAGGGGTCATCATCAAGCACAGTCCTTGCATTCTAAAAATTAAATCTTCTTATGCGTGTGACCGCACACGAGAAAGAACGTCGATCTGTGAGAAAATATGCATGTACCGCGGGAAATTACAACCGTCACAAGATTGCAAAATAAAACTTATGGTTGCGCAAAGAGATTTGGGTCACGAGTCTGATCTAGAGTTATTTCAAAATGGAAAGGATTTATAAATATGGGTACCTATGCGATGCATACCCTACATTAAAAGCATCGAGGAAGTGATAGTGTTGTTCTCAAGCATTTATGTAATGTCCCCAATGAAAACATAGTACATAAGATCTATAGGAATTCCTATGTCTTCTTCCACGTTGACTTTCTTCTCGCGCAATTCTTTTTTTAAATATTTAGGCTCACACTCGCGACCATACATTTTTCAATTCATCAACGACTGACGTTGAGAGCATCTTACCCATTTTTGCCAAACGCATTAAGTAACAGAAACGAAAATAAAGCACATGATTCTCGAAACCTATATCCACGCCAGAGTCAATACACACCTCAAACACCACGCCAATCGTTATCTTCAATTAACTACCCAATATCTTCTTAATTTATCATTAGCTGCCACGGCAATATTACTCCTATTATCGGCATTTGCATCAAAACCGATATGCGAGATATGTATGTACATCTAAAGGAAAAATACAAAATTTACTATTTTACTTTATAAAGATCAGATCAGAATTCATATCATATGTATGTATGTTCAAAGCCCATATTCGTATATTTTTCAATTAATTCTCATGCTGATATTTAGTGCCATACCAGTATACGTGCATACGTTCTTATCTGGTAGCGATACGAGCTTCAAATGATAGTATGTAATTCCATCCATTCCTCGGTCGGCCGAGCACTTTTGCCAGAATGCGGCTCGGCCGACCGGGGTTTTTGACATGAGAACAAGTTTGTCTTACGAATAAAAAAGGTTTGATCCGACAGTTCGGACACCGGTGCTAGACCACAAAAATTCATCATCATCATCGTGGCGCGACAGCCCGACGTCGGGCCTTGGTCGCCTGGATCAATGTCTTCCAATTATCTCGGTCACGTGACCGCGTCCTCCAATTTTGGGAGCCCAGCAGCTGCGCGGCGTCCACACCTACTAAGCTCTCCCAACGAGATCTCGGTCGTCCTTGCAGTCTCGCTCCGTCGACTCGTTCTGCATTCATTACTCTCTTAGGCATGCGATCATCGTTCATTCTTTGTACATGCCCTGCCCATTGAAGTCGTTGTAGTTTGACGATTTTCGAGGCTTGCAGCTCATCGTACATTTCATACAAATCATGGTTGTACCGGATGCGCCATCCATCTCGATCGCAAACAGCCCCGAAAATTCGCCGTAGAATCTTACGTTCAAAAGTGTCTAGCATGTTTTCGGAGGCTTGAGTTAGGGTCCATGCTTCGCAGCCATAGCATAGCACTGGTCGTATAATGGTTTTGTACACGCGGAGCTTCGTGTTTCTGTGCACATGCTACGATTTCATTATGGGGAGAACCGAGAAAAAAGTCTTATTAGCTAACTGTATCCGTCGCTTGATTTCGTCAGTTTCGTTGGCGTCCCTTGACAAGTTGCAACCCAGGTAAATGAAGTTGTTCACGAACTCGATGTTGAGGTCCCCCACATTGATGCTCGGTTGTGCAGGTGTCCTTGTCACCGATTGCATCATTATTTTAGTTTTACCCTCGTTAATACGTAATCCAACTTCCTTTGCAGCGGTATCGAGCGTATGCAGAAGTTCTTCTGCGTCAGCCAATCTTCGGGACATGATGCTGATGTCGTCGGCGTACGCTGCTAATTGTGTCGACTTGATGAGTAGCGTCTTGCTGTTGTCCATATTCATGGCCCGAATAACGTATTCCAGTGCTAGGTTGAAGAGCGTCGGTGCCAGTCGATCGCCCTGTTTCAAACCAGTGCGTGTTTCAAATAGATCAGTAAGTCTATTATGTATCCTGACTTGTGAGACGGAGTTGGTCATCGTCATCTTAGTCAGTCGCACTAATTTGGCCGGTATACCAAATTACAGCATGATGTTGTACAGTACTCCACGACCGATACTGTCGTATGCCTGCTTGAACTCGACAAGGATTTGGTATACGTTTACGTTGTATTCCCAGCACCTCTGAGATCTTCCTGTGTGGGGATGTTAGATGGTCGGTTTAGAATCTCTTCAAAACAAGAGGCCCATCGTTTGTTAATGCCATCGGTGTCGCTGATGATGTTTCCATCCTTGTCCTTACAAAGGCTAGTCCTGGGTTGGTAGCCGTTCTTAATTGTATTTACTAGTTTGTACGCTTGTCTGGTGTTCCTATTAGCTAAGTTTTCGTTTATGTTCAGCAACTGCTCGTCAAAGTATTTGCGTTTCTTACGTCTAATTATTCTATTCGATATTCGCCGTAGCTCGTCATATTTTTCTCTTCTGGCTCTGGTTCCTCGTTGAATCCATTGTCTGTAGGCCTCATTTTTCGCGTCAAGTGAATTTTTGCATTCTTCGTCGAACCAGTCATTTCGCACCCGCCGGGCTTTATATCCCACGACTTTCTCTGCGACATCCTTGAGTTCTTCCCAGAACCCATGGACGCCTGTATTGCTGATGTTGTATAGCATAGGATATAGTCTTTCCTCAAGGGCGGTGGTATACGCCACCGCTGTAGCATCACTCAGAAGATTATCAACCGCAAAGATTTTGGGAGGGCTGATTCTCGATTGGAGCACTGAGGAAATTTTACATCTGTAGGACGTTTTCACCAAGTGATGATCTGAGTCGCAGTTTGCTCCTCGATAGGAGCGGACATCTATCACACTAGACGCCCATCTCCTGCAATGAGGACGTGGTCAATTTGGTTAACGGTATGTGCGTCTGGAGACTTCCAGGTCTGCTTGTGAATGCGTCGATGCGGGAAACACGTAGAGCTTACGACTAGATTCCTGCTGCAGGCGAAGTCGATAAGTCGCTGGACGTTGTCGTTACATTCTTCATGGAGACTGTAGCCTCCAGTGGTGCCCCGGTGCCAACTTTCATTTCCGACTTTCGCGTTAAAGTCTCCCAGCAGCAATTGGACATCGTTTGTTGGAAGTGAGTCGAAGAGAGTTTCAAGGCGGGCGTAGAACTCGTCTTTTACTGCGTCTTCTTTAACTTCAGTGGGGGCGTGCACATTGATGAGCCAGAGATTGAAGAATCGAGTCTTGATGCGAATCGCACACAGCCGTTCATTTATGGGTTTGAAGTCAGTAATATGCGGTTTGAGGTGATTGTTCACTATAAATGCTACTCCAAACTCCTTGTGGCCCGATGGTTTGCCACTTGTAAAAATTGTGTGCGATTTCTTGTCATTAATCTCGCTGCCAAGCCAATTTGTTTCCTGCACTGCAGTAATGCTCAGTTTGTTCTTTTCGACCTGTTGAAGGAGGGCCTTCTCGGCCCCCGGTTTGTTCAGGGAGCGTACATTCCAGGATCCGAAAGAATAATCCTTTAGTCGTTTGCGTGGTCGTCGATGTTGATCCGTCCAATCCGAGGCTTTTGTTCCAGGTTTCTTGACATGGAGTGGTTTTTGCAAGGACGAGTTGTCAGCACGTCGCTTAACCCCATTCAAGGGATGGCCTCGGAGATAGCTGCTTCAGATGGTTTAATAAACGTGCTGGAGCTCACTCAACTATGTTGCAGGTCCAGCTACGCAAGTCATTCCATCCTACTAAACCTGAGACGCTTAGGTGTTCGTCAGCCATTCAGGCTACAGCTGTCTGTCGTCAGCGATTTCATACACTGCCGTTACCAGGGGGCGCCCACGCGGAGGACTATGGAAAAGGCCTTTGCCCCCCAGACCACAAAAATTAGTACTCTCAAATTGGTCGGCCGAGCACTTCTGCCACGATGGGGCTCGACCACCATCCGAACTTTATACATATATGATACCTACTAACGAAGCATCAATAAGGCATTGATATCGACGCGCCCATGCCCACTGGAGCGGTTAAGGCAATCAGTAAACAGATTGCAGGTTTAGCTGCCTTCAAAATTAGAATGTGTAGCAGCCCTTACACTATTACAGCTATTATCGATTGACGCGCTCTGAAGTGTCGCAGCTATTCAAACAGAAAATCGTTTCAGTGATCTTTTAGGTTACATATTTTATGTAAAGAATCACTAAAACAATTTCTGCTTGAATAGCTAAGCGTATCGTCGCCTCAATGTGGAAGGGGCGTAACTAACATTTTTCTCGCAGTGAAGTTTTTTGTTGAATCGGATAGATCATTCTCAACAAAATACACACTCCTTAAAGATTTCGATTTATTTTAAAACCTTTAATTGTTTATCATAGCCTATTGAAATTTGGACGACCGAAATGAAAATATTTGCTTGTTATACCTTAGACAGACTTTGTGTCCGAATGATCATTCCGCGAAGGATGAATTGTTGGCAATGATGAATTGGACATACACACTTTACTGTGAACGTCATTCCAACTGTCATTGCGAAATCGGCTTAGCACTGATTTTTTCGAATAAATATTGTTTATTTTGGTTAGCAACGAATATATCGCCTAGCAACGAGTGAATATTATTTCTATTGCATAGCAACGAGTGAATATTTTTGCTTCTCAATGACAACTTGTCGGATAGGTGGCACTGCATACACAAAAAATTGTAATTCGCGAATTATCAATGAGTGCGTTCAGAAGGTGGCAAAAGAGCAGAAACCGCTCGCGATCAGCTCTGCAACTGCTCGCGAGCGGCTCCGGAGCTGCTCGGTTTGGAGTCTGCACCTGCTGAACGCTACTTCACCAGCTGACAAATCGACCAGCCGAAAGCTGATGATGACAATTTTAGACGTCAAGTGCCGAAAAGTGGAAAATACATGAATCCCACGCTGTCCATTACAAAAATCACGAACAACGAGAAAACAAATTCAGAAGCACCCGAAAACCAAAGAACTAGAAGCCGAAACGGCGAAAACACAACAACCAATTTGATAACTTTCAAAACTCGAAAACTCGCAACATGAGCGTGAGGTTGAAAAAGAAGAAGAAGAACCTGAGCACTGAGCACTGATCAGTGAGCAGAAATATTTCTTGCTCGGTGAAATTTGATCATGCTCACCCGAGCAGAAGTTGCTCAGTCACTTCTGAACCCGCTCGTTCTGAACATGTTCGCTGAGCGGAAGTTGCTCAGTTCCTTCTGAACGCACACATTCAGACGATGTTCGAATGATCATTCGCAAGACACACATGAAATCGAATTATCATTCGAATGTGAATGATCATTCGATTGCGTCGTCTGTCTAAGGTATTATGCTTTTAATAGCAATTGGCAGTTATCAAGCATACCTCTTATTTTTAATTGCCAATATATAGTATACAGCTTTTCATCTAAGTTAGCGGTTTCGCTTACCTCTAAGAAGAAGTATGGTTTTACTTCTACGTTGGGTTTAATTCACTTTGAAAATACTAAAAACATTTCCCCGCTAACACTAACCTATTACAATCTTATCTAATAAGTATGCATTTTTCAATTACCCTAGACAAAAAAAAATTCTTTTAATCCAATTCAAGACATTTTATTACATAATCTTATCATGCGGGAAGCATGTCATGTATTATCATTCACAGGTGTTAGGAAAAAAGCTTCAGATAATAAAAATGTAGTAGTTATACATACTAGTATATATGTGTATGTTATAATCATATATGCAGTTGGAAACAGTCAGATACATTATCTATAGCAGCTAATTTTGGTTTCGTACATTGTGACTTTCTCTTGTCTAACGAGTACGTACATAAATTCATTTGCGATTAAGCCTGGCGCCCATATTGAATTTTTAGTTGTTCAATTGTTTTATTGCAACAACAGCATCAGGAAAGTAATTGCAAGTACAATACATACATATGTAATTGCAATTTCATATGGACTCTCTCATTAGCCATTAGTCTATCTTGCAACTAAAGAATTGTGCAATTTAAAATCGAATGTGGGCGGCCTACCTATCACTTGTCAAATATATGTACCAACTACGAGATGCATTATTCTTATGCGGAAATTACATTGCCGACAGAAGTAATCGCAACAACAGACGCATCGACTGTGGCTTGGGTAATCTGCCATGCAAGCCACATAAAAAGCAGCGACTATAGCAGCACGTTAGGCCATACCATCTTTTCATTATTTTGCAAAAGAAAAATGAGTTTTGAAAGTCGAGAATATTTTATAATTTTTAACAACAAAACAATGCTTTTGTTCAACAGTTTAAAGCATCCCTCAGACCAACGCGAATCCTCATCATCATCATCGTGGCACGACAGCCCGACGTCGGGCATTGGCTGCCTGGATCGTTGTCCTCCAAATATCTCGGACACGTGACCGCAAACTCCAATCTTGGAAGCCCAGTAGTTGCGCGGCATCCGCATATACTGAGCTCTCTCAACGAGCTCTCGGTCGTCCTCGCAGTCTCACTCCGTCGACTCGTCTTCTGTTCATTACTTTCTTTGGCATGCGATCATCGTCCATTCGTTGTTCATGCCCTGCCCATTGAAATCGTAGTTTGACGATTTTCTAAACTTCCAGCTCATCGTACAGTTCATACAACTCATGGTTGTGCCGGATGGGCCATCCACCTCGATCGCAAACAGCCCCGAAAGTTCACCGCAGAACCAGGGGGGTGGTACTTCATACGATTTAAGCACAAGCGCATTGCCAATTGATACGCAAATAATCAAATGAAAGTTGCCTTTAGAGGGATAAGGACGGCAACATTTTAAAAAGCTCTTCAAATGCCAACTGCCTAGTACGTTTCATCGTATGAGTGACATACTTGCTATTCCGCATTACCCCTTCGTGTACTGATGGAATCCAACACATATGCAACTACTAGGCAGGCACTCTTAATTCGTATGGAGTCCCATTTCTTGTTAGCAATAATCTCTATTTTTTGGCAGAACCTTATGTTCGAATGTGCCTAGCATGTTTCCGGAGGCAACACTGGTCGTATCATGGTTTTGCACACGCGGAGCTTGGTGTCTCTGTGCACTTGCGATTTCATCATGAGAGAACCGAGAAAAAAGTCTTATTAGCTGATCTCGTCAGTTTCGTTGGCGTCCTTTGACAAGTTGCAACCCTATATAAAGTCGTCCACGAACTCGATGTTGAGGTCCCCCACATTGATGCTCGATTGTGCTGGCGTTGATTCTTCGATTGCATCATTATTTTAATTTTACACTCGCTGATACCTAGTCCAACTTCTTTGGCAGCGGTGTCGAATGTATGCAGAGGTTCTTTTGCATCGGCCAATCTTCGGGACATGGTGTTGATATCGTCGGTGTATGCTGCTAATTGTGTCGACTTGATGAGTAGCGTCTCGCTGTTGTTTTTATTCATGGCCCGAATAGCGTATTCCAGTGCTAGGTTGGAGAGCGTCGTCGCCAGTCCATCGCCCTGTTTCAGAACAGTGCGTGTTTCAAATAGATCAGTAAGTCTATTATGGATCCTGACCTGTGAGACGAAGCTGGTCATCCTCTTCTTTGTCAGTCACACTAATTTTGCTGGTGTATCGAATTGCAGCACGATGTTGTACAGTACACCACAACCGATACTGTCGTATGCTTGCTTTAAGTCGACAAAGATTTGGTATTCGTCTACGTTATATTCCCACCACTTCTGGGGTATCAGTTTGACCGTAAAGAGCTGATCGGTTGTGGAGCGACCAAGTCTGAAACCGCCTTGATATTCGCCAATGATGAGAACCTCTTTCATCTCTAACTTCAACTTCAGTGATAACCCTTCTGGAAGATAACATGCGTTTCACACAGACTGCCGTAGTGGTATGCAGAATAAAACGAAGTCAACCAAACTTTCTCTTTTCAACAACACTTTCAAACACTGGGAAATTCCATAATTTAACGTTCAACTTGTAGTATAGGATGCCTGCAACATCACAACTGCAAAAAAAAAGTCTTTTGAAGTTGTAATCTATATCCTTACCACCTACCTAAGGTGTGAAAACTTCATTACCAGGACTATGTTAATGAGTAGCTGTATGCGAATGACCTCAGTAACGATTTTGAATTAGTCAACATTTTCAAATTGAATTCTACTCCCTTTAGCTGTCAATGAAATACATACTCCCAAAGTACTAAAAGAGCTTTGCTTAAAAAACGTTGAGACCACCATGAACACCTTCCCTGTGAATGTCCAGCGATCGCTCGTTCCTCGGAGAGATCATTTTTAACTGCAATGTCATCAAGCGTACTATTGGCTTTTACTAGGCTGGTTGGCGGTCTTCTGGTATGATAAAACTATACATAGTACAATAGTTAGTTCAGGGTCGTAGTGCTCACCGACTGAGCCTATTTTATTAGTAAATAATAAATAATGCTGCTTGTTGGTCAAAAAGGTGTTTTTTTTATATTATTTTTGATATCTGAATTGCCTTTTCAACTTAAATTCAAAATTTAACCCCTGTCGAATTGCGTATGACATTGAAGCGTTACTAGGTACTAGCTGTTAAATGGTACGATTGTTACCTTATTTTGTAATTTTCCTGTTAAATATATTGATTCATTAAAAAAATAGGACACCATTTCATACCACAGAAAGGAAATGTGTCAGAAATTAATGTCATTGACTTATGTGCATACACATACAGCTCGATATCATATCATATAGCATATAAAATAGATGATACCTTTCTTATCAAACATACAGTTATATACATTATATCAGGCTTATCTATCTATCGTCTTCAATTTTCAGCTAAAAATGAAACACTCAAATTGTTCATACTGTTTTTTTTTTATTTCGGAAATATTTGCGTTCACTATCAAATTTGAACAGAGTGAGTAATCGTAGGTTACTTAACGTGAGTGGTAATATCTGTGTCAAATACCAGCTGTCAGAAATGATTAAAAGATTTTAAGTTTTAACTCCTGATTTTAAAGATTTCACTTATAGTAGGTACATATTTGTTGATACTTAAAAGGTGCTAAAAAATATTTGTATGTAGAAAGTTAGTGAAAGTGAAATCGTATAGATAAGGATACACGATATAAAATAGTTTTAAAGTGGGTGAATTTAGTGTGGCGGACTTGCAAGTATGTGCCGGACTTTCAAATGAGCACCCTTCACAGTTCTCGCGTGATATAACGAATTGTAATAAAGAAAACTTCTTGGATATCAATAATTGGGACTGAGTCTTATAAGGTATTTGACGTTTTCCCAGTGGAAACTGGGTATCATTAATGATACAAATTTGTACTGCCGTCTTTGAAATACGTTTTATACATATTAAAAAAGTTCGGTAATTTTTGAATGCACACAAAAAGCATGACGTAATCATTGAATAAATACTCAACCTTATTCGTTGATATGCCCGAAACGGTTTATCTAAGAAAAACTGGAGTAAATCATGTGCTAAAGCGGGTCGTGTATCGCCATAGTCGAAAGGATTATTCGAACTTATGTTTTTGATTGATTGATTAATTGAATATCGTATACCATACATTCCGGACATTGTAGTTGTGACTAGTGAATACCTAGCATATGGTTGATATTAATTGCTTTAACCCCTCCAAAGGCATAGGCGCGTCACATTTCTAGCAATGTCTTGTTGACGTTTCGGTAGCATATTAATTTCAGATGGTGTAGTTGTCAGCATACACTTTACTAACAAGCTTGAAACGCTGTGGGAATTCTAATAGTATCCACAGGTATTTTTTTCAACGAGCCGGTGTAAAGAACCCCTGATCTATAGATTGAAGCATCGTAAAGTGGCGACGGACACCTCGTGGCAACCAAGCGGGCTCGGCAGCTGGGTTCACTTATAAATTATCAGAGGACTGAGTCTAAGTAAGTTTATTAATAGAAACCGATTCTTCGTTCATTGAAAATGTCCATTTAAGGTTTCGACTTTAAGGCCGGCCGCACATTGTTTTCTGCAGGTTAAGTCTTAAGCTGGCAACACTACCGTAATTTTTAAAACCAAAGGAATACATTTTTATGACTGTACGATATTAGCAATAAATAGGCCCGAATTTATTACCCTTCTTTCAATGATGTCTGCTACTTTTGCTCCGCCAGCTTATGAGAGGTGGAAACATCGATGTTTTATTCATCATTGATGCTTTTTCCCAATTTCTTATTTTTGTCTTTATTTGTTCTCTTAACCCTATTAAATTTTTAGAAAATATATGGAAATAAATGGAAACATAAAATCGTCGTTGACTGCTATTTAAAACATCGATGTTTTCGGGTCGATGCCGCAGCTCTAGGTCGTACCATCTAAAAATCATACACATACAAATACAGAAAATTAGAAAGCTTACATGCGACGCCTGTACATTAAATCCCTAAACGGGATAGGTGAAATAATATAGGTAGATTAGTAATAATACAAAATTATTGAGTACTATAGTTATTAATAAAGGGCTGATAAAAGGCAGATCCACCAATCAGGATACATTCTTCTCCTCAGGTCGGTGTGGGGCATAAAGTGTCATGCGTCCCTTTTTCACTTATCTCGGCCTTTGAACTCCTTGTCGCAACTGACTAAGAAGTCTCCTTTTATTACCCTAGTTTCGCCCGTATGTATACATATGTATATTATTTATTATTCACTCGATGAAAATAAAAATTTATTGTTTCTTTTGTTGCCGGTTGACTGTCCACTCTGCTGCGAATGAGTACTTGATTTGCTTTAATAAAAATTAATGTATTGTAGTAAAAGCGGGACAAGCGTGACGCTTACGACTCAACCCGTTTTCACTAACATCCAACACCCGGTAAAATGGTCTTGTAAATGAAGTTGGGAGAGAACTTTATTTAGAAGTCCATTTTACATTTTACTCTGTACTTCATATTACAACTTTAAACCACAATAGGCATGATACAAGGAATACAAGATATGGAATTGCGCATACCGGCTCTCTGAATACCTACGTCATTGGCGTGATGCGCAGAAAAATACGGAAATGAAACACGGGAATGCCTTATCTTGTATTCCTTGCATCATGCACAATAGGGCTACTTTGGTCGTGTTCGTTCGGTCACCGCTCTATGATGCTACATCTAGAGAGTCGTGTGCTTGATCCATGATACAAGGAATACAAGATATGGTATTGCGCATGCCGGCTCTCTGAATACCTACGTCATTGGCGAAATTGAAAAAACATATCAAGCAGAGCCAGCATTGCAATCCTCACGACAGTATCGCTTCGCTTGTTGAGGGTGCAGCACGCACACGATGCAGCGGTCTCTTGTGTGGTCTTTGCTTGATATGTGTGTTATTTGAGAAGCGAATTTCCTTTTAAGTTTATATCGCCAATCATCTCAAGCGGAGACCGCTGCACCGTGCGTATCTTTCGCCGTGCGCGACCTGCACCATGCGCGTCCTTCACCGTACGGGTGCCGCTTCCTCAACAAGCGAAGCGATACTGTCGCGAGGATTGCAATGCTGAGAGTTATGAACGGAATTGCACATGCCGGCTCTCTGAATACATATGTACATCATTGGCGTGATGCGCAGAAGAATACGAAAATGAAACACGGGAATGCCTTATCTTGTATTCCTTGTGTCATGACTCATGCCCCTGGATGGGGCAAGGCAATTAACAATCCTCATATAAAAAAAGAAGAAAAACAATTGAGTGTAAAGTGTCTAGATTTTATGAAGGCAATAAAATTATTATCGTTAAGATATTGTGCGGTGACTTTAAAACAGCCACACGACCGATTGACTTCTTAAAATAATTTAGCGGTGTAAATTAAAAAAAAAAAACGTATTTTATAATATTAGAGGTGTTATCAGCGCAATTCAAGATATACATATTCGTAAAGATTCATATTATAATCATGATAATTGCCGATATACCATATTTCATTTTTATTCCTAAATACATATGTATTTATGTTATATACTGTATACAAATGTAGTAGTACCGAAAATGTCCGTAAGTCTTAATATGTGAATGCATGGTAGATCAAGCGAACCAGCACTTCCTTCACTCTGCTATATCGCATCGCCCTCATTACCTATTATACCTGTTGTCTACCTATTACGAATTCTGCTACTAGTTTCTGATTCCTCGCCACTTTTTATAATCTCTTCAATGTAGACTAGGGAGGAAATCAGCGGTTTCGGACCTAATTCTCCGTGTCCTCCTATCCTTCTGGATGAAGGTCTTTTAGATAGTCGCTTTTTATTAAATCATTGCATGTTCTCCCTATCGATTATTTTTACAAATTCGGTAACCTCTGGTTCGTCATACTTTTATTTTTGTAGTTGTTGTTCATTGTTTGCTGTTCGTCAACCTCCCTCTTGTCTCAAAGCTGCTTTGTAAATTTCAAGGTGATCCATTTGCGGCTTTGATCGTGGCAGTATTAGTTGCCGATTTTACTCGTCCCCTTGCCTAGGTGATACAATACAATATGTACTGTTAATAGTATTGTTCGGTATTACTTGACGGTTTTATTTGTCGGCAACGTCGCAGCCTAAACATCTTTGTATTCGTATATTAGTTCAGTCGGCAGATACATTGACCCTTGCAAAAATTTAAATTGATTTAATAAAACTTGGGGATTTTGTTCGTGAAGGCCGGTTGACATGTTCAAAGTACACTTTGTCAAAGTATGCTTTGGAACGAATATCGATCATTGTGAATTACCACTTTGCCACTTGCCAAAAACGCTGGATTTAGCATTTCTAGGAAATTCACACCAAAACACATTATTCAGCCCACGATAAATTGAATAAAAGCCACCAACACCTCAATACTTCCCGCTCCAACAACTTTTTTCTGTGAACTTATCGATTTACAATCAATTCTTTGATGGAAAGTTGAGCACCATCCTACTCTGTTTGATGGGACGCTAGAGACTTCAAAGTACTTTGAAAGGGGGTTGACACGTTCAAAGTAACCTCAAAGTAGGTCGTCAACGTACTTTGCCAAAGTGTACTTTGAACGTGTCAACCGGCCTTGAGTGTTCAGTTGTATTACATCCAATTTATCGAACAAAATTTTCTTGCGCTAACTTGCACTCTGAAAAAATCCACTTTATTTCCTTCTATTATAATGGCAAATTCACTCTGTAATGCAGATTTACATATCGAGTGTAATTTAACATAAAAAATATGTAAACAAGTACTCCAAAATATTTGCAAATTCGCACCCCGAAATATGTAAAAATACTATGTACAAGTAAAAATACAAATCAATGTGTGATATTACATATTTTCTCGCTACTGGTGCAACTACTGCAACGCTACTGGTGCAACTCTAATTAAAGGATGAAGGCCTACAAGTATCCCGATAAGTTGTACTCATTTAACAGCTGTGTGGGCTCATAATCCGACACATAGATCCCGTTTTATCGAAAATACGAATGCCTTCGGTAGGAATCGAACCAGGACCTAGTGAACAGAACGCGAACGTGCTAACCGTTGCGTCATCCGAACTACTTATGCGCACTAATTAGAACGACTTATATTATTATTGCGACAAAATGCAGCAACAAATGAGTAAAACTACATCTACATTTTGTAAAAATGCACCAAAAACCGAATTATATACAAAATATTGTAATAATACATAAAAAATACATCATTTCAAATTTTACACCAATTTGTAGTGTAGTTTTCCGAATTTTTTTTAGACATTACATAAAATTTGTTTAAATATCAATTCTTGATGTGTATATGAGCGGAAAAATAAGTAAAATTAATCGAAATTGATAGGAAATTTAAATTCACTTTTTAAAGTGTGGTGGCGGCCAAAAAACCGCAAAACTTTTGAACTTTTTTCAGTTTTGGCTATGTATCTTTTTCACGTTGCATCCTATGATAGAAAGTATTGAAGACACTTTGTAGAGCGTAAAATTTGCTACAGTTTGCACTAGTCAGACTTATTTTTTCACCAAATACATACAGATATGCAGCGCTTTGAAAAGCTTCCAAAATTCTGAAAATGTCAAAAAATACAAAAAAAAAGCTGATTTTTTGTACATATTTTCCTATTACAAAAATTCAAAACGCGGCCTCGGACTCCATCCTGCATATATTTCATGCAAATGTAAGGAAGGGTGTAGCACTGCAAGCTGCAGCTACAAAAAAGCAGGAGTACGGTTTTCCACACTTTGCGAAAGCTGCTCAAGGTACGCATATGGAAATTCGGCAGAGACTGACCTGCAGGGGAAAGAAGCTGAGGACGCGATTTTCGAAAGGGAAGAAGAGGACGAATAGAATCCCAAAACGGGTAAAGAATGGCGAAAAGAGGGGGGGGGGGGGGGTAAATTTTCGAACGTAGCCAAATGTAAGTACCAAACCTTTATTAGTTTAGTATATTTGAGTAGGGCCGGAGGGGGGAGGGGGGGGGGGGGGGTTGAGAGTGGTCTTTAAATGTAGCCGAATGCACATAAGTAAAAAAAATTTCGCGGTTTTTTGGCCGCCACCAAGTTAGTTCGATAAATTGTGATATCTCTTGACACCCACCAACGACATCCCCAAGTTTCATTAAATTCGCAATTATTGTAAAGGATCCCCCTTTTTTAGTACTTGTCAACTGAACTATATGACTGAATTCAAAGTTTCGCACTGTTTACTGCTTTGCTGACAGTACGAGCCACAACCAAAACTTGCATTAAAATTTATTTATTTCATTCAAAAATGAAACACAATCCAGAATGAGTCAACGTCGAGCCTCGAACTCGCGAATAATCGATATGATATGTCTCAATGCACTTAGCTACCCGGCCTCCCCAAAGGAATATGTGAAGGGAGTGGATTTAATTTCAGTGGCGCCTAATCTTGGACATTTTCGCCTTAAAAGTTATGCATGCGAGAAGTGTCTTAAAAATCGAAGAAAACTTTGGTAGTAAACTGCCACAAACGATTTAGCATTTCAAACTTGGAGACGTTCAGTATTTACACGCTAATATGTCTGTATGGGTTACAAATTTTGGAAAACGGAAGCTGTTGAGACTGAGATCGTTTGGGCGTCGGTAACTCTCCTGCTTTTGTTTATAAGAAGTACTTTGACCTCTCTCCATTTTTTAGGGTTACAGATGGTTGAAATCCATCATATCTACTGATATGATACCGTCCAGCAGATTTAAATTACCGAAGCTGAAAAAGGTTCAGAGAATCTTCGCCATTGATGCGTGCAGGCCTTCCTTCATATGTCAGATCACGGTCTCCTGTGAACACTCTGGAAAGTACGTGTCTAGCAGGATCTCAATTATCTCCTTGCTTGCGAAAGTCCACAAATCATCAGTCTTAATTAGGTAGTTCGGATTAGATGTGTTCGTGGCTAGTAGACTTCGCTCGATTTTTCGATCCTTTCACAGACACATACAAGTCTTCAAGATCAACACTTTGCCTTACTCCATTTCTTCTTAAACCTACTAAGATGCCCCCTGCAGGTGCAAATCCGATTTTGTCTTGTTGAAGGCCTTTCTGCAAGTAACTCTATATTCGTTAATCACTACATTCACTCCACCACTCAGTGACAATGTCCTCTACGAATGGGACACGATGTGATCGTCACTCGGCCAAAAGCCTGTCAGAGTAGACACCATATCTTTCAGCTCCTCCTTGTCACGGTAAAGGCGACAGATCTTCAAGTAAAATTTCACGGTGTATAGTCCAGTTCGTCCTCCGTCTAGACTGAATTAAAACTATAGCGGTGTTCTGAGAAAGAGTGATCCAATCCTCCAACGCCGCGCCAACTGTTGCATATCATATATCATCTGATGCCAGAGAAATGTCATGGGCTTCCTGTTTGCTTTTAAGTTGGCCACACACTGTCGAACATGAACATGGTGCAAGTGTTCTCTGAGTAGCTCAAGACATACACACACACACTTCACACAAATCTGAAGAAAACCGGCCCATTTGTACCATGTTCGCATTCGAGTTCGTGTCCGACGTGTTAGTAATGAATGTGGTGATGACGCAGTAAAACAACAGCTCACCTCGTTCAATTGTATCGGCATTGGTACTACCCCATACAGATACATATTAGGGGCGACCGGTAGCTCGGTGCGTAGAGGCGTCAGTCTTATGTCTGACTTCGGTCGTTACGGGTTCAAGTCCCGTCGACTGCGTTCGTGGCCATGGTAATAATAAACCACGACATCTCCCGACTTGTCGCAGCTAGCAGGCAGTGTACGCTGGCAACGCGCATCATCCGAAACTGGTTTATGCCAACGAAACGTCAGCTAAGCCACACGGAATAGTTGACGCGTTATGCCCCACTAGGGGTTAGGGCAAATGAGTATGTGAGTATACCCCATACAGTGTGGTGAGCATTTGCATCATAGAAACAGTGATTGCAACACATTGCTCACGGTTGCTCAACAGAATTGTTTTATATCAAAACAAAAAAATCATACTTAAATATTATATATATGTCAATTGTATCTATATATACATACTGAATGTTTTTTTCCACCCGCTAGTGTTAGTGGCAGGTATGTTTTCAGCAGCCCAAAACAACACCTTAATCCCTTTCGGCTCAGGCAAGCTAAAAGGTTGACCACTTCTGCGCTCAGTGTCGTCTCGGCAGTATAGGTCTTTAATTTATATATTATTTTTAAGCAGAGGGAAAGTAGAATTTTACATTTCTACGTATTAAAATAAATTTGAATTGGATGTCGTTTTCCCTGAAATATGAGTTATTCTGTACCATGTCACTCATTTCAGCGTATGACGATAACAACAAAACAACAATACCAACATATGCATCGCCAAATTGTATCGACTGTTTTGACTGCATTTGGACAGTACCGATATATTTTCGCATTTTTAAGTTTTTTTTTTTAATCAAATTGAAAAATCAATTTAGTACAAATAAAATTTCATTTTTCTTCCAGATCCAAAACAAACATGATTGCATCAAAATGAAGCCTAGAGTAAATTGCAAGGGATCACATGAAAGTTGATAGTGCGTTAAAACATTCTAATCTTCAAAAAATTTGAATAAAATTATTAAGTCACTATCAAGTTAAAAATAAAATAATAACTAAATTAATATATAACTTAACTACGTAATAAAAAACCAATAACGAATCGCTAACTAGAAGCAATTTAAAATTTAAATTGATTTATTACAATTAATTAAATAAAATTAATGTAAATAGTGTACATTATTCGATTATTCGTTAATACTGTTTCGAAACAAACAAACAAACAAACAAGCAAAAACAAACGAAGCATTGAACTTTAAAATAACTGAAAAGATTATTTAATTTATGAAATTCAGCCGTTTGAAATCTATTTCCTTTCGAATAAATTCGCTTTTACAAAAAGAAAGTAATCTTCCGTAATCTTCCAAACACATGAAAAATTATGAGATCAACAACAACAAATTAAGGATAATCGATATTTAAATATCACCAAAAATAAAAACGAAACTTATGAATTTTATGATAACATAAATATAAAAAGAAAGGACATATACACAAGTTTCCACCAATTTATAATAAAGTAAAAGCAAACACAAATCTAATAATTGTATATTTTGATTATAAAAAATAATAAAAGATTTTGAATTATAAACAAAATACATACTGCGCACATTCAACACTGCTTCCTACAACGAGTTGTAAAAAAAACATATGTACGAACAAAGAGAAGAAAACTCATATTACCGCATCGCAAAACAACCAATTAATATTTACTATTTACTTATTTATTTGACAAAATCTTTTAGTTTGACTTAATTTCACCAAAAATCAAAATTTAAGAAAACCAATTTAAAAACAATAAATTGTTAAAAGTATAAAGAAAAACAAACGTATATCAAAATAGAACGTAATGGCAACGCCACCAGAAGTCGATCAGGATCAGATACATTTAACAAACGGGCCCCATAATATTCCATCCACATCAAAAACCCACAAAATGGAACGAAACGGATTCACCGCTAACTATTTGCCAATTTCACAATTTTACGCAGGACGCAGTGTTTTTATCACCGGCGGAACGGGATTCATGGGAAAGGTAAAGACCATTTTATTTATATTATAATTAAAACATTTCCACTACTTTCACTGTTATGTGTATTATCGATTCACCCTCACTAAAGATACTAGGCATCAGTATCTTCAATAAGCTTGCCTGAACTGGCCAAAGTTTTTGAGTTGCAAATAAAAGACAGAAGATTGTCTAAGTTCCCTTAATATGCTCTACGTACCCAGGGCTTACCGTATCTTCAAAATCTAGGACTCATATCTATCCCCAATCATATGTCATGAACACTATGGTAGACACCCAAAAGTGCATGTGGGGTGGGTTTAAATCTTACCTAGTTCCACGTCTTATGGACATCGGCTCTCTAAACCTCGTAAAAATCATACCGTGAGGATGAAAACCCCATGGCCCAAGAAAAAACATCAGTCGTCTGTTTGCTGTGATAACGCGGAGTCAACAGTCAAAACAGATGAATGATAGAGGCTATTGTAGCATTACCCCTTCTGGATTAGACGCGCGACTGTTGAAACTTCAATTTAGAACAAATTTTGAATGGCTCTACGGCCGAGCACTGCGTGCTATCGACTCTTTCCCTAACACGAAAAACTTCGGGTATCTCATGTGGTGCAAGTACTGAGAAGATACATACAGATACTTCGCCCGCCAGGTAGGGGCGTGTTACGCACTCATTATACATTTATGTATATAGGTATAGGGGGCGAATTGCGGAAAAAAAGGTGACTTTCAACCAATTAACTTCTAACTGTGATCCGGTTTAGAATTAAAATTTAGATTAGATTAGATGGAGAGGACAGTGAGTCCGATAGGCCCACAAGCACTGCGACCAGGAAAGGTCTACGAGTATTGTACTAGTTGTGTAGTTTCACAACTGTCTGAATTGAAGTGAGGCGATTTCATCCACATCATGGAAAAAATCTCCTTGGCATTCTAAATGACGACAGGAAAGGCCTCACATTCGCATAATATGTGCTGTGGTGTCCCATCATCGGCTTCGCAAAAATGACAGCTGGCGTCAGTGACATTGCCCGTTTAGTGTAGGTGGTACCTCAGGGTCGAGTACCCCGTGAGAAGGCCGCAAATGATTCTTACTCTGTGCCTGCTTGGATTTAGCAGGTCCAGGGTACGTTTGCGTGTGTGCACTGGAATGAAAAGTTTGGACTGTTTCGGGCCAGGGAGACGCCCCCAGTACGCGACGGTATCTATATGCTCCTGTTCCCTAATTTGAATTTTAACTCTGCATAGGGGTATACCACAAAATGTTTCAGACCCAATAAATGCGGTGGCAGATTAAGTTATGGGCAGTGGGCACTGCGACCATACGGTCTATTGTGCTAGGAGTGGTAGGTGCTTTCATAACCAACTTATCGGCAATCTCATTACCTAAGACGCCAACGTGGCCAAGGACCCGGTATATTGATGCTTTATTATGCAAACCAACTCTCTGCAAAACCTCATAGCAATCAAGTAATGACCTTGACGTAAATTCTGGATTGTTGAGTGCTTTGACAGCAGGCTGACTATCAGTGAAGATTGCAATGTTTTTTCCACGGTAGTAGGCATCTATTCTATACATGCACCAACACAGGTACGAATTGCATGGATTGCAGCTTGGAAGACCGTCGGGTGCTTCCCCATGGGGATTGATAGTCTTATAGAGGGGCCTTAAATTCCTGCTCCGGTACCCTCATCAGTCTTGGAGCCATCAGTATGCCAGCTGATAGTATACTGAGGGACTGACGAGTGCCTCAGATTCATTTCTTTTCTATTCCAAATTACGGAAGAGAAGAGTCGGTTGAAGTGTAGCTCCCTCGTTAAGTGATCACATGGCATAATTAGCTCATTGATTTCAAGGAGCCACTTATTCTCCTCAGAATTCAGTTTATGCGAGATTTGATTGCCTCGCTATTGCTAATTTAGCTTTATCTTTGCATCGAATTGGCAGCGCCTCCGCACTGACGTAAACGTCAACGGCTGAACAGCTATGCAGTCTACCTGTATTATCATCAAATTGGTACTCATTTGACAGCTGAGTGGGCTCATTGTCCGACACGTAAATTCCCTTTTTTATCGAAAACTACCGCATTCAGTAGGAATCGAACCGGAGCCCAGTGCGTAGAAGGCGAACGTGCTAAGCGTTGTGCCATCCGGACTACTATTTATTATTATTATTTATGAAAAGAAATACAATGGCCAAGTTCATAACACACAGCGGAATCGCAAAACGCTGTGGCAACAGTATGGAAGCAGCATTGCAACACGTTGTTGTGCTCTGAACTGCACTCGCCTCTAGTCATCCATCAGTTATCAAATTTCCCGTTCAAAACTGACTACTGACATAAAATCGTATGAATATGACAGCGCAAGTGTCATTTCAGTATTGTCATCATATGCTGATCCTAGCCAGCGGAGAAATTTTTGTGATGGAGAAAATGACATTTTTCACAGCATGTTGCGTCCATCAAAAACTCAGTGGAGAGAGTTCATAAAACAAATTGGCAACAGTATGGCAACTGTTGTGTGATATGAACTTAGCCAAGATTTTAAATTTAATTATTTCAAAAACTGAATCTAATAAATATTAATTAATTACCTTTGGGTTTTCTTAAAAAGTAGTTATTACTATTCAATTACAATTACTCTTACTGAAAAAAGTAATAACTGGTATTTAGTTATTTCTTCAAATAAATTTTATTAGTAATAAATAATTGTAATTAAATAATTTCTGTACTCTGATACAATAATTCCAATGTCTCTTTCTCGTTTTCCGTTAGAACCCTGTCGCGTTTGTTTACTTTTTATATGAATCACCTCCCATTAAACATTTCCATGTTAAAAACGTTTCTTTTTAACTTATAACGGATATAATACTTCTGAATAGTATTAACTTCATTTTATTTATTTTATTTCAGGTGTTAGTTGAAAAGCTTCTTCGATCATGTCCAGAAATTAAAAATATTTATCTACTCATTCGTCCGAAACGTGGTCAAGAAGTGTCTGCCAGACTGAATGAATTGCTTAATTCGCCGGTAAGTCTTTATTTACTTCTTATTATAACAATTCCTTTTTTTTATTATTTTCTTTGAGATGGACTTTGATACTCGTACATAAAGTCGTCCCATTCGTACTCGAGCATATGTAACAAAAAACTTTCATGGTACATAATGTATTTACATTCAGCTGGCTTTTCCTTTTATTTACAAGAGAGCTTATAAATAACAATCCTCTGAATGTATACAACTAATTCTATTTTTTGAGTGGTGAAGTTATTTTTAAAATCTAAAAAATCTGAAGATAGAGCACATTTTTTTCCCGGTAACAGACCTCATAAATAACGCCAAGTATTAGGAAACGCCGCTGACATCGACGACATTAGTCGATAAATACAATATAATGCTTATGCTTTGATTTATTTGAAGAAAGGAAACCAACAGCGCTGAAATAGACATAAAACAGAATTCATTTTGTAGTGACCGATTGAAAGATCGATTTAGTCTAATGTCTGCACCACACATTATGATTAAGTTATTACGGTAATTATTAAGATTATATCATTCACTTCCGAATCCTTGAAATTTAAGTATGTTGTTCTCCTGATGATGCTGAACATGAATATGCTCATATATCATACATGTTGGACGCGGAAAGCACATGTTTTAAGCAGCACATATTTTAATGTTAAAAATCTATGGAAACACTTGCATTAGACTACTGCGTCCAATAAAATTGACATCATCGCGTATAGAATTTGAAATTTGCATCATAAAGATACTGCACCCAGAGCTTAGAACATAGAGGCATGGAATGAGCTTGTCCTGTATGTCTCTGGCTCCAACATTTGGCGAATAAGTCGACAGCCAGTCTACTCGGTTGTTGTTTGATACTGACATATGTTGACTGTTCTGTCGAATTGTGCATGAATAAAGGTCAATTCTGGTCAGATTATCGACAGTCAGCCTACCCAGTTGGCGTTTCCGTATTGACATAATGTTGACCGCACTGTCAAATTGTACATAAACAAACGTCAATTCTTGTCAATATTTAAATTTCATAATTACTAAAGGGTCTACTGAGTTAGCTGACTGTCGACCACATGTCGACTTAGTACCCAGATTTTGGAGCCACTGTTTCTATGGAGACATACAGGACAAGCTCATTCCATGCCTCTATGTTCTAAGACCCAGAGCGAGCGACTATTGTGAATCTCCTGTGTGGACTCCGCACGCTACGCTCGCTCCGCGCTTAAGGGAACACAACCCTCAGTATCGCACAAACATGAAGTCACGCTTCGCTCGGTCTGATTGCCACATATTAGGTCGGCCGCATCTTGGACGTAGGCAGGGCAGCGCAGCGCGCACATGGCATTGTTGTTGTAAAATCAGATTTTGACAATTGTTACAACAACAATGCCATGTGCGCACTGCGCTGCGCTGCCCTGCCTACGTCCAAGATGCGACCGCCCTTAGGCGCGTTTTTTCAACAGCCATACAGAGCAGAGCAGGTTAAGACCACACAATTACACTAACAATTTGATCTGAGCTGCTCTGGATAAAACGTCAGTGCACGAATGCTGCTCCGTTAAGTAGTCTGGATTTTGAAATGCAGGCGGCGCTGATGTCGAAGTTTCGAACAGTTTACAGTTATGGAGCCACATAAAGCTCATTTCCTGTCAATAAAATGTTCGTTTTGTGTAATTATTTGGAATAGTATTTAAATATACAAAATAATTTCGCTGCCTAAAAGAAATTTGTCCGGTTGTGCTGAGGATTTAAGTTTAATCTTGAAATTTTAGTTGACATTTGAATTCTAACTAAACCAATACACACTCCCAGCAAAGACATGCCCCGTTTTCCTGTTGGCTACCCCAATTTGCTCTCGATCGTTTTTTGTGCCACTTAACCTGCTCTACTCTGCTCTGTACGAAGAAAAAACGCAGCTAGTGTGTCTTAGTTTAGTTTAGCATTTAAACGTCCACTCGAATTTCAAGAGGAAACTTAAATCCTTAGTACATATGCAATCGGAAAAATTTCCTTTAGGCAGCGAAATCATTTTGTATGTTTACTATTCCATGTGATTACACAAAACGAACATTTGGTTGACAAGAAATGAATTTTATATGCTTCCCTAACTGTAAACTGCCCGAAAAATTGGCCTGCGCCACCTACATTTCAAAACGCAGACTACTTAACAGAGTATAATTATTGCACTAACCTTCTATGCAGCTCAGATCAAATTGTTAGCATAATACTATATAATTGTGTGGTCTTAACCTGCTCTGCATGATTGTTAAAAAACGCGCCTATTAAGTTTGCTTGCTTTTGCCTCCTCCCTGAATTGAATCCAGGCTACCTAAGGGTGGACAATTTAGTTACTTTAAGCAACAAGTAACAGTTAGTTACTTTCTGTAACAGTTACTTCTATAGTGGAGAGGGGGACTCAGCAGACATATTCAACGTAGTTCATTTGTTTACTTTCATTCGGCTTGCTATGTTTCCAATATTCTTCAGCGTTTTTGCCGATTAGTCGTGACCGCCTTTTGGAAATGAATTAACCAGCTTTGGAAAATACGCGTTCATTCGGTACAGATATGGCTACGCGCAACAAGTGCTTACGAGAAAGTTTTGCAACTCGCGGATAATAAACCTCGTGTGCCCACCTCATAATTGTGGGTTCATCCCAATACTTTCTCAATTCCATGGAAGCTATCGCAGATGAAGCGGTTTATAAATATCACTGATATTATCAACAGCAAAATTGTCCAAAACCGAACTTTGGTTATCGGGTAAGTCATCGCGTCCTTCAACAGCAACTGACTCACCCAATGCTTCCGTGATCGAATTTTCAACCGAATCTTTGCAGGACTGTAAAGCAATAACGGTTGCGATTCATCGTCGTTTGAAATGTGGATCCAAAAAAAAGTTGCCATACTCAATAGATGGTTTCCTTCTATTTGAGAAAAACGTTTATCGAGACCTTTTGACAAAGCGGCTGTTGCTTTTTTACTACCCTTACGTAGTGTTATTGCAATGGTCATTTTTTTTAATTAAATACCGAACAAAAATTAACACTTTCGATTAGTCTTAATTTTGCAGATCGGATCGGACCTGATCCGATACGGCACATGACCTAGGTTCGAAACCTTAGGTCGGCGGGCCTACTCCATGTTTGTAAAATGGAATGGATTAATCCGATTCACATTTGCATTGCAATGCGGCCAATCTTTATATAAAAAAAAACATTTTGTAATGTTTATGCTCATTTGGGTTTCTTTCAGTAGGATAATCTATAATCATGATAGAAGTTGAAAGCACAATATGCATGCAGCTGCAGAGTGCTATCTGGTATTTTTTGGAATGAATATTTTCTTCATGGTTGTACGAAAATAATCTGGATCCCCTATTGTTTAAATTTTGACTTCATACCGAAAAAATCCCTACTCAGAAAAATCGGGCGTGTTTACGAAAAGAAATTTTTGTTCTGGATCCCCCCCCCCCACCTATTTTTTTTCTATTTTGACTTCAGATTCGTGATCAGCGACTCAAAAATCCCCGTAACTGTTTTTTCCAGCAAGATTGACCGTGATTTTGAAAAAAGGGTTGCTGTTCCGTATCTCCTTTTGTTTTTGATTTTTGCCAATTTCAACCTCAGATTTACAATCAGCGACCTAAGCGAGCCCCTACCAGACTTTTCCAATAAGATTGGCCGTGTTTATAAAAAAAGTTTCGCCATTATGGATCCCCGACTTTGTTTTTTGGAATTTTGACTTCAGATTCGTGATCAGCGATCCGAAAAAATCTCTAATATGTTCTTTCTGGCAGGATTGGCTGTGTTTTTGAAAAAGAGGGGCTATCTTCCGGCAAAAGTGATCGTAAGTTTCCTAAAAAAAATCAATCGATAATTTCTTAACACAATAAATCAAAGAAATACATATCTAATCTACCAATACTCAGACCTACTCTTGATGTTCTGTTCATTGATAAGGAAGGGGTAAGTTTACGTATCTACCTAGAGACCTACCCAGATCTGGATACATATACTTACCTATCACTAATTTTCTGTTCTTTCAAAACCTGCGGATCTACCCAGACCTGTATACCTTATAGTTTCTGTCAGTTAGATTGGTCAAGTTTTTATGAAAAGGGTTGCCATTCTGGGACAACCCCAACTGTTTTTTGGCTTCAGATTTCAAATCAGCGATCCAAAAGATTTTAAATCAGTGACCCAACAAAATCAGTATCAGGGCAAACCTATTTTTTTTCTTTTTGACATTTTAACTTCAGATTCGTAATCACCAACAAACCCCTTATTGTTTCTGCTGGGGAAATTCGACTAGTTTTTATAAAAAAAAAGGGTTCCCACCCTGGGGCAACTCCATTATTTTTTTTGCAATTTTGACTTAAGATTTGAAATCAGCGACCAAGAAACCCCTGCTAGTTTCTTTCGGCAAGGATAAAGGCCAGAATAAGATGAGTAAAGAACATGGTATTATTTCCCACTGCGAGAAAAATTTCAGGATGTAGGCACATTTGGCTAGTTTAGCGATTTCTTGTTACTTTTAGCAATTTTTTGCTAGTTTTAGCGAATTTTTGTTGCTTTAATGACTTCTTGCTACTTTAAGTGATTTTTTGTTACCTTTAGTTACTGTTGTGATTTATTGTTACTTTAGGTGATTTCTAATTACTTTGAGTTACTTTAGTGACTTCTTGTTACCTTTAATGGTTTATAGTTACTTTAGTGATTTTCATGGTTCGTAAAGTAGTAGTTATGACTGTTAGTTTTTCATATATAAGTCACAGTGAAAAAGTACGTTCAGAAGTACGACTTTAAGGTGAAAAGTTTTCGGCCTGACACACAAATACCGTTACAATCAGCAAAAATTTATGTTTCCTGCCTGGGTGCACATGTCATTAGTGCGTATGACAAGTTTCAACTTATAGTTGAACTAGTTTGCTTACACGAATTTTTGCAGTAGACGTCTTACGGGTTTTCGTTAAAATGGAGAAACTTCAATATCGTGCGGTCATAAAATTCTTCGTTTTGGGTGGATTAACCCCTAAGGAAATTCATCCGAAGTTAAAAAGTTTACGGGGACTCTGCTCCTTCCATGTCAACCGGTAAAAATGGGCAGCTGAATTTAAACGTCCCTCGATGACGACCCACGTGAAAGATTTCTCACCATGGATGAGACTTGAGTCCACCACTACACTCCAGAAATGAAACAGCAGTCGAAGTAGTGGGTGGAAGCCGGTGGGACAGCGCCAAAGAAAGCGAAGACGATCGCATCTGCCCGAAAGGTCATGGCCAGTGTGTTTTGGGATGCGAAACGAATGCTGCTAATTGATCACCTTGAAAAAGGCAGAACAATAACAGGCGAATATTACTCCAAACTTCTTGACCAGCTAGATGCCAAAATTCGCGAGAAGAGGCCTGGCTTGAAGAAGAAAAAAATCATCTTTCACCAGGACAACGCACCTGTACGCAAGTGTGCGTTGGCGATGGGAAAACTGCGGAGTACGATTTGCTCGACCATCCCCCCTATTCTCCTAACTTGGCACCCTCAGACTTCTGTTCCATCTATTCCCAAACTTGAAAAAAACTTGTTTCTGGGAAGCGCTTCGCATCCAATGAAGAAGTTGAGAGGGCCGTAGATGAATATTTTCACAGGCTTCCAGACTTTCACTTCCGGAAAGGAAGACTGATGTTGCAGAAACGCTGGACGAAATGTGTTGGAGTCAAGGGAGATTATGTAGAAAAATAAAATCATTTTTAACTGAAAACTTTTCATGCAAATTCGTTATTTTCAACGTAACATCGGCATAAATAAGAATAAACACTACGCAGATAATTATTTTGGTATATTCCTTTTCACCGGGCGACGCATCGTGGTTCGCGACTTGGCTAATAGTGCGATTATCGCTATGGGATATAGAGCGAGTGCTATAGGGCGGTATACTGAGGGTTGCAATCCCTTAAGCCGCTCGCTTCGCGATCGGAGCCCACGCAAGGGGAGTAAGAAATCTACTTAAATTAAAACCCACTATTGGTTAAAGACGCGAACCACTATGCTTCGGCCGATCAAGCAGGAATGTTCCATTAGTTTTTAAAGCAAACGTTAAATAAATATTAATTGTTTTAATTTAAATTTTTATTTTCAGCTTTTCGATAAACTGAGAAAAGAAAACCCTAAAGAATTGAGTAAAGTCATACCAATAGCAGGCGATATTACATCGGAGGAATTAGGAATATCAGAAAATGATCAGGTAAGAATCAAAACTGGATTTATTAATATCTCTAAGGGCCATTTTCACAATGTCTGGTTAAAGTTTATCCTATAGATAAACGCTAAACGGCACCCATCCTCCAGTTGAAAATTTATCGGACGATAATTCCAAACAGCTGATACGGACTGCTGAGATTTTAACAGCTGTTTACGTTTGTACATTTAAATGAGACAATTAAACTGGTCACAAGGAATGGAGCTCTCGAAATTCATTCGATATAAGCTGATTTGAAACCAACTCAGCCGCAAATTAATGCTGACGGGTACGGGTACCGACTTAGAATAGAAATGAAAAGGCGGTAGCGTTCCGCCAAGAAAATCAGCTGATTTCCTACTACATTAGCTGATTTTTGTACTGCATTATCTTATTTTGAGTGTTGCATACGCTAAGGCTGAATTGAGCGTCCCGGATTGCTAACTGACAGTTTAATCAGACATTGAGAAAGCGGGCCTAAAAGAGACAAACAAGAACTTACAAATATCTTAATTTCTTTTGTTTTTCAGGCATTACTATGTAAGACTGTTTCAATCGTATTCCATTCGGCCGCCACAGTGAAATTCGACGAAAAATTGAAACTTTCCGTTACAATTAATATGTTGGGAACGAAGAGATTAGTTGAATTATGTCATCGAATGATGTCACTAGATGTAAGTCCCTAAGATATCTTTTTTTTTTAATTTTAAAATATGCTATAGCTCGATACACGCGGCAACCATTTTGGTCGCGAGCCACCATTGAACCACGTCAAAATCAATAGAACGTGGGGAAACTCATATCGCTATTCTATTCATTTTGACGTGATTCGATGGTGGTTCGTGGCCAAACTGGTTGTCGTGTGTGGCGAACTTTATACGTATAGTTTTTATGCTTCAGCAACACTCCATGTTTAAGAAAAAACAAGCTAATTATACCAGACCAGGTTTTGATAACTTTGATCCATTCCGCATTTGTCACATTGAAATTAACAGTAAAACTTGTTCCGATTCCACTGTTCCTATGGAAGGTATATGTAATAGTCTGCCGATTTTAACCAAATTCAAAAATTAATTCGATTGACGACTTTCCTACTTTGTGGAAATTCATTATACGAGTATTTAAATTTGAAATACAATATGTTTTGTCTTTACCACGATTTATTTTGTTATTCCTTACGCATTTCGCTCTCTCGAGCATCTTCAGAGGAATTGAACCCTCTGAAGAGCGAAACGCGTAAGGAATAACAAAATAAATCGTAGTAAAGACAAAATATATTGTGTTACAAATTTAAATTCGGAAATGTGAATTAGCAGTAAACATAATTCATTGATTTGAAATTTGATAAATATATCTCTAGACACAAAAAAGTTTTTCTAACAAAAACTTACTTTTGGACCGGTCGTTCATAGGACATACTCATTTGCCCTAACCCCTAGTGGGGCATAGCGCGTAGCTATACCATGTGGCTTAGCTGACGTTTCATTGGCATAAACCATTTTCGGACGATGCATGTTACCAACACGCAGTTCCTGCTCCCATTGAGCCGCCTATCTGCGACAAGTCGGGAGATGTTGCTTATTCTTACGCCCCGAACCACAGGGGAAGACAATACAAACATCGATGGTCACGAACGCCGTGGACGAGACTTGAACCCGTAACGACCGTAGTCAGACATGAGACCGATGCCTCTACGCACTTAGCTACCGCACGCCCCAATAACAGCTATATTTTTTATGTTTATGTTAAAGCTTAGGGGATACCCATTGATACGAGAGCACAGCCTTGGCGGGAAGGAAATTAGGGTAGGGGCTGGGATGGGTTAAGTTTGATTGAGGTAACGGTGTACGTTTCGTTTAAATTTTTGCAGATCAGAACTGCAGGGGGAAACAAAAGATGGTTGGTTTTTCCACATTCGTGTTGTTTTGGATACAAATGAATCATAGAATTTAACGGTACGACTACTACTGAGCTCAAGAAAATGAGGATGGGCACGGCAGGATAGCCGGGTGTTATGCAAAGGAAGAGCAAGCTCAGGAATAAGACTGGATATTTCGTCAGAGCAACGGCGGTTGTAGTAGCGATAAAAGAATTGATAAACAACTGACATTTCGCCGGTGTTCAAGCGGCTCGATGTGAGAAGCTATGGATTCATCGCCAATAAGCTTGAAGGCTTTCCGTTGAACTTTGTCTAATGCGGATAGGGCAGTTCGGCAGTTGTGGGAATTATATTCGAGTTTCGGTCTTATGTGGACCTTATAAATTTGCGCCAAATCAAATGGTGTAAAGTATCTTTTACAGCGATTCATGAAACCCAGACACTTCATTGCATTTTTTGCAATGTAGAAGGGTGCAAGGGTGCTGTCATCTGCAAAACTATGAATTGGATTTGATGTCACACTTAAAAGATCGTTGGTGAACATAAGAAAAAAGGTTGGTGATAGGACGGTACCTGGAGAGACCCCTATGATATAGTAGACCAATTTCAACCAAATTCAGGAGTATAGTTTGGCAGTAGATATAATTGAATAATATGAAATTTGATAAAGATATCTTTAGAAACAAAAAAGTTTTTCTCACAGACTTTTGGACCGGTCTTTCCTATGGCAGCTATAAGACGTAGTGGTCCGAATCCGTTGGTTCCGATATTTATACAACGTGCAATAGAAATAAGGCTTTGTACAAAATTTCAGCTCGATAGCTTTAAAACTAAAAAATTAGTTTTCATAGAGCCAGATGGACAGACAGACGAACAAAGCTCAATCTAATCTCATCATATTGACCAAGAATATACAATATATACTTTATATAAGCGGAGATGCTTCTTTCTGTGCGTTGCCAACTTCATGACAAAGTTAATATACAATACTCCGTGAAGGCTATAATACCATTATATTTTATCCCATTTTTCAGGCACTTATTCACGTATCCACTGCCTATTGTAATTGTGATCGAACCGAAGTATCCGAGGTCATTTATGCGCCTCCATACAATCCCGACGACGTCATTTCCCTCATCAATTGGTTGCCCGAAGATATGCTGGACGAATTGACACCATCGTTGATTGGAAAACGCCCAAACACCTACACGTTCACAAAAGCTCTGGCGGAACATATGCTACTAAAGGAAGCTGGCAATTTACCGGTGGCCATAGTTCGACCCTCCATCGGTATAAACAATTGCCGTTTGATTAATTAAAATAACAATAATGGTATTACGTATTATTATATTGACAGTGACCGCAAGTCTTCATGAACCGATGGCCGGTTGGGTGGACAATTGGAATGGGCCAACAGGATTAGTATCGGCCATGGGTAAAGGACTCTTCCGGACAATGTTGTGTGAGGCAAATTACGTGGCGGACATGGTACCTGTTGACATTGTAATTAATTTAATGATTGCCGCGGCGTGGCGAACGGCCACAGCGAAACCGGACAGTCTCCTCATTTATAATTGTTGTACGGGACAACGGAAACCCATCACCTGGGGTCAATTTGTTGAATTGGCCATTAGTAAAACTCGTGTACATCCATTAGGTGAGATCAAATTAGATTTACATATTTGCCGAAATAGATAATTTCAATAATATTATATACATATGTATTTTCAACTCAAATATTTTTTTTTATTTTGTCTTTGTAGATGGATGCCTGTGGTATCCGACGGGAATACTACGAATGAATAGACATCTTAATAATGTTCATGGATTCTTTGTTCATTACATTCCAGCATATATTTTAGATACATTCTCAAGGTTAGCTGGAAAAAAGCCAATGTAAGTATATTCAGTACAATATACCAATTACCAAAAAAATTTTCTTGCTAGAAAAAATTAACCTTAGGTCATTTTTTTGTCATCTGTATTGGTCAAGGAGTCTAAAATTTAGTTTACTACAAAAAATATTAATCGGAAGGGTCCGAAAAGGGCGATACAAAGGGGGGTCAATTTTATTTCATCGACTATAGGCGTGTATATCCCCTTTGATATGACATCCATATCAAAGGGAATAATGAGTATTTTCCATTCCTTTCCAGCTAGGCTAAGTCAAAAGATTCAGCCAACTCTTCTCGATAAATTGACTGATCTGGCAAGGTTTCATACAAGATAAAGGAATTGTTGGAACGAAGATTTTTCACAAGGTAGCCAGTTGGCATGCTACGTACCTGTCACTTTTTAACCAGCTTTGTTGGTTTGGGTGAACTTGATCCCTTTGTTGCAGGGCTTGAGTATGACGGTTGTCATTCTAGCTTCCGCTTTAATGTGTATATACATCGGTGGGAGGTCGAGTAGAACTTCTAAAGCAGCTGTTGGACAAGAGTGCATGGCCCCAGTGATGGCATTGCAGTCAAGTCTCTGAATTTTATTCAGAGCCGTTCTTTTCCTAGAGAATGGCACTATGGCAGCTTTCGAAGGATTTACACATACATAAGCCGAAGCGATCGGTAGCGCAGTGTGTTGAGACATCAGTCTCATGTTTGACTACCGGCGTTTCGGGCTCGAATCCCGTCCACGACGACGTTCGTGGCCATGGATGTGCAGGAGGTACATTCTCCGAAACAAGTTTATGCCGACGAAACGTCAACTGGGCCACATGGAACCGTTGACGCGCTATGCCCCACAAGGGGTTAGGGCAATTGATAGAGAGAGAGAGAGAGAGTTGTCGCACCATTCTTGAACTATGCGTAGTGCACCTTGAATGACATCGGGCAGAACTTCCTCAAATTTTCCCCTGACCGTGATCATCCAGTCGTCCGCGTAACCTTGTGTGGAAAACTTCATTGAGGATAGTTTCCACATCAAATTGTCGACTACGATGCACCATAGGAGGGAATATAAAACTCCGCCCTGCGGGCATCCACGCATGACGTTCGCTGAGAGGGTACAGTTTCCTATCGTAGTGATGACCTTTCTAGAGGACAGCATACATTTCACCCAGACTGTGGTGGTGAGATCGGTTCCTTTCGCTCGAAGGGCACTTTCGATGGAATCGAAGGAGGTATTGTCAAATGCTGCTTCGATATCAAGGAACGCACACAATGCCGTTTCGTTGGCTCACATAGCCGCTTCAATTCCAGCAACGAGGTTGTGGTGAGCCCTTTCAGTTGATTTGCCGGGTTGATAGGCAAACTGTGTGCGGTGAAGTGGGTTTCTCGTAAGGAGCGATGTCCTGATGTGAGCGTCGAGGATCTTTTCCATGGTGTTCAGCAATGATATCAGGCTGATAGGATCTAGGATCATTCATAGGTCTGCTACCCAATTTGGGATTGAAAACCACCCTCACTGATTTCCAGGCATTGGGAGTGTGACCCAGCGCGAAGTTGCTTCTAAAGATGCTTACCAGGTGTGAAATAAGTTTTTTCTGTCCTTTTTGTAAGAGCGTTTACATCTGTGTTGGGTGATTTGTAGGGGTCAAATGTTCCAATCGCCCATTTCACTTTGTCGTAAGTTAATATTCTGCCAGCTGCTACCCAGTCAGAACGACTTGCTTTGTAGGACATGTTTTGGCAGCCCAGGTCATACCACCAACCATAATTCTTCACCCAGGGAAGTGAGTGCTGGAAAGTAGCTTTCCCGTACTCTCGGAGTCTTGCGTTGTGCTACCGTCCGATCTTTTGAGTGTGACAACTAAATTAGGTCTTTTCTTTGCCAGGACCCGGTGTAGTCTAACAGCTTTGCTGGTGTTATTGACTTTCTCACAGAAAGTCATCCAGCTGCGACGTTTTGCATCTCTAACCTTCTTACTGTATTCTGTAAGAATGAAACGGTATAGACCCCACTCTCCAATGCGCTTGGCCCTGTTGAACTGCTTTCTATAGGCGGGGGAGCTCTGTGTTCCACCACGGAGCTCCCGTATTGGCCTTGATGGGCTCTAAAGGACAGTTTTTTTCGTATGCTTCCAAAATGGCTCTAGTGATGTTCATGGGGAGTCTGTTAAGACCTTGGCCGTTCCCTATCCGTGTAGTTTATTGTGCCGAAATTTTAATAAAACTAATTGACAAACAAAAAAATTATGATAAGTTCGAACCCGGTCGTGGGGTTTGGCCCATCCTCTATGTAGCTCCATTCTGATACGTTTTTTTGACATGGATATGTCTTATGGCTGGGGGTCATCCTAAAAATTTGTCCATCATGCCAGATGTCACGATTTTCATTCGGCTGGCAGAAGTGGAAACAAGCCGATTTCAAATGTTTCCAAGTACCATGAATGTGGTCGCTGCGTGGTGTATAGAAGGCATGTAGGGCATTACACAAACTACAGGAGACTTGTCGTTTGTGTAAAGCGTGTTCGCTACCCTACCCTACTCTACACTCGATAGATATGCAAAAGAACGCGTTTAGAGTACATATTTCCAGCTAGGCTCGCAGAATTGTCAGCCGGTCAAGTGTAATTTAAACGAGTGTAATGTGCAAACAAATCCTCCTCCCCCCCCATCTCCCTTGCAACCATGGTCACAATGATCCGGTTAATGCGGCAACGAAGTTACGCACATGATATATGTTAATTGCCTTGACACCTCCAGGGACATGGGCGCGTCAACATCTCTAGAATTTCTATGCCTTGTTGCAGAGCCGTCGAGAGGGGGGGTGGAAGGGGCGAATCGAAATTCGAAAAATAAAAAATAAAAGTATGGTATTTATGAAATCAAAATTATTCTTAATTCATACGCATTATAGATTTTTCATATATTAGTAAGCCTGGAATTGACCGTGGCGATAATACAAGTGTTTTCAAAGCGATTTTATTTGGCGTTGCCATTATTCCTTATGGGGTCCCATAGAAGTTGAGTCCCGGGCCCGGATTTTTTCTGGACGGCCCTGCCTTGTTGACGTTTCGATACATTCGAAATGCAGTTGCTACTCGTAGCATGCACCTCCTATCCGTGCCGTCTTTATACTGACAAGCTGGGAGCACTCTGAGAGTTCTATTAGTACCCACAGGCAGTTTTTGATCGCGCCGAAATTTGAACTCCGAGCTCTAGATTAGTATCGTAGAGCGGTGACCAAACGACCACGGCCACCGAGCGCGACAATGTATGCATAGTTTATAACAGATATGTTCGACGACGATCTCCGAAGATCTATTTCTCCATATGCGACAGATAGTTTCCCAACAGTCATCATCATCTTGTGGGCGGTAAATGCAAGCACAAAGCTCCAAAATGTTCGCCTCGTGAGGAAATAGCCTACCTCGCAACGTCCCGCATCCATAAACATGATGAAGTTTCGAACAATTTTGTTTAGTGAGCGATCAAAGGGGAAACAATTGATTACTGTTGAATGAAATTGAAAGGTCCAGCCTTAGGATGAAAGTAGTCTACAGCTTAGTTCTCGTATCCTCTTATCTAGTAGTACATCATCAGTAAACTGATGACAAGTATCTACACTGCATCCAAATACGTCGATACACGGATATGCCTTATGGCTACCGAATGCGTGGAACATGTTCTATCGAATGATTTCATCCAGTATAATTAACGATACTGGAATCTTGATAAAACCTACGTCGATATCGTCGATAAAACATGTTCCACGCATTTGGTAGCCATAAGACATATCCATGTACCGATGTATTTGCATGAAGTGTAGATACTCGTCATCATTTTCGTTGGTTCTATTTTCAACTGATAGATGTAGTATAATGCTGATTTTCATTTATACCTTTGAAACGGTTTATAAATATTTTTCCATTGTTTTTTTTTCTGCACTGTCTACCCTTTCTTATTTACAGAATGGTTAAAATTCAAGAAAAAATTAGCAAAGCTGCCGAATGTTTAGAATATTTCACCACACATCAATGGCGTTTCAAAGATGACAACGTGCGAGCATTGATCAATGCAATGAGTGAAAGTGATCGTGGTAATTTCCAATTTGATGTTAAATCAATCGAATGGAATCGTTATTTGGAACGTTACGTTCTAGGCTATCGGGAATTCCTCTTTAAACAAAGTCCCAATTCATTGTCATCGAGTAGAACACAAATGAAGAGGTAACTTGCGTTCCATATGATCTACAATATTTACAAAATAATTTATTTCATTCGTTCTGATTAATTATTCCTCTTTTTTGATTTGTTTTTTGCAGATTATATTATTTGCATCAATTCTCAAAAGTCCTAGTCGTAATTATTACATGGCGTTTTCTTATGGCTCGATCGAAAAAAGTCCGTGATATATGGACGAAATTTTTGCATTTAGTCGTACAAGTAGTTCGTTTACTTCCATTTGTCTAATTTAATTATTATATGTACGTAGATAATACAAAAACAGCGAGAGTTAAAAGAGAGCGACAGAGTGGACAATGAAATACGAACAATAATGATATTGAAACAACGACACGGATAAAAACGCGTGTAACATAAATAAGTAAATAATTAAAATATGTTCTACTACTCTCTGCTAAGAAAACATTCATTTTCTTTTAGTAAATAATTTCAATTTTCATACAAGTTTATATTGAACTTATTATTATTATTTTGGTTTATTTTAATGGCATATCGTTGCCAGGAACAAAGAGGAAAATTCTCATAATATGAGATCTTAGATTATTATTTATTGGTATAGTGCATGACCTCAATTCACAAAAATAACAAAAAAAGAAATAAATACAAAATAGAATAAAGCATTGCAAAATAAAACAAAGAGGAAGGGGACATTTACGTGTAATAAAATGAATACCACATAAATACGACAACAATGTGTATTTATTTAAATGTATATGAAAATGGGTTTATAGAAACTAACAAAAAAGGCACACACGGAAGGAGAAATTATGAAAATCTATAATAAAAGACATAAATTGGCAATAACATTATCCATCAATTCGTAGCCTAAAATACCTATACATACCTTCTTAATTTGCTATGAAACAGAAACAAAAATACCCAACAAGAAAGAAAAAGTGAACACGAAAAAATAGACAAATAGAGTTAGTTACATTATATTAACAAAGAAAAGAAGGATATTTTGATAGAATTGCATTTTCAATTTTTCACACGTTGTAAATGAAACAAAGAATCAACATAAAAAATTCCGTTTAGCGACAAATTGTTAAATACATGTGTGTAATATAATTGTATATGCTTCTGTTGTTTATTACTTACATATTTATCATTTACATGACAACAATGGAAACTTTATGTGTTAGTTGTTTAGTGGGAAGATAAAAAAAATACACTGCCACAAAAAAAATGTATTCGTTACTTGTTTTATTTTTTATATATATATATTTTTTTCCATTACTGCGTATGCTCCGACATATTGGCGGATTTTTTAATTACAAATCGTGTGATAATGACAATTTATTTTAACACTGGTTTCGAAGTGGATTCTTGGTTATTATTCGTTACGCATTTGTTGGTTCGATTTCACTTTATTTTGCTTTGATTTGTCCTTTTTGTAGTCTTCGTTTGCACGAAAATTGATGTATTGGATAAATTGATTGATAAAAAGTTTTTTGGATATGATGAGAGACAAAGAGTTGTTTAATGTGAACCGTTATTAGATGCCTTCAGTATGACAGATATACATATATGTATGTATATTTGTTTATTTTTTATGAGATGGTTTAGTTATTAAACAACTCATATTGTTGTAAATTATATAAATGTTATAACTCGACAGAACAGCTGGTGTCAAACCTTGAGAAAGAAGCAGAATTACTATAGCCTTAATTGTAACACTTTCCGATTCGGTATCCTTACAAAAACGATTCTACGGTCGCCTTGACTTTTGTATTTTCACGATTTTTGATATTTCTCGTTTGGAAAATCTTTGTGAAAGATATGGTCGATGACCACCACATATTTACATCCACTACGTTCATATCGCGGGACTATCTTCGAGGTTTAACTAAATTCATCTAATTCACGACGATGTAAACGTATTGGTTTAGCTAGTTTTGGTATTAACTATTAGCTCCACTTGCGATGCAGAATTGCAGAACTGGCCTACAAAATTGGGACTAGGTGGTGTTGCTGTCTTGGCTAATGGTGTTGTTGGTGATAATTCCATTTTATATGTTATACAAATACCTCATACTTTTCTGAAATTCTGTATTCGCTTCATCCTTTGAATGTAGTGGTATAACGCGCTTTTGTTAGAAGGTTTATGTCTGGTGACATTTTCTGAACCAAAATCACAAACCAATAACTGACATCTTTCATAATTACTACCTCCCCGATGGTCGGTATAAACATACCACGAACAAGTTGTTAATTGCCTTAACCCCTCCAGGGGCATGGGTGCGTCAACATCTCTAGCATTTCTATGCCTTGTTGACGTTTCGAAAGCACATCTACTTGTCAGAAGTGCAGTTGCTAGCATGCACCTCCTATCCGCGCCGTCTTTATACTGACAAGCTCGGAGCACTGTGAGAGTTCTATTAGTACGCACAGGCACTTTTTTTATCGCGCCGAGATTTGAACTCCGAGCTCTAGATTTGTATCGTTGTAAAAAAAGAGAATTTTCACCACAGATCATGTTAAGAAATGTTTTGACTCTTGTTGTTATTTGGCTGTGCTTTCCTACGGATCGCGCGTGTGCATATTATTTACTATCTAGAATTGTAAACACCATAAAATGCATGCTGATCTGTCCCCCCCCATCCATCCTTATCAACAACCTGACCAGGGAGAGAAAGAGTTTCTTTTCATTCAGGATAGTTGAAGAGGTTTCTACCTTGTATTTACTCCGTCTCGACTAGAAATAATCCACTGGATTCAAATCCAGTGCAGACCGCTTATTAAGTCCAGTTTACCATCAATACTAGCTATACGATAAAAATTTTCAAAATAATTCATGATTCGCACCGATAGCAATTACAGAGTTTGTCATCACAACTTGTCACGTTTCTGCGGCAAAAGCTATTGGCCTTTTTACAACGGCCAATAGCTGCCAAATCCCTTCAATGCAAGAAAGATGTGTGCCTATGTGTTACATTCTGTATTCTTTTTTTTTGCGTTTATTGGGAGAAAAACATCTCGGCGCAACTGCTCTCAATACTACTTCTCCGCGCCGGCATTAAAAGCAACCCAGGTCCATGGATCTGTTGCCTATGCAACAGAGAGCTGCATCCTAATGCGACGTCAGTGAGATGCAACTGCTGCGATAAGTGGTGTCACCTGAGGAACTGCTCCGGACTAAACCATCACAGGCACTGAAATCCTTCATTTACTGCCAGTCAGTGCAGAAATCGAAGACCACAAGCAGCAAGCTCGTCTAACACGCCTCACCTTCCTACACCAGTGCGCACCTACACGAGCTTTCAGTCAGTCCCAATGACCCCTGCGAATAGACCCAGTAGGATTCCCCAACAAAACAACCTTACGCCTGCACCACCGATCGCCATCTTCGATACGCTCTCACTCGTCCAACTAAACTGCAACGGGCAGCAAAATAAAATCGCGTAACTCGTTTCATTCATGGACAGGCACCGCATTCAAGTTGGAGCCATCCAGGAGACGAAACTACCTATACATCCCAATTTGTCCCTCAACGCTCAATGGAGACATCATCATCATGAAAGACAGGTTGTCCAACGCTGGAGGAGGTCTTGCCTTCATCATTCACCATTCCGTGTAATACCGGAAAATAGATGCTACCAACAACGGCATCACCATGGAAGTGCAAGCCATCGCCATAAAATCAGGCAATGTTGATATTGAAATTTACAACATATATATTCCACCGGTATGCAGTTGTCCCTCGAGTTAACATGAAAATATCAACACTTTCCTCACTGGTCAACACCGTCTTCTGCTTGATGACTTGGTGAACGCTCACCATGAACTCTGGCACTCACAAATAACGGCACCCGTATTGCCGGAACCTGATCCAGCCCTCCAGACCTCACGATTGCCAATGCTAGCCTTAATGATTAATGAAACACAATGGGAACCGGTCCTTACACTATAATCGGACCATTTACCAATCGTGATAATGCTTGACAATCCGACGGATATCGTATCTGTTGAACATCGCACTTTTGTCAACCACAACAAGGCTGACTGGAATAGCTTCACCCAAGATACTAGTGCTAAATTCCTCGCCCTGCCAACTCCTACCGACGTATGTAAGGCCGAGTCCAATATCAGGAAAATCATTAATAAAGCGGCTGCGAAATTTATTCCTGCAGGACGCATTCCGAAAATTCGGCCCAACTTTGCTACCTCAGCCGAGAGAGACAACATCAGGAGAACAAACCCAGTCGATTCCAGGATTCACGAAATGGACTGTGAAATTCAAAGACTAGTAGCCGAACTCAAGTGGTTCAAATAGAGAACGCATCTGAATGAATGCAACCTGATCACAGGTATTAGCAAACTATGGTCGACAGTCCGTGCTCCCTGTAATCCACTAAAAAAGAAAGGGACTATCGCCATCCTGTTCGGAGAAAATTCAATGAACAACCCTGCCCATTGCGCAAGTCGCTTCAATAGGCAATTTATTGAACATCCTCCACCAGACAGACAAAAGCGCATAATCCGTCATAATTGTCAGTCGCACTTATTTTGCTGGTATACCAAATTGCAGCATGATGTTGTACAGTACACCACGATCGATACTGTCGTATGCCTGCTTGAAGTCGACAAAGATTTGGAATGCGTCTACCTTGTATTGCCAGCACTTCCGGAGTATCAACCGTAAAGAGCTGATCGGTTGTGGAGCGACCAAGTCTGAAACCACCTTGATATTCGCCAATGATTCGCTCTCCGTACGGTTTTATTCTGTTTTCCAGAATTTTCGTCAAAATTTTATACGACGTACAAACTAGTGATATGCTCCTGTAATTTTGTCTCCCTCTTTGTGAATTAGACAGATGATGCTTCTACGCCAATCGTCTGGGATCTCCTCGTCCTCCCATACTCGCAGGAGTAATTGATGTATGGCATCAACTAGACTCCTTCCACCAAATTTTAGCAGTTCAGCTGGGATCTCGTCAGCGCCCGGCGCTTTATTTCGTTTTAGTGACCGCAACGCGAGATCAACTTCCTCTACAGTCGGGGGTTGTATGGGTGGGCCTAGAACCAATCATTTCGCGCTTGCCAAGCTTTATATCCCACGACCGTCTCTGCGACCTCTTTGATTGTACCCTTGAGTTCTTCCCAGAACCCATGCACGCCTGTGCCGCTAATGTTGTATAGCATAGGTGATATTCTCTCCTCAAGGGCGGCAGTATACGCCACCGCTGTTGCATCACTCAGACAGAAGCTTATCAACCGCAAAGATTTTAAGAGGGCTGATTCTCGATTGGAGCACTGAGGAAATTCTACATCTGTAGGTCGTCTTCACCAAGTGATGATCTGAGTCGCAGTTTGCTCCTCGATAGGAGCGGACATCATCACACTAGACGCCCATCTCCTGCAAATGAGGACGTGGTCAATTTGCTTGACGGTATGTGCGTCTGGAGATTTCCAGGTCTGCTTGTGAATGCGTCGATGCGGGAAACACGTAGAGCTTACGACCAGATTCTTACTGCAGGCAAAGCCCATAAGTCGTTGACCGTTGTTGTTACATTTTTCATGGAGACTGTGGCCTCCACTGGTCCCCCGGTGCCAACTTTCATTTCCGACTTTCGCGTTAAAGTCTCCCAGCAGCAGTTTGACGTCTTTTGTTAGAAGTGAGTCGAAGAGAGTCTCAAGGCGGGCGTAGAACTCGTCTTTTACTGCATCTTCTTTAACCTCAGTGGTTTACCACTTCTAATAATTGTGTACGATTTCTTGTCATTGATCTCGCTGCCAAGCGAATTTGTTTCCTGGACTGCAGAAATGCTCAGTTTGTACTTTTCGACCTGTTTAAGAAGGAACTTTTCGGCCCCCGGTTTGTTCAGGGAGCATACATTCCAAGGTCCGAAAGAATAATCCGTTAGTCGTTTGCGTGGTCGTCGTTATTGATCCGTCTAATCCCAGGATTTTATTCCAGGTTTCTTGACGTGGAGTGATTTTTACAAGGACGAGTTTTCAGCACATCGCTTAACCGCATTGAGGGGATGGCCTCGGAGATAGCTGCTTCAGATGGTTTAATAAACATGCTAGAGTTCACACAACTATGTTTCAGGTCCAACTACCCAAATCATTCCATCCTGAGACGCTTAGGTGTTGGTCAGCCATTCAGGTTACAGCTATCTGCCTTTTTCCACACTGTCTTATCGCTAAGACGTGGCCGTCAGCGGTTTCACCCACTGCCGTTACCAGGGGGCGCCCACGAGGAGGACTAAAGAAAAGTCTTTTGCACCCCCAAAAAAACCCTCTCTTCAAATTTTGAGTTGACGTTTGAATTCTAACTAAACCAAGACACATTCCCAGCAAAGACATGCACCGTTTTCGTGTTCGCTACTCTAATTCGCTCTCGATCGTTTTTAGGTCGCCCAACCTGCCCTACTCTGCTCTGTATAAAAAAAACGCAGCAAAAATCTCACTGGCCCCACATTGGGCGCTGAATATTTTCGGCTCTATTCTATTGTGAATATTCGCTGACGTAGGATAAAACGTACCCGCCAACTTCAGCCGGCAGTGTTACGAGTGGCAACAAAAAAATCATGGCGCATTGTCAAGCTGAGCTACAGGCGCATACTTGGTCGGTATGCAGAATGAAATCAAATCAACCAAACTTCTAATTTTCACTGAGACATAATTCGCAGGAAACGCGAATATATTTAGTAAGGATATCTATCGTTAAAGGCGCGAATCGACGACAAAGTCTCCCTCTCTCTCTCTTTGTCAGAGTGAGAATTTGCAGGTCTACGTTAGAGAAGCCGTTAAGGATGCCTTGTGCAAAAAATGATAACGAAATATAGTATAAATAAATATATAAAAGAAAACTTTTCTCCCTGAAATCAATCCGCTATTTCTATACTCTGAAAATCAATAAAATCTCTCGTCACAAGATGTGAATATTATGGTTTTTATTTTGAAATTGCATTCAAACCTGCAATTGACAAGCCATCACTTAAATGCACTATAGCGCATTGCTGATTTTAGGCGAACGTTTCATACATATAAGGACTTCACCACTTCTCTATCGGAATTTTAGGAGAAGGACAAACAGCGGCAAAATGCAAATTGCCGTTTTTTTTTACAACTTTCCATACGTCATGGAGCATACGAGTTTAGTACTCGGGCAAGTATTGCTTCCGTTAGCCCAGAATTTCTGAAAGAATCCCCGAAGAAAAAGCCAAGCTAATCTGTATTGATTGTATTTCATTCGTTTTTGTCTTAACTTTTGACCTTTTTCGAGCTTTTCTTGACACAATTTTTGTATGTGTGCTCAGAAATGTTCATTCTCACTCTACAAGTTGATTGTGCGGATATTTGCCATTATAATATCAAAGGAATTAAGGTAATTAATTAACTCTTCAATTGGCACAAATATATAATAAGTTCAGTGGCTTTTTTATGATTTACACAAAATAAAAATGTTTATAGTTGTTTTCAAAATATGTAAAATACTTTTTTTGAATTTTGAATCGCATCACTGTTCTCGTCGGAGTTCGACATATACATAGAAACAAATTAGCTAGCGTGTACTCAATCTCATCCGCATACTTTAATATCCCCATCCACATCACTCAAGTTCAAATACATACTTCTTTCACCCGCGCCCTCATCCGCTATGCAAAATCCGCTACATCCCTAAACCATACTCGTATACATATTTTAACTTTATTATATAACGACGAGCCATCATCGTTTTCTCTACAATATGTTGGAAGCATTTATTCAATGATCTGTGCATGAATAATATCCTTTAATTCCTATAAAGGAATTGAAATCATATCATTCAGATTTCAATTCATTAAAAAGAGGCTAAATTCAACTTGCAAATTAAAAAAAAAAACTTTTTTATTTAATTTAGTTGAAATTAATACTAAGGAATATTAGTCGTTGGGTCTTGAAGTATTTTAGAGTGTTCTTCACTTTAAAGCTTGTATTAGACCAAGCAAAATGAAAAAAAAATATGAAAAGTTTAATCGACCAATAACAACATTTCGAGGTTGAGCATTTTTTATATGAAATCAAACAAAAAATAAACAATCTGTAAATAAAGTTAATTATATATGTAAAGCTTATTTATTTCATTTAAAAACAATTATTTGAATTTAAGCCATTGTGATTATACACTGAATAACTTTCTATTATTTTCAAAAATTAGTAAAGGCAAACAAAGAAAAAAAAAATCATTGATATAGAGCCACAGCGTTAAGAATGAAATTCTGTGAACTATGAATATGTATTTTATAGTGGTGTTTCGTTGAACGTTTGAAATAATAATAACACTGAACAAGCGCATATTGTTTGAAATCGTATCAAATGCTTAGAATCATATATATATACAATATATATAAATTAGGTAAATAATAATAGAATCATCTCATGTAACTTGCTTCAAGTGCTAAAACTAGATTTGTACTGTTTTTGTTCGTGTTTTTAAAAATAACAACAATTGTAAAAAGGACATAACTTATAAAAAATTAGTTATAGTTACTAGCAAAGTAAATTGCATAGAATTTTCAATAATTTTACACAATAACTTGAATGTATATGTATGTTTCTCCCACCTGTAAGGGATCAAGTGTTTTTGGTAAGAAGATTCAAGTATGTGAAAGAAGAAATAATTTTCAAAATCATTCCTTACTGGATTGGGATCTCCATTTTGTCAGCTGTGAAATATTTTGACAGTTGTCGAAACTGAACGACCTACACAGGCCTTAATGCCTCCCGACTGGTGTATTCCCAACAAAGGGACAAAAAGAAGACAGGCCTTTAACTTTTTTTTAACTAGCGTTCTACCTCTATTCTTATTGGTCCAAACATGGCTGTATCCAGTGATCATATATCATGTTCTATAAGATAAATGCCACTATTAATTCAATGATATTTCATTTCCATTTTATAACTCTCAACACCTTGAAACTTTTCACCAAAAACAATTGTTGCAATTAAAAAAAACTACAATTTCCATTTTCCATTTTGGGCCTCAGTTTTCTGAAAATGTTGAACCATTGCTTATTGACCCCAATTCGAATTAAAAATCCTATTTTTTATAGTTTACATAATTTAAATAGGACCGAAAAAAAAAACAATTGAAAATCCCCCCATTAAAAACAGCCATAACAAAATGTAAAAATAAAGGACAAACAAAGCAACAACAAAAATACGAAGAGAATGCGCATGTGTGTTCAAATAAAAAATATTAAAACTATACAAAAATAAAGAAAATACAAAATAAATATATAACTAGTCAAAATGAATATACAAACGAGAAAGTTGCTTCCTCTAAATGTGTAGACTAATGTAAAGATGCAAACGTTTGTTGATTTCGTCTATTTGACGATCATTTTTAATGTTTCTTGAGATGCATCGTGTTATGTATCTATGCATTGCAGCTACCGAAATGAAAAATGATTGTCGATTATATTGAATCAACAAGTGGCTAGGTACAATATGTAAGTCCAGCAATATGAAACAATTAGAGCAAAATTATGATGATGGATAGCGATTAAATAAAACAGAGATTAAGAATGAAGGATACAAAACAAATAAATTTAGTCAAATAAAATGAGAAATGGACAATTACGACAAAATTTGAGTTTCCTCAAAGAGATAAATAACATGGGAAATAAAAAAAAAAGAATTTTATGAGCCGATGAAAAACAAAATATGAATAGACATTTAAGGTTAAGAGAAAACAATGTTAACAATAATATAATGAAAGAACAAAAGAAAGACAAATATACTTAAATACTTTTTCTTTTCATCAGAATTTAGGGGATGAGTTAAACATACGAATATTCCAAAGATTTCAACAGATTCTTTTATCAACTCGTTTGGTTTTGCGTCGGAAGAGATTTCAGCAAAAAAATCTTAACAGTTCAATAATACAATCCTTGTGTGACCGCAATAGCATCATTAATTCAAGCAATAATATCCGTGCCTTGACTATAATAGCATGGATGCCGGTTTTGAAAATATGAGCCCGATACTTCGATTGAAATTCTTATATAAAAGTATATCCGGTATAAAGACCCCTGATAAGTTTTCGATCAATTACTGCATCGGTTAACAACTGCAGTGTTTTTAATCTCACATTCTTTACTTTATTGGATGAGAGCAGACTTTTTGAATGACAAAAAAGACAAAGATACACACCGCTAAACAATTAAAGGACCACTTGCAAAAGTCCGAAATTCTTCATGCTGAATATAATAAGGAAGACAATGCGACTATTTTTGACATAAGTGTAGGGAGGGAAAACAGTATAAAATGTTTTTGAAAATTAATTACTAAAATAACGGTATTTTTCTTACAAATTTTAAAAATTCTTCAAAAAAAAAACCAACATCCAGTAATATTTTATGATTTCTTGTTTCCATTTTTTAATGTTTTATCATTTTTTATTCTGCTTCATCGACGGCTCTGTAGCGCATATTGTCGCCACGAGCTAGAATAACAGCTTCAATTCGCCTAGGCATACTTTTTATAAGACGCCGGTTATCTTCCAGGGGAATTTTTATTGATTTGTCCTTAAGGGCTTGTTCCAGCTCTCCTAAGGTATAAGGAGGGTTTTTACGGGTCCTGACGCGTTGCCCTAGCAGGTCCCATAAGTGTTCAATGGGATTTAAGTGTGGGATGCACGCTAATCAGTCAAGAAATTCGACATAATTGGCCGTGAGAAACTCACGCAATACGTTTACAGTATGGAGGCGGGGTAATTAAAGGACACTGGGTAGGATCCCTTCGTTTCTTCTTCCCCAGACTCTGGTTCGACCATCATTTCGGAACAAACAAAATCTTGATGCATCTGAGAAGGAAACTCTCCTCCAATGCCGCATACTCCAATTGCGGTGGTTCCTGGCAAACCGATATCGGGCGATTTTGTGCTTTCTTGTTAATGGTGAAACTTTTACTGAATATCGGGAAAGCAGGCCACTTTCCTTCAAACGACTACGCACGGTCTGTGTAACCGTTCATGCGGCGTGTCTGAGATCATTTTGTATGGAATGTGAAGTGTTTTGACGATTTCTGAGTGCGCTTAAACGTACAAGTCTGTCCTCACTGTAAGATGTTGCTCTTCGTCTGCTCCTCGTCTTGTTGAGAGTTGTTATGTCTCCTGGAACCTTTCCCAGACTCTTTTGATGACAGAATGGCTCACTCTAAGCCGACGGCTCACTTCCCAGAATCCATGGCCTTCCTCAATTAACGTCACAACGCTACACATTTCAAATTCGTTGAGATGTCTTCTAGCACCTTTTTGAGAATCCATCGCTTGCTAAACAATACCAAATTTAATTGAAAACTACACAACGGATCGGGAAACACTGACGGTAGTATCAAAAAGAATGACAAAAAACAAGTGGCTCTATCATGTTTAGTTCTATGTTGTCAAATTTACCGTTATGTTGAAAACTAACATTTTAAAATGTGTATTACGACTCGCTCTCTCTACAATAATACTAACATTTACAGATTTGGCTTTCTTATTCGTATTAATCAGAAGATTTCGGAGTTTTTAAAGTGGTCCTTTAATTGTTTGACGGTGTGTACTTTTAATCGTAAACGCAAAGCTTTATATTTTAATTAAAATTAAAGTAACGAAGTGATTGTCCAAATATTTTTAACAAAGTTTTCTCTTAACCTGAAATTTACAGCATCCACGACTAATAGAAATAGAAATGCTATCAAATTGATCGAATTGTCTTATAAAATGGAGAATAATGAAAATCTGATGAATCTTTACCAGCGCGATTCTCAATCAAATCTACTACAAACAAAGACAACCACTGCGCATTACATTAAAAATGAAAATAATACGTACAATGGATAAAATAAACGACTAATTGTGTAAAAATATATATATATATATAAATGCCTCCATAATTAGTAAGAATCTTGAATGGTTTATAGCCATTTTAGTACGACAAATTTGTCAACAAAAACATTTTCAAAAATGAAATAATAATAATGTTTAATGCAATTGAAAAACCAACAAATTAAATATAATGTATAAATAAAAAGATTAAGAATGATTTTTGGAAATTTTATTGAAAGTCGATTTTCAACTTCACCAAACAGTGCTGCTCTACTCTGGAAGTGAAGACGATACCTCACCTCGAATGGTAGGCGTCGGAATTCTATTGACTAGGTATGCACGCCTATCTCTAATTGGCTGGAAGCCCATCTCCGACCGTATCATTACAGCCAGATTTAAGTCCAGGGTAAGAAACATCACAATAATTCAGGGGCCCTATCATGTAATTCGATTCGTATCGAAAGGTAATTCGACCATCGAATCCGATTCGATTGCAATTCCGTATCATATAACTCGATCGAATCGAATGAATTGTATTGGGTGGTATGCATAATAATGAGGATATAAGTTAAGTTTTTATTAGCGACGGTAGCCAAAAAAACACAAATGTTTTATTATTTTCGTCTTTATTGCTCGGATTCTAAATATCGACTGACTGTTTTACAAACTACAATAGAATCAATTATTTCCTTAGCCTAATTCCGCTGCGTCTGCAGATTGCATTTTACTCATTCTTGGAAAGTATGTCGGTGCATAATTATGATGTATTTTGCTGATGCACGTGTTGGGCCGGATGCGCGTGGCTAACTCTACCCTCTTTCAGATTCGATCGTCCTCGATCGCTAGAAAAATGGGATGTCGTTGAACTTCAGCGGTGGTTTTGCTGACGGGCTCTTAGGTGTGGATGTTTTAAAATTTCTTCCTTCCGTGATATTTCCTGTCTCGATGGTGATTTTATTTTTTTGTTTTTCACAGGTACGCCGGATAACTAAGAAGGACAGAATAAGTCCCATGGATGCAATAAGGCCATAAGTAGTGATCAGATGTTTGTCCTTTTCCGAGTTCATCAGATTGATTGTCCTGGTATTGTTAATTTGGATCTCATGCATCGTTTCCATGGAGATAATTTCTCTAAACCTGTTGTTTTCGGTCGCTCGTTGAAGGATGGGCGGTAGTTCTTGTAGAAATGATGTTTCGATAGAGATGAATTGTTTTCCGTTTATTGATATGGTCGAATTTTGGAATTTAATCAGGAATGTGCCGTTCAGCTCGTGCGTCCCCTCTTGTGTAGTTAGATTGCCGGAAAATTGATTGAGGAGTATTGTGCCGGAAGAGATTTGGTCGATAGTTGGAATGTGTTGACTGCTGGTCCTCGAACATGAAGCGCTTGTACTTTTCAGAAGGTTTGGAATACAGGGTGTTTTGCTAATGTCTACTAAGTTATTTTGTTTACAAATAGATATGAAATTTATGGTTTTACATTCTTTTTCGATGCCGAAAATCTTTGTACCTGATTTAGCAATTCTGTTATAAGGAATTTCATTGACAAAATTGTTTCTTTTAATTGGTTTGATTAACAATGTTTGATAAATTTCTGGCGTGGCTAACGGAATATTTATAATATACAGGATTGAAGATGAATTTGCTATTATTTTAATTTCGGAAAAATTTAGGGCCTCTTCTATTGTTGAATATGGTAACATTTCTTTATCTATTACATCTTTAGCAATTTTAATTTCGGATTTTGACAATACTAGTGAATTTATGATCCCAATTTTGGCCCAGTGAATGGCATGGCTGATATTTTCTAACTCTTCCCTGATTATTTTAAGTTTGAATTCTAGATCTAACACTGTGGTAAGACTCATTTGGCTATTTTCCTTTAATAAATTTTGAATGTCGTTAGTGATTCTCGTGATGTTATTAATCCGTTCGTTATAGAGGCGGTTTATGACGACCTGTCTATTGTTGTTTTGCAGGACGTCCGTGATTTTCTCTTTGATGGTAACGAAATCTTCATGGTCGGGATTGCCTGCAATCCATTTCCATGCCGATCCAATGAAATTTAGCGACCTTCGAATTTTTCTCGGTTTCAGATTTTGGATAAGTTGGTGAATTCGCTGGATCTCGTTTATTGGGTATGAGGAAAGGGAATTGTGTTGGAATGTAGAGAGGTTAAGGATTGGTTCAATTTGTGATATCAATCGTTCGTACTGGTCAAGTTCGATTACATGTATAATCTTAAAGTTACCGTCCTGTAGTCGAGTCTGTCCTGTGTGGAAAGTCACTATGTGCGCGTTGGAGTAGTCCAATATTTGAACGTTAGCGTAAATAGGCGTTAAACTGGATCTGAAATGGAAGATTAGTTGCGGATGTTACTCTTGTGAACTATTTTTCCGGTTTCTGTTAGTATGGTCGTGTTGTGATTTTCTTTGACGACTTCTTGTCTGTACCTAGGTGTTAGTTTGGATCCTTTTCGTTTGTTCAGTTTCACGTAAATAACTTCTCCTATGTCGTAAGTCTTTGTCGTTTGTCTAGTCTTGTTGTGTGTCTTAAGGTCTGTCTCCTGTTTCTTCTTTAGCCTTTCGATGTTGCTCAATCGGATGTTCTCAAATTGTTCGGGATTAATTCCGGGGACTCGACCGAGGTAAAGTTCGACTGGCTTTTTACCCGTGGTCGAGTGGATGGTAAAGTTGTACTCGTTTACGGCACGTTGTAAAAGCTCTTCGAAATTACGCGGAGGGTCGTCCCTTTTAAGGCATCTCATGATCTCTCCGAGCGTGGAGTGCCATCGCTCCACCTGTCCATTTACCTCGCTTTTGTACGGCGGTGTAGTATAGACAGAGATCTTTAGTTCATCTTCCATAAGGGATCTTATTGAGGCTGACCTGAGAGAACCCTCGTTGTCGATGACGATTCTCTCGGGGATACAGAAAAAGAATAACAAATCGAGTAACGGTTGCCTTATATCTTCAGCGGACTTGGACGCGATTATTTTAGCCTGGCCAAATTTCGTGAACTTGTCCACAGCTGTCAATACACGATGTTTTTCTGTTGAGAATAGATCAAGGTGAACCGTATGACCTGGGTAAGAAGGTATTGGTGTTGGACACAGGGAGGGTTTGTTGGGGTGCCTATCATATTTGTTTTCCTTACAGGTTTGGCACCGTTTCGCAATGGCTTTAATTTTGGCTGACATTCTCGGAAAATAGAAGTTCTCTAAGAGCTGCATCCTATTTTCCTCGGCATTGCGGTGTGCTCTCCGGTGTACTTGGAGGATTCTTTCGTTTTGCAAGGCCTCGCTGGGAATATCCTCGACGAGTTTTCGGGAGAATCTGGTTCGATAGTTCCTAAAGTGATGAGGATAAATTTCCTGGATTTTTCCCATCACTTCTTCGGAGGTGTAAATTCCATTTAGGATAGTTGGGCTCAGATATCTCTTGAGAATACTTGTGAGCTGTTCCTCGGTGTAAGTAGGCCTTGTTATAATGTGCCGGTAGTAATTGTCGAAGGGATTAATAATCTGGTAACTATCTTCTTCACCTACTTGCAATAAGAGTTGGTTGCGAAAGGCGTTGATTGGTGTTTCTACAGTGGTTATCAGCTCTTGTGGTGAACTGTCGTCACTGTGTTCGGTGGGTGTTAGCGAATTTACTGGAGTCTTTTGCGGTGGTCTTGACAATGAATCCGCAACCAAATTCGTCCTGCCTGGCTTGTACTTAAGCTCATAGTTAAACTCTTCCAAAAAGGATTTCCACCTTTTGAGTTTACTATTTGTGTTCCTATTGCTAAGAGCAAAAGTCAAGGGCTGGTGGTCTGTGAAGATGGTAACCCGTTGAGGGCCATAAAGATAGTTCCTAAGAGAAGTCAGAGCCCACACAATAGCTAGCATTTCCTTCTCGTTCGTTGCGTAACTTTCTTCTGTTTTCGTCAACGTTCGAGAAAGGAAAGTTATTGGCCGCTTGCCTTGTGAGAGGACCGCAACGACTGCGTATTCGGAAGCGTCGGTCGTGAGCTCGAATTTTTCTTGAAAATTTGGATGTGCGAGAACGACATCCTTTGAAATAAGACAGTTTTTTAATTTATCGAAGGCCATTAAAGCTTGTGAATCCAAATGAATGATCTTATTTTTAGAGTGTTTGGTGGATATGCGTCCGTCTTCGCCTCGTAGGAGTGTTGTCAGCGGCTTTGCTATCTTCGCATAGTCTTGGATAAAACGGCGGTAGTAGCCGGACATTCCCAGGAATGATCTCAATTCCTTGAGGGTTTTAGGTGGCGGCATGTTGGCAATCGCCAGTACCTTTTTAGGGTTGGTCTTAATTCCCTCTTCGCTGACGACGTATCCTAGGAACTCTACTTCTTTCCGAAGGAATTCGCACTTGTCCGATTGGATTTTGAAATTTGCGGCCTCTAGGGTACTGAAAATTTTGTCCAAATTCTCAAGATGTTGTTTCTCGTCCTTACCGAAGACGATAATATCGTCAATATAGACGTAACAGCGCGTGCCGATATGCTCTCGGAGCACGTCGTCAAGAGTCCTCTGAAATATTGAGGGCGCGTTTTTCAGGCCGAAGGGGAGTCGAGTGAACTCGAACTTCCCGTTGTTGACAGAAAAGGCCGTTTTTTCAACGTCAGATTCTTTTAGCGGAATCTGATGAAAACCGCTCTTAAGGTCGAGTACTGAGAAAATGCTGTTTTCACCGAGATTGGCGAGAACTTCATTTATTTCGGGTATTGGGTAGGTATCTGCAATTGTAACCGTGTTGAGTTTTCGGTAGTCTATGACTAATCGATACTTCCTTTCGCCCGAGGCGTCAGGTTTTTTTCCGACAACCCAGACTGGAGAATTGTAGGGCGATTTGGAAGGCCTAATGATGCCATCTTTGAGCATCTTGTTAATTTGCTTTTCCACTTCGTGTTTTAAAGCTCTCGGATAAGGGTAGGATTTACTGTATATTGGGTCGTCCGTTGTTGTCCTGATTTCGCCTTTAACTCGTGTAGAGTAGGTTAACTTCTCGTCTGGCTCAGATAAAAGGTTACGGTGTCTGTGAATTATGTGTTTGAGGTTACGAGTCTGGTCTTCATTGAGGTGGTCCGTCCTAAGGTTTATGGAGTTGACTGTTTCAGATAGGTGTTCCTTCAGGGGAATTTTCAGATTGGAATCTAAAATCATATGTCCTTTGTTCGTGTGAATAACGGCATTCAAACACTTAAGAGTGTCGTTACCAATTATCCCGTCAAAGGATATAAGGGACGGGAGAATAAAAAATTTTAATTTAGGTATGTCGGGTCCGAATAGTTGTACATAAGTGTGGTGGGTGATGCTAACGTTACCACCGACGGAATTTGCAAGAAATGGTTTTTCGTTAGGAATTGGGCGTCTTATATGACGTGGTTGAATATAGTTCCTGTTGGAACCAGTATCCACCAAAAATTTTAGAATTTCTCCGCTCCTCGCAACATATTCGAAGTATGGTAGCGAAGAGCGTTTTAATCTAAAAAATATATGTCTTCCCATTGTTCTGGTTGTTCTTGTTCGGAATAATCTGTTAAAGGTTGGTCGTCTTCGTCCTTGTATGTCTGTTCGTATTCGTCTTTGCATGTCTGTTCGTATTCGTCTTGGGTTGGTTCGTCATCGTTGTTTGAGTCGGTGTGAAAGATTCGTTGGAATTTCTGTCCTGCATAGTATTGTTGAGGTTGCGTGCGTTTCTGGGGTCTGTCGTTAGGTCGTGGTCTGTTGGTGTAATTTACCATGCGAGTTCTTATGGACTCGTCGACGTCCATTGGCTCCGGTCGTCCTTGGGGTTTCGGAGGAGGTATTGGTGCGGCTCTTTGTTGGTGATAATTATTTTGCCAAGGCTGCCGACTGAATTGAGGTCCTTGCGGAGCACGAGGGTTGTGAACTAGTTCCGGGAAGAACGTACCTCTTGGAGCTGGAATGGGAATGGGGTGCGATCTTGGCGTTGGAGTGGGATTCGTTCTTGGAGGCAGATTCACTCTTCTGGGAGGAACGGGAGGTGGTTGGTAATGTTGATTTCTGGCTGGGATGTGAGAGGAATTGGCGTGCTGCGTGCGGTAATTGACGTTTTGTAGTTTCAAACAATAATGAAGGGCCTGTGGCAGATCGGCGGGATCACGCATGCTCAAAAGTTTTGGCAAATCGCCTTCGAGTCCCCTAACGAATGTGTCTAGGGCCTTTGCTCTGTATGACTGAGTCATGACGTTTAGAGCATCTTGGCTCAGTTCCATAGAACCTAGTTTGTTAAGGATCAAGGACAACTGATGGTAAACTGCCTGGTAGAATTCGGGTATAGTGTTCCGACCTTGGACGAGGGTAGTCATCTGGTACTCTAAGGTACCGATGTCCCTTTTGTCGGCATAATGTAGGGACAGACATTTCGAGATGCGATCCCAGTTGAGGGGAGTATTGTACGATTCAAGCGCCACATCTGCTTGGCCGACAATTTTATTTCGTATTACCGAAAGTATTCCGTAATACTTGGGCGTTCCTTTGAGGTGTTGATAAATCCTCAGGATACGCTCCACACTCTTCTTCCATGAATTAAATTCTCCGGCATGTCCTGAGAACTCCCTAAGGCTCTTCACGACATCCGGGATTTTGTCCATGTCGGATAGCACTCTATCGACTCCAATGTTGATTGGCACGTCATAGTCTTCGCTATTATCCGACGCAGGATTCATGAGCGAATTAAACAGCTCTCTTCCTTGGACACATAACGCTTCTCGCACGATATTGGTTATCATCGAGACGAGTTGTTCGTTATTCGACCGCGCGGTCGGGCCTTCATTATTTGCGTTAGACGCGGAGGCTGCGTTAGACGCGGAGGCGGCGTTGGCGGCGTTGGCGGCGGCTTCGTTTAATATGGCAGGTCTAATGAGATTCGATGGGTTTGACATCGTTTGACACGAGATAAATTCGATTTGGGTGTTCGAAAAAATTTAGGTATGCGCACAACTTAAAGATACACGAAATTTAGGTGTTCGAAAAGTTTAGATGAAAAGTGATCGGAATTGATATGGAAATGGATCGATGTCCTAACAACTGAATTTCTCGCGGAGTTCAACAGAACGACTATTCACTGCCTTTTTGGTTGAGTCGAGACACGGAATTAACAAAATCACAAGCACTAGACACTTTAGTTTTAGTATCCGGAAGATATTTGGGGAAAATAAAGAAATGCCTTACTTACATTAGAATAAAAATGTATGGCGTCGCTAGCATGTTCGGGTTCTGGACCATTCGTATCGAAGGGGCGGCTAGAAGTTGGTTGTCCTTCGCTTTCCTTTTTGTTACTCTTGAACTACTCGGGGGCCACTTCCTTCTTCCGTTGTCGGGCTGGTGACTTGGTTGATCACTTGTGTAAATCGCGACGATGCGTTTTGGTTAATCGCGTAACTCACGATAATTAACACTCCCGTTTTACAAACGTTGCGAATGGTCCCTGCTCGGGCGCCAGTTAAGTTTTTATTAGCGACGGTAGCCAAAAAAACACAAATGTTTTATTATTTTCGTCTTTATTGCTCGGATTCTAAATATCGACTGACTGTTTTACAAACTACAATAGAATCAATTATTTCCTTAGCCTAATTCCGCTGCGTCTGCAGATTGCATTTTACTCATTCTTGGAAAGTATGTCGGTGCATAATTATGATGTATTTTGCTGATGCACGTGTTGGGCCGAAAGCGCGTGGCTAACTTATACTCAAGAGTGAAGTCTATTGAGGACATTCCTGAGTCTGCTATGTTCAGTGAATCGAGTGAAAAATTTGTATGCATAAAACTACTCTCCGCCCCAGAGTGAAAATTGAGTGGAATTCTGTTAACTCAGCTTTACTCCACTCGACTCACTTTATGCATACCACCCATTGCCTGAAGCAATGTGAAAATTTCCCTGGCAACCACAAGGATTTTTTATAAATTAATACGTTTGACAGTTAACTAGAATAATTCCAAGTAACTTATCAGTCGGTAATTGAAAACTAGTTTATTACCGTTTTTAATAGCTTGTCGGAAGCATTTTCGTCTAAACTAAAGTGCAAAGAGTAAACAAAGGATGTTCGGCATTGACGAGTATTTGTCAGATGAAGAAGAACACGGCAATATAAGTGTTGTCCGTAGGAGATTACGAGATGCATCAGATCCAACTCCATCTGCCATCAAATTTGTAAGTATAATAATAAGGTAGACGATCGCGTGTTGACTACCCTCATCGCGATTTCCTGCAGGACTGTAATAAGATTATAGATTTAGTATGTGCATTCACGGAATATCAATCCTGCCCGCAAGGATGATATTCGGCGTCGATAAACAACCGTCATCCAGGATTGGACTCAATAAGGGCCATGGAATTCGATTCGAATAGAATCGCATTCGAAAGATTGAAAGTGGAACCATGTAACCCGAAATCCAATTCATCAATTTCAAAAATCTTCAAGCATTCGTTTCCCATGGAAAATTTCATAACGAATACATCGAGATTATTGAAATGGAGAAATTAGTTTTCGAGTTACATTGTACCATTTTCATCCTTTTCAAACCAATTTGATTCGAATCGAATTACATGATAGGTCCCAAAACCAATCATCTCTCCTCTTCAATCAGATCGATGTGACGATATTTTGATCGTCAGATCGATCGCAGTGTATGTGACTATCGTTGACGATTTTTTTGACAGTTCCATATCATTTCGGTCGTCAGATATTTTGTGGCGATCCATCGTCAGATCGATCTGACGATGGATCGCACCGTCTATGGCGGGTCTTAACAAGTGGACGATAAAATCTCATTTCCTCCGTTTTATAAAACTTGATGGTTCGTTGGAAGTTCGCTCGTGGTTGTACTCGATCGTGTGTAGCGACAGTAAGGAACGTTAATACTGAAGCGAATAATGCGTGCGTTTTGTGACGTACTGGAGGAAATAACTCCGGAAATGAAAAGCAGCATTCGTTCGACGTCTATACCGGTAGTTCTAAAGCTTTCCGCTGCCTTAAGATTTTTTTCAGACGGCAGCTATCAGAAAAGTGTGGGCCAAGATGCCATGGCTACAAGGTACATGGCATAATCAACTATCTCCGCTACGTTGGATGAAGTGATTGCAGCGATATTAAAAAGGATCTGTCCAAAATGGATATATTTTCGCCAAACAGACGAAGAAAAACGACAAAGTAAAAACTACTTTTATAGTAGAACGGGTTTTCCGGGATGTTTCGATGGGACACATGCAGCATTTTTATCGTAGCACTAATGTTATGTTGGTAAATATGTTCAAACATTAATCATGTTCTTTTTTATCGCTATGATTGATTCTCTAAACATGCAGATATGTGATTTTAACATGATGATCCGCTGCGTTGATGCTAGATATGGTGGTGCTTCACACGATTCTTTTATCTGGAATTTGTCTGCACTACGACGATACTTGCAATGGAGACACTTCAAGTTGGATAAAAAAGCAACATCAATAATAAACTGTCGCTGTGCGCTGCACAATATTCCACTACAATATTCCATTCTATGATTCTATGGAAATGGAAGATGATCCTTACATCGGCGTAGTGGAAGATGTTGAGATCGGATGAACGAAATGCTGGCAAGAAAATAGGAAACGCCATAATCGACTTTTTTTCTAATGAGTCACGTGTGTCCCATTGATACATCTACAGCGCTCGGAAATCCCGTTCTACCATAAAAGTAGTTTTTGCTTTGTTGTTTTTCTTCGTTTGTTTGACGAAAAGATATCCTTTGCTGCCAACGAAACGTCAACTAAACCATATCGAATAGTTGACGCGCTATGCCCCACTAGGGGTAAGGCCAAATGAGTATAATTATAATGAGCCTACTCGAAATCAAAGAACCCAACATGAAAATACATAACAATAATTAAAAGAAATCCAACAATACAACACAATGTATAGTATATTCAAATTATTAAATAAATAATTGCAAAGCCTCCACATTTTCACAAAAAAATGCATCTCCTTGTGTTTTTGTTTTTTTCTTCTTTTTTTTCAGTTTCACGATTTTATTCTAACTACTGATTTACAACGCAATAAGACGAAAAAGTTCACAGTCTATATAAACTTACGTTACATAATGACCCCTTAAATAGTTCAGTAAATATTTTATATCGACTTAAATGCTATTCATATCTTAAAATTTAGCACATATGATTTATTTTATCTCTTTGATGCCACAACCACAACATCAACTAACCAGTAAAATGATTGTCGTAAATCTCCTTCGCATAGATACGGAGCTTTAGTCCAGGCCTCAACCTTAAAACCACATTGCTCCAGTGTATCGAAGAACATTGTAGCTTCATCTTCGAAAGAATATTGACGTGCCTTCTCAGGCCAATGAGGTAATAACGGTTTTAGCGGTTGATGAGATGTATCTAAAGAAACAAAAACAGAAACCAATGTAGCATTAATTGTGAATTGTTCATCCGCAATCTGCATTACTGTATTCCACATAGTGAACGTAAGGGAGAACCAAAGCTATCAGGACCCGTCCGTTTGGAGCTAACACGTCACAGATATCCTGCAGCATTTGATGAGGATCGACGCACCTATCTAAAACATTCAGGCATGATACCAGTGGAATGTTGCAGACATCCTGAATGTTTTCCATAACACTGAAATCATAGAATTATTTATTTTATTATATTACTACAACCAACTGCATTTTGTTTCAAAAAAATAGAACATCTTTATCAGACACTTAAACTTACTTGAATTGTTGTTTCTGCAAACGATCTCGCATTGTCCAACTTGTTTCCGTGGCAAATACCTTCACATACACATTCTCTCCCATTCCTATCACAGATTTAGCAAGTCGTGTTGTAATTTGACCATCGCCAGCACCAATATCAAGTATATCTACCTATGAAATCAAGTTAAATAAAATAAAATATAGGAGATTAAAAGGTCAATAGCATTTCTTACCGTTTCCTGATTATAAAAATTCTTCAGATCAAATCCACCTGCTCGAAGTATTCCTGAGAACTGTTTCTCGGAGAGAATGAACATTGAGCCACGTTTCAATAGACCGTTCACATCGGTTTGTGTCATAAATAGGCCAAGCACTATTCGTGCAACTACATGCCAGATTTGTAGCCAGATATTTGCCGACATTGATTTAGCCCGTTCTAGCCAGTCAACGGTTATTTCATCGGGACATTGTAATGGCATAAATTTTGTTTGAAAACGATTTGGTAAGGGTTTTGTGACTTGATACCACTAAAATTTACATAATGAATAAGTTTAACTAAAAAAAATCGGATAATGCAAGTTCACGTACCAGTTTGGTGTCATAACCTTCTAAATACTGATCATTGTGCACTTTTTCGAAAATCGCCCGAGCCAGAGCTCCACGTGGTCTATACATCGCCATATTATTCTGTAATGTTATTAAAGTAGAAAATATAAGTAACACAAAAATGATTTCATGTAACGCGATTAACCTTTCTCTGGTTAATGAGTATGAGGAAGTATGAGTATTTCTGATCGAAAAATGCCTAAATTTAAATGAAAATATTGTTGTTCATTGCCTTGACCCCTCCGAGGTCCGGGGACTTGGGCGCGACAACATCTCTTGCTTTACTATGCCTCGCTGACGTTTCGATAGCGCATGGGAGTGCCAACCGAAATCATAGAAAATTACTAGCATTGACCTTTTATGTGTAGATGTCAAGATCCTGTATATTATGCTTTCACAATTATCCCACATGCCCATATCCGATGAAAAGTAGTTGACCTTTTGCCCGTCTATATGAGTAGAGCTAATGCCAGAAAAAAATAAAAAAAAAGTCCGAAGCGTATTTACCCTAGACTTGTACGGATACAGACCTAGTGGTGATACCAAAAGTACCAATTGGCAACGATCAAATACATTAAAAGTGAGTTTCCTATATGGCCAGTTTATAGGGGAGGTTGGCGATCATTGAGTAGGATCTTGGCCAGACCATTCTCAAAATCAATTGTCGAATTGTCGCTAGCTTCATTCTATTGAAAGATATCGCTTATTTGTTCAATTTAAGTGGCTTTAGACCCGACATAGACGATGCGATCCATCGTCAGATCGATCTGACGATGGATTACCACAAAATATCTGACGATCGAAATTATATGGAACTGTCAAAAAAATCGTCAACGATAGTCGCATACACTGTGCGATCGATCTGACGATCACAATATCGTCAGATCGATCTGAAGACGGATTGCATCGTATATGTGGGCTATTAGAGCGAGATCTACTTCACCTACTGACGGGGTTGTGTATTGGGGCTTTGAAAACTCATACCGTCACCGATTATGGGTTCTTGTGTGAGGACGTTACTTGTTAAATTAAGAAGCTCTTTATAATGTATTAATACTATCGGTCTCGCTGATGATGTTTCCAATTTGCTGGGTTGGAAACCAGTCTTAATGGTATTTATTAGCCTCCTTCCTTAGTAGCTAAGTTATTGTTAATGTTCAGCAACTGATCCTTGAAATATTTTCTTTCGCCTGATGATTTTGTTTGAAATTCGCCGTAGCTCTTGGCTCTCGTTGATCGTCCAATAAATTGTCTTTATGCTTCGTTCTTCACGTCTAGTGATTTTGATATTCTTCGTCAACCAACCATTTAGCGCGCGGCGGGATTTGTGTCCAACCAGCTTCTCTGTGACCTCCTTAATTATATCTCTCAGTTCCTAATGATCAGAATGCCAACCATCATTATCATATCATTGCTTTCATTACGGAGGCTGTGTCCTACCGTGGTTTCACGATACCAAAGTTCATTTCCAAATTACGCATTAAAATCTGCCAGCAGTATTTTGATGTCATTTGGCACAAATGAGTCGAATAACCTCTCCAGGCGTTCGTGAAGTTTGTCTGTCACCGCTTCTTTCCTCACGTCGGTGGGCGCGTGCACGTTGATAAGCCAATTAAAAAAATGTAGATTTTATGCGAATCGCACACACGCTTTCATGGATGTGTTTGAAGTCAATGTGCGGTTTGTGATACTTGCTTACGATGAATGCGAATCCAAACTCCTTGTCTCCCAATGGCTTCCAGCTAAGGAAAATTGTGTGTAATTCATTGTCATCGATCTGGTGGCCAAGGCAAACAGTTTCCTGGACTATGACGATGCCTATTTTCCCCGTTGCAAAAGGGCATTCCGCTTTAGTAGTACGGACTTACCTCATGGGATATCTAAATAAGGGGGTTTCACACCCAGTAATAATAATACATGGCGAGTTAAGTGGTGCAATTTAAACATTGTCAACTATTCCGAAATTCAATGAAGCTTGAAGGCAAACAGATTCCTACAATTTCTTTGGATGTCATGCAAATTTCCGGTATGTGCTTCACATGGTTTGTAAATAATATTACGTAAATAATACGTGTACATTCTGCTCTAACTAGTAAACAACCATTTGCTCAAGGGACATTACTAATGAGCAGTTCCAGAAAGCCCCAGCATACCAATTAAAAGGTAAAATTACTCACCCGTAAATTGGGGAAAAGCACGTCCAGTCAATCGAACGAAAGATACTAACACAGATTTTCAGGCGATCCGTTCACTTTTCTGTTTACCTTTAACGTGACATCAGACTCTTACATCTTGTGGAATAAGGCTTCATCCACGATTCTTATCGAGATTTCGATAAACCGCCCGTACTACATCGCTCCTCTTATCAGTCAGTATGAAGAAAAACACGGTGAAAATTAGCCATATAGCATTTGTCAAAGTGACATTTGTAGTGGCATTGGTATAAATGGTTTCGACCAGCTTCTAGCGATGACACGAACCGGAAAATGGGAACAATTGCTAAAATTTGAAAGAAAAAAACGGTCTGTCGCCGTTTAATGTATTTTTTTTAAATATTGGAAATTTTCCTTTTCTTGTTGTATAGTATAGTGGCAATACAATCCTTAGGGATTAGCCATCGATCCTGGATAGGAGCCTCACCTGTGGACTTCTGTAATGCAGCGGTGACATCAGGAACATAGCCTATCTGGATCACAGGATGAAGAAGAAGAAGAAGTATAGTATAGTGGGTTTCTTATCTATCAAACTCCAATTTACTTCTATTACCCATTTAAAAGTAGAAAGTTCGTCATATATGTTTACCTTCTGTATATAACACAAATCTACCCCCGTGCAGTACATAGCAGAACAACACCACATAATTCCACTAACAACTTGATTGATTGTTAGTGTAATTGTGTGGTGTTGCTCTGCTCTGCACAACTGTAAAGCCGGCCGCATCTTGGACGTAGGCAGGGCAGCGCCATGTGCGCGCTGCGCTGCCCCAACTACTCCTAACCACCTTAGTTGACGTTTTGTTAGCATATACTATTACTCGTTTCGGACGATGCATGTTGCTAGATACTAGCATGCAACTCTTACCCACTTTGTAACGGACGGTTTGGTGGGCATCCGAAGATGCCCGTGGGAACGGAGCCTAAGGTAGCATAGTGACCGTGAAGGTCGGGTCGTGCCATCTGGCGAAAAAAAGGCCCCTCAACGAGCTAACCAGCGGCCTATGCTTGCTGTATAGCTCAGTTCGGTAGACGTGGGCAGGGTTTTCGCCGCTCGTTGTCCCTGTCCTTTACGTATTAACAAAAATGCATAGGCCTGGAAAAGACAACACAAACAGGGAAGGTAAATATGGGGAATAAGAAAAAATGGTGCGATAAGGATGGAATGGTTGGCGGGCCGCTCACCTGCTCTTGCGCTCGCATCGGGGTCCAGGTGTAATGGGACCTTCGGCCTTTGGTTCCGTACCATCGACAGATCATTACTCATCAGGTGCTGCCATCGATCTGCAGTGAAAGCAGCACTACAAGAGCAGATTATGATTTATTACAATTTAGCCGCATTTTTGCGACAAGGCGGGAATGGCTGTGGCTTGTGGTTACGCCCCACAGCCCACATCACAAGGGAAGACAACATGAACATCCATGGCTACGGCGTGGGATTCGAACTCGCGTATAACCTGTATGATGAGACAGACTGACTGACTGACTGATGCATCACCTCGACGCACTCGGCTACCGACTTAAACCTGCCAAATTTACTAACTTCCTACTAACTTTAAAAAAGTTGCTATTCTCAGATTGAGAGAAAATGCAAACACTTTTCTTTGTGATTGGGGCTGAAATCGCAACTTCCCAGACACGACGTATCAATGGTCATGGACGGTTCGGTTGTCGTTTGGCACGATAGTGAGTGGTGAGCTCAAATAAAAGACGGCTTTTAGATATTACAACAAAAAAAACATGTTTGTGTCAAATAGAAACACAAATTTGATTTTTCATTTTGGATAAAAATAAGAAGAGAATAACTGCAGCCCCTTCTTAACTGGACAATACCGCCTTATACTTTGTATCATGAGTTGTGGTACTCAAACCTCGACAATGACTCCCGAGGGATTGATATGACGAAGCAATTATACTTATCGGACTTCTGCCCTTTGGACAGAGAAATACCTACCCGCCTGACTGGATCTTGCTCAAGCTCTTCAGACATATCTATAATAGATGCTGACCTTATCAACGGTACCCAATGGAAACCGTTCTAACTCTTTCTTCTGACCATCTCCCCATTATCATCAGACTTAACCGACCACCCTCCGTACAACAATCTGAACCACAACAAAGCAGATTGGACAAGCTTCAGGAATTTCATCAATATGTAGATGATTTCGGTAGTTCGCCACCGCTGAATTTTTATGGGTTAATCTATAGTGGTGGTAGTAGTAGCTTGCATCATAAAATATGAGAAGGATGGGTCCACGTTGATATTTTGTTTCTGCTGCAAGTGCGCGTCACGATAAAATAATTTTCACCGATGAAGAGAGATGTACATATGTATAGGCAAGATGTGTGTTGTATGACTGGGGGTGTTGAGACGAATACGTTTTATAATGTATGCGGCTCTTACACCTTCAAATGTACGCGTGGCTGAGAAGAAATTTAGGAAAGTCATCATAAAAGCTGCAAGAAAAATTATTCCGGCTGGGCGAATTCCTGAAATATGCGACCTAATTCCCCGACTTCAGCTGCAAGATTGGCAGACGAAAGAGACAGAATTCGCAATACTAACTCTTATGACCTTAGGATTACAGAACTCAACGCCGAAATCATTAATCAAGTCAGTGAACATAAGGGGACCAAATGGAGCTTTCAGCTTTTAAATAATTGCAACTTAAACTCTGGTCAACTATTAGAGCCTTCAGCAAACCCTCTAAACAACAAGGGAATGTTGCCATTCAGTTTGGTAACACCATGATTGGTGATCCTATACAATGCGCCATTTTAACCGACAATTCTTTGAACATCCGCCATCTGACAATTTACGCAAAATTTACAGGGAAATTGGCTACAACACTTTTGACTAGAATCTCCAGTTCACCTCCGATGAGGTGCAAGAAGCATCAAAGAAGTCAAAAGCTTAGGTCCTGACGAGATTTCGATGATAATACCCAAAAACCTTGATATGCCAGTCCTGGAGTGTCTAACGTCCACACTTAACCTGTCCATCGCGACGTTAGTGATTCCCGAAGTGTGGAAAAAAAGTAGGATAGTTCCTATCCTTAAGCCCGGGAAAAAAGCAGCATCGAGTGAATCCAATCGGCCGATCACTCTTTTATCACCTGTTGCCAAGACGCTTGAAGCGCTACTTCTTCCGATGCTTCCGACCCACTTCAACTTAGCCAACCACCAGCACGGCTTCAGACGAATGCAGAACACAACGACGACTTTGGATACCATTACTTCCCAAATATGTAATGGCCTCAACCAATCCTGACACCTGACTTATCAAAGACTTTCGTCACTTTTATCGGACATCAGCTGTACTTCGCTTCCAGTTCAGTTAACCAAGTGGATCGCGAACTACTTGCTGGGAGACAGTCATTTACGGAGTTCAGGAGCAAACTCAGAAGGATTAAACAGGGTATTCCACAAGGAGAGGTTCTATCAGTCACCCAGTTTAATCTCTATCTATCAGAACTCCCAACACCACCTGAAGAACTTCGAACAATAAGCTACACGGATGACTACGATTTTAGATACGGGTAACGCCAGGGCCGTCGAGAGAAAATCCGGGCCCGGTACTCAACTTTTGTAGGGGCCCATATATGGCGGCCGGTAGCTCAGTGCGTCAGAGTGGTATGAAAGGGCAAGGAGCAAAAAAAAAGCTCAGTGCGTAGATACTTTTTTTTTAATTTTTCAAATTTTCGGGCTTCCGAGAAAAACACGGGCCCGGGGCGTTTCATGCAAAGCTATCGGTAGATCTGTGGCAGCCCCATAGATTTTTTTTCTGTAATGTCTATGGGCAGCCCCCATCTGGTCTAAAAATGTGACACGCAGTGGAACAAAATTCAGACCTGGAGAATGCAGCACTGTGTACAGCAGCAGGCTGCCTCCTGATGTCACCACAAGACCATCCACATCAAGAGACCCTCCCGGCAAAGCAATACATTATAGGATGCTATAGACATGACCATCCCAGCACAAACCTGATGGACAAAACACCACCACCTAGCCACATCCGTCGCAACTTAAGAGACCTAAAAAGAGAGGTCCACTGCTTCAAGCGAGGACCATTCGACGACACCATCTACAAAACTGCTATTGCTACTCGACATAGAGAGAAAGTTCCTGCGACGATTGAGGGACTTAAATTAAACCCTGTACTAGCAGCACAACCACCAACTATATCAGCGGATGAAGAAAGACTACCATGAGCAACTAGGACGATACTTGCTCAACTCCGCTCAGGTTGGTGTTCTCGCTTAAACTCGTACTTGTCCCGAATTTACCCAGCAATATAACAACAATTGCCCAGCATGTGACGGTACCCCTCACAATGTGGAACATTTTTAATTGCCCAGCAGCACCAATGCAACAACACCAATAGCGCCCTGGTGGCCATATTCCTTGGACTCGACACAGAGAGCATTACTACGAGACCCAGTATTGTTGAGAAAACACCTGCAGTTAAAACAACAATGAACAAGGGAACTTCGCCTACAGTAGAAGCGTATGAGAGCTTCTACGCGTAGGCCAAACCAAACATCGAAGGAGAGCTTCGATTACATACGAAAAGTATTAATATAGATGTTGTATGTGGAAGCCACGATAGGTATCCATGCATGGTACCCAAACGATTAAGGCTGGGTTGGATTTAATATGCGCTGACAGAACCACGCGTGTGGCCAGGCGATTCTCATTTGGCCGTGGCTTGTGAGTGTGCTGAGCGCAACATGCGATTGTTCTAAAGTCACTCACGTCGAACTAAGCGGGACCACCGAACCACGTCATTTTCATAGCAACGTGGGGACAGTCATTCACTCACACTTCAGAACTATTCAGGGATCGTTAATTTCCTATCATAAATCTATAAATTTATAGCCAATAAAAAACAGTTTCTTAAGTGTATGCATGAATTTTATTAGATATTTATATGTAGTTTGATAAATTCAGTACACTATAGTCTGAATAAAAACATACGACATTCCTTCGGAAAATATTCATATAACCAACTAGATAAACCATTGAAAGTACTAGCGTAGACACTAGAAAAAATGAAACAGTAGACCCTAACTTGTTCGTTTAATTTACTGATCGGCTGATTTCATTTTACATAAGAACTTGGTGGGCAACATTTGATAGTTGCCGTGTAAATTACAGATACTATCCTTTCCGGAAACGGAAACCACTTTTCCAGTCGACTCCCTTTCTTCGCCGCAGATAACTTTGAATTCATCGCCCGGTTGTGGTGTAACCGGCGCCAAATGATCGCTGATCACAGAAACACTGCGATCTTCCTGTCGCAAGAATACCGAGCATACACCATTGCTGACGGTACGAATTATGCCGGTCTGGCCAACCAGATCGGCATCGTCGTGTGTATGGATTTTAACTTCAATGTCGGTTGTACACCAATCACCCATGTGATGTGCTGAGTCCAAATTGGCACCGGGCGTTTGAGGATTGAATGGAGACTGAGGTGCTCCGCCGGGAGTTGTGGGCGAATAGGTCGATGGTGATGGAGTTGCCATATAGCCGACCGGATATGGTGACGGAGATGGGCTTGGGCTGGCGTTGTATGGACTGAAGCTGTGATCCGAACCATACATAGTGCCTGGTGTGTGTGGGGCGAACGGTGTACTCATTTGATAACCTGGCGTACCTGAAAGTTAGGAAAAATATGACAATCCGATTTGAATCGCTACTACTATTATTGAAGTAATAAACTCACTTGGGTTGTATCCCGGACTTGGACTGGGATCGTCCATATTGTAGTCGAAATCGTTGCTCCTGGCTGGCGTATTCGTGACATTTGGATCCCATGCACTGTGTCGTGGCGTAGCACTTCCATCGTGCGATGGCGTCATCGACACATGATGGGGTGTGCGGTGGCCATCGTCCCATTGTGGCGTTTGACTTCCAATAAGTGGGGTCTTTGAGCCACTGTAGATTGGTGTTTGTGAACCATAATTGGGTGTACGTCCAGGGGTTCTTCCATATGTCGATACATTTCCTTCCCTTCCCGGAACTCCAACAATTGCAATGTGATTACGATCCACCGATATGGTTTGGCATGAAGTATGCAGTTCAACACGAGCCGTACTTTCGGTTGCATCTTTGACAATACCAACCGCTCCCTTATACGGTCCGCCACTAATTTTAATCGTCTTTCCGAGAATTTCGCGATCACGTGTAACACGAAAGCCGCCACGACCTCTTGCGCCTCCTCCACCGCCGCGTGCACCTCCTCTTCCACCCGAAGGATGCATAGGCGATTGAATTCGCGGCGACATGAATCCAAAGCCACCCAGAGGCCCCATGCTGTTGGTCGGATTTTTATTTCCTCCGGCTAGCTGCAAGTGTCGTGTTTTACAGACGAAAATGCCACCATTCTCCGTGTACATTCGACAATGTAAGAACGCCAAGTTTCTGTATAGATGTTTGATTTCACCGTGACGTCCCTGGAAATATCAAGTCATCGATATCAAAATAAAAACTATTTAAGAGAAAAAACAACTTACCGCATGTGGTCCTTCCATTACTTTTACGATATCCTTACGACGGATTTGATTTTGTTCCGCATCCAAAGCAATTGTGTTGCGATTTTCCCGACGCTTTTGTAGTGCTGTAGGCTTACATTCAATTACTTTGCCGTGCATCCCCAATACATGGAAGTTCTCCCTTTCGAGTCGTACAATGACACCAACATTTTGAGCACTGCAGAACATAAGACGTGATTAATATTTAGCCTCGTTCCGAGAACAAGTAATACATACTCAAGCTGCACCAAGTCACCCCACTGAAATTGACCGAGAGAATCAACGCCAGTCGCCATGTCGGAACACAACTGCAAATCTCTGGGCAACACCTCCAATTCGTGCATTGTTAAATCCGACACAAGAACAATCCGCGACGGCTCAACACGTACAATGAGACCGGTTTCGCCTTCGTAGCGACCTGCCAACACTTTAGCATGGTCACCAGTTTTGAAATATTTCCGCAACTCGTTCGCTTTAAAGATCAACGGATCTTTCAAATCCTCATGTTTCGGCATGACCGTAATCATGCCACCGTCAATGGCAATAATTTTAGCTTGCAAGTTCTCCAAATCACCAACACAGACTTCCACATTATCACCCATAGCAAATGAATGAGTGGCAGCCGGATCGTCTTTACCAGCCACGGCCAATTCGATGTTTATCTCTTCAGGCTGTTCTTCGAATCGTTCCAATTCGTAGAGTGTCGGTCGCACACCTTCAGCCAGAATGGCAGACATAGTGAAATTCTTGTACAGAAAGCCCTTACGCGAGTATCTGTTTCCTTCGAATATGAGGAAATCACCATCGGATGTCACCTCACCGCCAATGGCTCGAATAGCTTCCGGATCAAATGGTTTTGCCGGTGGCCGTCGTTTCTTTTTACGTTTGGCGTCATCTGCATCGGACTGCGTCGTACGTAATGCTCCTCGCATACGCGTGTAATCAATACGCGGTAAAAGTTTTAGATGGACTTGATTTTGGGCCAAGTCCACATAGTCCACTTGTGCTATGTCGTCTTTGTACAAGCCACGCTTCAAACGAACCCATTGTTTCGGTTTTAATCCGGCCTGTTCTCTAACCACCTTCAAGACGTCTGTCATCTCCTTGATGGGGACCATCTCTTGTTTCCATTGTCCCATACGCAAATTGCCGACATTTGCAATGGCTGATTTAACGTGTGTCTGTTTGAAGGATTCAATGTAAATGTAGCCCTTGACTCCTTCTGGAGCAATGACCGACTTAATTTGTATCGGCTCATCAGTGTTTTGGTATGTCAAGAACTTTCGCATGAGAAGCAAAACGGTAGCCTTTTCTTCACCAATACGACACTTCACCATCCACAAGTTGGGATCCCTAGAAAAATGGTCTTAATTTACCCGTGTTACACAGCCGTGGGAGTGTGTGAACTTACTTGATTCCTGGCAACAGCGTTTGTTGGGTGATTTCGTCCGACATCTCTTCACCACCATCGCCAAAGTGACGACGCGCAATCGACGCGTCAGCGTATTTTTTACGTAAATATTCCTCGATTTCATCTTCTTTTGCAGTGCTTCAAGAAAAGATTGATCATTATGGATCGATTAAGTTTGCGTTGAATAGAAACTTACTCCCAAAGATTCGTGCCACGACGCTTTATTTCAATATCTCGTGCAGTCGGACCCAATTCATCAATCTCGTTACCCACAATACCAATTTCATTGGCTCCATCCTCCCATTCTTCATCTTCGTCAACCTGGGATGCAAGAAGTGGTTTTGGTTATCTTAAACATTAAAATCTGTTAAATTAAGCTGATTCATCCAAGTTAAATCGTTACGGGGAATAAATACATACAATGATAATTATTTAAAATAGTTTAGGAGATACTAAATCAAGGACCAATTATGGGGCTAATTGCTTATCTGCAAGCGTTGGAACATTCCTACTTGACCGGGCGAAACATCGCGGTTGGCGCCGCGGCTAATAGTGGTTTTACCGCTGTAGCGTATAGAACAAAGCGAGCATTCTATTGCGGCATACGGAGGATTGCAACCTCTTAAGACGCGGAACTTGCGTAGCGAGCGGAACCCACGCAAGGGGAGTGCGAAATCATCTTAATTAAAAACCCACCATTGATCAAAAACGCCTCTGATTTCATCCGGTCCGCGAGTTAATATTGTTTTTGACTTGAAACAATTATATAAACAAAAATATATACATAAATAGTTTAAACGAAGTTTTTCGTCAAAACGTTATTTTATTGTGTGCAAGATTTGCGCCGCATCGCGAGTGCTGACCAAATGCCGAACCCAATTAAACTACTGGGCAATGGGCATTTGCTTGGTAATTCGCGAGCAGCCGCAGCGTGTGGGTAATTTATTAGTACGAGCACTTTCGGCAGAATCTTATCTGAATCCCACTACAAAAATAAAAAATATCCTGAATAATTAGTATCTTTCACAGTACAAAGCGGCAAACTTGATAAAATAACGTAATTTTAAAGTTTTTTTTTCGAATTTTAACCCTCTATGTACAGCCGCCAAACCCACCCTCGAAGACTTGGCAGACTTCTCTTCTCTTCTATCGTATTGCTGCATTACAAAGAAACGATCGTGAAAGTTCTAGCCTTGGTACTTATAACGTAACCAAACGACCCCAGCTCCCCAACTATACTACCCATTTTTGCTGTTTCGAGTTTTCGAAAAGTCTATACTGAGTAAATGTGACAGAGAAATTAGTTTCCATGAAAAATCTGCATTGAATAACATCTTCAAGGAAAACGAAAAACTGTTATCATACGATTTCTGTCAGCGATCAACTTTATTTCTTTGTCGTGAACTTATTTTACCGTATTCAGTTTCGCCAATTTTTTCTGACTTAGCCTGTCATACAACAGTTCTTTTTTTTTTTTTTTTTTTTTTCTCCTTTGACTAAGCCGGGCTTGGTCCTCGATGTCACCGCTGATACAATCAGAAGTCCACGAGTGGGGCTTCAAACGAAGTCGGTTGGCTAATCCTTAATTGGATTGTACTGCCATCGTGTAACAATTTTATCAGTATCGGATTAGAGTTTATTATAATTTATTTCAATATGACGTCGTTTTATGATATGGTTGCGATATAATTAATTCAGGTCAACTTATAACTCAAATGCCTTCATGGCGTCGTTTCACAGGCTTGCAATTTCACAATATGCAAAAAACATTGCCCATTAAATTTTAGGCTAGTCAGAGTTGTTCTTTGGCTTAACAACTTCCCGGAAAAAAAAAAAAAATTTCCAATTCAGGACAATGGATATTTATAGAATTGGCCCATTGAGGCCGTTGATCACGAGAATAAAATAAGGAAGGTGCATAGATTCCATGTACTGTTACTGCAGTATTTTTTTTTTTTTTTTTATTAAATTTATATATACATATCTCTATATAATATTATATATTTTTTTTTTTTTAATGTAATTTAAATGTTAATTAAATAAAATCATTCCGTTCCCGACAAACATAAGGCGACTCCAAACTCTACTAGTCAAAAATTAAGAAACAAAAAAAACAAAAAAGTTTTACTCTTACTATTAAAAGTGGATCTTTCTGTTTTTAATTTCAGCCGCAACACAAATCAAAGTATCTGAATTCATACCTTTAATGAGATCAGCATAGGAACCACTACCAAACCGACTCCAACCCGGGATAAGAGCTCGAATGCCATAGTTTCTTGGACAGTCTTTTATGATATGTTCATTATTTTGCGGGACACCGCATTGAAAACAATCGGCCGACGGAATCTTTTTGATCAAAGCCAAATATTCATTATTATAACTGTGGTTTGTCAGTATTCGATTAGCGATTTTTAAAATTTTTGGTTCCGTGTTTTTGTATTTTTTTTGTTTAAACCAGCTAATTTCTCTAACGTTGTTAACTAAATTGTGAAAGAATCTGCCCTTGGTTTGCGAAACCTCATCGACCTTATCCTGCCACATATTAAAGATCAGATCTTTTATCTCACTTAATGTCGATTGGATGGAGCTTGGAGGACTATATGCGGTCCCGTCAACTCTGGCTTGTTTGGCCAATTCATCAACAACTTCATTATAAAAGATGCCTTTGTGGGCCGGAATCCAGATGATTATAACCCCATCAATATTCGCTCTATTTATTAAGTTTTTTATCGCATAAGATGTAACCGACGCGTTATCTTTGTTTTTGAGGATGTCACAAGCCACATTGCTGTCTGTAAAAATGGTTATATTGCTGAAATTGTTAGCCACTGCATATTGGATGGCTTTTAGAATGGCCGAGAGTTCAGCCGTTACAATAGAGGTACTGACAGGCAGTTTGAATTTTTCCCCATACTGATCGCTGATGTTAATAAAGGCCGCACCCACACTATCTGGATCTTTGGACGCATCCGTATATAAAATCGTCTCGTTATCCCTGATATCTAGCTTGGTTATACTACTTAAACTTGTACGAGATAAATCAGTCTCATTTGTAATTCCTAAGTCATGAGCCTTGTTAAAAATCACCATTTTTTTGGTAGCAATATTAATATTTAATGTGGGTAAGAGTTTTAATTTATCTCCAAATATATTCCAGCATCTAGCATAGCTAGAATTTATCGTTTGGACCATGTCATTGTTTGTCCAAAATTCTAAAAAATTTTCCTCGTACGTGCATCTTTTTGCCATTTCCTTGGCTGTCAGCCAGAGGCTTCTTAATTCAGGTGGAAGCTCGTTCGCTAACATATATAGATTACTCACCGGAGTAGACGGAGTTGTTCCCAGGCATCTTCTGAGGAATGCATTAAAGTACACCGTAATTTTGTCCACTGTTTTCTTATTCATATTGCACGTTGTGGTTCTCGCATATTCGACCTTAGGGCGAATATGTGTTCTGAATAATGTCAAGGCTTTTGCAGGGTGCAATCCCTCAGTTTGGCTATTAATTAAATTAAAGGTAGCCTTATTAAAGTTATTTTTTTTTTATAATTGCATCGTAATGAGGAACAACCGACAAACTCCAATTTAACATAAAACCAAGATACTTCAAAATATCTACATTGTTAATGGTTGAATTTCCAACTTTAACTCTGTGTTGACTTAAATTGGCTTTTGAGAAAATGAAGAATTGCGTTTTTCCAATATTTATGCTCAAATTAAGTCTCGCTAGTATGTCCATAAAGTTTACCATGCAATTTTCGAGATTAGCTATTGCCTCTTGAAGGGTCCTTCCACGGGATAAGATTAAAAAATCATCAGCAAATTGATATAGTGTATTATTGCTGTTGGTTATATTATGTAGTTCGTTGGTTAAGATGTTAAAGAGTGTAGGGCTCAGGCAGCTTCCTTGAGGCACTCCACCATCGATTACCATTGAAACATCAGATAGCCAGATTTTTCTATCTTTTAGAAATTGATCGATCCAATTAATGTATTCCGGAGGAATTCGGCTCTTAATCATTGCTGATATGAGTGTTTTTCTATCAACACTGTCGTATGCCGCCTTAATATCCATAGTCACGCAAACAGATATGTATTTTTCGGATTTGTTGACCAAGACATTATTTATTAGATCATTAATACAATGACACGTTGACTTTCTTTCTCGGAATGCATATGACTTATCATTTAGGACCTTATGATCATATAGAAAGGAATTCAATCTGGATAATATCATCTTGTTCAGAATCTTTAGAGGAACACTCAGCAAAGAGATAGGTCGGAAATTCTCAATTTTGGATAGATCTTTGTTAGGCTTTGGGATAGGGATGATTTTAATATCCCTCCACTCTGGAGGAATATCATTATCAATCCAGCAGGTATTTAAAATCTCCAGGAATCTCTCCCTCATTTCCGGTTGCAGTAATTTAATGTGTTTATACGCAATCCCATCCAAACCTGGTGCCGATTTGTTACCTCTTTTTCTGACCGCATTATCCAGTTCTTCATTATTGAATAGTTCCCTGTCCAAGCTAGTCTCGACCCTAGGGTTATACTCTGTTCGAACCTCAATATGTGGTTTGCAACTATTAAGAAATTCTGTCTTTTTAACATAATCCCACGACCCGTAATCCGGGGGGTTCAAGAGAGATCTCTGGACATTCCTAAAAATTTGATGCATCTCGCCGGTTTCAGAGCTGCTGTTAATTTTTTTTATCGACTCTTTCCAACTCCTTTTTTTTTCCTTTTTGACGTTCTCTTTCCATTTTTGTCTTGCTTCGTTCAGAGCAAAGAGATTCTCTGACGTACTAGAACGTCTAAATTTAGCGGACAATTGGACAAATTTGTCAAAAAGAGTCTTCAAATTATTATTCCACCACATCTTAGGTTTATATGAATTTTTTTTGACGTAAAAAGTGGCTGTCTTTATTGATCTTTTCATTTCTTTATTGAAATTATTTAAGTTATTAGAAAAATTAATATTTTTAAGCTGTTGTTCCAATATGTTGTTGTTTACTATTCTATCTCTTTTTACAACTATGGAACCTATAAAAAACAAAATGGGTATGTGTCTGGAGCCAAAAATCTTAACGTTATATGTGTGCCAGTTTCTAACCAAATCCGGACGATTGGTGAAAGTGAGATCCAAGACAGAATGATTACCATTATTACTAATGAACGTAGGCGCGCCATTGTTGCACATGGATAGTCCGCCCTCACCAATCAGTTGGTCAAGTATCGTACCTCTGCTGTTATTCGACCTGCTTCCCCATTCAACCCTATGAGCATTGAAATCGCCTACCCAGATAACATTTCTATTGTTGAAGCTGCGTAATTGGTTGAATAAGTCATTTAAGTTCGTTAACCATTCAGTTTCCTGGGTTCTATCCCTGTATGGTGATATATAAACATTAACAAAAATGAAATTCTCCGGCAGGTTTGTTGTTTCCACAACAATAAAATTAAGAGGGTTGTTTATGACCACCTGTCTACAACGGATTTTTTTATTTATCAATATTGCGACCCCGCCGAAACCGTCGTCTCGATTTTTGTAAAAACTAAAGTAATTACTGAAGTACGGTTTCTTGTCACCACTAAGGATGGTTTCTTGTAAGGCCACAATATCAATTTTTTGTTCATGGCATAACGTTTCTAGACTGTTTTTATTTTTGACTCCCAAACCCTGAATATTTAACTGCAATACTTTCATTTTAATTTTTTATTTTAATTATTATTATTATTTATTTTTTTAATTATTTATTTTTATTTTTAATATTGTTTTTTTTTTTTTTTTAATTATTTTTATTTTGAATATTATCGAAAAAAATTACATCAGATTTCATTTTATTAGCTTCAAATTTTCTTTTAAATTCTTTAATAAATTCGTTGTTCCCAGGATTGTCTCTGTCGCATATATTTCCTATAAATTTTAGTAATTCTCCGCACATATCTTCATAATTTTCAACAACAGTCTTGTGGTTATCTCTGTAACCCTTGTTTTCATAACGCTTTACTGGGGGATTTATTTCATTACTACTGTTTGATATTTCGAGATTAGTCGCTCTACCATTTGGGAAAGCGAAAGCCAATCTCCTCTCAATTGTAACTGGGGCAATTATTTCATTATGAATGCGCCTTGATTCAATTAGTTTTTCGTTCGCTTTCCTTTCCCTTGCCATACTGGCAAATGTTCTTTTTCTGATCATTATTTTATTGTGATCTTCCACAGGGTTCCTAACCTGTGTATGCACCGACGTTTGATTTTGTGACATTTTTTTTGACTTGTATGGATATTGTTCAGATACTTCGGGAAAATCATTGTTGTATTCATTTGATCCAAGAATACTATAGAAGTTAACTAGTTTTTCCTCTAGGACTTCTTTTCTGGATTTGTCCCTTATAACCATTGCTTTGATAATTTCTTGTTCCGCTTCTTTCTTGGGGCAGTCTTTATTAAAGAAATTATGTGAGTCCGACCCACATAAGATGCATTTAGAAGTATTACATTGTTCTTTACAGTTTTCATAATCGGATCCACATTTTAGGCACCGCCTTTTGTTGGCTTTGCACCATTTGCTAACGTGACCAATTCTTCCGCAATTGAAGCACAGCCTAACTTTCGGGAAAAAATAGGTAACTTCCCTCTTGGCATACCCAAAACGTACAATTGGAGGTAAAACTTTGCCCTCAAATTCAACTTTGATTGTTCTGGTAGGTACTATTTTCCCTTTATTGTCTTTTCTAGTGAATCTATACGTGCTGAGGACCTTCGCCTCAGACTGAAGCACTTCCATCATATGTTCCTCAGTGATTCTTATTGGAATGTCCCGGATTAACCCATAGGAAGATACGCTGCTTTGCGGAATGTATACTCTGTTTGTTTCATTGTTCATAAATTTGTTCGCGTTTTGGTAATTATTAAAGCATACTTTGACTGTACGGAAATTTGCACTTTTTATGCTAAGGATACCCTCAATACGACAGCTAGTGAGCAGTTCGTTAACTTCAATAACGCAGATCCTCGCATCCTCAATCAACTGCATTAACACTACATACGCGCTAACCGATGACGTTCCGTTATACCGGTAGTTTCTTTCCTTGTTATTTTTCAGATTTGATGTGTCCATTCGCTCATCCCCGTTATTTATAGCTTTGTTTTGCTTTGCGGCTGTGCTATTATTTTTTGAATATTCTACGGATTCTTGAATCCCGATTGGTTTTACCGGAGTATTATCTCTAGATTGCTTGGAAGATCCACTTTTATTTCTCCCCCTGTCAGGGGGTTCCGCCCCCTTATCTTCCATAATATTAATAATTTAGTCAAAAAGGATGGAGTTAACCTTAAATTTACAAAGAAAATTGAACGATCTTACTTATTTCCACAATTTATTCACTCGAAAATCACACACCCAAAATGGCTACCCACGCCACCTAACAGTACACTGAATCCACGCACTTGAATTGGCAACGAGTCTACAATCAAGCAACCGGTCGCTGCCACGTCCTGAACCAGACTGTTACAACAGTTCCACAATATATTTAAAACGTTCTATTCCCAGTCGGACAAGAATCGATACTGGACCGGTCCTGGATCGATGACTGTCTACTAAGGAATCGATGACTTTATCGGAGACACGTCGGAGATATTTGTATGGGCATGGCCACTTTTGCGATACCGAAAATGAGGACAGGAATCAATCCGGAATCGATGACGGTAGTCGATGGAGAATCGATGACTGGAGTCGACGTAGAATCGATACTGGGGTCGAATTGGGATCGATGACTGTAGTCAACGTGGAATCGAATTCGGATCGATGACTGGAATCGATTCCGGACCGATGACTGTAGCCAACGAGGAATCGACACAGATCGAATTCGGATCGATGGCTGTATAAATGGGTTGAATCAAGCCTGATATACAATTCGTCCAGAAACTAAAAGTGTCGTGATTGATTTCACGGCACTTTTAATTTAACGGCGGATTGTATTCATGGCTTACAAAACATACATATTCCTTTATTTCATATATGACAACATACGCCGCCAAATGCCAGATACTTTCAAATGAATTCAAATTTCAGGCTAACTCGATACATAATTGAAAACATTTGAATTTTTCGAGCTTCGGAGACAAACCGATGAATGGAACCGGTAAGGAATCGAAGACTTTGCGATTCCACTGGAATCGGAGACAAATGTCCGACTGGGTTCCCAGTCAGACAAAAATCGAAGCTTGATTAATCCTAGATCAAAGACTGTCTATTAAGGAATCGATGGCTACATCGATGAAACGTCGGAGACATTTAAAAAAAAATTAGGACAGGAATCGGTTCAAAATCGATAACTGTAGTCGATGTAGAATCAATTACTGTAGCCAATGTAGAATCGACGCTGAAATTAAATAGGGATCGATGACTTGTAGAATCGATGTTGTTGTTGTCGTGGTAGCGATGCTTCGAATACTGCAGTTCTCCTTGCATCGAGGGGACTTGGCAGCTCTTGGCCGTTGGAAAACAGGTCGTTCCGGTACGAAGAACCGGCTGCCGCAGGAACATCGAATCGATAGTTAAGCCTTGTATACAGTTCGTCGAGAAACTAAAAGTCTAGTGAAATCTCGTGTAAAATGCACGCGAAACTATTCACAGAAACATTGATTTTGAACGGTTGAACGGGTTTAAAGTTTTTGTATTGATTTTACGTACGGCACATTTCATTTAACGGCGGACTGTATACCAGGCGAAAACAGAAACAAACAAAACATATTCGGTGGTTGATGTGACAATATGCGTCGCCAAAGATACTTTTAAAATAAATTAAAATTTCAGGCAAACTGATTACAAGAATCGATGTATGGTCGAAAACATTTCGATTCCTTTCACATCAGAGACCAATCGACGTCAAAGATCGATATATAATCGGAAACATTTGAATTTTTCCAGCTTTGAAGACAAACTGATGAATGAAACTGCTCTAAGATCGAATACTTTTCGATTCCACTGGGTATCGGAGACAAATGTCTTGCTGGGTTGTTAAATTATACTACCGGAAATTCATATTGGAAACACAAATTAATTAAATATGTCAGACTTTTTTAAATGCTGCAAAAAAAAATCTATTACGAAAGCACCATTCCCTAAATATCAAGGCGGATACATTTTCAGAACTTAAACTATTGTTGCAAAAGTATTTTTCGGATCTTAATGCAATTGTGTCCAAAACTTAGGTTAGGTTAGGAACTTGGCTGCCATGACTACCACGGCACACATATACCATGTGCTGGTCCGTTGTGAAATCAAAAATTTGGGATACATCACCTTCAACTCGAATTAGTGATGAAGCGATGGAACGTACCAACACTTTCCAGATCCTCTAACTTGGAAAATATGTAGGATCCAATCATTGGCATCCTCCTTCCAATCAAAACCGGGTAAGAGCACAGAAGAGAAGATGGAAGCAAATTTCCTTTTCTCTCATGTCTCCACCGTTTCTACAGAAATCATGGAACATTCCTGTTTCGCAAAATTTAGGAGAATTCTCTCTATTCAACTTGAGAGAATTTTCACAAAACACAAGAAATTTCCACTTTAGGACCTATAAATCCCCCGAGGGGGTTCTAGGTTCTTACCACCTAAAGCGGAAATGGACTACCTAAAGCGGAAATGCCGGAAATTAGAGATTTTGAAAATTATCTCTAAATGGAATAGAGAGAATTCTCCTAATATTCACGAAACAGGAATGTTCCGAAATCATTGTAGGGAAGACGAAGTCTCCTGGCACGATTTCTTCATTAAGACAGTGTCCAGTCAAAAAACACCCACGACCGAACTAAAGCGCTGTCTTTTCAGGGAAATAAGATAAGACGAGCGGATTAAATCAAGTCTAGGTCACAACGAACCCCCCCCCCCCCCCCCCCCCCCCCCCCCCCTTCGATCTAAATGGAAAATGAGTCGTTCGGATCGTAGGTGTACTTAGGCGAAAAACATTGTTTGTGTTTTGGCGAGGTATTTGATTCGGTAGATCTGGAATCGCGGCCTTATCAAACAAAACATACACAATCCAAAGCCCCTACCCTCCAACCACAAAAAAATTTAACAAATTGAAGTTTTTAATCAGCAGCGTGGATCTAGTTCTGCTTTTTATTAAAATTGGAGCGCGATTGTCATGTGTGACCTGTTAAAATCGCTACGGAGTCCTGATTCCAGAAATTTACCGAAAAACTATTCAGATCCCAAAATTGACAGTTTAGAGCACATGTTTAACCGGATCAGAAATGGAGAGGAACGCGTCTGAGAGAGAAATAAAAAAATCTACCTTAGGATCCCGGATTAGAAGTTCAGTGTTTGTATACATACCTCGGATCAGTTGAAATAAAACCAGTGCGAAAACTTGTACCGACCTAGTGGTGACACCAAAAGTACCAATTGGCAACGACCAAATGCATTAAAAGTGAGTTTATTTAAAGTTTCCTTTAAGGTGTTAGATATATTTTTGTCGTGACAAAAATAATATACAATACACTAGGGTATAAAAAACACACAAGAGGACTGTGTCTTGTAAGCTGCCGTAGCTATTTGCATGGTAACATTGAATTAAAACAACCGTGATTCGTTGTATATTATCAGTTAAACTGATTATGAATGGCCTTCTTTAGATTTGCCTTTAATTGGCCTTTCAGGTATTTTTCGGTTCATGTTTCTTCGCCGAACCCTACTCATAATAGATGGACACGCAAAGGCTTGGGCGAAAGAGGATACAGTCGCGGTGTTGATCAGACGGCTTATGATGTGTAGCACAGTAACGAATCATTATTTTTGAACGACTCGACAGAATGAACGAAAGATTCAGCGCGACATAGCCTCCGAGTCGTTCTATATAAGAATGACACACTGTAAAATGAATACCTAGACTAGGGCGTCGCTGACTCCGAATCTGGGGTCAAAAAAAAGGAAAAAAAAAAGTTGGGGTTGTCCATCCCAGATTCGTTTTCACGGGAAATAATGATCCACTCTGGCTGGCTCGAACTGAAGGGCATTGGGGGGTCGCTGACTCCGAATCTGGGGTCAGAAAACAGAAAAAAAATTGGTGTTGTCCGCCCCCGATTGGCAACCCTGTTTTCAGGGGAAATAGTGGTCCGATCTGACTGGCTCAACCTTCGAATTGCGGGTCGAAAATCTGCAGGCATAATGAAGAGTCATTGTGTCCATCACTACAGAGGCAGCTATCGGCCTCCTTCATCAAGTACAGAGGCTTCTATATGCCCTCCGATAGTACGGGGCTGACGCAACTCGACCCACCCTCACAATTCGGATTCCAGACGCCGCCAAACAAATATTTTCGGAGGTGCATGCTAGCAACTGCACCTTCCGAAAAACATGCTATCGAAACGTCAACAAGGCATAGCTATGCAAGAGATGTTGATGCGCCCATGTCCTTGGAGGGGTCAAGGCAATTAACAAAATTTATTCAACTGGTACATTACAAATCGAGTATTTTGATTCGCGTCTTTGCTAATAGTGGGTTTTAATTTGAGTGGACTTATCACTCCCCCTGCGCGGCTTAAGAGGTCGCAACCCTCAGTATACCACCATAATACCCTCGCTCTACACCCTACTGGGGTAGATCCACTATTAGCCAAGACTCAAAAATAACGTCGATTAGGAATGTACGATTCAATTAAATATAGAAATCAAGAAAAAAAACCTCTGGCACTTCATGGCGACCAAAGCAAACGATTACAATTAGCCTTTGAGCTCATTAAGGGAACTAACATAACAAAAAATATTTACGCAAATACCATCTAATTAATTTCTAAAATTCAAATGAACTAACTTCGTCATTCAACTAACCTCATCGTCGACTTCGGCCTCGTCAATAATGAAACCTCCAAAACGTTCCTTCTTCTTTTTCTTCTTCGGCCGATCGTCGTCCTCGTCATCCTCCTCGTCATATTCCGAATCCAAATCCTCTCCTTCCGGCTCCTGTTCCTCCTCGCCATCTTCATCCTCTGATCCGCTGCGACTTCGAATTCTTTTGCGTCCCCGGTTCCCTCCGCCTCCGCCGCGCTCTACTTCCGATCCCGATCCGGAACCGGCCGATGCTGATCGCGAACGGGACCTAGACGGTGAGCGAGATCGCGAACGTGATCGCGAAACGGATCTTGAAGCCGATCGCGACGATCTCGAGCTGACAAAAGAAACAAATTCGCCAACGTGCCGTTTAGCAAAAACTTCCATATTGGAAAAATCAATAACAGGAGAAAAACGCCAAAACTTACCGCACGCTATGCTGGGAGCGATTGGATCCCATGCTTCCAACGTCGGACCCACTATCCGACATGTTGCTCGCTTCTGAATCAGACATGTTTGTGAAATTAGGTAAAATGGTAAATTGAGCACTTGTAGAAACCACAGCGGCCGAAGTGCGAATATATTATGTATGTACTTATTTATTGGAATCGACTCTGGGCGCCAGACAGCTTAAAAACGACAACGTCAACAACCGTTGCAGCACTTGAGGCTCTCCACTTGCGCGATGTTAGCGGAGTGCGCCGAACGGATTATACACCGAATAAATTTTTTTTAGCGCGTTTTCTTCAATAAATCACTTGCATGCGCTACGATTTCAACGTATTAAAAAATTCCGAACTCCGTAGCCTAAACCCTCGGCCATTTTCGCGTCTGTCAAGATGACATATGCGTCGGGCGTCTTGTATTATGTATGGAGTTACCATGTAGAACGGAGACCGACGACGGTGGTTGTCTGTTGGCAGCCATGCTCTACAATTTGGAGAGTTTCTTTTTCAATTGAAAAATTTTCAAGTCACGAAAGAATTAAAATACGTGGATTTCTAAAGTGTTTCCCATATGCTCGCATTTATCACCTAATTGTGATTGAACTATCAAGAGAACCGAAGAAACTCAAGGCTCAAGGATCTTATGAATTCACTTTTTTTTTAATCCTGTCCAAAAATGTACATCCAGCACTGTTAGCTGTCAAGGTATTTGTTATGTTGCATTTTCCTGACATTTGGAGTACCGCCGGTTGGATTATTTGTAAACAAAATGAATATAATCGAATTGAGAGATAGAAAACCCACTCCTGATATCATTCATGAATATCCAGAGACGTTTAAAACTTCACAAATTCCTTTGGTTATTGACAATGGTAAATATTATCCGAATTATTATTATATTTCATAGAAATCAATACCTTTCATTCGAAGATTAAGAATGCCTTCCCTTGTGTCTAATTTTCTGATTGGATAGTTTCTTGGAATAAATAGTTGCTATCTGTTAGCATGTGCGATAGGCTAACCATGTTTGAGTAGAATGGAGGCAACGACTTACATGTCCTGTTGGAGTTGGTTATTTCATGACCCGGCGTTTTCATCTTACAAATGCCACTACTAGCCAGCTAAAAACTTCGTATCCTCCCCGGGGTCCCCACGAAACCAGTGTTAAGTATTACTTCGCGAAGCGGGGTTGGCTAACTAGCCGCCATTTCCAAATTTGCAAATTTGCGCCTTTCCTTCACATTCTAGAGCTCTTTATGAATTTCACGCAGCTTGCGTCTCACGGCCTAACAATTTCGAGCTGATCGAAATATATTCCACAAGATTTCCTGGGCTGATTACACCTCCCATATACTCCTCCAGTACACCAAGCATACCCCAAATTGCGAACAATGGAACAGCACACGTTCCAGGTCGTCCGTGCATTCCCGACATCTGGTTAGTCGTTAGTCCACCAAACCATCCATTACATATTTAGCACCCAACGTGGGGCCCATTTCTGGAAAAGAACAGGACTAAAAAGGACTTCATCGAGTTATTTTTTAGTCCTTCCACCGATTTGCATCCCCACAAGCACATTAGGCTACTTGCTCAAAGTCTTAGGAGCTAGCCACTTTAGTAGCTGTGTTTTCCCCTGTAGCACCCCCATCTTTCCTATAGAGTAGTTTTGCCTTTTGAGGTTTAGCCACGTATTTAAGGCATCTTCGGTGACGGGGCGAAGCGCGTATGAGCCCTGGATGCCTTTATGTTTGCAAGGATTGTCCTTTTAAGTAACTTAAATTTTTTTCCTTACACAGTATTGCATTTTTCTATTATTCATATGCTCAGCATACAGAGTTTATGAGTAAATTACGTCGAGAGATGCAGTGTTGCCCCTCTGTTGGCCTCAGGATTCTCTGTAACCTGGTGATCATCTGAATAATGGAGAAATGTATTTTTTTTTCTCTTTGCCGATTTTCCCCTACAATAGTTGCCGACTGACTCCGGTGCTCAGTTCGCTTGTTTTGCTTTTTTCTTCTATTTTTGGCAGCATAATCTGTCCTGAGCTTATTCTTCTTGACAAGCCTCGAAGTAGAAACTATCCTGTAATGAACCACCGGTAATGAACCATATCCTAGTAGTGCTGCTTCCACCGGCAGATTGAAGGCAGCACCTGTTAAGTAGTGGTTTGTCGGTGGTACGAAACCAGAGACCAAAGGTTCCATTACACCCGGACCCCGATGCGAGCGCGAGGACATCTGAGCCGTCCGATAACCATCCCATCCTTATCGTTCCATTTTTTATTATTATTTACCATTTTTGCCTCCCCTGTTTGTGTTGTCTTCCCAGGCCTATGAATTTTTATTAATACGTAAAGGACAGGGGCAACGAGCGGCGGAAACCCCGTCCACGTCTCTCGAACTGAGCTACAGCAAGCATAGGCTTAGCTCCTTGAGGGGCCTTTTCTTCGCCAGATGGCATGGCCCGACCTTCACTGCCGTAGTCGTTCGGTCACCGCTCTACGATACTAATCTAGAGCCCGGAGTTCAAATCTCGGCACGATTAAAAACTGCCTGTGGGTACTAATAGATTTCTCACAGTGCTCCGAGCCTGTCAGTATAAAGACGGCGCGGATAGGAGGTGCATGCTAGCAACTGCACTTCCGAAGAGTAGATATGCTATCGAAACGTCAACAAGGCATACAAATGCTAGAGATGTTGACGGCCCATGGCTCTAGAGGGGTCCAGACAATTAACAAACCGTCCCTTACAACCTTTCTATAGTGAGCCTGCAATTCGCCACCATGCGGCAAATTATCTGGATGGTGGCTGTTCGAATTCGCTCGTCACTGATCCAGGCCGTTCGATTAATTCTGGATCGCTCCCACGACAGCCGGTTCTACGCACGGGAGCGCTTCGTTCATCAATCAAACGGCCAAGGGCTACCAAACCCCTTCAACGCCGGTAGGCGTTGCTACAACAACAACATTCAATCTGGATCTTTGCACGATTGTATCGAACGGGGCTATTGTCTATAGCAACCTGTAATGAACTGGGTTAGGGATGGTTTAGCTCCCCCTTCTTTCAGTTCATCTACAACTCGATTTGCGGAAGATGTGTGTACGTCTACTCCCAACGCTCAGAGACATGTTCCTTTCCCTGTTCCCCATGGTTTTATGTCTGTATCTTCCCACAGCTGTTGGAAATACATAGTTTTGTTTACTTCTCCTGATCGCCCGCTTCAGAAAACTGCCTGCGGTTTTATATGATAGGAGCAAGTTCGTTTATTCGTGTGTGTCTGGCTTGGGCTCAGAGACATTTTTTTTTTTCTGTGACTATGCCGGGCTTTGTTCTCGATGTCATCGCTGATGAAATCCACGAGTGAGGCTCCAAACATAGTCGATTGGCTAATCCACAAAGAGTATTGTATTGCCAGCGGTTGTAAATTGTTTTTAATATTGTTAAAGTTTTGATCGCCTACTCCTGCTCTTCTAGACGATTCTGAACCAATTGAGTCATCCACCAAAAACATCCAGTTACAGACGTTGGCCCATGTGCGCTGATTCGCACCACATCACCACTATAAGGCAATTCACCAACTAATTTTCAAGAAGGGAAGTGTTAATTAGTTTGCACAAATAGATTTGTAGCTTATTGCGCAAATTAATAACAACCGCTTTGCTATACATCCTCCCTGAACGCTGGCTAACGGATGACTGTTGCTTAGACCTTCGCGACGCAAAGACGCAATCTTTCGTCCTATCAGTAGTTATATTTTCGTTGGTTGGTGGACTTTTTAATGGCATATCTGCCAATGCAATACAATGCCAATATTTATTCACAATCTGCACAGTCTTAAGAAGTAGTGGTCCTGCGATCGAGCCCTGTTAATGCAAGACCGCCGTAAAGGATCCCTAATCGACATTTTTAACAGATCATCCCTGCGTTATCAGTGTAGATGACCTCAAATTATTCTACAATGATTGTGCTAAAGCCATCCCTTATTGCAAAATTTCTTTACAAATTTATTTTGAACCACTTTTCAGCACTAGTTTCCTCATTCAATGTTTCTCTTTATGAATGGTATACACACTCCCTTCCCTTCTGTCATTGCTCTGCTGAGAATTCCAGATATGTACAATGTGAATAATATTTGAGATGTATTTGTACAAATGTATATGTACATGTATAGAACTTGTCTCTACCAGTTTTAGATTTAAGTCACGAGTTCAGTCTACTCTGTAACCTCGAATCTGTAAGTTATATTTTTTAAATAAAAGAGTAATGGATTAATTTTCTGGAGTTAATTATGGAATACTAAACATATTATTTGGCGACGAGGAAAAAAAAAAGGAAAGCGTGAAACGGAACGAAAAATGGATTTAAGTGAAGTATAAATTTTAATTGCGAAGAGTTTGGAACTGCGGGTGTTGGCGGCAAGGAAAATCAAAATGGCGTTTATCGGCAATATTGAATATTTCACACCAGGTGAAGATTTCGAAGAATATAAAGAACGGTTAGAACACCTTTTATCCATTAATAAAGTGACGGAGGATACGGCTAAAGTTTCATATTTGATTACTTTAATTGGGCCGGAATCGTATAGAATTTTAAAGTCTTTGACGGCTCCAGAGAAGCCCGATAAAAAAACCTATAAGGAGTTAATCTCAGTTTTTGAAAGATATTTCGCTCCGCAAACTAATATTATAGCCGAACGTTTCAATTTTTATAAAAGAAAGCAGAAGCCGAACGAGCCGATGTCGGACTATATTGTAGAATTAAAAACGATGTCAAAAACTTGCAATTTTGGATCATTTTTGGATGATGCATTACGTGACAAACTTGTTTGTGGATTATACAGTGAAACTGTTCAACAAAAATTGTTAAATGAATCCGATTTAACATTTGAGAAAGCGTGTGATATTGCTAAGAATATGGAGTTCACACAAAATCAGATGAGGATCATGCGACCTGAGTCAACAAATTCAATTCGCAACACTCAGAAAAGTAAAGAGCGGCCTAAAGCAGACTATATTTGTTACGCTTGTGGTATGCGAGGCCATATAGCCAAATACTGTCGCAGAGAGAAGCAGAAAGACCAACACCATCGAACGCAATTCACCGAAACACATAAGTCCAAGGGAGAACAACAGCGGCGAGTTGGCACTTCAAAATCAGGGAATCAACAAAGAAAACAGACACAACAATCAAATAAAGTAGGATCTATGGGAAGTAGTCAAATTACTTTAGGCTATTTGAATAATATTTGTCATTTCAGTGAACCACCATTGAGAATAACTTTGTTAGTTAATGAGGTTAAAATTGAAATGGAAGTTGATAGCGGTGCCTGTTCGACAGTGATGGATCTGGAAACGTTTCGGATAAATTTTGGAAATATTTCAATACAACCATTACATAAAAGCCTGCAGGTAGTGACAGGTGAGAAAGTTAATGTTGTGGGTTATACTAAGATGCAAGTGAAGCAAGAAAATTGTGATAGTACAGTTTTTAATTTAGAACTTGTTGTCATTAAGGCTAATAAACCGTTTGTGCCACTTCTAGGTAGATCTTGGTTAGATGCACTATATCCGAATTGGCGGAAATCTTTATTTATTCATGAGATTTCTAGTAATGATTCGGGAATTGATAAGTACCGTGCTAAGTTTCCTAGTGTTTTTCAACAAAATTTCGAAAAGCCCATTAAAAACTATTCGGTGAAAATACAGTTAAAACCAGGAGCAGTTCCAATATTTTGTAAACCCTATACGGTTCCGTTTGGTATAAAGGAGAAAGTGGAGAAGGAATTGGATAGACTAGTGTCGGAAAACATTCTTGTACCAGTAAAGTATAGTGATTGGGCATCACCTTTAGTTATTGTTCCAAAGAATAATGGTGATTTACGATTGTGTGTCAATTGTAAGGTGACCATAAATAAATCGATTGTGGAACAAGTTTACCCTTTGCCTCGTATTGACGATCTCTTTGCTAATTTCGCTAATTGTAAAGTGTTTTGCATTTTAGATTTGGCAGGAGCATATCAGCAATTGGCAGTAGATCCGACTTCTCAAGCACTTTTAACAGTGAATACTCACAAAGGCTTGTTTAGATACACTAGATTGCCTTTTGGTGTCTCTATCGCACCAGCCGAATTTCAAAGGGTAATGGATGAAATTCTTAAAGGAATAGAACATGTAGGATGTTATTTAGATGATGTCATTATAGGAGGAGAAAATATTAAAGATTGCGAAATACAATTAATCAAAGTTCTAGAAAGGTTGAATGATCATAGTGTCAAATTGAACTTAGATAAATGTTGTTTTTTCCAAGCGAATGTCGAATATTTGGGGCATATTATAAGCGGTAAAGGCATTGCGCCAAACCCGAAGAAAGTACAAGCCATTTTAGAAGCCCCTAGTCCGAAAAATGTCACTCAATTAAAGAGTTTTTTTGGTTTATTAAATTTTTACAACAAGTTTATTCCTAATTTGTCATCAGAGCTTTTAGTGTTATACAACTTGTTGAAAAAGAATTCCAGATTTATTTGGGGACCAGTTGAAGAAAAAGTTTTTCAAAAAGCGAAGAAGTTACTTCTTCATAATAATTTATTGGAACATTATGATTACAATAAGGAAATCATAGTCACATGTGATGCTAGTCCTTATGGAGTGGGTGCCGTATTATCTCACTTAGTGGATGGAATTGAAAAACCCGTACTATTCGCTTCCAGTACATTAAAAGAAGCAGAGAAAAACTATTCTCAAACACATCGTGAAGCTCTAGCTATCATTTTCGCGGTAAAAAAATTTCATAAGTACCTTTATGGAAAAAAATTCACGATATGTACTGATCACCAACCTTTAAAGGAGATTTTTAATGAAAAAACAGGAAAACTTTCAGTAGCAGCAGCAAGGCTGCAAAGGTGGGCGGTACATTTGTCGATGTATAATTATGAGATAAAATATAAGCGAGCATCATTAGTAAGTCAAGCAGACGCTTTGTCCAGATTACCTTTGCAGGAGGTCACAGATGTACCTGATTATACTAGAAATCTGTGTTCGATAGTTTCCACAAACCAATTGCCAAATTTAGAAAAAGTAAGACAGGAAACAAAGAAAGATAAAGTTTTAAGTAGAGCAGTTGAAGCATTATTGAAAGGAGATAAATTTATAGACAGTCCTGATATTATGTATTTTTTAAAGCGACAAGATGTATTTAGCTGTGAAGATGGACTTTTATTCTACGGTGGCAGACTGGTAATACCCGAAAACCTAAAGTATTCTGTACTAACACTTTTTCACGAGTCTCATATTGGCGTGGTTCGTATGAAAAGGTTAGCGCGATCTTATGTATGGTGGAAAGGTATGGATACTGATATCGAAGATTTTGTTAGGAATTGTCAAGCATGTACTCAAGCGCAAAATCATACGCATATAACTAAAACACATTGGAAACCATCGTTATATCCGTTTGAGCGCATACATATAGATTTTTTTCATTTTGAGGGAAACAATTTTCTTTTGTTTGTTGATAGTTATTCTAAATGGATTGAATTGGCAGAACTTAAACATACAAATGCGAGAAATGTTATTGAGAAGTTACGAAATTGGTTTTCGATTTGGGGGATACCTTCAGTACTAGTTTCGGATAATGGACCTCCTTTCGGGTCATACGAATTTATAGAATTTTGTGATTCGAATAAAATTCAAGTGTTGAAGTCTCCACCTTATCATCCTCAATCAAACGGAATTGCAGAAAGGGCCGTTCAAACTGTGAAAAGAGGATTAAAGAAATATTTGATTGAATCTAAAGGCAGTTTAAAGGATTTTAGTTTGAAAATAGATAATTTTTTGCTTCATTATAGAAATACTCCCACATCAGTAACAGATAAATCACCTGCTGAAATGTTGTTTAAATTTAAACCCATAACTCTGATAGATAAGCTTTTAAACAGAAAATATGAGAAAAATACCGCCAAAACTTGCGAACAAGTACCGCATCAATATAATGAGAAAAATAATGTAAATTTTAAGGAAACAAAGCAAAAATTTATCACAGGTGAAGACGTCTTTTATAGAAATAGTTTTAAATCGTATATTAAATGGATTCCTGCGAAAATTTTCAAAAGACTGTCTACATATGTGTACGAAATTTGTGTGAATGGAGTAAAACGAACAGCTCATGTGGATCAATTGAAAAAAGGGAAAAAGGCAGTTCGATTTAGTCCATTTACAAAATGTTTGAAAAATTATTTAGAAGTTAATTGTAAAGAGGAAGATGATAATTCGAACTTAGAAATATTGTCTGAAGAAAAACCTTATAGAGAAAATAAATATAACCAAGGAATGTGTAAATCAGAGGAACAAGATAATTTAGAATTATTAAGAAGATCAACACGTTTAAAAGATAAATACAATCAAAAGAAGTGTAACCAATAATAAATTGAAATGAAATGAATGACAAATTAAAAAAAAAAAAAAAAAAAAGTTCTTCTATTGTATATCTTTAGAGTTTGAAAGGTATATTGCTTTAGATTAAGTTGATAGGGAATGATATGTACAATGTGAATAATATTTGAGATGTATTTGTACAAATGTATATGTACATGTATAGAACTTGTCTCTACCAGTTTTAGATTTAAGTCACGAGTTCAGTCTACTCTGTAACCTCGAATCTGTAAGTTATATTTTTTAAATAAAAGAGTAATGGATTAATTTTCTGGAGTTAATTATGGAATACTAAACATATTACATTCACTTTACGAAAACCCACTGCTTTACAAACAAATATACACACTTCAGTACATTTCATAGCATTGGACCATCGCATACTTTACTTTTTATAGCCTAGACCTTATAATGGTATAGGGTATATTCGTTCACACGATAACTTGATATTTTAGAATGGAGCTAAACTATCCTCTAAAAATCGATCGAGATTGATCGGTTGAAAATAAAGTTTACTTCTCGTACAAAGTGCCCTCTACTATCCGACTATCCAAGCTTTTGCCCATAACTCTTCAACATAATCACGCAGATATTTTTATTTTTGACATGCGGACTTCTGATGAGACCTTAACTTAGTTGTAGCAGAAAGAGTTCACTCGACTAAACAAAAAACCCCTACCTTCCATACAAAAGTTCCTTCATCATGTTTTCATCGGCTCACTCCTGTTCAAACTACTACTACTACTCAATTGCCCTAACCCCTTGTGGGGCATAGCGCGTCAACTGTTCTCTGTGGCCCAGTTGACGTTTCGTCGGTACAAACTGGTTTCGGAGAATGCAGTTGCCAGCTTGCACCTCCTGCACATCCATGGCCACGAACGTCGTCGTGGACGGGATTCGAACCCGAAACTCTGGTAGTCAAACATGAGACTGAAGCCTCAACACACTGCGCTACGGGTCGCAAACTGACCATATAGGAAACACAGTTTTAATGCCCATCGCCATTGCAAATTTGTAGTTTCAGTAGCACCACTAGGTCTGCACAGGCCTAGGGTATCCACATTTTGGACTTCGGATCGCGAGGCTTCGCTTCAACCATTAATCAGTTATTTCATTTTTCCAGGTTCCTATCAATGTCGCGTCGGATGGTCTCTGTCCGAAAAACCTCTTCTTACATTCCGCAACTTAATAGCAAAACCACGTAAGGATCGAGTGAAAAAGGACGGAGCCGAAGTTATTGTGACACCGCCAATACAGATTGGAAATGATATTTTAAATATCGAAGCTATGAGATTTCAGCTCAAAACACAGGTACGTCTAGCGATCAATGGTTTCTCCTTAAATTTTACTGACTACGTCTTTCCTTAGTTCGACAAAAACGTTGTGACTCACTATCAGAATCAGGAGCAAATTTTTGATTATATATTCTCACATCTAGGAATAGACACGGAAATGAGAGTGCCACATCCAATTGTAATGACGGAGTGCTATGTGAATCCCAACTATTGTCGACAATGTAAGTACGATTATATATTTTTGTAATGTTGCTGCTAAAGCTTAGGCGATACCCTTTGATGCGATAGCACAGAGCACACACAGCCTTACTAATTGGCCTAATCCCTTCAGTGAGGCATGAACGCGTCAGCCTAGTGGACGTTTCGTTAGTATATAAATTTCGAATAGTGGAGTTGCTAGCATACACCTCTATCCATATAGCCCTCTTTTACTGGCAAGCCTGGAACTTTGTGGGAGCTCTTTTACACACAGATAGTTTGTAGTAACGAGACTTCAGCTGCATCTTTACTTCTTTGGTCCAGAATGTGAATAGTGTTGCGGTCGACTTTTGAGCTGATAGCTCCAAGTTCTTGCTGACGAAAAAGGTGTTAAGTTCGTGTAGGTGTAGCACACATTTGGGTGATGTCGTTTCATGTTGCTAGTATAGTACAGTCGTCGGCATAGCTCACAATCTGGATTCCTGTTGGAGATGAGGGAATTCCAGCGAGGTAGAGATTAAACAAGGTCGGTGACAGGACTCCTCCTTGGGGGACGCCTTGTTTAACCCTTCTGAGTGTTGATTTGCGACCTCTCAAGTAAAGTGCTACCATAATGGTTCTGTGACATGGACGGGCCTCGTTGAGACCGTTGAGGATGCTTGATGTTATGACATCGAAGGCCGTAGTCGTGCTGCGGATTTTTCGGAAACCATGTTGGTGGCCAGCCAGCTGAGTATGAGTCGCAAATGGAGGAAGTAAGACAGCTTCAAGAGTTTGTGGAATTGGAGACAAAAGGTTCATGGGACAGTAGGAGTCACCATGCGTATGCTTTTTCCCGGGTTTTAATATCGGAATCACCCTACCTTTCTTCCATATTTCGGGAACGACAGACGATGAAACGAAGAGGTTGAAGACTTCCGTAATGTAGTCAATTGCAGGCATGACGAGGTGCTTCAGCATGACCATCGATATGCCATCTGGTCCTAGGGCTTTCGAGTTCTTGGCGTTTTTTATGGCTGAAGCAACTTCGTTCGATGAAATTTGAAGTGTATGGTATGGTTTCGAATAGTTCGGCAAATTTTACGCTTTAGGCTACCGGGTGGCGGATGTTCAATAAATTGTCTGTTAATTAGGCTAGTGCACTGTGCAGAATTATTAGTTGTATTGCCATCGAATTCAATCTCTCTGACTTGTTGGGTTAGTGAGGGCTCTTACCGTAGACCATAGCTTGCTAACTCCGGTTGTTAGGTTGCAATTGTTCAGATGCTCATTCCACTTTTGTCTCCTATGTTCCGCAACATGGTGTTGAATTTGTAGGTGATCCTTTGATCCTGGGATCGTTCTATCGCGTTCATCCGCCAATCTTGTTGATGAGGTGGGAAAATTAGGCCGTACTGTTGGAATACGACCAGCCGGGATGAATCAAGCTGCTGCCCTCACAATGATACGCCTTAGGTTTGCCTCAGCTACCCCAACATCAGAGGGTATAGGTAAGGCTAAAAAAGCCGCGTTAGAATATTCTTTGTAGCCATCCCAATTTGCTTTGTTGTGATTTATGAAGGTACGGTGGTCGGTATGAATCACATCGGATGGTTTATCTAGCTTGATCACTATTCGCCAGTGGTCAGATGACAGCGTGAGAGTCTGGGCGATGTTGACGAGGCCAGCACTTGCAATTGATATATCGGGGGAAGTCGAACAAGTTCCTGTCAAGCGACAACATCCACTTGTTCCGCTATGACAACTCCTCTGGCGTCGTTTTCGAGGTTGGAATGCAATAACTCATGATGAGCGTTAATGTCCCCCAGCAGGAGGCAGTATTGGCCAGATAGGAAGGGGCTTAGGTTTACGCTGAATCCCGAGGGACAGCTTGATACTGGTGGTATGTAGAAGTTAAATATTTCTATATCCACATTTCCTGATTTAATTGCGATGACCTGTACTTCCATTGTGTTGTCAACTGCTGGGACGACAATCTCATGATATGGCACGGATCGATGAACGAGGATGGATAGATGTCCTTCCTTACGATGTAAAAATTGCCATTGGAGTTGAGGGACGAGTTGTGATTTAATTTTGTCTCCTGTATAGCGTCAATTAGGATGCGATGTCTATCCATGAACGCGGTGAGTTCTGCAATTTTACGCTGCAACCCATTGATATTCAGCTGGACAATGGATAGGCTGTTGATGTTAGCGACGGGTGGAGCGGGAGATTGTGATTGTGATTGTGTTGGCTCGGGATAAGTCGTGCAGGATTTTTCGCAGGTGTGACCGGAGACAGATGGGAGCTTGATTGTGCATTAGCCGTAACTGAGGAGGAATCATTTGAGGTAGATGTTTGTTGTCCTCTCTTCCTACAAAGAACAGCTGTAAATGTTCCGTTCCACTGTCTATGGTGTCTTAAACCGGAGCATCCCTTGAGATGGCACCACTCGTCGCAACAGTTGCATCTAACTGAGGTTGCATTTGCGTGCGGCGTTCTGTTGCAGATGCAGCAGATACATGGACAAGGGTTGAGTTCGATGCCGGCGCGGTGGAGGAGTATTGAGAGCAGCTGCGCCGAGATGTGAAGCTCCCAGATTCCATAAGAAACGGACATGGTCAACATATGACACACACATATATGTACTTCCTTCTCCATTGAAGGGGTTTTGGCAGCTCTTGGCCGTTGAAAAACGGGTCGCTCCGGTGCATAGAAGCGGCTGCCGTAGGAACGTTGTTGTGGCTGTCGAAGCTGCTTCCTGATATACGTATCCCTGGCAATAACCTATGGCCCCCTTGTATGTACGAAAGTGTTGCTACTGCGTCGTTGATTTGGGATACAATCGATGTAATTACACACCAAATCAATTAACAAAAACGGAATCACACACACATAGTATGCTGTAATGTCGGGTGAAGAGACTAGCATTGGACACTAAATTGCGCGTCACGCTATTAACCTTGTTATTTCTTTTTTTTTTGTTATTGGATTATATATAAGATATACCCCACTAGGGGTTAGGAAAAATGCGTACACCGCTGAAAGAATACCTTTCACATTTTTAGAATCGTTTCAGTAGTTTAGATTGGGAGGAGCTCCCGTCGCAAAATTCCCATACAATTTTTTCCAGCTTATTAATATACAAATAATATGTTTACACCCTCGTACGTACCTTCAGAATGGCAGTTGTGTTCTCTATAAAGTGTCCAACGAATCAAAAAGAAAAGTAATTGCTTTAATTTTTTTTTATTAGTTGGTACATATGTGTATAAAAGTCATATGGTCTTTGTTTGTAGTTTATTCTGACAATCAGAATTAAAAATACACAAATTTTATGACAAAACTACTAAAAAATACATATGTAATTTTGGGGAAGCCGAACTCAACAAAAGTTTATAAAAATCCCGTCTGAGACCCGGAAGAACGCACATAACGATGTCCATCAAAATGTCTGGTTTGAGAGGAGCGTCGTCGTCACCAGCACTTTTTTCCGGAACGCTATCCACTCCTTGAGAAAATCATAAAATTGTGTCCTAAAATTATTTCAAAACAAATACCAATAAAGTAGACTATAATTGTAATTTTATTATTTTTATATGTACATACACTTTTTTTTAATTTAAGTAACTTTTAAAAATGTTCTTTTTTTTCTAAGTAATGTCCGAACTCCTCTTTGAATGTTACGACACCCCTTCGGTATGTTACGGTGTCGATTCTATCTTCAGCTTCCAACATAACAAAATCGGCGTGAACGGTTTAATAATTTCATGTGGTTACCATACCACCCACATTATCCCAGTACTCAATGGTGTCCAGATAGCTGCGAAAGCACGAAGAATCAACCTGGGCGGATTTCATATGATCAATTTCTTACATCGTCTCCTCCAATTGAAATACCCGGTCCATGTGAATGCAATCACAATTAGCCGAATAGAAGAATTGCTACACAACTATTCGTCTATATCATACGATTATATGGCCGATCTGAAGAAATGGGCATTTATTGAATTCTACGAGGAACACGTAAAAAAAATTCAGCTACCCTACAATGTTCCGGCCGCATCGACAAATACCCTGACAGCGGAACAGAAGATCGAAAAGAAAAAGGAGCTGGCCAGACGTTTAACTGAAATCAATGCACGAAAGCGTGAAGAACGTTTGGCTGACGATGAAGATCAACTCCAGCGGATGCTGGCAATTAGAGAAATGTTAGAGGAGGGCGAAATTGATGAGTTTAATGCCACTTTAAAGGAAAATGATATTGCCAATATAGAAGAACTCGATGTAAGTAGTAACGTCGATGTAGTCATAACACTTATACTTAAATCTATGTTTAATATTTTGCAGAAATTAATGTCGAACGCAAAGTCACGAATCGATCGAACACGCCAGAAAATGATTGCCAGTGAAGCTGCCCCGTTGAACATACCCGAAGAGAAAGTCATCTCTACACCAGCACCAATACCGCCGTTGGATTTACCCATCGAGGAGTGGGTGAATCAAGTCAAAACAAATGTAAGATAAATATTTAATGTGTTTTATAAACACCCTAATTTACGAACTTTATATCACTGGCAGCGAAACGCTATATTGGATAAGAAGCAAACACGACGTCAGCGGCGACAAGATTTGGCAAAACGAAGAACTGCTGCCGCTCAAGAACGGATGCGTATCATCTCGCAATTGGCACGAAAGGAGAAAGGTTCTGATAATTTTGGGATGCGCGACGAAGACTGGGATATCTATAAGGCAATAAGTAAGGAGAATGGTGACAGCGATAGTGAAGTCGAGAATGAAAAGCTTATCGAGTACGAGGATATTTTGAGACATCATGATCCAATGTTTGAGGAGCCTGCGGTAGTTGTGAGCGGTGCCGCTGAATCACATCAGGTAAGTTTAAAATGTTTAAAAGTATAGTAGAAAACTGTGTTGGTTTATGTACACTATTGCAGCGATATATTGTCTTACCTGTAAAGGGCAAGCGATTAATTTCTATAATGTCTGGTTGAGGCTCAATGAGTAATAAGATCCGTTTTTTTTTATAAGTAACGGGCAATTATGAAGAATAATTTGGACAGCGCTGATTTTCTTCTTTTTTTATAAAGATTCGCTATCTGAATGTGAATTTTCTTTCGGTCAGCCGTCTCAGTCGTACGACTTGAGGGGGTAGTGGTAGTCTATCAACAACACCGTTTTTTGGCTTCATGAGCCTCGAAGACATCATCTAGATGCAACGGAGCACCATGCGTCATACCTTAAACTACTTCCATTGTCCTTTCTTGAGTTTTTGTTTGCTGCAATTGTTTTAAGAACATTCCAAATGTCTACACCGTCTTTTCAATGAAGTCTCCTGCTTGAAAGCAGTAAGCACGGCCGATACGCATTCATTTAAAAGCCGTAGCAAAACTGACATTGGCAATCCCTAAGCACAGCGCTAATGTAAAGCTAAATCCTGAAAAAGGAAGTTAGTTCAACAATAGTATTATCACAAAGAATGTCTTTTGACTATCTTATGCAACCAACGGTTCACCGCCGTGATATCGAGCATAAAGCTCTGGCAGGAGGAATATACCAATCTACCCGCATACAAGATGACACATACACAGATGGTTCGAAAAATAGCGAACGAACTAATTGTTTTGTTGGACCCAACCATCGGGTCTTCATATCCATGGGCAAATTCGCCACTCTCTTCTAGGCAGAAATGCCAGCCATTGAGGTATGTGTTGAGTTATACCTGAAGACCGGCTACCGCAACTAAAACTTTACACGGACGAAATGGCCAGAAGAGTTTCGGCTATCCGCTTTTGTGGACCAGAGCCCTTTTGTGGAATTTCAATCTACACAACAGAGACTGGGAACGCAATGAAGCTACCGCCCATTGGGGTAACCACCCAGGTTTGAGGCAAGCTGAGCAGTTCATCTCAGGTTACTCGTATAGCAGATTGACTGACCTGCTAAAATTGAACCGGAGTCGACTCAGAACCATCTGCGGTTTGCTAACTGGACACTCATGCCTCTTAGGTAGGTAAACAGGTAATCTGGCTGTTATAACAAGCACAGTACACTTAGACCATAAGCTGATGCATGGTGATGCCACAGGGTTTTATTAACCCATAACCCTAACGAATTAGTCTGAGTTGGTGATAAAACGAAAGAGGCAACCGATACAGGGGCGTGCAGGCCATATACTCTGGTCCGCGAAGCCTTCAGGGGGGAATTCTTTTTTGGAGATAGTCTGGGAATTGGTTAAACTCCAATCATCAACACATATGAAGCTGCTGGTCTAACATTTCTGGACTAGACTGTTGCTTTTCAGTATTTTTCATACAATATATGTAATATATATTTATATCACCTATGTATGTAAATGCAAAATGAACAAAACTGCCTTGTGAGGTCAGGTCAATCGACAAGAAATGAACAATCCATTCTGTCCGTGCGCGGTTCTTTTCGAAGGTATCCATCCACAATCGAAGAAGATCTATAGGGAGGAACAGAAAGTGTTCATATATTGCATTGAGCCATTTCGTTTGCGCGAAATTATTTAGCGTACATGGGCAGTTTAAATTCTTTGTAAACCGAAAACAACGCCATCGGTCCAAGTAAGGAGGCAGGGCCGGCGGAACATATGTGGACTAAGTGGATTACTCCACATACTAGCCGTTGACCTATGTGGAATTCCACACTCCACATGAGAGTTTTTCGGTTTTGAAAAGGATACCAAATTATATTCGCACTACTACGCAACAGGCGCGTCTTAACCATGTAGCAATCGTACATATTTTTGACCATGTAGCCAATAAAATGGAGATTGAAAAATGGAAGAATTTATAGCGAAAAATTCCATCGGCTGTGGTTGAGACGGTCCCCCTTTCTCCCACAGACTGCGTGGTGGAATCAGGTTTGTGTGATTCTTAATGAATGCTGCGTTTCCTTGTGAATAGGACTAGATTGCCTTACTGGGGTTAATGCCTAGGCCACATCTATTATATCCAGTTGGTCAACAGAGATAGCGCATGCTGCGTTACCCCGCTGAAAGTTCCTGGGAACTTACTAGAGACAGCAATGGAGACTGTAATGGACGGTTTGGTGGTCATCCGAAGATGTCCGTGGGGACGGAGCCTAAGGCCGTGAAAGTCGAGCCGTGCCATTTGGCGAAGAAAAAGGCCCATCAACGATCTAACCAAGCATAGGCCGTTGCTGTAGCTCAGTTCGGGAGATGTGGGCGGGGTTGCCTCTGTCCTTTACTATATTACCTCTTAATAAAAGTTCATAGGCCTGGGGAAGACAACACAAACAAGGGAGGTAAAAATGGGTAATAAAAAATGAGGCGATAAGGATGGAATGGTTGGCGGATGGCTCACCTGCCCTCGCGCTCGTATTGGGGTCCATGTGTAATGGGACCCTCGGCCTCTGGTTTCGTACCACCGACAGATTACTACTCATCAGGTGCTGCCTTCGAACTGTCGTTGGAAGTAGCACAACAAGACCAGAATCTGGTTCATTACAAGACATCATCGGCATAGGCGGTCAGCTTACAACCCAATTTCTCCAGATCTAAAGACAGTCTGTTGACCGTAATGTTCCAAGAGAGCGGTGAGAGCACACCACCTTGAGGGGTGCCTCCACAAACACTACTGCAGACTAACGAAGTCCCTAGTTTAGATGAAATCACCCTAGATGTTAACATCATATTAGTGAGTTGGACCAAAGAACTGTCAATATCTAGTCATATGAGAGCGCCGATAATCGCTTCCGGCTTGACGTAGTTGAAGGTACCTTCTATGTCAAAAAAGGTAACTAGAATAAATTCGCCGTAGCTTAGTAATTTCTCTCTAAAAATCACAATGGACTGTAGAGCTGTATCTGTTGGTATAGGCATGTTGCCATGCGATAATAATCAATAATGAATAAACTTTCTTGTAGGTAGACATCAATAAGCCTCTCGGGCATTTTCAAAAGTGGGGATGAAAGACAAATCAATCTCAGGTCTTTGGGTCCCACATACGAGCTCTTTCCTGCTTTCGGAATAAATACCACGTTAGTCATGTTCGTTGAATGTAAACAAGGTCCAAATACGCCTTGAAGATAGTCTTAACCCACGGGACTACAATATCTACTGTGTGTTGAATGTCCGCAGGTATAATACCATCCGGTCCGACGGACTTTAAGGCTTGAAATTGCCCACAGAACTTTCTCCGTTGAGATGATAGCTCCGGAGACGCCAGGGGTTCCGATTCACTCCTGTACATGCTACAAAGATCAGCAATGTATCGGAATAAATTTGCGATACATTTCTCATCTGTCAAGTTTACATGCAATCTGCACTTGAAATTGAATGGGAGTTGAAAGCAACAAAACATGTTTTGTATTTGGCTGAACGCACCCTATGAGTCGCCATCGGAGAGCTATCGAAGAAATACATGTCTAAAAGAATTTCCAAGGTCATGAAATTACACATACTATACGTCGGATTAACCGAACAAAACTGCTACCGAACTAAGATCCGGTTGCAAGGAGTCCGGTTAAGATGGGAGTGGCATGATGTAACTTAATTTCCATCCCCACAGAAATTATAATTTAGAGTCACGGGGGGCCTCCAAATGAAACTTTGCGGAGGCCTCCAAAGCCTTCTGCACGCCCCCGAACCGATATTGGCATTTTCCAGATCTTCCAGTTCTGGAAAAAAAATATGAGTCGAGAGTTGATCTCTTCCATCCATCTAAGAATAATGGGAATTGTATCGGACTCGAGCTGTCGTTTCTGCGGCGAAGATAAAGAGACGTCTACTCACATTTTCTGCGATTGCAACGATTCTACCCGGCGACGCAGAGTCCCCTCGATCAAATTGATCGACAGGCTTACCACAATACGGCATTTAGCCCCAGTGCTCTAAACCCTCTGGGGTCCAACGAAATAAGTTGGATCTTGTCGACGTTCGAAAATCGCTCTTGTTTGGTCAGAGAACCGCGTTGGATGCCAATTGCCGAATAAATCGATGAACTTCGGTTAATGAAGATATCCGTTAGCATATTAGATGTTGTAGTTGTTTCTTCTTTTCAAGCAGATTGTCGTGGTCCAGAAGCGATTTTTTGTATTTCTCATCTTCTTGCCGAGCTGAAACGAGAGCTGAAATTTAAGGATTGTTTATAGAACTTATGCTCGACAGATTTCGCTAAATTATCCGCATCTTGCGGTGACGGTGTGCCATATAAACGGACAACTTGGTGCTTTTACGGCTGCGGTAGCTCGATGAGTAGAGCGTCGATTTACCACGCAAGACGTTACACGTTCGATTCTTCCTATGAACATATCCAAACATTTTCAATCAACTGCAGGAGAGGAGTCGACTCAGCTCTAAATGAGTACATTGATTTGATAAAGATTAACTGGTCTGCTCGACTGATGGGTCAGCTGACAACAGCGATGGCAGAATGTTCAATCAAACGAGGCTCAACACTGCCGCGATTTCGCATAAAACAGAATTAGGAGCAGAATTCAGTTCAAAGCCCGAATTTGAAAATTACACTGAACTCACAGGTTGAGCTGATTGCACTTATGTTATTCCAATGTTGCTCCCAGCAATCCCCACAGCAGAAACGATCCTACAAAACAAATTTGTTGAAAACATCGATAATATCCAACAAAAAATACAATAATAAAAAGTAATAAAATACAATAATATAATAACTTTCACTTTTAATTTAAAATAAACATTTTTCCACATTAAAAGTCATCCGTTTGATACAATTCTTTTTGTCTAAGTTTACTTTGAAGCACATCGTTCTCATTTACTGAAATATGCAGTGGTGGTATAAGAGCCGCGGCCACCACACGACTTTCAGCATTCAAGAAATTAAACGTCGAACAAGCCTGAAACGGGGAAAAATTTAGTTAATCCAGGACCTAAATTTTGCTTCTTTGTCTCACCTGCTCTGTACTCAAAACTTCCACATTAATTTTATATTTCCTCATGAAGTCGATGATTTTTCGAGAGAATTCAGGTGTCACTTTTTGATCTCCAATACCGATAACTAGGATATCGATTTTCGGGTCTAATGTGTAGAATAAACTGAGACTATCCTCGTTAATGTCGTCCATGCAGCCTACGTTCCACGACAAAGCCGATCTGCGGTAGATAGAATAGATTATATGAAAGGTCTGGTTAGTCTCCTTTGTGAGCCTCAATTCATATTCCATTGCCTTGACTTTCAGTTTTCTAAATCATTTTTTTTTAGAAAATGTTACACGCTAGCCTATAGCTCTGTAGCTATTACAGGTAACTACCCCTCCTGTATTCCCAGAGGAAAACGCACGGAACGCTATTAGTACTTAAGTGTCGAATTCGAATAGTATAGACTACACAAGAAAGCTCACAACATACAACTTAAGCCTCCGCCAGTAGATTTGTATGTATTGATTCTCTTGTGTATCTATACTGTATAGTCTATACAATTTGTCAATACATATAAATCTACTGGCAGAGGGGAAAGTTCTATGGAGTGATCACTCTTGTAGAATATCAATCCTCTTTGACTATATACTTGCGCCTTTTAAGGGGCATAGCTCCGTTAACTATTCTTACGCGAATCCTCATTGACGTTGAGTTAGCATGTAGAGAGTTTCGGATGGTGCAAGTTGGTGGCATACACAGCCTGTTCCCAATATACAATAATTTTAATGCTTACCTCGGAAAAATGGCCATCGGCCCAACTATAACCATATCGTTATTTAATCTGAATCCCACTTGACTATAGTTGTTTATCATAAGACCAAGATCTAGCTCCTTGTTAAGAATACTAACACGGGTTTTGCCGTCATGTTCGTAAGCGGGGTTACTCATCCACGCTGCGGGAACTCTATGGGGGGAAAATGTGCATAAATTTTCTTTAAATAAAAAATAAGCGAATACGGACTTACCTTAATGGGGTAGTCCTGGACAGGAGGAGCTGTCTTCGAAATGCTGACAAACATCCTTTAGCTAACTGCGACATTTCTAAATTATATAAATTTAAAACGACTGGTGGTAAACAAATCGGATGTCAGTCGTTTGGAGTTGTTGACATTTCTTTAAGTGCCGGAACACAATGTGTGGTTGTAGCTTGTAGCGCTTGTGTCGCCACAAAACGTCAAAAGTAAATTAATTGCGATTGTATGAGAATGAATACAATGCGCGGCTGTAGTTGCAGCTGCAGTTGAAGCTGTAGTTTGTTATTTAAACTTTTTAACTTTGCGCCACAGCCACAAGCTATAAAGTGACAGTTTACAGCCAGACAGCTGTTGTTTCGACTTCGTGTGTATTTTTTTGGAAGTAATATGTGTGACGTAGAACTTTTGATAGAGGTGATAAGACGTTACGATTACCTGTGGAATTTAGGTCATCCAGACTATAAAAATAGAAAAAAGAAGGCCGAATGCTGGACAAAAATTAGTAAAGAGACAGGAATAGGTAGTAAGTATCTTGGACAATATAGAGATTTGGGATATTTTGCCGTGTTTATTTTAAGTATGTACATTCCTGGATTAAAATGGGTGAATGCAATGATTCAATATTTTCAGTTGAGGAATGCAAGCGTAAATGGAAAGGTCTGCGAGACTCTTTCTCAAGGGAGAACTCGAAGAAATACACGTCTGGGCAGGAAGCCGGAGAGCCGCAAGAAAGATGGAGGTACTATAATAACCTATTGTTTCTTAAGGAACATATGAAACCAAGAGTGTAAGTGCTTGCAGCATATATTGTACACGCCAGTTATTTTCAATAACAGTGATCTCTGTTGATCTCAAGCAGGACAATTTGCAATTACACTGTTTCCGAAATAGGACTTGAAGAAGGCGAAACATCTGTGTCAATATCTATGAATGATGGTGAGAATTTAATTACTGAAGCCTGTTCGAGTACTCCGTCACTGCAGGTTGAAGGCGGTGAAGATGGCGAATCAGTTCTGTTTGAACAATACTCAGGGGAATCAACAACCACCCGCTCGTTGTCAACCCGGCGAAAACGTATCTGTGATACTGCTATAGAGAAGAAGCTTATAGAAACAATAACCTCCGTCAATTCGTATATCCGATCTACCGGCGATAGCGATGAGGATGAAGATACTTTATTTTGTAAAGCTTTAACCAAAAAAATAAAGAAGTTCCCACTAAGAAAAAAGAATGAATTAAAAGTGAAATTGCTACAATTCATGAATAAAGAAGAGGAAGATTTCTTCCCAACAGTCGACTAAAAATAAATGTAGCTATTTTATAATCATTAAGCCTTATTTTATGTAATGATTATCCAAAACTACATTGATTTTATGCGACTGTTAGGAAGTAATGCGTTTTTTTTTTTTAATAAAACAATAACCAAATATGAGCCAGTTTATGATCGAAATTACTTTATTTTCTAAAATCATTGGAAACAAAATCTTAAATAAAAACTGAACTAAAATTCAAGATTGTTAATTACAATGGAAAAAAAGAAAAGGTTTTTTTTTGTAAAATTAAAATAGAAAAAAAAAAATACATGAAATAAAAGTTTTCCAATTTGAAGAAATTTTATTGTGAATGGCAATTCTTAGTTAATAAAATAGTCTGCTAGTGTTTCTCTTACAATTTGTGCGTGGCGAACACTGTTGCGACTACAAGCAAGAGTTCTGACGCTTCTCAAATTAAGATTCTCTTCTCTCCATTGTCCTAATACTAAATTGTCAGCATCATCGTAGCTATCAGTATAGCCAGCTGGATTATATGTGTGCTTATTGTAAAGACAATCAGTTATTTTCAAATAATTGTGGAGGATAACACAGGCCAAGACCACCTTATCGGCGTTTTTGGGAACAAACTCAATTCGCGAAAGAAGTACCCGCCACCTAGTAGCCAAAATTCCGAAAGTATTTTCAATAATGCGACGCGCCCGAGAAAGCCGCCGATTGAAATAATCTTTCCTCTGATCGAGCAAAAGCCCTGGGTACGGCCTCATTAAATTAGTCCTCAACGGAAAAGCGCTGTCAGCTACGAAATACATTGGTGTTTCTTTATCTGAACCTGGAAGTTTTCGTGGGGAAGGAGCATTAATATCATTGTATATAACTCTTTGACCGAACGGTGAATTGCGGAAAACACCTCCATCGCTTTGACTTCCGTATGCACCTACATCAGCTGCCGTAAAAGTGTAGTTGGCATCACAGACAGCCATCAACACTATACTAAATTCTCCCTTATAGTTGAAGAATTTTGAGCCAGACTTTGGAGGACACTTTAATTTAATATGTTTCCCGTCAATACTTCCTATGCAATTTGGCATTTGCCATTTTCTGTAGAATTCGTCACTTATCATGTTCCAGTCCAATGCGTTTAACGTGGGCATATATATTGGAGACAATAATTTCCACAGAGTATCGCATACTTCCAATATAATTTTCCGAACGGTGGAAACGCCCATCCGGAAAGTCACAGCCAGGTAGTGCATGGAAACACCTTGTGATAAATATCTGTAATATATACAATTACCATAAAAGTTTGTCTCATATACTAAACATTCACTTACATTAAAGTCACTGCAAGCCGACATTCGGGACTTATTGGCTTTCTTATTGAGGTTTTCTTAAGGTGGGCTTCAATAAGCCGCAGTAGCAAATCATATTGGAATCGGTTCATTCGAGTATATTTAAAGAATAGTTCTTCGTCATGTTCTTTGATGTATAAGAATGTTTTTTCAAAGAAACCGAATTTCCTTCTTGACTGATATGTCGGCCTTACCCACCACCTTCTTTGCCTTCTGTGGTTTGGAAAACTTTTGTATGTTAAGTAACACAAACACAGCGCGTTGGCTGCCAAGGCTAATTTCCGCTTTTTGGTCATTTTTTTATACTAGCATTCAATTCACTGAAGACAACTGACTTGACTGACGACTTGTATGCTACACGCTACACCATTGTATTCTCTTGTATTCGACTCATACTACAGCTTCTACTACGGCTACAGCTGCAGGCTTCAGCTACGTACTACGCGCGACACATTGTGTTCCGGGCCTAAATGGAATCAGCTGTTCCAATGAGCTCGTTCAATTCTTTCATTTTTGTTTTAATTCGGTGTATTTAAACTTGCACCACAGAAGAGCGAGTAGAAGGAAGTGAAAAAGAGCGAGAGAAATGAAGTAATTCGGTACAAGTGTGGAAGTAGGAAGCAGGATGGAAGTTTGACATCTCATGTGTCGGCTATATGGACCGGGCGGGTGTTCCGCAGTAGAGAGACAAAATGTATGTTATTGTTCACAAAGAAGAAGTATGAGGGAGGAATGTGAGTTTGACATCTCATGTGCTTCTATAAGGACTGAGCGGGTCTTGCGGGGAAGGGGGCGTGTGTTTCTCTGTTTACTTTTTACGAGTGGAAATGCTTCAAATAGTTTAGTGTCGAGTATATGCGGATTGCTCCTCCATAGATTCTCTATGACTTGCACACAGCACATTACCGCGGCGCTCTACACAACACTTGAACTTTCCTTCTACTCAACAGAACGGTGTTCAAGCAATATAAATTGCAACGTAATTGTTTTCGCATGAAAATTGTTCATAATTGTGTGAAGACTTAGTACTTTGCTTTAAGGTTGGTTGACATGCCCTTTACACATTTCTTGCGAAGTGTGGAGGCTTCACACATCCGATCGTACAGTTTGCAGCAAAATATTTCTCCTAAATTTTATGGCAGAATGCCATTCGAAATGTAGCAAATTTAATTACGAAAAATACGTAATTATAATTATATACTTTGGGGGATAGCCGAAGCAGACCACTAACGTTTGGGTCCCTTTTCGCCCCCTCCCGGTCATCAGTGACTTCCAGATGTCGACTGATAATTGTCGACCTCTTTCTTCATCACTGAGTCCCGTGTTATTGCTAGCATTTGTTTGAAGCTGAGTTCACTCATGGCTTCTACACTTATCGTGTGCCTGCCTGTGATCCTCAACCTCGTGCTAGCCAGTGCTGGACATTCGCACACAATGTGTGCCGCCGTCTCGGCCTCCTCCAGGCATAGCCTGCAAACGTCATCTTCCCCGATTTTCATCTTGGCCAGATGAGCCTTAAAATTACCATGCCCTGTGACCAAGGCAGTTATCCAGCTTAGAGTACTCCGTTTATAACTAAGTACCTTTCTCGCTTCCCTGCCTAAAGGGCTGGTCATTGCATTCCGAGCTTGTTTGCAAGTGACTAGCTCCTGCCATCTTTGTTGATGCATGGAGTCCATCCACTTCCCAACCTTCGCTCCAATCATGCCGTTCCCCAGAGCAACTCTGGGTTCTGGGCCAATGAAAGTTGCCGCAGATCCCTGTTTTGCTAGGGCATCCGCCGCCTCATTTCCTGTTGTACCTATGTGTCCTTTTACCCACATCAGCGTAACCTCATTTTCTGAGGCACACGTGTTGAGCTTCCGGACACACTCTAGTACCAGTTTAGAGTTTATGTTCGTCTGCTGCATGCGTCTGATCGCCGATTGGTTGTCCAGTGCAATAAGGATTTTCTTCCCCCGCACCTGACCTTCAAGCAAGTGGTCCAACGCATGCAACAAGCCAAGCATCTCTGCCTGGTATACGGACACATACTCTCCTAGACTAAGCGCACATGCTAGGTTTAGCTCTTCAGAGTAAACCCCCGCCCCCGCTTTACCGTCCATTAAAGAGCCATCAGTAAAAATGCTGATGTCATTGTACATACACTCATTATGTATGTTTCCATCTGCAATGTGAGTCTTGTGTAGTCTTTCAACTACCCTACGTTTACTCATGCCTTCTACCGGCATTAGAGTCTCCCTGACCTCATCATGAATAATGTCTAGGATGCTCTTATGACCGCTGCTAGTTCCAAAGCGATGCCACATGGCATCCCTTTTCATGCGTATTGCCGAAAGCGCCGCCGTTTTCTTTATAAATAAGTCCAACGGCGGCAGTCCCAGCAATGCCTCCATTGCTCGCGTTGGTGTGGTGCGCATTGCACCACATATGCTTACGCAAGCTATCCTTTGTACCCCATCTAGCTTCTGCCTTGTGGTATTCTGCATGGCTTTTGGCCACCATACCACTGATGCGTAGGCTAGAATAGGTCTTACCATCATTGTGTAAATCCAGTGTGTCGCTTTAGGTGAAATTCCCCACCTACGAGCACACACTCTCTTACATTGATGCAAAATCCTTTTCGCTTTTTGGATCTTTTCATCAACGTGAACATTCCAAGTTAGTTTCGCATCTAAGGTAACTCCTAGATGCTTCACTTCCTTGGACACCTTGATTTCCGAACCAAAAAGCCGTAAGGGAGTTATCTCTATGTCTTTCCTCTTACGAGTAAAAATCATAGTGTTTGATTTACTAGCGTTTATGGTTAGCTCTTGCTCATTACACCATTCTCCGGTTACTTTGAGAGCTTGTCCCATGCAACCTAGAATTGTGTCCATGAACTTTCCACTGACCGTGAGTGCCAAGTCATCGGCGTATCCTACAGTGTGTACGCCCATCGAGTCCAGCTTCCAGAGAAGACTGTCCACGGTGATGTTCCACAGTAGAGGCGAAAGAACACCTCCTTGTGGGCATCCTCGGACTACCTTACCCCGTATTCTGTCACATCCACTGCTAAGATTTACCGCCCTCTGCTTAAGCATAGAGTCGATCCACTTAATTATAATGTAATCAACCCCCCGCTCAATCAGGGCGTTCCTTAGTTTGGTAAAGGAGATTTTATCAAAAGCACCCTCTATATCCATAAAAGTAGACATAGCATGAAAAATACGAGTTTTTGTATATAAATTTCTTTTCTCGTCCCACACCTAAAACCTAGTACTAACATAGTTTTTCACACGAAATCTCAGACAAAAACTTCGTAAATCTTTGTCTGGTACTAACATATTTTACACATAGAAAAAATTGTCCACCCGCACCGTTCTGAACAATTTCCACGCGAAAGCGAGTAAGTGCACGAAAATTGTTAGTACATATGTAATTTAGCACCGACGCAGCTTATTCGTTTCATGCGAACAAGAAAATATAGTTTGGTGAAATAAAAATTTAAATCATTTATCATTCCTCTACAGCTACATGTTGGCGTCGAAGCAATTCGTGCTCCCGAATTACTTTTCCAGCCGAGTATGATTGGCAGTTCCGAAGCAGGTTTGGCCGAGACCGTTGAATTTATTTTTAAAATGTTCACCCCAGAGGAACAATTGCTGCTAGCCACAAATGTATTTCTTACAGGAGGATGCGCTCAGTTCCCAGGTATTTTTTTATATAATATATCCTGGAGTATGGCGATTATTATTTTTTAATAAACGTATATTCTTTACAGGCCTCAAAGAACGCTTATCCAAGGAATTACTCGAAATGCGACCATTTCAAACTCCACATCGAGTCTATATGGCTCAATCGCCATCCTTGGACGGTTGGTACGGTGCACGCGACTTTGCTCGTTCGGAAAATCTATCAGACCATCTTGTCACCAGAGACGACTACATGGAAAAGGGCGGGGAATATTTGAAAGAGCACACAGCGAGTAATTACTATTTTCCGACCCCGAATCCAATAGTCAGTGAAACGATTGAAAAAAGCGAGCCTATAGTATAATGATTTGTGCGGGGTTTTTGAAAAATAAAGGAAATGCAAAAACAAAACATTTGTGGATTTTTAATTTTTTCGTTTTATTAATATAAAAAGTAATATGGTGTCGCATTACTTTTTGCTGTTAAGAATGATACCATCGTATTTCTGTTGGAACCACTTCATGGCATCCTCCTTTGTCAGACGATGTTGGAAACCAACTGTGCCGGTCTTGCGTCTTCTATGGGCAACATTGAATCCTGGAATGAAAAAAGTTTATGTTATTAAAATTGAAAACGCTGTTTACACTATGTCTACAAAAAAAAGTACGGTAGGCAACATCATATACTGTTGGATATAATGCTCAACTACTTCTAAGAGGGACTAACATGACGTTTCGTTGTATATAACTACTTTCGGATGGTGCACGTTCACTTTACCAACGTCTCCAACATCTCTCGTCTATTTAGTCGCCTTCTGCGGCTCTCTGATAAGACGAGAAAGGCTGCGGCTTATACTTGGGCCCTACACCAATAACAAAACAATCAAAGCATCGAGCTCCTTTACCGTCAGAAAGCTCGAATAGTCCAGCATAATGTGTGAACGCAATAAAAGAGAAGTCTGTATTGGCCTTAGCAGAAGAAGTCGCAAGAAGCAACAACCTAAACGCAATATACGGTGCCATACATTTAAAGGTGGTCGTTACTCCTATTAACATCCAGTGAAGGTGTAATGAACCATATTATGGTCTGGTAGTGCTGCTCCCACCGGCAGATCGAAGCAGCACCTGATGAGTAGTGATCTGTTGGTGATACGAAACGAGAGGCCAAGGATCCCATTACACCCGGGCCCGGGTGCGACCGCGTGGGCGTCTGATCCGTCCGCCAACCATTATCGACTATTATTGATTCCCCACTTTTACCTCCCCTATTTGTGTTGTCTTCCCCAGGCCTATGAATTTTTGTTAATACGTAAACGAAAGGGGCAACGAGCGGCGAAAACCCAGCCCACATCTCCCGAACTGAGCTACAGCAAGCATAGGCCGCTGCTTAGCTCGTTAATGTGCCTTTTTCTTCGCCAGATGGCACAGCCCGACCATCACGGTCATTATGCTGCGTAAGGCCCCGTCTCCACAGGCATCTTCGGATGTTCACCAAACCGTCCTTTACAAAGGACAGCAATGCAAAGCTACTTATCAGATGAAAAACAGATTAGGCGGTGGAAAGAAAATTTCGCCACGGTTTTGAACCGAGTAAATTCGGGTAAAGTTCTACCTCATGTAGATAATTTAGCTAGTTATGAAAATGCACGTATACGGTCAACTGGCGTCAACTGCCCCGACTAAAGAGGAAATAGTCGGTGCAATCGTTGCACTGAAACGAGATAAGGCCGCCGGACTCGACGGCATTCCTGCCGAACTTTATCAAGCACCGCCAACATAACTGGCGAGTTGCTGCACCCACTTTTTGATAGAGCGTGGGGCGCATACACCTTTCAAACTGACTGGAAGGAAAGGACAAGCTTATGGACAAGACCCCACCAACACGTCACGTAAGACGCAAGACGGAGGACCGCGAGAGGGAAGACCAGAGATTCAAAAGAGTTGCCTTCGATAACGCCAGCTACAAGTCAGCTATGTCAACAGTGCACAGAGAAGAGGTGCTTGATGCACAACCACCTGCCATATCAACCATTTCTAAATTACACCGCGCTCGGTGGCCGTGATCGTTCGGTCACCGCTCTACGATACTAATCTAGAGCTCGGAGATCAAATCTCGGCGCGATCAAAAACTGCCTGTGAGTACTAGTAGAACTCTCACAGTGCTCCGAGCTTGTCAGTATAAAGACGGCGCGGATAGGAGGTGCATGCTAGCAACTGCACTTCAGAAAAGTAGATATGCTATTGAAACGTCAACAAGGCATAGAAATTTAGAGATGTTGACGCCTGGAGGGGTCAGGCCAATTAGAGAGGGAGATAGTTCATGATGCCGTCTACAAACGCATCGGGGTACATCAATAGACAGCTTTTGGAGAAGGTAGCGTTGTTGGCGAAAATTGTGCAACGGAACAGGACATCGGTAGTCGTACCAACCATGAGCTTGAGCTTTCGGCATGCTTTCCAAATCTGGCAAAGCAACTATCTCAGTGTTAGACCAAGTTGGAGCTGTTTCGCTCGCTATTACTCTTCGTCTAATTTTAAGAATTTTCTGGCCCGAAACAATACCAGATCAAGAGCTGAGTCGGCGTACCGGTCAGGTGACAATTGACGAACTGATACGTAGGCAAAAATGACAGTAGAAATAGGTCACATACTGCAGAAGGGTGATATCTACGTTCCTGGGCGTGCTACGGAATAGGACCCCAGTCCCAATGAAACTCATGGCGATGATCTGCACCCGACGAGTGTGCGTTGCTGGATAAGTCGTGGGAAAAAATGCGTCCCACTGCCCAAAATCGAATACGTTGATGCGGAGGAGCACTAGAGGTTAAGGCAAATGTTAGATATTTAGAGATTTCATATTTAACCCTCACACATCACACCACAGCCTAACGGTTGGCCTACTACGGCCAGGCCATCTGTATGGAGAATTGAAGACAATCTCAAATGGCCACAGAACCACAATTTCCAGCCCCGACCTTGAGGGGCACCATGAAATAAGCCATTTGAAAATTAGCCATTGATGGACAACTTCGGCTGAATCCGAAAGTGGCCATGCATGGCTTTCGATTCGCATTCAATGTTCAATAATTTCATTTAAAAATTAAAGCATGCACATGGCTATTTTCGCTTTCCTTCGCATACCTTATTTCGGATGCTGGTACATACAGTAGGAGTGAAACGAGCGACCTAGGGCTATATACGGGGGGTCGCAACACCCTAGGAGGGGAGCTAGTCCAGCTCATTCTATACCGAAATTGTCATGTACACAGTACAGTATCGCACAAAGTGTACATGGACAATTTGAGTTGTGAATCAAACAGTTCCTTCTGTGGAGACTACACCCGCTCCGCGCTTTAGGGATCACAACCCTCGATATCGCACAAACATGAACGCTCGCCACGCTCGCTCTGAGTGCAACAGTATCTTGTGTGGGCTCCTATTGTGAATCAACAGTCCCTTGTGTAGGCTCCGCTCGCTTCGCGCTTAAGAGATCACAACCCTCATTATCGCACAGAAATAAACTCTCGCTTCGCTCGCTCTGGGTACAACAGTATCCTGTGTGGACTACACTCGCTCCGCGCTTAAGGGATCACAATCATCAGTATCGCGCAAACCTAACGCTCGCTTCGCTCGCTCGACACTGCATGGCTGTTTTCGTTTTTTCGCATGCCCTATTTCGATCTGAAACCGATATTGCACATGCATGGCTTAGTTTGTTTATTTTCCGATGGACACTTCCCATTTGAAACGTAAGCATCCATATGGATTATTTCGGATGGCTACTTTCGTCATGGCTTATTTCGGTGCCCCCCTTGAGACCACTGTACGCCCAACTGTAGATGATGGTCAAATACGATAACCAATAGTTACTGTAGGAATGGACTCAATAAGAAGCGAAAGAAAGATCCGAAAAATAAACTATCATAGGAAGAATTATTTAAAAATAAAACTGCTGAAAATCGATGTGCGCATCTCACCGTGACACTTGTCCAACGACAAATCTCATTAAGCAAGACACAAACTATGATCTATGCACAATGACTGAATACCGACAATCAGAGAAAGGATCTCCGGTACCTAATTAAGTGCAACCTATTCACACTAACACTAGTCACTAAACAGAAAAAACTTCCGACATTCTTACCTGGACGTCCCAAGACAACGTAGAAGTCCAAACCGTAGATACCGATGGAAGGATCGTACTTGATGCCCAAGTCAATGTGTTCCTGAATACCGAAACCGAAGTTTCCGGTGGAGGAGAAGTTGTCGCGTCTCAATTCGTATTCACGTACCTGTCAACACACAAATCAAAGCACACAATTAGAATTCCTGCGTATTTTTGAGGTTCAGTTTATCGCGGACTCACTTTAAGACCACGTTCCAAGATTTCTTCGGCCTTGGCGCCACGAACTGTGCAGTGGACAGCAATTTTTTCATTACGACGAATACCGAAAGAACGCACAGTGTAACGAGCTTTAGAGAAGACGGGCTGTTGACCGGTCAATTGTTCCAACACCTGAAATTAAATAAAGGATCCGTTGGAATTTCACCATGCTACGAAAAATGCATTGTTTATCATTTGCAACTAACCTTAGCGGCTCGTGTCAGTCTGTCACCAGATTCACCGACACAAATATTCAGGCAGAGTTTCCTGATGTGAAGATCCCGCATAGGATTCTTCGCGGGATCCCGCTTGATCTTCTTTTGGTCTCCCTTCTTTTCGACTGCTGGCTGTAAAAGCAAAACACACGCAACACCATTAGTACATGTAGTTTGTGGACAAGACCGTCGAGATTCGAGCGGTCACCGCGGCACCGAGTCATCTTTGAACGGGATTTCTCGCGAAAATTGCCTCAAGCCGCGATAAATTCACATTTTGCATAGTGCGTAGCACTGTCGAAAACATCGATGCACATTAAATAGCGAGAAATATCGTCCCATTTATAAGATGATTCAAGATATTCGAAGAGTCTTAAAATCTGGACACCTACCGACATAGTGGATCGCTGGAAAGACTTGTCAAACGCAGTTTTCGTTCAGTGAACGACTCGTGACGGTTGAATTGGATCGGGCAACCCGTGAATTTCCGTTCCGGCGTGGCATTGCCAGACGTCTTTATGACATAACCGCAATTATGTATTTTTGTTTGATCGATATTTTAAAATAAATACATTTGTACGAGATTTTGAGAAGAGTTTTGTATCGTGGGTACATATTGAAAAGTTTATTAACATCAGAGAGAATAAAATGGATAATGTGGATTTAATAACTGAAGAGAGTGGAAATACTAGTTCGGAAACGGAAGAGGAACCGGGAGAAGAAAATAAAGGAAAAACAGCGACGAAAATAACTGCGGATAAAAAAATAACCCCATTTGAGAGGAATTGCAGTGAGGAATACGGCCCGTTGGATGATAGAAGCTTGAATGTAATAAAGTTAATAGAAAGAAAAGGAGAAAATGTCCTTAAAATGTAAGATTAGCCTTCGTCTTTTTTGTCCAACAATTTCTGAAATACTCTCCCTACTTTTTTTTTCTTTAAATCCTTAATTTGTGAATCCAATATTAGTCGAAAGATCACTTGATCTGAAACTGTCAAATACCATTGCCATCTAAAAATATTTGACAATGCAAATACATACAATTTTAAACTCATTACACCCAGATTACGCCGCAGATGAAGTAATCTGGCTATGGTTTTAACGTAATATTAAACTCACCACACCCAGATCAAGCTCAGATCGAGTGATTTGCCCGCGACGAACATGAACTACTGGCAAAATCACTTGATCTATCTGATTACTTAATCATTTGGCATTTGTATGTATCTATAATAATATAAAAGTCGCCACACATAACAATCATTTTGGTCGCGAGCATGTATCGAACCATGTCAAACTCAAGAAAAAAAAGTCCGCTCATTTTCACCGTTCTATGATATTTGATGGCTCGATGGAAGTTCGGCCGTGGTTCTACGCTACAAAATTCCGCTGCGTCTTGCGGAATAGACTACTTTCAGCCTTGTTTTCCAGGCTGCAGGATTCCGCTGCGTCTTGCAGGATAGACTGCCTCGAAAGCAATCTGTTCCGCAACACGCAGCTGTATCTTACAGCTTCAAAAATAGAAAAACAGGGGTTTTGAGGGAGTCTGTTCCGCAGCACGCAGGGGAAAACGAGGCTTAACAGAGTTTCAGATGCGTTTTTTTTGCGATTTTAACTAGTTTCATTATTTTCAATAAATTTCAGTGTGGAATGAGCGAATCTCATGTCTTTTTTCTGAGTTCGTGGTGGTGGTAGGAACCATAAAAGAAAACATAATGACGTACACAAGATATAGGTTCGTTCTGTCTAAAGCAAGGTACTAAGATCAGTTTTTCGTTCGAAATCTCATACAAAAAATGCCAAAAGTTGCGTTCGCACGAAAAATGTTCGCTCTCTCAGTACTAACATATTTCATTCGAAGAAACATAAATATTGTAAATAAATAACTGGCGCAACAGTCCAAATTGAACCACGGCCTCGAGATGAGTTAGCATCATCTCATTTTCTAGATCGTGACGGTTTTTTGTGCAGAGGTATGTGATCAGCAGTACGCTCAACCGAGTTATTTACCCCATAATGGGTACTCATTTAACAGCTGAGTGGGCTCATAGTCCGACACGTAAATCCCCGGAATCGAACCGGGGCCCAGTGCGTTGAAGGCGAACGTGCTAACCGTTGCGCTATCCGGACTACTTCGAAGAAACATTATGAGCAATTTTCACCCAAAAACAATTACTTTGCACTTTATTTCGCTTGAAAATCGGCCTTTTGAGTTCATGTGTCATGTAGAGCCCCGCGGTAATATGCTGTGTGCAATTTTAAGGTCGCTACACATGATCGCGCCGAACCACGACCGAACTTTCCATCGAACCATTAAATATCATAGAATGGTGGAAATGAGGGGATTTTTTTCCTATTGAGTTTGACGTGGTTCGATGCATGCTCGCGACCAAAATGCTTGTCGTGTATGTCGACCTTTACACTGTCACATTTTCGTGGGAGAGATAAATGCAATATTTTCGCACAAAGAAGTTAGTACCAGCCTTAAGGCAGAAATCCGCCACAGGAATTAGTATGGGGTGAGCTCACCCTAATAAAAGGTTTCCACTTTAGAGAAGCGAACCTATACCTTGTATACATCATAAAACATCCAATTATTTACACAGCTTGCAGGCAACTTCAATTGATTGTAAATCTATTAAAGTCACCACACATGATCCCACAAAACCACGACCGAACCTCCAATCATCAAATATCATAGAACGGTGAAAATGAGGAGATTTTTTCAATTGAGTTTGACGTCCGATATATACTCGCGACCAAAATGGTTGTCGTGTGTGGCGACTTTAGATCAGTTTGTCCCCATTTTTCCCCACATTTTCCAATTGAAAATCTCACAAGATGCTAAAAAATAAATCCCAACCACCCATTTCCATTACCTACATTACTTGCTCTATGTAGATCAGGCATAAAATTGGTATTCGGAGATTGTTTGTTTGGAGATTCCATGTTTGCAGGGTTTTTTTGTATGGGTTTATCGGATTTAACCCCCTTGGTCACTGTGTTTGAATTTGAACAAAACGGTAATTGGTCTGTTCAATTTGAAAGATGCTGGATTTGATTCAGACATCGTTTGTATGCTGATTTATAATTTCGATTACTGCAAATACGAGTTTTCACGTATCAACATCAATCTTGAAATCATTTTCTAAAGTAACGATTTTTTCAAAGACTTTATCCCCTTCTTGGGCTCACCTAAGAACACAACTTGTGAATACCATAAAAACCGTAAATTCAGAATCTCATCGTTTGTTAATAATTTCTTAAATATTTAGGCCCCGCGAAACTGAAATGCAGGAGAAAATAGGTATCGAAAAACGACTTGAAGATAGTGATAAGGCACTCTGTCAGGTAATACAACTCGGAGATGAGCTTGTGACTAACATTATGATTGCAAACGAAAAGCGTGAAGTGATGCGTCGTAACTACGAGGCCTTGAAAAGAGAAGGTACTTCTTATCAACTTGGCTTTTGTGTGAACCATCTGTAACCATCGATACCTTTCTAGACATTTTGACCGATTTAGAAAAAGAATCAATCGAAGCTTTATCAAAATTCGAAGAAATCACATTCAACTGGGGCGAACTTGATGCGATCAAAGAACCTGTTGGTCTGAATGAAGGTCTGATAGAACAGAAAAAACGCATCGAGGCGCTGATGAAACAAAAGGACGAGGCTATTCGGCAGTGTCAGGATGAAATAAGGCGAGTTGATATAAAATACTACAATGACTTAGAACGCCAAACAGCCGACATCTACTGTTTGGTCGAACGTATCGACAATCAAATGGAAAACATTCGAAGAGCCTTCAAATCTCACATTGAACTGCTGCAAGAAAGTATTGAAGATAAAAGGCAGACACTGGCTCTATCGGCCTCGCGGAAATGGCAAGAACTTTTCGATAAACGTGATAGTCGTGAAATTATCAGGTTGCACAAGGAACGTGAACGGGCTGCCTTTTATGCAAGCGAAATTGCTCGAATTTCGCTAGAACACGAGGAATTAACGCGAGCCACACGCATACGTTTGGAAAGGGATGCCGAGGCATTGCAACTTGAGCTAAGAAATGTCCATAATAATGTTCTACTGAATTCTGAAAAGTTCGATTACAACTATCAGGTTTTGCAAAAAGCGGACGATGAGAATATTATCACAGTAAATCAACAGAAACGTCGACTAGCCAAACTGAATGAGACAATTTTGGCATTTAAAAGAAAAATTCGCGAGACGAAAGCTAACTCACAAGCGGAAATAAAAAAATTATCGACCGAAGTTATGCACTTGCATACTTGCATAGTTGAGTTGGAGTCAAAGACGGAGAATTTTACTATATTGGATGATAGAAAGGTATGTATTGACCACCCGATCGAGTTCATCTTCTTTATTACCTACAAATTTTCACAAAAATTCAGTATCAAGCTGTCTGGGATGTAAATCTCTCCGAAGCAATGGATCTTATGAACAAAATTCTCGATATAGACAGAATCCTGCATGAACAACAGCTGGGTCTACCCTGGATGAAACCAGATTTGCCAGTTTTCAAAGTTATGGATTTTATTACGTTGAAGCACAGTGCGGATTCAAATCACTTGGAATTACGAATCAAGAGTAGTCACTTTTAATTTAATTTCAATTCATTACTTAATATGTTTTCATACATATTCTAACAGGAAATAAGGATAGTGCCAAGCCGGAAATAAAGAAAGGAAAAGACCGCAGGGCAGACGAAGAAAAGCTAAGTTATACGCGCCTCATGCGAACCATATTAAGAAAGATAGCGGACCAAGGCGGTTTCCTGTTGGAAGATAAACTCCTAGATATTTTGAAGCCCTATACTGAAGACCAAAAAACTTTAGTCAAAATTGACAATATATTCACAGTAATAAATGCCTGTATTTGGGAAACCACCATTCAATTCATAAAACTTTCTTCCAGGCATTGGGTATAACAAAATTAGAGGACATAAGTGCCCTGGTGCGCTATTTTCTTCCTTACGCATGGTGCCCAAATTGTTCAGCAGGTTTGTCGATTAATAGAACGCCACGAGTTCCGATCGCTCAATTCGAAAAGAAGGACATAGAACGTATTCGTCATGACGAGGTAAAAGAAGGGTCCGCTGAACTGCAGGACGAGCAATTTATTAGTGATGAAGAAACATCAGATACAAGAGATGGGAACAATCCAATGGATGACTTAATGAAAGTCTTTATAAACAGAAAAGATGATTTGGATGGAAACCAACAAGTACAGGTACAATAGATCTATGATAATACAATACTTTTCATTTAAATATCAATTATTTTCGGTTGATCATTATGTTCTCTGTTCAAAGTTTAGGTCAATTATTTGTCAATTTCTCTTTCAGAAAACTGTTGGAGAAGAACAGAAAATCGATTGTCCTAATCATTATCTTATAATTGAATCGGCATATGTGCTTACAGCACTGCGTGAGTTTTCAGAAAAACATCTTTGCAAAATCGCGATTTCTGGATTATTCTCGTATGTATTTCACTACCAACAACTATGTTTTTAGTCAATATCTTGCCTTTCGAATGTGAAAAAAAATCCATTCTAATATCTTTTAGGGCTCAACCAAAATCATTGGTATCGCATCGAGCCAGCCGTAAAAGCGCAATGCATCGGACAATCAGCAAAACGGAAGTTGCAACATTTTGGCATCAATTCAACGATATTTTCCCGGAGCAAAGGTTTAAATTGTGGCAAAATTTGGAACATGGATTGAATCATTATTTGAAGGTTCTGAAAGAACGTGTGTCACTCGATGCTGAGTGTGAGTTTCTGCGTAAGCAAAATGGCGAATTGAAGCATTTATTACAACAATACATGCCATCGGATAAATGATTATTTCGAATGTAAATGCTCTTGATAATAACAGTAAAGTATATGAAAAAAATTGTTGAGTTGGCTATTACCATTTTAATACCTGGCGAAAATGTTCTTTTCTCTGAATGTACATAAGTCCCTTATATAATTAAGTGTGAAAGTGTGCTTTGGAGGTAAGGACTACTCAAAATTTTCCATTGAAGGTAAAAGAAACTAGTCTCCTAAAGACTCGGTTCTATATTTACCATTAATTTTTTTTAATTGCTTGACGAATTCAATTGGCTTTATAATAGAAGTAAAACTGTGTGAACCATATGAACATATAGTATCGTCTTGTGAGAAAATCAGTTTGCACGTAGCTCTATATTCAACGAAAGTCCGACACCAACCAACTCCTTTTGGCGTTGGATCCATTATGGTGTGGGGCGCTATTTCCATAAATGACAAAAGTGTTTTATTTGTGATTACTAATGACAATTTGACAGCTCAGCGATATATCGTTCAAAGTTCTTAAGCTTCCAAGCTGCGTAATTCCACTGCGTGCTGCCAAACAGATTGCCCCAAAATTCTTTTTTGCCTATTTACGAAGCTTCAATATACCGCGGCATGTTGCGGAACAAACTGTTTTCGAGGCAGTCTATCCTGTAAGACGCAGTGGCATTCTGCAACCTAGAAAACAAGGCAAAGAAGCATATTCCGCAAGACGCAGCCGAATGCTCCACCACACGCAGCCTGGAGAACAAGGCTGAAAGTAGTCTGTTCCGCAGCACGCAGCGGCATTCCGCAGAGCGGAAAACAATGCTTTAGCCTTCATTTTAGTGGAAGAGCACGTGCTGTTGGACAGGATTTCTTTTTGAAGCAAGATGGAATCCACTCTCATAACTACAAATAGAGTGAATGAATTCCTTATTGTCAAGAATATCGACCTTCTTCACTGGCCTTCGTGCAGCCCAAATTTAAACCCCACAAAACATTTATGGGACCACTTGCGGCAAAGCATCAGGACCCGTTCTAACCCTCCTCAGACCTTACGATAGGTGGAAAAAACACTGAAGGACGAATATGCAAAAAAAACTCTCACGAGGCTTCCTAAAGATGGACAAACACTTGCTTCCAAAATCCAAATTTTCTCCGTTAAATCCATACATCGCCCGCGGAAATTCTAGATTCAACAGGGGAAAATTTGGATTTTGGACGTCCAAGATGCGGCCGGCTTAAAGCTGGACATTCACGGACGGTCCAAAGCCAAATTATCCCACAACAGGCGACCAAAATCCTAATTTTCCCTGGTCGAATCGAAAATTTCCCTGTCAAACCCATAGTGCGACCGGAAAAATTTTGATTCGACCAGGGAAAATTTGGACTTTAGACGCTAGTGTATTTTTCCTGTAGAAAGAATTGTGGACTTGGACACTTGCTGTGTGTAATTGCCTGGTGGATACTGAGGACTAAAGGTAGACACACACTTGCGTCCAAAATCCAAATTTTCCTGGTCGAATCCAAAATATCCCTTTCAAATCCATAAATCGACTGAGGAAATATTGGATTTGACCGGGGAAAATTTGGATTTTGAACGCCAGTGTTTGTTCACTATTAGAGAATAAGAGAAAGTGAAACACGACACCTCAGACAGCACAGGATCGTGCAGAACCACGACCGAACTTCCATGGAACCATCAAATTTCATAGAATAGTGGAAATGAGGAGAATTCTATTTCCCCACGTTCTATTGGTTTTGACGTAGTTCGATGGGTGCTTGCGACCAAAATGTTTGCGGTGTGTTTCGAGCTTAAGTGTGTGTCCATCTTTAGATATGGTATGGAACTCCGTGAAATCTTTTCATTTTTTTCTTAGTAAGAACTTTTTTTTTTCAATTTTTTCTGAAGAAGTAAAACTACACCATACGCTGTTCTTGAAAATACTAGGTTTGATACTGACGAATGTACCAGGGTGGTGCAAATGCCAGTTGAGTGATGAAGAGAGTGCATGGTGGAGGAAGAAAAAATAACTAGAATATTATATATTTTTTAAACAATGTCACGCGCCCAATGTGCTCTACATTATCATCCCAATTGTCAACTTCCACTCAACCATTTGCCCAGAGGCCGCTGCGCGCAACAAATTGAATACCATCACATAACGGCCTCGAACGCATCGGGTCGCGTAACATCGCGCTTAACAAATAATTTTCGACTATCGCTGCCAATGGCTGTCGTTTGACTTCGATCTGGCGAGATGCCGCGGATTTTTGCAATTTTCTACTTATTGTTCCGGGTTTTTACAACAACGAGCCTACTCGTGTGATAGTTGTTGTGGTATGAAACGTTTGTTTAGCTCGCGAAACGTGCGTTTTCGGGGCGAATTGTGCTAGTGAAAAGTTGACCGTCGAGCGCTGTGCATTGTGTAAAAAAAAGTCTACGGCTCGGCTGCCGTTGAGTGTGAGTTCCTTTGTGACCTGCCACCACTTCCTTGTGTCCAAGACCGTGAACGGACCGCCCTTGGAGTCCTGTCGCCACACGGAACGGAATTTCGCTGGGGGCGCAATCCCGACGTCCCGAAATTGATCCTCCAGAGAACGAGGCCAATTGGGTCCTCCTGGTGAACAGAAAAATTTGCTGCAACCCGCAAGTTGCAATGAGATCCGGTCGAGTTGTCGCGGTGGTGCATTCTCGTCGACGATTTCAACTGTGCGATTTGGAGGTATTGTGTGAATGGTGTTGCAATTTGTTCGCATCTGTCGTGTTCCATTGAGTGCTACGTGAGTTCGGTGTTGAGCCAGGTTCGCGGAAATTCAAACAAAATCCACAAGGTACGCCCTCGTCGTGTTTGCGGACGTCTGGAGGAGCCCTAGCTGGAAGACGACGGGGAGTAGACATCGCAACGCATACAAAGATGGGGCCATCCGCGGTGGGCCTTTATGCAATTGCACTAATTGGAGTGTGCTCAGCCCTTCCGATTCAATCTGTCAGCGCCGGTAAGTACATAATTTCAGATTGCCATAATTTGTTCTCCTCCTAATTGGCATTTTTTGGCGAAAAAATGTTTCACCAGTGTCAGTCCTGTGTGGAATTCGCACATTTCGTAGGCTCCTAATCGACTGGGATATTATGCATGGGACAGCAAGTAACTCATTGACTCGCAAGCCAAATGGTTGCAACGAAAGCTGTTGTGTCTGTCTCTGGTTTCTGCAGTCTGCACAATGGCTGGCACTATGTGTTTATGTCTCTTGTGGGAGAAAATAAATAAATCTGGCAAACAAATTTCGATTTACCCCAAAAACACAGCGAGTAAAAAACTAAATTTATTGAATGCAATCGAGGACAATTTTTATAACGGGCTTAACTCCAGGTGAATTTGGAAATTGCACCAGATAAGTGGGGTCCATGACCATGGCTGCTGGCAATTGAGGTTTCGTTAGCGTATACATATGTACATATAAGTTTTCGGATGATGCAAGTTGCTGGCATACACATTCTGTCCTTTTTAGTCGCTCTACGACATGCCGGGAAAAGCGGTGGCATTGTTCTTACGCCCGACACGACAGAGGGAATAGTTCATGAATGTTGGCAGGTACCATTAGATTTGTTGGGAGGGGTTTTCATTGATTTTAGGACAACTTCTGGTACCGTGCACTATCAACTGGAACGAATTTTGCCCACTTCAAATTTCACTCTAGAGATCCAGTTTATCAAATAAATCGGCCAATATTTATAAACGTTCTGGCACTTTGCAGCTGTTCGAACCTGTGGATAACATGTGTACATATTCCCACAATTAAATAATAGCGGATTTCGTGTCCTCGTCGTTCGTCAATTGGATATCTTGGATATCGTTGGAAAATGATTGTGTTTTCGAATACACAGAAATAAATCTTTGCTATCCTCTACATAGGCGATCCTAAATTGTTTTTGATAGCTGACAGTATCTCTAAGAATCCGTGAATAGTAATATTTTACTACATTATACTACTTTGCCTTAACCCCTAGCGGGGCATAGCGCGTCAACTACTCCTGCACGCAATCGTACTCTGTTCTGGGCAATGGGACGCAGCTCCCGAAAAGACTTACCCAGTGCCTGACACTCCTTTGCCACGGATCGACGCCATGTGATTCGAGTTCAAAGGCGTGCAATGAAAATTTGAAAACGTGCAGTAAGTATTGTAGATTCTGCAAAATTAAATCCAAAACATAAAATTGAGTTAAACTATCGTAACTTGAAATTGACCCAACGTCCTTAAACATATCGAAATAATAGTTTAGACCATGTCCATCAAGTTAGCATTACCACTTAAAAATTTCAAAGTCGTGTATAGTGGATTAATTGTCGTGAATTTGTCGTAGATTTGTCGTGAAAGGAAAAAAATGTCGCGTTTGTTTTTAAAACCCGGGGTCCGAAGGGTATATACCCTAGACTTGTACAGGCCTAGTGGTGATACCAAAAGTACCAACTGGCAGCGACCTTATGCATTAAAAGTGAGTTTCCTATATGGCCAGTTTATAGGGGAGGCTGGCACCCTATCAGGAGAATCTTAAGCATTCTCAAAATTAATTAACTAACCCATTCTACGAATATTTGTCGAATTTCTCAAGTCGCTAGCTTCATTCTATCGAAAGTTATTGCTCAATTGAAGTGTCACTTGTAGGGGAGGTAGAGGTTTCGTTTGTCGAATCTTGCGCATTTTTAATAACAACCAACCAGATAACAGTACATAACCATACCATACCATAATTTCAAGTCATTAGCTTCATTTTATCGAAAGTTTTCGCTTATTTGAAGTTTCACTTGTAGGGGAGGTAGGGGTTCCTTGGGTCAGATATTGCCCATCATTGCCACCAACCAATTAGATCAAACTACAAACATTTAAACAAAATTTCAAATCTCTAGCTTCACTCTATCGAAAGTTATCGCTTATTTGAAGTTTCATTTGTAGGGGAGGTAGGGGTTTCTCAGGTAGGATGTCGCCTATCTTTAATACCAACTAACACAATCCTACTTTATACATTTGACCAAAATTTCAAGTCGCTGGCTTCATTCTGAAAAGTTATCGCTTATTTGAAGTTTTATTTGTAGGGGAGGTAGGGGTTCCTTGGGTCGGATCTTGTCCTTTTTCAATACCCACCAAGAAGATCTTACTAGCAACATTCCACCGAATTTTCAACTCGCTAGTGTCATTCTATCGAAAGTTATCGTAATTAAAGGAATATCTAATTTTTAAGATTTGTAGGAGAGGTAGGCGTTCCTTTGATCCGATTATGCCCAACTTGCCAAAAATTAGGCATGTACATCAATTAGTTCAAGAGTTATAAACAAAAAACCTGAAAAGTAGAGTATTCGGGGTTCTTTGTAAGAAAATTACCGTCAGTTTTTAACTGATCGATTTTATTTTTCCAGGAGAGTATAAGATTACCCTCACGAGCAATCTACCAAAGCTAGAGCTTTTCGTGTTTATTTAGTCGGGAGTTATAAATACATTTAATTATTGTACATATGTAGGGGAGGCAGGCGTTCTCTTGGTCCGATCAAGCCCATTTACAATACCATCCAACAAGATCATACTGCCAACATTTGACCAAAATTTCAAGGCTCTAGCTTCATTATATCGGAAGTTATCGTGCGAACGGACAGACAGACAGACATGGCTAAATCGAATCAGGAGGTGACCCTGATCATTTATATATGTATATACATTGCTATACCTCCGGAGCCTCCTTTAAGGTGTTACATATTTTCGTCGTGACAAAAACAACATACCCTATACTATAAGTCTAGGGTATAAAAATATGCTATGGTAATGGTAACTTGACAGTCAAGTTAGATCAGTCACAGTTCATGATTTCCTCCAGGAATCTATTGCAAACACTGATCCACCTGCTGTGTTCTTCGTTGCCCATGAATTAAATTTGCAAGAAATTGTCGTTGTCGTACCCTGTACTTTAAACGTTGGCTTGAATCTACTACCCTCGTTAACGACTCCTTTTGCTTCGAACGATGTCATTTGGAAGCATTTTTTTTTACTTCCAGAAAGTAAAGGGATATTTTTAGTTTCCGGGGCCAGGGAAAAATCATTTTTCACTCGGATTTTTTGTTACTTATCACTCGCGTCACCTTAATATTTTCAAATTTGCAAAAAAAAAATAATTTTAATTTTTTTTTATTTATTTTTATTTTTAATCTGAATTTTTTTTTTTACTTTCGTTTCCCCTCTATGGGAACCCCCACCTATTAAGGTGTGAGTTTCTAGGCCGCGACTGAGCGACTTGCGTTTGCGACTGAGAAAAAATCATAAAAGTCTGTGTTCATCGGGGCGACACATGCGACGGTAGCACACTGACGCACAGTGACCAAAAATCTCTAAAAGCTGGCTAAAAGTAAAAAAAAAGAACTTTTTTATTTTATTTTTTCCTGAATGGTGTTTTTGATTTCAGTTGTTGTCGGAGCGTTGTTTCTCAAAACAGTCAATATAAGTTTCCATGTCGTTTGTACACTAGTTCAAAGTTGACTTTAGTTCGCACTGGAAAAAATCTTTAGAAGAACTTCAAACTGGTGTATTATTTGTAAAAATCGTCCGATTTACATAATCATGTTATGAATATGCAATGAAAATGATATACATATTTGTACATACATGTACCCTTAAAAAATTAGCTTGATTTAAGTGAATTCAGTACTTAAAAAGGCTTTTAAAAAACTTCCACGAGATTCCACTCTGACTCAATCTGGGTTCTTTAGTTTATACCCTTACCTTGAATATATTAAAAATCTAGCTGCTCGCAACTGTCCCTAAGAGTTTTAAAAGACCTTAGTGGATCACTGGACGTTGCACAGTGTGGCCAAATCACAAAAAAAAACTAATTAAAGTCCCCTATTATTATCATATTAGGTTGAAACTCGTCACTTGGGGTTTTTAAGGTCACTGACTGCGAATCTGATGTTAAAATTATAAAAAACCGAAATGGTGTTTGCAGAATGGCAACCCTGTTTTCTATAAATAGGTTCAGTCTTACAGGAAGCTAATATCCGGGTGTTTTGGGGGTCGCTGATTACGAACCTGAAGTCAAACTTGTAAAAAATGAAACGGGGGATCCAGAATGGCAACCCATTTTTTTGTAAATACGTCCAATCTTGGTGGAAGTTACTATTTGGGAATTTTTTGAGACGCTGGTTGCAAATCTGAAGTAGATACGCTTTTTTAGATCGCTGTTTGCATTTATATTATAAACTTGAATTTAAACAGTGGCAATCACGTACAGAGGATACAAAAAAAAGAGATCGGGGAACGTAAAAGAGTTATACAACGAGAATTCCGTTCGAGACGGCCTTATTGTTTTCAATCGATTATTAGTTACCACGGATCCGTTAATTTCAAGTACATATTCGGAAACTGTCCCAAAAACCGCTATTTTGTTTTTTAGAATTTTGATTTCGGAATCGCTATCAGCGACCCCGAAACCCCTCAGACAGTAACTTTCAATAATATTGAATGTATTTATATTTTAGAAAACAGTGTTGCCTTTCTAGACCCCCCGTTTTGTTTCATACAATTTTGACTTTAGATTCGTAATTAGGCGGCTATTACACTATAAAAGTTCTTTTACAAATATCTTTGACTCACGATATTTTAAAAGAACTTTTATGAATGATATTAGCCGCCTAAGGGGGAAAGTGTGCAAGCATGTAAGAAAAGCACTTGAAACAAGCAACGTTCACGTCGCAAATCTTTTCTTAGGCGGCTATTACACTAGAAAAGTTCTTCGAAAATATCTTTTACAAATGATATTTGTAAAAGAACTTTTATAGTGTAATAGCCGCCTTAGCGACCCCCAAAACCACCGAGTACAACTTTTCAACTGAATATCTTAATGTTTCTACTTTTGTCCAACTTTTTTTGGATTTTTGGCCACTGTACGACAAAAGCCCTGCGGCCAAGAACTTTTGTTGTTTTCCTGTTTAAATAATTCATAATATACGAGTACTTGTAAATGTATTTATAATTTCAATTTCCTGATTAGATATTGAATGTTATGCTTTCCTGGTTGGATCAATGTCGTATGTGTCCTACGCAGTTCTGTTATCCCTGATAAGACTGTTTTTGACGTCACTGTTACAAAGCTAGATGGTGCACATAATGATTGATTGTTCATACTGATTATTATACTCTAGACTTTATAAGTATGTATAGGGTATATTATTTTTGTCACTATGTAACGTAACACCTTAAAGGAGGTATAGCAATGTATATGTATACATAAAATAAATGATCAGGGTCACCTCTTGATTCGATTAAGCTATGTCTGCCCGTAAAGTAAAGTAAATTAGTTTTTTTTTTTTTTATTTCAAGCTCACTTTCTGTGATTCATTGCCCTCTAAGTGTCACCATACACTGTCGAACTCTAACTCGAACACGAACCTGGTACAAATGTCCTCTGAATAGCTTAAGACACACTTCACATAAACCTGAAGAAAACCGATCCGCTTGTACCATGTTCAACTTCGAGCTGGAGTTCGATAGTGTATGGTGGCACTTATACAAACTTTTTCGGAAAGCAGTAACACTTAAATCAATCTTTAAAAAAATCCAAAATTTTCTTTAATTAAGAACTCTTTAAATTTACTGGAAATCGTACTTCGGGCATTGCTAAAATATTATAATCCTTACCATGAAAGTACAAACTACCAACGTTTGAACTTACGTAGGAGTCGGAGAAAAATTCCTATTCCATATGTTGGACTATTTCGTGGGTTTCACTTACAAAATATACATAAGTAAGTACATATTAGTCGACGCTTTTGACTTGTTGCCTCGTTCTAACATGCCATTACCATATCGGGATCTCATTTCCTTTCAAACAGCCCAAGCTGGTCACAATAATCTATGTGCATATGCATTGACTTGTAATCAGAGTTCGGAGTCCATATAGTCATACTCTGCAACTAGTCAGCGCTCAGCGATACTTTTCCAGAGTTAACGTTCTTATAAAAGTGCATGGGATTGGAATGAAATGAATGATTGTCAGTATACAGCGAGCATGTCAAGGCTTCAGAATGGAAAAAATAAAAAAAAACCTCTACTATCAGCGTAAGCTTGGTTGTTCATACAAGTGTGATAAATCGGTAATCTTAAACTAAATGGCAGTATTTTCTTTCATTTATACTAAACAACTGATTAGCATTCCATGAATGGAAAACTGTTTTAGCGTTCTATACATCATATAATGAGTGGTCAATCTCTTGCCTTTGCTCCGTCGTTATTGCCAATGGAACAAAAGAAATGATTAAAAGTTCTAGATATATGTATTGATAGTCATAGCATTTGTTTACACATGCGTTTGGATGTCATAGAATGGGGGAAAAATAAGAAAGAAACAATTAAGGCGAAATTCAGACTAACGACACGGTCAGCACCGATTCCGACACGCAAAACAGCCAAGCACATTTGGATTCATAATTGGCAATGCCGCTGTCGCAACGAATCAGTATCTTCTATAGGCCTGACTGGAATGGTCATATGATTCTTTAAGAATTGTTTGTTTCATACCACAAAATAAGAATTAAAATCTGATTTATCTTCAAATCCGAATATTTCAACCTCTCCAATCTTATAATCATCTATTTGGCACAAAAGATCCATAACTCACAGTATAATGAGCAATCATAGTCACATTGAATGAATTATCTTAAGAGGTGACCATTGAAGCCTATGTTCACAGAGCGAAAACGAAACGAAAACGAAAAAAAATTTATGACTGCCTATGCCGTTTATAGGGGATATGGAATTCATATGGCCGGTTGGTTTTAAACAATATTTTCTTTTTGGCTGAGTTCTTAAGTTTGAATTCGTTTTATTATTATGATTTCAAACATATGTATGTTATGTCTATTTGAAGATTGATTGAAACCAACTCTGTACATAATCACAATTTGATTCCTGTGAAACATGAGCTTATTAATAGCCAATTAATGAATTGAAAATCTCAATTCAATATAGGAGCGCACCCAATAACGTATATTTTGCTTTTTAATATACTTTTTGTATATTAAAAAGCCGCACTCACACTGCAGTCCGCTATCGAGAAAGAGAAAATGTATTGATATGATGGTGTCGATGCGACATTTTCAGCATTTGCTGGCAAAATTCTACCTGCGGACTAGGTCGATCGTGTCGGAATCGGACCGACAGAATGTGAATCCGTCCATTTGATGCTGTGTATCTCGACTTAGGCTCAATTTACATTGCAGCATGAACCGGATCAGTTGCATGAGCAAACCATGTTGGCGACCAACAACAAAGTAGATGGTTGTAGCGCGAGAGCAGGCGGTTCATCCAGTTCATATGGTCTTATGCAGGCGGTTCATCCAGTTCATATGGTCTTATAGTTAAGTAGGCGTTGTAACTGCTTGTCGTGTATGTGAATTTCGCCTAAGTGTTAAAAAAAAGAAGACTTACGCCATTTGCAGTTCAGGATAAAAAACGATAGGCCGATAGTTTCGATAGCCCGATAGTTTGCTATCGAATAACTTTTTCGAATGAATTCAAGGAAAATTCCGATGACGATGGATACATTTCTTACATGAATGAATGAATATGATTGCATATACATTGTGTAGGTAGATGCGATGTTAAGAAAAAAAGGACACTCTTGGCGATGAAATTAGGCCAGATGTGTATCATAAGGACTGGTAGGAGTAATGAGGCGTTTGTCCTGGACTACTGTTGATGGCATTGTGAGTCCGACACAATCAACCCCCTACCAGTTTTTTCCAGCAAGATTGGCTGTTTTTGAGGAAAAAAAGGGTTGCCGCTCAGAAACTCCCTTATTTTTAAAATTTTGGAAATTCTGACTTCAGATTCGCAATCAGTTTTTTCCAGCAAAATTGGCGGTGTTTATATAAAAAAAGTGTTGCCATTCTGAATCTCTCATTTGTTTTTTTGCCATTTGGACTTCAGATTCGCAATTAGCGACCCAAAAAACCCCCTACCCGCTTTTTTCCAGACAAAATTGACCGTATTTTTTTTTACAAAAAAAAGGGTTGCCGCTCACAAACTCTTTTATTTTTTGATTATTTACAATTCTTACTTCGGATTCGAAATCAGCGATCCAATCGACCACCTATCAGATTTTTCCAGCAAGATAGGCCGTGTTTATAAAAAAAGTGTTGCCATTCTGGATCCTCCATTTGGTTTTTCGCCATTTGGACTTCAGTTTCGCAATCAGCGACCCGAAAAACCCCCTACCAGCTTTTTGAAGCAAAATTGGCAGTGTTTTTGAGAAAAAAAGGGTTGCCGCTTAGAAACTCTTATATTTTTTGATTATTTGCAATTCCGACTTCAGATTCGAAATCATCGACCCAATCGACCTGCTATCAGATTTTTCAACGAGATTAGCTGTGTTTATAAAAAAAAAGTGTTGCCATTCTGGACCCCCGTTTGGTTTTTTGCCATTTGGACTTCAGTTTCGCAATCAGCGGCCCAACAAAACCAGCTTTTTGCAGCAAAATTGGCTGTGTTTTTGAGAAAAAAAGAGTTGTCGCTCAGAAACTCTTTTATTTTTTAATTATTTATTTAAACCCCCTACCAGCTTTTCCAGCAATATATGCCATTCAAAGTGGCAAATGCATTATAAGTCACAACGAAACCGAAGGCCAGCTTGTTTTCTTTTTTGTATTTGCATAACCAGACTAGACAGAGATTCTATTTAAATACCATTGCAATGTCTGAGTTTGGCTCATGGGTAAACTTCGTAACGTTACCACTGCATATTCATTTCGTTCAACATTAATTGTAACGAAACCATTGACATAATATACATAGTTTTCCATGAATACTGACGAGGAGTCAGAATTCTTTAAATGTACTCAGTAGTTCCCGGGTTGTCATCCAATAACTCTTGAAGCAACTGGTAATGTCTTCTTCGCACCAATGAATCAGGCGCGCTCGATGGCCGTGGTCGTTCGGTCATCGCTCTACGATACTAATCTAAAGCTCGGAGTTCAAATCTCGGCGCGATTAAAAACTGCCTGTCGGTACTAATAGAACTTTCACATGCTCCGAGCTTGTCAGTATAAAGACGACACGGATTGGAGGTGCATGCTAGCAACTGCACTTCCGAAAAGTAGATATGCTATTGAAATGTCAACAAGGCATAGAAATGCTTTTGTGTTTTTCACTCGGATTTTTTGTCACTTATCACTCGCGTCACCCTAAAACTCCTAAATTTGGAAAAAAAATTTTTTTTTTTAATTTTAATTTTTTTTTTATTTTTTTTTTTTAATCTTAATTTTTTAATTTTTATTTCCTTATTTTCTTGTTCTAATGATTTATACTGAGTGTTTGGTGTGCTTAAAACTGATCAAAACGCTGTTGCACGGAGAGCGAGCGAGTGAAAAGTGACAAAAATCCGAGTGAAAAGTGATTTCCCCAGCCGGGCCCCGGAAACTAAAAGGTTGCCCAAAAGGAGTGAAGCAAAAACAAGCTATAACTGTAGCTATAACTTTTCACAGTTACCTTATTTTTTTGTTTGCCGCCATAGTAAAAGTTACTCTATATTTTTTTAGTGCACAACTCAGATATTTAGGTCTTATCAGTGGTGGAAATTTGGACCAGGTTTGCCCATTGTCCTTTGTTACAAGATTTCCTTCTATTATCGAGAAAATACTAAAAGTTGTATTTCATAGCGTACTTGCCAATTTCAATGGAAATTTCATTGAATTTCCGAGAATAGTTTTAAATCTAAACAAAAGATTCAATTGCTTTGTAAACTAAATAATAACACGATCACTGGATAAAAGTGCAGATCTTATTTATATCTCGTTCACGTTCCATTGCGTCCCGTTCCGTAATAAAATCTGTAGCTTTGCCTAAATGCGATGACAAGTTGGTGGCTATATCAGGCAGACTTGCTAGCAAGCTGATCTCGCCATTCTTGTGCGCGTAACTGACTCGATGGCTGTTATTCAATACTTAATATAACGTCTAGAAGGTCAAACGCTACTGGCGCAAATCAATCCATAAGACAACCGCACTCTATACACTCGATATGTGCAATGTACATACGAGATACAAGTATGTAATCGTTCCCGCAAAACCAGCGGGTAATGTGCGATTAAAAGCGGTCTCTGCCTAACTTGATGATTCACACGAAATCATTTTTTCTCTCTTTTTGAAATTTAATTAGGAATACTTAATTGATCGGAATAAGTGTGAGTGTACTTATATTGATGAGCAGTGAACTTTCCTAACTTTTAATTCGAGTATGTTATGTATGTACTCATGTATGGAAAATATTTCAAGTAAATATCTAAATTTGCGCTAAAGCAAGCAAATTCGTTAGAAAGTGCAGATCGTTTTGGGTCGGCTAACGAAGTACATAATTTGTACCCATCGTTTGTAGGAAAGGAAGCAACAAGGCGTGAAATTCTTTCAAATTGATTGCACCTAGCCGCATCACATCGAGCTATTTTTAACATTACGCTCGATGAAGAAAGTGTTAATTGTATGTTAAGCACTTTTCTAATAGATACGCAGTCGAACTGCGGGAAATATGATTTTAAAACACTCGGAATAAAAACACTTCCAATACAATATGTACTCGTATAAAAGCCTTTCACGAGAATGTTTACAGATTTTTCAACAAATTTATGTATGCCATAAATTTCACTCTCGTCTGTTTTAAACATAGCGAAAACAATTTTATTTAGTTGCTAAACTGTTTTTCAGAATTACCACCACAAAATCTTACCATAATTTTATTGCGTGTTCTAAAACAACATGTTACGAGGGTAATACCGGGTTTCCACCAAAGAGACAGTTTTGAAAAACACGGACAAAAACTGTTTTTCTGAACAAAAATACAAATGTTCTGTAAAAACTGAAAACAGTTTTTAAAACATTTGTGTCTCTAAAAACTGTTTTAGGGAACAAAACACTTTCCCATCGCGAATGGGGAAAATGTTTTTGGTTTCTAGAACAGATCAGGGGAAAACACATTTGTTCTTGTTTTTTGTCTGCTTGGTTGAAACACGCACTTTTGTTTTCTGCGACAATTCGACACAATCAGTTATCAGTTGTAATTTTAAAGGTTGAAGTGACATAAATTTTTACTTTTTTTTTGTGTTTTTTAACTTAAAATGTGTTCAAACAAGAAGCAGTTAACTGAGTGCAATTATGAAATCCTCGTTGTCTGACATTTTTTGGGAACAAGATAAACAGAACTAGAAACAAAACCAGTCTGTTCAGTTGAAACAGTTTGTTTACATAAGACCGAACAGTTTTCAGAAAACAAAACTTGATTCTGTTTTTGTTTTTGTTTTTGAAAACAAAACTGTTTTTTAAAACTCTTTGGTGGAAACCCGGCATAAGGTGAAAAGTTCTCGGCGTGACACAGAGATACCGTTACAATCAGCATAAATTTATGTTTCTTGCCTGGCTGCACGTGTCATTAGTTCGGATGACAAGTTTCAACTTTCTCTCAAGTAGTTTGTTTACACGAATTTTTGTGGTAGACGTCTTACGTATTTTTCGTTAAAAAGGAAAAACTCGAGTATTGTGAGTTCATAAAATTCTACGTTTTGGATGGATTAATCCCTAAGGAAATTCATCCGAAGTTAACAAAAGTTTACGGGGACTCTGCTCCTTCGATGTCAACCATTAAAGAATGGGGTACGATTTGCTCGACTATCCCCCCTATTCTTCTGATTTCGCACCCTCAGACTTCCATCTGTTCCCAAACTTTAAGAAATTTGTTTCTGGGAAGCGCTTCACATCTAATGAAAAAGTTGAGAGGGTCGTAAATGAATATTTTCACGGCCTTGCAGACTCTCACTTTCAGGAAGGAATACTGATGTTGCAGAAACGCTGGATCAAGTGTGGTGAAGTTAAGGGAGAATATGTAGAAAAATAAATTCATTTTCAAACTGAAAATCGCAGTCTTTCATTGTCAGGCCGAGACGTTTCCACCTTACCCTCGTAAATGCATAATAGTGCAGTTATAAAAAAAACCTGCAATTTTGAAAAAGAATCGGTTTATTTCGGTTAACAGAGTTTCTACTGTATGCAAAAATTACAAGTTTTCTCCATTCTGAAAGTCGCAGTCCATATTGAGTTCCACTATCCAAAGAGCAAATGTATTGAAATGTCGGTGTCCTGAACCTGGATCGGAATGACATGATGTGTGCACCACACCATTTAACACGATGTTCCCTTGTGGTGTGGGGCGTAAGAACAATGCCATGGTCTTTCTCGGCATGTCGTAGAAAGTAACTAAAAGGGACAGGATGTGTATGCGAGCAGCTAGCTACTTGCATCATCAAAAATCTTTTATAATCTCACGAAACGACATCACAATTATACAATGCTACGCTCCAACTGAACCCAACAATGTCGTGGCGCAAGATTCCTTCTACGAACAATGCCGTCCAGAGCAGAACGCCTAAAGGTAGCATTAGACGATTCGTAGGATCTACAAACGTTTGTAGATCTACAAACCCTTCAAACTGCCTCCGAACTGCAAATGCTTGTAGCACGTTTGTAGGCGTGAAATTTTATTATTACACGATTCGTAGGTTTGTAGTAGTTTGTAGAGCTACAAACACTTCTACAAACCATATTGTGCATATTTCGTCTACAACCGTTTGTAGGAAATATATTTAACCATTAGACGGTTTGTAGGATAATTATTTAGTTTGCAGGCAGTTTGTTGTTGTTTTTGGTGCCTATACACGAATATTATTATTGAAAACAAATGCAAATTTAATGTAAATAATATATTTATTTGAAAATATTCGCACACAAGTACATTGTAGATAGCATCTAAAACTTCTGGAATGATGCACGAGATTGTCGGCTGCGGGATACGAAATAAAAATTTCAGAGATTCAAAGCTCTCGCCGGTGGCCAAGTAACGAAGCGTCAATACAAGTCGCTCCTTTGGTGAAATGCTTTCGCGCATATTCGTGTCCTGCTTTTTAATAATTGGAGTCACTAAAGCCAGAAGATGGAAGTGTTCCGAAGTCATGCGTACAAAATTATGATACAATTCCAGCTCTTCATTCCGCATTTCAGCGAGCAACTTCTGACAAAATCCTTCTTGTTTTCGTCGAAGAACCCAATTCTTTGACCAAACACGTCGTTGACGCTTCGGTGGCAATTCCACTTTACTATCACTATCACTGTCGCTGCTATTCAACAAATTCAGTCCTAAAACCATCGCGATTGCTTCATTTGGATCCATTTTACAAACAACACTTAAATATAATATCAATGTAAAACGCGTATAATTTTATTTTCACGAAATGACAAGTGCGACGGTGACCATAACATCAAATATCAGAATTGATACATCTACAAACGTTTGTAGTTCGTATATGTAAAATTTCATACATCTACAAACTTCAAATCTATCTACGGATGTCAATCAACCTACAAATATAAAATACATTTGCCATCACACGAGCCGCATTTATCACCTTCAAACGTTTGTAGACGGTCATCTACAAATCGTCTACAAACTCTTTCTCCAAACATTTGTAGCTAAGAAATTTTCACATTACACGATTCGTAGACAATTTGTAGCAGAAAAATCGCAGAAATCTACGAAAATTTGTAGGTCCTACGAATCGTCTAATGGTACCTTAAAGGTCTAAATACACAGTGCCCGTACCAGGGGAGCACCGTAGTCGCCCGTATGCTGGTGATCACACGGACAACAGACACCTGCACATCAAGGGCGAAACGTGCCCGTTTAGTTTGGTTTAATTTATCTCGCTTATTGTGCGGCACGAGAAGAAATTGGAAACACACATCACCGAACACGGACCAGCCGCCGCCGGGTGGGTCTTTGTGTAGCCATCATACGGCGAAGAAAATGTATTGTACAATGTTGAACAGACAGACACACGTTCGCACTTCCCAAAAGTAATCGCAAGTCATACACATAATATCGCCGACTGTGCCGATTGAATGGAATCGTGTGCCGCAGTCACCTGCGACGAACTGTCGCCAAACCTACACACGGGAAAGATACGGTTGGGTCCCGGTACGGGTAGTGTGTGGTTTCACTTGCAATGTCCGGTCATGTACCCGATAACCGATATACGGGCGACTACGGCGCTGCCCTGGTACGGGGACTGTGTGTTTAAACCTTAAAGGTGACATTGTAATGGTTATGGGAGATTTGAATGCTAAAGTTGTTGCAGATATCGATGGACTCTGGCGGAAGATCCAGGCGCCGCAAATTCAACAACGCGTGACTCAAAAATCCAGCTGTCGTACAACAGTACACGATCAACTGGAGCAGAGCAGCTCAGATAAGTAGTCACACAGGTAGTGATTTGAACGAACACTGGGATGCTATAAAAAATGCGTACATTGACAGCGCAGATAAAATCCTTGGCACTAACCCGGATTACTGACATAAGCCCTGGATGTCCGACGCCTCATAGTAGCGGATTGTTGAAAGGAAACAAGCTGAAGGCAAGGCACGATTAACTATAGCAACAGACAACAATCGAAGTACGTATACTCATACCTTTACCTCATGTAGACAATTTAGCTGGCAATCAAAATGCGCGTATACGGTCAACTGTCCCTACTAAAGAGAAAATAGTCGGTGCAATTATTGCACTGAAACGAGGTAAGGCCGCCGAACTCGACGGCATTCCTGATTAAGTTTATCAAGCAACGTCAAGCAAAACTGCCGAGTTCCTGCACCCACTTGTTGATGTAGTGTGGACACAGATACCTTTCCCACTGAGTGAGTGGGCTTGATAGTCACACATCAAAAAATAGTTGCCCTACAGATTGTAATAATTTGAGAGGTATTTGCGTGCTTCCTGCCGTTGCAAAAATAATAGCTAAAATGGTCCTGGAAGACTGAAGGAGCACTTGGAAAGCATAATTGATGACGAGCAAACCGGCTTTCGATCCGGAATCTTCCGTGTCTATCACATTAACATCTTAAAAATCTTTTTTTTTGTTGCTCCTTGCGCTTTCATACCACTCTGACGCACTAAGCTATCGGTCGCCATATATGGGCCCCTACAAAAGTTGAGTAATTTGAAAAAAAAAAGAAAAACGTATCTACGCTTTGAGCTCGCTTTGAGCTTTTTTTTTTTTTTGTTCATTGAGCTACCGGTCGCCATATATGGGCCCCTGCAAAAGTTGAGTACCGGGCCCGGATTTTTTCTCGACGGCCCTGAGCCGGTATGGTCTGGTTTGTGGAGGAGAGGTATCACTGAATAGATTCTGCCTATTATTAAAGCAATCCACGATGGCACGAGATGTCGCGTTTTGCATAAAGGTAAAGTGTCGGGGATCACCGATCCTGTTCCGCATAGTGATTAGTGATATGTTGCATGCAGCCCTATTCGGACCACGCAGAGGAATCGTCTTATTTGCAACATCTTGACTACGCTGTCGGCAAATGCCTATTCTCCCACAAAATCTTGAATCCAAACGCAGTGGTTTTAGATCTCGAGAGGGATGCGAGTATTAGCCCGGCATTGCGAAGAAGGTAATCCAACTCGTTATATTGCCATCAGTATCAATGGACAGCTTACGGAATAGGTGGACCGACCTACCTAGGTAGCATTGTGTGCGTTCAGAAGGAACTGAGCAACTTCCGCTCAGCGAACATGTTCAGAACGAGCGGGTTCAGAAGTGACTGAGCAACTTCCGCTCGGGTGATCATGATCAAATTTCACCGAGCAAGAAATATTTCTGCTCACTGATCAGTGCTCAGTGCTCAGGTTCTTCTTCTTCTTTTTCAACCTCACGCTCAAGTTGCGACTTTCGAATTTTGACAGTTATCAAGTTGGTTGTTGTGTTTTCGCCGCTTTCGGCTTCTAGTTCTTTGGTTTTCGGGTGCTTTTGATTTCGTTTTCTCGTTGTTCGTGATTTTTGTAAAGGACAGCGTGGGATTGATGTATGTTCCACTTTTCGGCACTCGACGTCTGAAATTGTCATCGTCAGCTCTCAGCTGGTCGATTTTTCAGCTGGTGAAGTAGCGTTCAGCAGGTGCAGACTCCAAACCGAGCAGCTCCGGAGCTGCTCGCGAGCAGTTGCGGAGCAGCTCGCGAGCAGTTGCGGAGCAGCTCGCGAGCGGTTTCCGCTCTTTTGCCACCTTCTGAACGCACTCATTGTTGACGAAAATGGTTGTAAGTAGTAGGACATCACTTTGTCGTATCAACCAGGTTAAATGCGCATTTGGCATGCTGTTAAAAATCTGGCAATGCAGTTGTCTCAGTATAAAGACGAAGCTGGGCTTGTTTCGCTTCCTAGTACTGTCCGTGCTGTTGTATGGAAGCAGCTTATGAAAACTACGTAAGCGTTAGCAGAAAGCTACAAATTTTCGTTAATTCGTGTCTTCGTCGAATTTTATAAACTTTCTGGTCCGAAACAATTCAAATGAAGAGCTGAGTCGGCGTACGGGCCAGATGTCAATCGATGAACTGATGTGCAGGCGAAAAATGCAGTGGCCAGTGGATAAATATCACATGGCGGAAGTGTGTTCACTGCATTGGGGTTCGTCCGAGAAAGTCATTGCGCCGATCCATGGTGGAAAAGTGTGCGTCGCTGGGTAAGATGTGGGGGCAGGTGCGTCCCATTGCCCAGAATCGAGTATGATGACGCGCAAGAGTAGTTAACGCGCTATGTCCCACTAGGGGTTAATAAGGCAAAGTAGTATTTAGGAGAATTCACTGTGTCGCTACGGCATTTCCGTGCCGAGGTCGGAGCGGCTGCATACAAGTGCTGGGTTGTTCCGCCGACTTGTCGCTCGACTAAATTGCACGTAAAGCTTTCGCCGCGACATGGTTTGCAGGAAGTTTGGAAAAATTAACGGTGACGTTCAAATGTAAATTTTAATAAATGTTTTCATGCAGAAGTAAATTAATAATATGCGTATTCAATTTATGCTTCTATTGAATCCGATTCACTAAATCATCATCATCTCATTAAACTGCATGAACCCGCAATCATTTCGATTCAGTTAATTACTATAGCGTTGTATGGTTGCTAACCTCGATTTAGCTGGCAACCGGTAAACAGCAAAAGTGTTTGCAGAGAAATAGCTAATTTTTCAGCAAAAAAAAAATGCAATATATTGCATCTGTTTTATGGATCGCGTAATTCTCACCGAAAACTTGCTGTGGCTACCATCCGATAGCATTCATGTTTTTCCATCTATGGTACCTCTGCCTGAAATCCACTTCCCACGCTGAGTGTCATGTGTTTGTGTCACATCTGCATAATATCATATAAAATTAATTTCATCATTCATTGAATAGGTGGCTAACATGAAATTCTTTGATCATTTGTAATGCCAAGGCTCTTCCAAGGATATTAATTAGTTTAAAAGCGGGTGCGTCCTGTGTTAGTAACATGCTTCAATATATTTTTCAGATAACAGTATTCGCGTACATTCACATGTATCTATATGTGCGAAAAGTAGGGTGTGAAATATCCACCGTGCGATTATTTAATTTGCTTTTCTCTAGCGGGCCACATAGGTGGAGTGTTAGCTCTGTGCTGTGGCGCTTGTTTAACCGGAATTTACTCTAATGGCCTGAATGCCGAATTTCACGATTTTCCTTTTTTTTTCCCGTCTGTTTATGTTGTTCGCAAAGTTATCGTTCAAAGTATTTCGTAAAAGTTTCTAAATGCATTTGATAAGATTAGTTGTCTTAATGGTAACTTTCTGAAATGGTTAATGGGATTGTTTTTGAAAAATACATATGTTTTAAAATTGTTTGGGTCGAGGCGAGGATATAATTTGTGTAACTACATATGTGTGACTGTTTTGGTCAATACGATGTATGTATCTACATAATAATAATTTTCAAATTTTCGGGAAAGGCGAAAGTATATATGAAACGATTCGCATCTTATTAATTTTTCCTTACGATTCAGACAATGTACATGTGACCATCGTCGGAACCTTATTCAGGATTTTTGCCGATTAAATCAAAAGCCAAGTGTTTCTATTATCGCTACAGATAGACAAGATGACGGTGAAACTCTACTGCTTGGTCCAATTACATCACTATACTAAGCTCTAAAAAATTGGAAAAGATATATTTGGAGATGTAAGATGTAAACGGGCGACCGGTGGCGCAGTGTGTTGAGGCGTCAGTCTCATGTTTGACTACCGGCGTTTCGGGTTCGAATCCCGTCCACGACGAAGTTCGTGGCCAAGGATGTGCAGGAGGTGCATGCTGGCAACTGCATTCTCCGAAACCAGTTTATGCCGAGAATCGTCAACTGAGCCACTTGGCCACAGTTGACGCGCTATGCCCCACAAGGGGTTAGGGCAATTGAGAGAGAAGATGAAAACAACAAGGATTACTTAAAATAAATAATTTCCTACGAAAACACCAACAAAAACATATTCATATACATAATATATTAGGATCACAATCATACAGCTAGAAAGGGCTCTATAGATATGGAAAGCAGAAGCTCAGCTATATGTTAGTAGATGAGCCCAACGGTCGAAGCGATTGTATGATTTACAAAAACCGCAGTGGGGAAAAGTTGGAAATTCATATTCGCATTAAATTATGAGTTATTAGCAGCATTCAAAATTATCAGCAGCTCTTCAAATTAAAAATATTTGTGTCTGCGCAGTGAAACACGCACAACACACCTTAACATATGGCCGATGGGCCAAATGCTTCAATGTCAAAATGTGGCCGATGGCGTCACGACATTTACCGAACTTATAATGATTGCGTGCAAATGGGTAGCAGTGCGCATGCGTGAATTTGTTCGAAAATAACCAGCAGTACAGAGTGGGGATAGTACTATTACCAATCTGTTCTATGTACGAGGGCGGTCTAAATATCATCGAGACAAACGCTCTGACACATTTATTTATTATCGAAAATATTTACAAAAATTTACGGTAGGTAATTCCCCTCACTAGTTACACATTTTTGCCACCTCTCCGGAAGTTTTTTGATGCCGGTATCGAAGAATTCCTTGGGCAACTAGGACAGCCATGTGCGCACGAACTCCTCTACCTCGTCGTCGGTGTTGAATCTTTGACCTCCGAGGGCTTCTTTCAGTGGTCCAAACATGTGGTAGTCGCAGGGTGATAAATCCGGACTGTAGGGGGGTTGTTCTAGTACATCCCACCCTGATATTGTATCGAGTGTGAGAAGCGCGGTATGAGGGCGCGCGTTATCCTGGAGAAGAATAGCACTTCGCGCTGGAATGCTCCTCCGTTTCGCGCGATAAGCGGGTTTCACGTGTGTTTTCAGAAGGTTAGAGTAGTATGCAGCATTGATGGAACGTTGTGTGCGCAGGAAGTCAACGTACAGCACTCCCCGTCGGTCCCAGAATACAGTACATATAACCTTACCCACGGACCTGGTTGTCTTCGCTTTGACTGGCGCCCCTTCCTCCTTCTTCCTTCGCTCTTTAGACGACATCTTGCTTTCGGGAGTGTAATAGTGTACCCATGTCTCGTCTGTAGTGAAGATTTGCGTCAAAAAACCGTCCCCCTCAGCCTCGTATCGCGTCAGCAAGCGGCGACAAACTTCCAACCGCATGAATTTTTGCTCGAAGTTCAACAGTTTGGGAACCAATCGCGCCATTATTTTGCGATATTGAAGGTGTTCGTTGATGATAGACTCTACACTACCAATTAATGCCGACGTCAGCCGAAATGTTTCGAGCATTCATCCTACGGTCCTCCAAAATGAGTTGTTCTACGCGGCGAATGTTTTCTGGTGTGATGCTGGTTCGCGGTTGACGATCATGCAGCTCATTCTCGACGGTTTCGCGGCCATCTTTGAACGCTTTGGCCCATTTAAACACAGCAGACCTACTCAGGCACTCACTACCGAACTGATTTCGCAAACGCCGGAGAATGTCCGTGTTTTTAACGCCTTCCCACACCAAAAAACGAATGGCAATACGTTGAGCAACGGCGGTCGGCACTTGATGTTCACTCATGGTCGTAGCACGCGCGTGAAACGTGCGTTCGCGACGAAAACTATGCCACACTATTCGTAAGGGACCCAGCTATCACATACTCAAGCCGCGACCTTCAAAACATACAGGTGCGCCCTCTACAGCGTTTGTCTCGATCATATTTGAACCGCCCTCGTATATCTATGGGGGAGAGTGACACAAACTTGGATTTTTTACTACCCCGCCGACCTATACAACATATCAAAAATTCAGAACTATCGCACATTTTGCAAGGTAAAAACTCCCTCTCTCTTGGGTTATTTTGCTGCTGCACACAACACAGACTACGTTTAGACCGTGGTGAGAATCGAAGTACTACTGTGTACAAATATAACCCGGAATTTTGTTATAATTTTTGAAATCCTTATTTATTCTTAAAAATCTATTTCATCGCCTTCGAAGCAATCCCCCTCGGCTGCAATTCACTTATGCCAGCGAATTCTCCACTCATGAAACAAGTCCTGTTTCGGTATGCGCCTTCTTCGATTCGGCTTGAATCTCTTCTATCGTGTCAAAACGGTGTCCCCGGAGCGGTCTTTTCATTTTGCTGAATAGCCAGAAGTCACATGGAGCTAAATCAGGCGACTTAAAAATAAAAAGATTTGCGCCTAACGAAATTATCAGGATATCAGTTTAAATTAATTCCTGGTTATAGCTGTTGTTTTGTCACAATTTCGGCCTTTTCGGGATTGCTCATAATCTAGGTGAATTGATAACTTTAGCCAGTCGTTCGGATTCATGTTGACAGTAGAAAACGCAAACTTTACTCGCGTGACAGCCGTAATCAGCTCAGTACCGCATAGAAAATGGAGTTAAAGTTAGTCGTGGTACTAGCTAATCCGGTACGTTTAGGCAGTGGCGAGTTTCTTCGTATCAGTTAATCCTCCAAGTAGTTCGCAAGGTTTAAACGTACTCACAGATGGTTCAGATGGTTGTTGCGCTGTGATTCAAATTCTGACCCATTGTTTGAATGAAGAACATTTGGATAAACATTTGGTGTATCGTGGTGGCCATCATGATCACCTATGTGCGGAGCCATTGTCTGTATGAAACTTTATATGTATTACAACCAGCGATTTACCGCAGGCATCAATATTTAACGGAATCCCCGATTTAGTTCAATTTTTCGTATCAGTATTTTTGTGCCCGGTTTTGAGAGGTGCGTCGTATTAAATGTACAGAAGTATAGTGTCTGCGTCCGTCCTTTGGAGGGTCCGGTTATTATAGGGCATTTTGCTTTCAAAGCGAAGCCAAAAGCGTGTGTAGTGGAAATTTGTCCGGTTATGGGAGATGTCCGCGAGGGGAGGTTTGACTGTATTCCTCAAATATACAATAATTTATCTTTTCGCATGAACTTTTCTAACCACCATCGTACGAGTACATATGTATTAATTTTTCAAAACGGTGCACAGTGGTTTATGAACGGAAAAAAACCTAGAAAAAAGAAATGTTGTGAACTTTTTTTTCTTAATAGCAAGTCTTCATAACTAGTTTACTAATATGTTTCTAACAAAAGAATACCAAATTTTTCGACACACTATTTTATAAACAGATTTTGAACATGGACGAAGGGTCAATATAGTGTTTGAAAGGGAGATTTATTCAAAGTTGTAATCAATTCAACAACTGAAAGCTAGAAATATGCACTGAGTACTTTCAGGCGCCTTACAATATCTTTGATTTCAGAAATTTAAATCGATAAATAAACGAACCGAATCTTCCATTAATAAGAATATAATTCTATAGACAATTTTCTTATTTAGCTTCCTTAGACATACCACGGCTAAATTATGTCAAATGTGTCCTCCAAATATGTGCTTTATTGGCATCTTAAACAACAAATCTGACCAAAAGAATTATGTACAATAGCTTGCATAATGTTTTGACCTTGTGGACGATGACAAGATGTGTGCTATATAAGGACAGACATTTATCGACTTTTAAATTATATGCGACAAAGTTCCTACCATCGACCGTTTTATGTATCATTTTGTCAATTGTACACTTGAACTTGACTCTCGATGGTGTATTATGGGCGATAATAATTCATTTATCGATTAAATAGTTATGCAATGCACATCCTATTGAAAAAATAGCACTTTGGAAAAGTTACAAAAACTTTCATTGGTGATATATATGGAAGCATTCGATAAAGTGTGAACGCCACTCTATATGGGCAGTGTTAACGTGCCCAGAACAGAAGACGGATGGAAGCAGGTAAAAACTGATTACGTAAAGATAATACACCTTCTATAAACGAGGGTGAAAGTGGTTCTTTTAGAGGTCTTTGCCGCTTGAAATGTACTGTTTAAAACTGTAAGTTCTACTACTCACATTATTTCCTCGTAAGTTAAGCAACCATTCGGAATACTATGTGGCAAAAATGTTGATATGCTTATATCGCGAAACAGTTTTAGTAGGTTTGCATATAAAGCAGAATGAATGACTAAGCGCAAGCGGCCATCGAAGGCCAATATCCGCACCTTCGTGATAGACAGACAGGTAAGCCACATTTTACTTTCATCTAATCTTCAGTTGTCGATTGTGTTCGGACAATATTGAGTGTGCGAACATTGCTTCTTTTCTAGCATAGTTAAAGATTCATTTGATGAAAAGTGTGTTGCTTAATTGAACTTTGATATTTGTTGCGTATGCAGACAGGCCCAATGAAATTAAGTAAAAAACTTTACAGTTCAATCGCTTTACCTTCAAGATTCTTTTAGGGCCGTTTTCTCAATGTCTGGTTAAATCTTATCCTGTAGATAAGCGCTAACTGGCCCCCATCTTCCGGTTAAGAATTTATCGGACAATAATTCCAAACAGCTGATACGTACTTCTGAGATTTTGACAGCTAGAACTGTTTACGTTCGCACATTCAAATGAGACAATTAAACTGGTCACAAGGAACAGAGTTCTGGATATTCATTCGAAGGAAACGGATCTGAAACCAACTCAGCCGCAAAATAATGCTGAGAGGTGACACAGACGTGGAATAGAATTGAACAGGTGGCAGAATTCCGCCAAGAAAATCAGCTGACTTTCTACTCCATTAGCTGCGCTGTGGACTGCATTATCATATTTTGAGCGTTGCATACGCTAAGGTTAAATTTAGTGTCTCGGATAGCTAACTGGCAGTTTAACCGGACATTGAGAAAACGGGCCTTAATGTGCTAGATGCACATTACATTTGGTGGAATTTTCATAATCAAGAGTCGTTTAGTAGCTTGGGCCTTATCTACAAGATAGCAAGAGCCCAAGCTCTACACTTCCAGGGATATCATTAAATGTCCTTCGCCCGTTTTCTCAATGTCCTGTTAAACTGCCTGTTAGCTAACAGGGACTTATTTATCAAAGGCCTTAACCTAAATCATATACAACACCCAAAATACGATAATGCAGTTCAAAAAAAATAAGGGGAGAAAATCCCCATATTGTGTCGTATTTTGGGTGTTGTATATGATCTAGGTTAAGGCCTTTGAAAAAAAAAGTCCCTGCTCGCTAACAGGTAGTTTAACAGAACATTGAGAAAACGGGTCCTAGTGATCACTTCTCCCTGGAGACAAGTAACCTGAATGGGAGAGTGTATTTGTATACAAGTGATGTCAAGTTAGCACTTTCCATGCACTGCTCCAATACAAAAGCACAGACAGTACCAGGGAGCGAAATAGGCCCAGCTTCGTCTTGGTGGTGAGATGCGTACGCGCATTTAGCCTGGTTGATACGACGAGCGATGTCCTGCTCTGTACCACAATTTTCGGCAACAATGCTACAAAGGTAGACGAAGTTGTCCACCCTCTCCACAGGCTACCCATTAATATTGATGGCAATATGTGTAGGATTTCTTTTCGCAATGGCGGGCTAAGAACCTTGGTCTTGTCAGTATAGTCAAGATGTTGTAGATAAGATGTAAAAGTCCATTGAACTCCTCTGTCTAGTCGGAACAGGGCTGCATGCGAAACATCGCCGATCACTATGAGGAATAGTATCGGTGAGAGGATGCACCCCTGCCGAACTCCACTGCGAAACTCAAAGTTCCCCGACACCATACCTTAACGCGGAACAATATTTCATATATTAACAAATTAACAAATATATCGCCACCCTCATCCGAATCCTCATCTTTTTATTATTTAATATCCGCATCCTCAAACTCAAACAATTTTTACTCCACATGCTCATTCGCTAAACAATATCCCTGACATCCCTAACGAACCATTCGACGATACCTCAGCTGGCAACTGTATTCCCTAAAATTCATTGCCACCTAATGGAATCTCCCCAAGTGGACATACAATTGGCAACATTTTTAGTGAGTGGCACATCCAAATGGCAACTTAAGCACTGAGTCAAGCTGTCAAATATCAACGAGGAAGTTGTAAAATGGACTGCAAAAAAGTCGCCTGCTCATTTGCAGAAAAAAAGTTAATGTCCAATGGTCAAGTAGGGTGTATTAACTTTGTTAAGAAGTTCCCAATGCACAGAAGAAAGCCTCTCCGACCAAAATTTTGGTCAGTATGACGAGGTCAGTCGATTAAGCTTTGTCCGTCTGTCTGGTTCTATGCAAACTACTTTCTCAGTTTTAAAGCTATCGAGTTGAAATATACAGTTGTACAAAGCCTTCTTTCTATTGCACCAAATGGGACCACTACGTCATATAGCAGCCATAGGAACGACCGGTCCAAAAGTCTGTTTGAGAGAATTTTTTTTTTGCTTCTAAATGCTTTACTGATTTTCGAATAAAAGAAATATATGTATCTCCAAATCTCATCGGAACCTGGCCGGATAGTTGTCCTCCAATTGTCTCGGTTATGCGACCGCATCCTCCAATTTCGGAAACCCAACAGTTGTTCGGTGTCGACATTTATTGAGTCTTCTTTGTATATGACCTGTCTATTGAATCGTTGTTGCTTGACGATTTACGAAACTTTCAGCTCATCGTATGTTGTACCGGATGTGGCATTTCGGTCACAAACTGGTCCGAAGGACCGTCCGTACAAATGTATTCAGCAAGTTATCGGAGGCTTGGGTTAGGGACCACGTTTCGCTGCCAAAGCATAGGTCCTATGTAATGTGGGCTTTTCTTATTTCTGTGCACATGATTCGATTTCATTATTGGAAGAACCGAGAAAGATGTCTTATTTGCTAGCTGCATCCGTTGTTTCATTTCGTCTGTTTTGCTGGCGTTTTGACAGCTGGCCTTCCATGTAATTGAAGTCATCTGCGAACTCGATGTTGACGTCCCCAATATTGATCTTCAGCTGTGCTATGGTGTCATTGTTTTAGATTGCAAAATTATTTTTGTTTTGCCCTCATTAATACGTAGTCCAACTTCTTTTGCAGCCGTATCAAGATTGTGTAGTTAGCGGCTGTCAGGTTTCGAGACACGATGTTAATGTCGTCTACATATACAGTCATTTCCACAAGACCGTATACCTCACAAAATAAAAACAAAATGTTACAAGTAAGAAATTTTATTGTTTATTGAAAGTAAATACAAAATACATTTTCGCAATTATATTTAATACATGGTCCAATCGCCGTCACTATTGATTATTGACTGGCATCTTCGGTGACAACTTTCGGCCAATTTTTCCGCGTAGTCTGTCGATTCGTTCGCCTTAAATGTGCTGCTCCTTTTATTTGCTTTCATTGAAGCTTCTGCTTCATTAATCCCCAAACATTTTCAATAGGATTGGCATCCGGCGATTGCGAAGGCCAATCATTTATTTTCTTCTTTCCAGCGTGTACACAACCGGCTTCTATGTTTCGGATCGTTATCTTCTTGTAGAAACCAATCGGTGTTGTCGTTGCCATATAGCATCCTAGCAGACTTCAATAATCCTTTCTTGTACAAAATGATCATCCTTTCAGCAGTAAGAATTCCGGTAAACGTTATTAATTTTCCGAAACCGCGTGCAGAAAAGCATCCATAAACATGGACCTTCACAGGGTGTTTAACGGTTCGGTTCACGACAGCTTCTCCTTTTTGTGCCCACACTCGTCTCCTGAACGTATTTACAGCAAAACTTGATTCATCCGTAAAGATCACGTTGTCCCAATCACGATCGATGTTTTCCTTAGCCCACTCTACACGTCTTCGCTTCTGGTTTTCGGTAAGTAATGGTTTCATCAAGGCATATCTGGTTTTGATGTTTTCCTCTTGTAATCGTCGCCGAATCGTATTTAAGGACACGTAAATATTCTTCTTCGATAACATTTCCTTTGCTTGCACTAAGGTAGTAACGGACGGATTTTTCTTAAAAATATCAATGATGGCCTTATCCTGGGTTTTGAAGTGCTTCGGGTTTTACCCCTACCAGGTAGATCGTCTACATTTCCAGTATCTTTAAAACGCTTTATCCACTTATTCACAAACTGTGTCGAAACTTTCAGGTACTTTCCGACCGATGCAGGTGTCATTTTTGGTCCTTTCGGATGACTTACTAAAAACACAGCTTCGAATCGTTTTTTGTAAATCGCACTCATTTCACTTGACGTCTTATCACTCTCCTAATTGAACTTAGAATGACCAAATTTATACAATGCGAAAAAGAGGAAGAATGCAGGTAACTAAAAGTCCCCCACCACTCTTTGAGAAATGGTGCATTAAAAAGTTACAAAGTATACGCTCTTGTGGAAATTACTGTACATACGCTATTATTTGCGCTGACTTAGAAAGTAGCGTTTGTTTGATGCGAGCCAATCCATCCAGCCAGCCTTGTTTGAATCCAGAAAGTATTCCGAAGACGACAGTCAGCCTGTTTTGGATCCCGACCTGTGGGACAGAGTTGGTTATTATCGTCATCTTTGTCAGTCGTATTTTGATGCTATCGTTGAAGTAGGCACTTATAACGAGCTCGAGCCTATGTCAAAGCGTGGAACGACCCACCGGCACATTATCACAGGGGTGAAATTTCGAAAGATAAGTGGGATCACTACCTTTAGTTCACGGTTATGCTAATAACAACTTGTGGGATCTACTCAATTGCCCTAACTCTTTGTGGAGCATAGCGCATCAACAGTTCCATGCGGCCTAGTTGAGGTTTTGTTGACATAAACTAGTTTCGGAGAATGCAGTTGCCAGCATGCACCTCTTGCTCCTCCATTTAGCCGCCTACCTGCGACAAGTCGGGAGATAGTGTGGCTTATTACTATATTACACCCCGCACCACAGGGGGGAGGACAACACAAACAGCCATGGCCACGAACGTCGTCGTGGATGGGATTCAAACCCGAAGCGCCGATAGTCAGACATGAGACTGATGCCTCTACGCACTAAGCTACCGGTCGCGGGGGTTAATTTTTTAATTTTATGTTTTCGACTCTTTTGGGGAACTATCTCGTTTGTAATTTCGCAATCGGTCGCGAATATTTTTTTGTAACGCGAGCGACACCGAAACTGACGCCTGGATAAGGAGTTTTTGCTACTTAGGTGTCGTGGACGGTCTAACAACCATTCCTCACAGCTTCAGACTAAGACTATGTGATTCAGTTCAGTTCATTCCAATTAAATTAACACCAGTCGTCCCGTTCAATCTAACCGCATACGTTCTTCATCCACTCTAATCTGAAAACATATACGATTAAAAAATTTCGCGATTAAATAACTAATTAAATAACACAAGCCAAGCAAATATGTAAGTGCATTTTTGCATTTCATGGAATTAGGAAGTTCGCTAAATGCAATTTTTCGCATGTGCTGCTGTTTGAAAAAAATAATAAGTGGAGCTTAGTATACGTAATGTGTTGCTTTCCGCACACTAAACTGTTAAAAAGCACCGACTGCTCGCGTTTAATTAAATCGAGTTTATTTTTCATAGATTAATTAATAAGTCATTGATTAAGTCGAGCGTAAATCAAGATGGGCAGAAGAGAAGGTGTCTGTTGCTCAACTTTATTGAAGCATCAGATAATGAATTGATTTCATAAGAGTTTGTTGCTTATTTGTGAAAATTGCGGATAATATCCAATTGGCAAAGCATAATTGTTAAATAATGTTCAGAAATCCTTGTACCGTAGTTATAAAATTTATCCAAAAACTTGGCATTCCCCGAATATCAGTACCAAGACTTTAAAACGCCACAAAACAAGGAAACAATGCTACCATCCACTTACGAAATACGCGTATAGAGGGTGTTCCGCTTCAGATAGTAAATACTTAAATGTTAGGCTGTACCGTTAATTTGTGGAAAATTGACACCGTTACAGAGTTATAGCATTTTTTTGTAAATTGTGTCAAAAATCTACACTTGACGAACAAAATAAAAATTTTTGCCATTCAATCATTTAATCCGAGATTTCACCTCACTTTCTAAAACTACAAAAAAAAATAATGTAAAACTACTTTTTCCCGGCTACCGAATTCACCGTTACTTCAAAGATACAACTGTTCAAACTTTGAAGAAATTTCAAAATCGATTTTAAATAAATATTTTGTAACGGTACATAATTTGAACTGACAAATCTGCAAATTTGGCAAAAGTTGTCTCAATGCGTTAAGCCCGACACACACTTTCGTCAAAAAACTAAATTTTCCCCGGGCGATTCCAAAATTTCCCTGTTCAATTCATACATCGACTGGGGAAATTTTGGATTGGACGCGGTAAAAATTGGATTTAAGACGAGAAGGATCAGGGCCAGGACTCAACCCCCAGAAACCCTCTAGGAGGTAAAGGTGGCTATCCAAGAGGAATGGGAAGCTGAACCTCAAGAATTCATCGTAACTTTAATGATGTCGATGAAAAACAGGATGGAAGCTGCAATAAGAGTAAAGGGTGGCGATATAAAATATTGAATTAAGTATTGTTTTAACAATTTGCGGTGTTTTGCTTCCAAGACCTTCAAAATGAACCAATAAAAAATTATTCGAAACAGTCTGTTTTTAAGTCTGTAAAATCAATAAAAAACAAAACAGTGACAGTTACGATGTCTAATGAAACCTTCCTTCTGTGCTATTCATCATCATCATCGTGGCGCGACAGCCCGACGTCGGGCCATGGCCGCCTGGCTTTTGTGCCATTAAACAGTAATAAAACTTTTTTTTTCCAGATTTCAGTTTTTTAGTTTTCGTGTTTTAAACCACAGTGTTTGGGTTGGGTCGATTTTTATGCACGCAAGTGTATTACATGGACATATGTACATATGATGATAGTTAGGATTTCAGCTCATGATTTCAATTCAATTGCACCTGCCTCATGCCATGCCACTCAAATCAGTTTTCTGTCGAAATTTACATTAAAAAAAAAACAGATTTCAATGATTAGGTCTAACATTATATTCTTATTGAAAATACTCGTATATACGAGTATTACAAATATGTCATCATTTAATTAAATAAATATTTTATTTTTACTATTTCAGGTGATCGTAACATTGTCCTGTTAGGAGCATTGATATTTCTCAGTTTTGGTGCTGTTGTGGCAGGATGTGTGTGCTGTCGTCGAAGGAAAAAAGGATTTGAGGTATTTTCACTTTTCTTCTGTTTCCTTGTTTATACAAATAACTAACAAAAACACATAATTGTCATGACATCCTTTTGTTTTTTGTAAATTTGTTTCATATATTCCTTGAAAGTATTGTTCTAAAATGTATTATCCACTCCAGCTTAACCATGACATGGATCGAAAGGTATTTGATTGCACAATTTCCAATTTTCCTTTTGTTGTGTTGTCTGCATGCCCGTCTGACTCTCGTTCAATTAAATGCATGCCCTAATAACAATTCTTTTAATTATATTGCATGTTTGCATCACTTCTGTAAAAAGTATTCTCCATTATTTCCAAGCTGTTATTCACTTTCTTGATTGAATTTCCGTGAAAATGATGTAATAATGACATTATAAATACCAGGGCGAATATTTTGCTGACTATTATAGTAATGACCTAATGATGTGGAAAGGTTAAGGATTGAAAGTAATGTTCAAGAGATTCGGTGGTATAGGAATTTTTCCAACTTGCATTTAAATCTTAACCTGTTTTTAATTACCGATTTGATTGATGCAAAATATACTATACTTGCGTACTATAATAAGTGCACGTGGCACCAACTGATTTTTGTTAACGTTTCCTTTCGATTTTAGCTGAACTGCTAACAGCACTTGGCCTAATTATCTAATATACGCTTTATCTAATTTATATGAGCTAATCTGTCTGTGAGATAAACCTGAGTGCTCTTTTCTTTAATGTAATATTGATGAGAACCGCTTGAAATGCATACTTTAGTTGAAAATTATTTCCCACACACATCTTTTGATGCAGATAGTTCCTTAGAAAATTTGCGTATACTCCATTTAAGAGTCCGCGCACACGACAAACTTTTCAGTTCGCAAAAAACTAAATAGTTCAGAAAAATAGAACACACGGTGGTTTATGAGACCGCGCATACAGCAAACTAAACTATTTAGTAATCGCTGTGTGCGCGGTCTCATAAAACACCGTGTGTTCTATTATTTGACTAAACTATTTAGTTTTTCTGCGAATGAAAAACTTACAAACTTAAATTAATACAAACTTTATTCTTCATTTCTGAGAAATGTATGTGTACTTAGGACGAATTAAATTCAAGATTTTCTATAAAAAGTCCCCAGTGTAGTGCTCGAGCTGGAAACGTTATTAAGGGAGACAATATTTGCCTGAGACTTCCCTTAGTCATGGTATGATCCACTAATTTAGTAGATCGGATCGGACCTGATCCGGTACGGCACATGACCCAGGTCGGCAGACCTACCCCATGTTTGTGGAATGGAATGGATTAATCCGATCCACACTTCCATTTGCAATGCGGCCAATCTTTATTTAGAAAACCATTTCGTGTCGTTTACTGCGGTCGTTTGGGTTTCTTTCAGGATAAAATAAAGATTAATGTATAATCGAGATTGAAGTTTAAAGCCCATTATGTGCGTGCAGTTTCAGAGTGCTGTCTGATAGTTTTTGGAATGAATATTTTCGTCATGGTCAAAAGTCATCTGGATTCCATATTTTTTGGATATTTCGACTTTATCGACGACTGAAAAAAATTCCTACATCCAGCAAGATCGGTCGTGTTTACGAAAAGAAAATGTTGCCGTTCCGGATTCGCCATTTTTTTTTTTTTTTGAGTTTTGATTCAGATTCGCAATTAGCGACCCAAAAAACACCACCAACTAATTTCTGTTCCAGGAAGATTGGCCGTGCTTATAAAAAAAGTGTTGCCATTCTGGATCCATCATTTTATTTTTTGCATTTTTGACATCAGATGCGTGATCAGTTACCCAAAAAATCCCCTAAAAGTTTATTTTCCAGCAAGATTGGCTGATGTCAAAATTGCAAGAAACGAAATGGGGGATCCAGAATGGCAATACTTTTTTTTATAAACACGGCACACAATCTTGCTGAAAAAGAAATTAGTAGGGGTTTTTTAAGGGTTGCCGTATAGGATCTCCTTTCGTTTTTGATTTTTGCCAATGTTAACTTCAGATTCACAATCAGCAACCTAAACGACCTCCTACCAGTTAGTGTTCTCAGTGACCGTTTTTATAAAAAAAGAGTGTTGCCATTCTGGATCCCCCACTTTGTTTGTTGCAATTTTGACTTTAGATTTGTGGTCAGCGACCTAAAACAAACCCCTAAAAGTTTTTTTGCAGCAAGATTGGCCATGTTTTTTTTTGGAAAAAGGGTTGCCATTCAGGATCTCCTTTTGTTTTTGATTTTTGTCAATTATGACTTCAGATTCGTAATCGGCGATCTACTATATACGACCCCCTACCAGTTCTTTTCCAGCAAGATTGGCCGTGTGTATAAAAAAAGTTTTCCCATTATGGCTCCCCTATTTTATTTAATGATTTTGCAATTTTGACTTCAAATTCGCAATCAGCGAACTAAAACACCTCCTACCAGTTTTTACAAGCAACATTTAACGTAAATTTTCTGAAAAAGAAAATAAACAATTTCTTGGCATATTAAATTAAAAAGAAAGAATATCTGGGGCCACCAGTAGTGCAGTGTGTTGAGGCATCTCATGTTTGACTACAGGCGTTTCGGGTTCGAATTCCGTTCACAACGACATTCGTGGCAATGGATGTGCAGGAGGTGCATGCGGGTAACTGCATTCTCCGAAACCAGTTTATGCCAACGAAACGTCAACTGGGTTACACAGGGGTTAGGGCAATTGAGTATCTAATATATCCGTACCCAGACCTACTCCTGATGTTGTTCTTTCAAAACCTGTGTATCTACCCACACCTGTATACCTAGCCAAACCTACAGAACTACCCAGACCTACATAGATACCTACCGATCATTAATTTTCTGTTTTTTCAAAACTTGCGGATCTACCCATCACTGTATACCTAGCCTGACCTGGATACATACCTACCCAGCACTGATCTTCTATTCTTTCAAAACCTGCGTATCTACCCAGACCTACCTAGACTTGGCGACCAAGATGTTTTTCTTATTGTAAAATAGTTACCAGACCTAGGTCTGGATGTTGGACCTAGGTTGAAAAGAGTAGGTCCGGTTTTGAGCAACCATGGCTGCTGGGTGCAGAATCCGCACAACTGTTCCCTGGAGCTTTGACCTGTCATAGTCGTTTCTCCTTCTATTATATCTCTCAAAAGTTTGTGATCTGTCTGTAGTTAATTTAATAACGTGAAATTGATTATCATGGTGGGACAAGTCGGTGACATCATTCGGCGGAGCAATTTACAACGCGTTCTTTTGTACTTATGTGTGCTAAGTACTCCTACTACCCTTAACCGCGGAGCCCACATAAAAGACTATTGATTCACAAGAGTCTCTTGGGTGTGCTTGGATTTACTATGATTAAAGTTTTATGGTATTATAGTCTAAAATAGTATCTTTTGGGAATAATTATAGTGCAGAATGGTCTCTTTTGTGGGCTCCGCTCGCTCTGCGCTTAAGAGATCACAACCCTCGCTCCCTTCGCTCGCTCTGGGTGCAGGGGTGGCAACCCAGTTTGACATTTGTTTATTAGACCACTGTCATCTAGATATACAGGCCAAACTGTAGAAAACAACTCGCCAGGCACATGTAGAAACTCGGACTCCATGAATGACGTCATTGACGTCTTTTGTATAAAGAAGTGGCAGTGGAACTACACCTACGCATGCCTGCGTACAAACCCACGCCACACATTTTCTTCGCGTACATATTATTCTCTCAGATCACTAGATGAAAAAACCAACCACTGGCTACTTTTGACTGGAACGCACACAAAGCCAGTCTGATTCCATTAATGTCGGCATGATCAGCTGATAGTTGGCCTGTACAAATATCTAAATGGTAGTGGTTAATCACAGATGGTCGGACACAATATAGAGAGATTCCTATATCTTATTATTTTCAATATTGATTGCAATTGATTCAATATTTTTTCGTTTAGTTGAGAAAATTCCTTTTTAGATTAGATCTGCACTTACAAATCACGAGGACTTAGAGGAATATACCTCAAATGATAGATAAAATGTTTGCCACTTTTTTCAAGTTCTCTTCCTATACGAGTAATAGAGTTTCTCATTCTCTACCTACCCCCTATCCCTACCAGAATAAAACCCAATTGTACGTAACTCGTTATATATTCTCTACTACTATTTTTTCCTAACACATACACTTGAACGCATAACTTTATTTACTTTGCTCGTCGTTTATAGAGCACTTAAAGCACTTGCTTTAGCTTCACTTGTCATATACCTTCTCTTATTAAATTTGTAATTCGGCAGGAATTTCGAAATGAATCCGGATCGCCAGAGTCAAATAAAACCGAGTATCCTATTTTTCGAGCACTGTCACCCGAAGCTCAACGACATGATCCAGTCGTTGCACCACCAGTTAGCAATAGTAATGTAAGTATGATTTTAACCAATTAATATAATCGCCATTTGCCTAAACTCTTTAAAATTCAAAATTACAGGAAAATCTGATAGAAGATGATGATTTCGATAACAACAATGGACCTATCTCGCCAGCTGATTTAGAAAACATTGAAAACAATAATGCCGTCGATTATATACAAAATCAAAATGAAGTCGGCATCATCATCGAGCCGTCGCCCTATTCGATGAACAGAAATCTCTTAAATACAAGTGCTTCGAATGTGGTAGAACAAGAACAGTTTCAATTTCCACAATCGTCGCAATCAGTACCGCCATTACCCGAGCTTCAAGGCATTGACGTCACATCAACGATTCCTGCTAGCCCCAAAGGTCTGCAATCGGAGGTGCTAAATGATGATAAATTGGAAGTTGTGGTCATAGATAAGTCAGATAAGGATGAAATCCTGCCAAGTTTGGAGATGGGAGATATTAATGAATTGGAAGAAGTTGCAGTTAAAATGGTTCAAAATGCATTTTCAGAGTCGTCTCCAAAAAGCCTTGACACTCATGCAAAGATTCAATTTAGCGATATCGACTCGGCCTTTGAAGAACATATGATCGAGGAAAGTCCCATCTGTACTAACACTGAAATTATACCGTGTATTAATTTGTGTGTAAGTAATGAGGGCGAGGATGATGCAGAGGATAAAAATGGTAAGTGAAGTGTACGTGCCACGTCTGTAGATGGAGAATAGCTCACAGTGTTTCAGTATTTCTGTAAAACGCAACTAAATTTATAAGATGTGTATTGTGTAATACACCAGCAATTTATATCATCCGAATTTTTTGTGTTAACGAAACTGAAATTGATTCCTCCCTCAGGAGTAGTTGGTGTGGTTTGCCTCACAAGAAGTTGAAGGTGCTAATTTCTAGCAGGGTTAAGCGACTGTACCTTGACTACAATAGTAAAAGCGTCCATCACGAAACGTGTGGCTGCAATTAAATCCTTCGAATCAGGCTTGTACACGTCAAAATCCATTACCTAGTGCCGAATATACCTATGGTATGGAGGTATTTCTTGTTCAATATTGTGCTATATTGGATTCCTAGCCATAGTGCCCTTGCCGGAGATTACAGGGCAGACGAACTCACTAGAAAGGGAGCAACCTCCCTCCTCCCTGTCTTTCCTAAAATAGAGTATAAAGTTGGCTCCGTTTAGCAAAGCCAACTTAAGATGAATCGATACAATGGTGTTACGTATCTTATACTCGTATGTTAGCTAAGATGATTTGGCAAGGTTGAATATCAGCCGTGCCACAATATTACTTTCGCTGTCGGAACTGCAGATTGGTGTGGTAGGGCTCACTGGGCCTGAGCACCAATGGTCAATGTTTATAAAATATCGATGTTTATCGATGTTCAGACAGAGCAGTGGTATTACTCGGGAATGCATTAACATTGACAAAACATTTAACAAAATTGTTTGGAAGAATATCCTGTGTTGTGCATCATTCCATCCTCAATAAGACACAAGCCTGAAAAACCGACTATCCTTAAAAATTACGTTTTTTTAATTTAATACATAATTGAACTAAATTAATTCTCTCTTTTCACAAATTCTAGATGTCAATACTCCTGACGAGTTACTTTCTATTAAGAGCGGTTCATCAGGCAATAGTGGCGAAATCAGTAGTATAGAAGAAGCTCTACGAGCTTTAGACTGTGCCATAGCTGGGGAGAATTCAATAAATTCGGGCGGTGATGATGACGAAAATATGACTGATGAAGATCTCGAATGCAATGATGCCAACTTCCAAAATGTCATCCGACAACTACTTATCAATGATGGCGTCAAATGTATCTTAAATAATGATGAACTGAATAATGTACATTTTGATGATCATTTCAATAAGATCAATAATTTGGATGGTGTTCGAAGTGAGGCGGAAATTTTGGTTGATAGTATATTGAACGAAAGCAAAAAAATCGCAGAAGAACGCAAGAAATGGAATGATGAAACCATTGAAATAGATAATTATGAAATTAAGGATCGGGTGCAAGTAGGTCCTTGGGAACAGGAGAATTGTAATAATAAGTCTGAATCAAGTACCTCTTTACATGCCAATCTCTCACCATGTGAATCCATTGAAGATTTCCTCTCATTTAAACCGTTAGAGAAAACTAGCACACCGTGCATACAAAACAAATTTACAACTTATCAAACATCCACCTTTGTACCATCGTCTCGACTCGACGAAGCGTCATCACGCAAAAAGCTATTGATTGGCGAAAGTTCTCTGTTCAGTCCAGTGGAAAATGAACGACCGGATAAAGATTTTGAAGCATTGAACGAAACAGTAGAGAGTCCGAATCTCGCCAATGGTACTACAACATTCCCGAAAACAGAACCAATGGACAACAACAGAACATTTGCAGTCGATAAGACGTTTGAAGTTGGAGATGGTATTGAGACGACCTTCAATGTGGCGGCTGAAAAAACATTTGATGTTGGAGCTGAAAAAACATGCAATGTTGGAAGTGACAAAACGTTTGACATGGGAGCCGATAAAACGTTTGATGTTCAAATTATTGTTACGGAAGCTCAAAGTCCCAACGAAGAGTATACTCATCCGGGCGATCCATGCACTTCGAAACAGGCATTAGAACGCGATAGTCGCTTTCCTTCACTGTCATGCGATAATGACGAAATGAACTCGGAAGACATGACCACAATTACACCAGTCAACACTCCAATCGAACTAAGATATTCCAACGAACTTTGGAATCGTATAACAAAGGGCGCCGAATCTAGTGCAAACGATGAGAATCGTGAGAATGATGATAATGGTTTTGCCAGTAGTGGATGGTTCTTGCATCCCCAAGCGGACAATGTTCATGAGAATGAGACGTTTGACGTTGACGGAGAAGAGGAAGATGAAGATGAAGCTCTTCGAGAATCATCGGTGGAAATGCTTCGAAAACAGTTGGCCGAATTATTGCCAAAGCCTCAGGGAATTGCGGGACCAGCGGAATATTCGTACGATGATGAAGAAGACGATATACCACCAAATCGGTATGGAGGATTTTCAAATATTATTCATATTTCTAATTTACCTTTTTAATTGTTTTGCCTCTCTTTCTTTGAATTATAGAACTTTTGATGAGTACCGATCACCATTGGATGCAGCTGTGGTAGGTCTTTTAGAAGCAGAACCGACCACAGAGTCTACAGTACAAAATGAAATGTTTATAAACTATAAACGGTTTCATCTTCCGACTATTCTGGAAGAAAGTGAAGAGGAGACCTGTAAAACTTTTGTTATGAACGAAACCGCATGTTTGGACAGTACAAGGTAAGTGCTCACACAACATATATTTCAATTGTGACTTGCTCAGCAAGTTGTAGTTATGTTTTCTACATAGGACTGCCCAGCAAACCACCACTCTATACCATAAGGGGGATCGGTTGTGCACCCATAAACCAATCTTGGGCTGCAGTCCCCAGGTTTTGTTACAGGTTACCCTGCAGGCAATAAAATTACTATAGATGACTTCTTAATACGATTTTTTATATTCAGTTGTCAGCAAATTTTAAATAGAACACAGACCTAGAGTCTAACGATAATCCTACAATGGGTAAAACTGAAAACCAAAATCTCAAAACATTAACAAATCGGGCCACGGCCTGACGATTGTCTCTGATCAGCAACTCCTAACGATTCGACATTAACTAACAGTTAGTTATCTTTAGGACATCGTACGGAAAACCAGACAAAAATCTGTAGAGAAACTGGCAATAATATCAATTGAAGATATGGAACTGACAGTAATTTCAAATGTCCACACTGGCGGCCTACAGGCCATGTTTTTAAGAAATGCAATATCTTTAGTTAAAATGTAGGTCCGGGGCTTCCTTTGAGTCGAACCTAACTCTCAGGCACTTGGTGATAAATTTAGTAAGTCGGTTGTCTTCGTGGTAAAGGTACAAGCTCATTTTTTTCTGAATTCACCCCCAGTCCACAAGGTGTTTACAATATTCAGGGCTATACTCATGGAATCTGAATTTTTACATCGTCTGCATATCCCAATTTTTTTGTATTCTCAGAAGTCCGTCCATCACTATTATTCACCGCAGAGGGCAACGGAAATTGCTTCGCCCTAGGACGTTCCCCAGGAAAGGTACGCTTTCTCTCAATTTCGACTGCATCGTTCTGGTTCTTAATACGGCTAATATCTATCTGCTACTGAGTCTCCACCCCTAACTCGGGCATTATTAAATACGCCTCCAGCATCTAAGAATGTCGTATTGTTTGCATGCTTGTATTCGTATACTGGAATTTTTCCTATAATTGGCGTTCCATTCGTTCAAATTCTTTCATTACGAAGTTGAGGCCGATAACCCCGAATTCCTTTTGACCCCGCCTACCTATTTTAAAAGTTACATGCACTCCTTTTCAAGATAAGAGGGACGTAGTTTAGTGCCAAACTGCTTGTAAATATGACTACTAGCCCTGGAGCTATTACATCTTGTCACTGTTGAAGCATTATCAGCAGTACGCCATATAATCCCGTTGACTTGTATGACGAATAACTACAATTGATGGCCCGAACAAACAAATGCACACCACTGGCCTGGCCTGTTAGTGTCACTGCATCGTTTATCGCTCTGTTTGAAGAGTGTCCTCATAAATTGTTCAAGATTGTTCAGCTGTAGACTCAGTCCAGGTTCTGTCTGAAAAGTATTTACGAGTAGTACTTGAATTAAAAAAAAATCATATTAGTTTCGCTGCGCCCACAATTTGACACAAATCTCAGTTGTTTGTGAAATGCATAATTTGTTTTGAGCGTCCCCGAAAACCAGGGATTCGAACTAATTTCAGTAATTTTGACAATTTATGCATCCCCGTAGTGAGGGAGCGATGTGGGTTTTGTCTTTAGAAGTACCATTGGTTTAGCGTCCCATTCGAAACGGATATGCATGCAAACAAACATTAATTTGCATGTATGTACATACGCGCGTGTCATACGCCCGGAAAACGCAGAGTTGATGGTCATAGTGTAATTTAAACGTGCTATACCATTAAAGGAAAGAACAAATTCTTGATTCAACCGGTTAAAATATTTTTGTATTTCATAGGTAACAGTTTTTTTTTTCTTTTCTCTCCTACCTCTGTTTTTTTTTAAATCATTCTCTAAGCACTTGCCATCCCCAACCCCCCACATCCACTTCAATGCCACACACTGGGTCGGGATCGGGGGATGAGTCTCTCCTAAGATCCCAGCCAATAATTGAGTTTCTGCATGTAAATATAAGAGATTATGTCTATGCAAAAAAAGAGTTCCTCTGCAAATGGTTACAAAATGAATAAAGTTGAAAAATCTATCTATATATCTATCAATACAAAATTTTTAAGCCGGTTCAAAATAAATTTTTGTGTGGAAAGTTTCGCGAGATTTTACGACACTTTTAGTTTCTGGACGAATTGTATACCAGGCTTAAGTATCGATTCTACGGATTGTCTACAGTCATCGATTTTTGATTGCTTCCTTTCCTTATTTTCGGTATCGCAAAAGCGGCCAAGCCCATTCAAATGTCGCCGACGTTTCATCGATATACTGTGCGTCATATAATTATAGAGCCAATTGCTAATTTCTGCATTTCTTAATTTCTTATCGCTTTAAAGTTATTAAACGTGCAGTGTATGTTTGGCATTCGTCATCAGTGCACATGCAAGCAGTTTCGGTAGTGATACGGTATTAAAAATAGCAATAACAGTAAAAGTGTCTTTTCATGCTGTCACAAAAGTATAGAGCCATGGTATACATTTTTAGTTTGTGATTTTTTTCTTAAACAGCCTAAAATTAATTTTTCTGAATATGCCACGTGGGCAAATTCTCTTCCCAAGTGACGGTTCTTGACTGGCCAGCCCGTTCACCAGACTTCAACCCAGTAGAAAATTTGTGAGGAATAATTGTACGCCGGATTTACGCTAATAATAAAACTTACGAAGACGTAAATTCTTTGAAAGCGGCAATATCCAAAGTCTGAAGCACTGGAGTCTATTGTCTTGCAAAACTTGGTAGACAGTATGCCAAACTGCATTTCCTAGGTCATACATAAAAATGGAGGATCAATTGCTTACTAAAGTTTAAGCTTGTTTCATAATATTATGAATAAATTTAGTTATTTTGAAGTGGCTCTATAATTTTGAGACAGGATGTAAGAAACTTTGTTGAATTATTTTCTAATTTAGACTGGTAATGGTATAGATTTATGTTAACTATTCTCTCTCTTCATCGGGTAATTGTAATTTGTGAACAGACCAACATCAGCTCTGAAAGGAAGTTTGAAAGTGGCAAATTTTGCGGTGGCTGTATAATTATGTGGTGCACTGTAGTCATCGATTCCTTAATATATAGTCTTCAATCTATCGATCAAGTTTCGATTCTTGTCTGGCTGGGTTGTTCGCCCAGCGAACGCCAATAGAAAGCCATGAACATTGAGTTGTTGATCGGTAGTTGTTCGATAGTTTTATTGATGAAATTTTTTTTGGCAACACTGACTCGTTAGTATGCGCACCGTATATTGGACAACATCACAGCCTAAAGTATAACAATTAAAATTGTATGCCCTACCTTTGACAGGTGAATTTTTTAAAACCAACGGCATAAATTATGCTAATCGATACGCACGCGGCCGTAGAAACATCTATATTTTATAAACTCCATGAACGCTGAAAATACAGTAATTGGGGGAGGAGAAGAGCAGTATATAATTTTGACATTTGCATGTTTCCGAATATATAAATTACCTGAACAAATTTCTGGCTCAATTTCTTTCTGCCAGGGCACTTAAGTGGTATTTGGGTGTTTTCCAGTTTTATAATAGCTGTTTATCATTTTGATGTCGCACACCTTTTTCATCGTAATCCAAATGTGTATGTAATGTATTCTCATATTCTTTTTATTTTCAATGATTTCTATTTAGCACTGGATGCGTTGATACTGGCGAAGCAATAATGGGAGTTACCAAAGCACTCATGGCATCAAACGACACCCTTTTTAATTTCGAGGATACGCTGGGCGAAAGAGAAGATGTTTTCTCGCCACGAACACCTACACGATCAGATGCACAAACAAATTTGTCCAGTAAAAGTGGTAAATCCACAGAAGAGAATTCCGTATCCACATTAGACAGCGAAAAAGTCGATTCCAATAATTCGGAGAATGTCCTCGAACAGGACGAACATCCGGGCAGACGATCACCTCCGAAAACAATTGATCTGCCGACATTGTCATTGGAAACGATGATGGATAGTGATGTTTGTTCGCCCGAACAGCAGAAAACATTTTCGGAAGGCACTAACTCAAGCAATACCGACCGAGTATCATCTGATATGTCAGCAACAGTCGATCACGATACAACCTTCACAACTTACACGAATGATGAAAAAACATGCGTAACGGTTATTGTAAGGGATGATGAAAGGATTTCGGAAATATCCGAGCCTGAATGGGGCTCAACGGCATCGTATGTAGGCTATGAAATGAACAGCCTAACGGATATTCCCAGCTTGGACTACAATGTCAATGATGATTCAACAAGCAGCCACTCAAGTAATGCCGTATCGAAGGATTCAAATGTAGATACAAATAACACCTTACAAATGACCAATGATGGTATTATCCCGCGTGTCGATGATAATCGACAGGAAGATTCAGGTAATAGTACGCACACATCGGCCGATGATCGCACATCAAATAGTGATCATTCGCTCGGGGATGAAAGTCAACAATGCGACGATAAAATGTCGAATACAATAGTCGCCGTTGCCCACAACGACGATCTTATGAACCAATCGGAATCGAATCCATCCAAAAATTCAACTTTACCCGATATGAATTTAGATGATAAGGAGAATTGTAGAAATTTTTTACAAAATGAAATTGAGATTTCATCTAGTCAAAGTTTACAGCAAAATTGCGACACGAACAATGAAATAACATTTGACGTCGATGAGGATTGTTCGTCGTCGCTGGATGAAGAAGGCGACGAGGGGGGAGATGCTGACTTTGATTTTGATAGTTCGAAAGAGAATAAGAATCCGAATATCAAGGAAAAATTAAGTCTACAACAACAACAACATCAACTACCACCACAATTAACTTTAAGTCCGAATTCAATGGATTTTGATAAACAATCAATTTCAACCATTTCCTACCAAAAAGTACAAACAAATAGTCAGGATGCTGTGATAGTCGATAAAAAAAGTAAATTAAATTCAACGGCGGATCATTTATATGATAATGTGGATATGAAAAAAGTTGTTGGAAGTGGTGTACATGAGAACATATTCGTAAGTACAAATTTTTAATGTGATATCTATGTTTGGCTTTATTCTATGGTAGCTTTGTATATATGAACGCGTTTTTTTAATGTTTTGTATCTAATGGTGGTTTTTATTACTTAGAAGAGATAATTGTGCCAATTTATATTTTGCTGGTAGCACGATTATCCAAAATGATTTCACAGCCCCTATTTTGTGTTTGGAATTCGCTTCATTCGTTTGTTTTGTTCAAGTCATGAAATAATTTCTTAGGCTTCGTTTATACGTGACTAAACGACTCAAATGCTCATGAATTCATGTTGGCCATGTAAGAACAGAAAGGTATCTTTTTGTTGTTGGTACTTTTCAATACAATTTTTCAATGTTCCGTGTTTTGCTCAAGGTTAACGTTTAAACGAAGCATTAGAGCTATTTTCCACTTGCCGGCAAGATACCGACATATCGGCACCGAAATCGGGACACACTATCGAACGACAATTGAGTTCCCCATTGTATTGACTTATGTATGTATATATAAATATGAAGATACTCATACAGTTCGCAAAGGAAAGATAGCACACCTGATCTTTTTTCGGTTTTTAATATTATAGCTTTGTCGATCGATCAACCAATTTTATTTTATTTAGGAGTCAAGCTTTTAGGGGCCAATTATTCTATTCTTGAGCGTGAATACCCTTTTTCTTATATGTATAACGACTTAAATTCGCAATTACTATTGTGATTTATTATGATGATGATTTAATATGACTTCACTGGCTAATCGCTATATAAAGCCTTAATATTAAGAATTCACATGGGGTATGGTATGTTTTTTACGCAGACAGTAAGCAGTAATTTAAAAAAAAAATGAAAACGATATCGATTTATCCAGAGTAATGGAAAATATCGATCGTGTCGGCTAGTGGAAAAACGCCCTTAGGGTATGGTTAAATAACTGAAGAATGTATACTAATAATATCTAAATGCATCGTAATTATGTTGCCTAAGTTAACCAAATATAGTGTCATTTTTAAATCAACCATACATTTAAAGATCGCAATTGATATTTTGTTGACGGCTCTTACTAAGCGTGAAAATATCTTATCTTCTAAGAAGAGCAATAGTAGTGCTTTAAAATCTATCCAGATGATCTTCTGTTAATAGACGAGACTAAAAGAATCGCAGAATTGGGTCTTCCATTTTGTTTCATAAACTCACATTTTGCAGATTTGAATTCTCCCTGTGATTACATTGGATTGCTTTTGCAAAGAAATATAATATTAGATTATTAGCCATTTTCGATTCACCCGGTCTCAAATCCAGAGTCAAGCAAACGCCACGGATCTCCGACGAGCGAACTTAAACAGCCACCATATAAATCCTTCGCCGCGTGGGGCGAATTGCGGACTCATCATACATTTAGACAGGGGCGAAATAAGTTAACGTTCAACCAATTCGCTTTCAACTATCATCCGATGAGATCCCATACGAGACCTGGGTCAAAATCGGTCTGTCGTTTTATATGAAAATGGATCTGAGACCGTGTGAAACGAAAACGGCTATTATACGAGGAATGTCCAGAGAGTAAAAGTACTCAATTTTTCTATTTTATAAAAAAAAACATTTATTTAAAAAAATACATGATATTTAAGGTATATATGTTACTTATTTACATGTAGTCGCCTTCCCGTTCGAGGCTAGTTTTAAGCCGTGGCACAAGTTTTTTGATTACCTCCCATTTCCTTCGTCGACTTCAACACCTCTTGTTTCACCTCCTTATCGGTTGAACATTTATTTCCACCCACGTGAGTCTTCAGGAAGATGGAAAGATGAAAATCTGGAGGCGCCAAGTCAGGGGAGTATGCAGGATGGTTCAGAATGTCTCAACCAAACTAATTCAAAAGCGTATTAGTGGAAATGGCCGTCTCGTGTAAGAGAGATCTGGAGATTTGTGGAAACATCGGAGACATTTCACTGTCAATCGGCAATCTTCACAAACAGTTTCCTTGATTTTTTGCATCAACTCATCGGTCACAATTGAAGGTGTTCCACTCCTTTGTTCGTCATTCGCTCTTCTTTCATTAAACTCACGACACCACTTAAGCACGTTCGTTCGGTTCATAACACTTTCGCCGCAAACAGTTTTGATCCGTGCAAAAATGTCAGTCGACGTTTTTTCTTCCGCGAGAAGGAACCTCATGACAGCGCGCACCTCGCACTTGGCGGGATTTATTATTGACTGCGTTTTGGGAAACTTGATAGGATCAGAAAGTGAGTAACAGAGATATATACGCGCCATCGTACTCTGTTCTGGGCAATGGGGCGCAATTCCCCAAAAGACTTACCCAGCCCTACACTCCTTTGCCACAGATCGACGCCATGTGATTTTAGGACCCCCTCTTGGTCGGCCTTGGTTGTAAATGGGGTTCCATTTCATGGCATGCAAAGCAATGCATTTATCACTCTTCCGCACAATGTGTGACCTATCCACTGCCAGTAACAGAGATGTGAAGTATTGTATATCCGTAAGTTGAAGAGGGAGTGTCGCTTATCTGACAGATCTTTAGAGGGGAAATAGACCGGAAAAATTTGTTGGTTCGTTTCCCCAGCCCATGATTTCTAAACAAATATTGTACATCTACCGACCACTCTGTCTCTTCCACTTTAGTGTAATTACTAAGCCACAGGCGTAACGAAAATTGGTTGGTTGTCATTCTGCTCTCGGGATTCGTATGTAGATGCTTTGGCATGAGTCGTCTTGTCAATGCATCAGTTAAATGCATCTCTCTTTCACTTACGGATACATAATGCGTTGCCATGTCTGTTGCTCACTGTAATTTCCTTAACCGGTCAGGCTTTTAGAACCGCGACCATTCACGCATTTCACAGAAACGGACACTACGAGGCTAGTTTTGGTACTAACAAGGGTCGCCGGTGCTCGTTGTGTTGAGGGAAATCTTCACTCCCACTCAGTGTACAGCAACAGTACTTTTGCGTTCTGGACATACCTCGTATCTTTACGCACAGTTTTTATTTCAAATTGACCTTTTACAAATCTTTTGTGTTTAATACCAATGATAGAATTAGCATACGATTACGTATAACTTGCAACTTAAGCTATGGGTTTTTTCTATCGCCCTGTCACCGAATGCCGCCGGTTATAACCCGCCGAAACTATAATCGGAAATTGTAATAATAGGTTGGTTTTTCCAACAGCCATACAGAGCAGAGCAGCTTAAGACCACACAATTACACTAACAATTTGATCTGAGCTGCTCTGGATAAAACGTCTGTGCAAGAATGCTGCTCCGTTAAGTAGTCTGCATTTTGAAATGCAGGCGGCGCAGGTGTCGAAGCTTTCGAACAGTTTACAGTTTGGCAAGCACATAAAGTTCATTTCCTGCCAATAAAATATTCGTTTTGTGTAATTATTTGGAATAGTAAACATACAAAATAATGTTGCTGCCTAAAGGAAATTTGTCCGATTGTATAATGTACTAAGGATTCAAGTTTTCTCTTGAAATTTGAGTTGACATTTGAATTCTGACTAAACCAAGACACACTCCCAGCAGAGACATGCCCCGTTTTCGTGTTCGCTACCCTAATTTGCTCTCGTTCGTTTTTTTTGCCGCTTAACCTGCTCTACTCTGCTCTGTACAAAAAAAACCCAGCTAGTATCGGTACTAAAAAGCGGTACTCGTATTTATATATCTTTATTGAAACAAATGGTACCATATACTGGTCGATCGCCGTACACGATCGCACACAACCACGAATTACCAATCATTAATTGCATGTCTTTGAATAATCAGTCCCCAGGAAGCTGATAATATAAACGCACTCACAGTTGTGCGTCATAGCCGGAACGAATAAATCATCGCGGGGAAATTTTTTTGCGCGTGTGCGGTAGACCAACACGCTGGCGCACTGCCACATCATTTTTCCATCTGTTGCTCTGTTTGTAATTGTGTACCCGCAGTGGCAAATGTATTTTATGTTTAATTGTTTTATTTGTCTATTCATCATCATCGTGGTACGACAGCCCGACGTCGGGCCTTGGCCGCCTGGATCGCTGTCGTCCAGTTATCTCGGTCACGTGATCGCGTCCTCCAATCTTCGAAGCCCAGTAGTTGCGCGGCGTCCGCATTTACTGAGCTCTTCCAACGAGCTCTCGATCGTCCTCGTAGTCTCGCTCCGTCGACTCGTCGTCCGTTCATTACTCTCTTTGGCATGCGATCATCGTCCATTCGCTGTACATGCCCTGCCCATTGAAGCCGTTGTAGTTTGACGATTTTCGAAACTTTAACTCATCGTACAGTTCATACAACTCATGGTTGTACCAGATGTGCCATCCATCTCGATCGCAAATAGCCTTGCGTTCGATGTGTCTAGCATTTTTCCGGAGACTTGAGTTAGGGTCCATGTATCGCAGCCATAGCATAGCACTGGTCATATTATGGTTTTGTACACGCAGAGCTTCATCCAATTATGGGGAGAACCAAAAAAAAACTCTTATTGGCTCCGTCCCTTGATTTCGTCAGTTTCGTTAGCGTCCTTTGACAAGTTGCAAACCCAGGTATATGAAGTCGTCCACGAACTCGATGTTGAGGTCCCCAACATTGATGCTCGATTGTGCTGGCTTCGATTGCATCATTATTTTAGTTTTACCCTCGTTGATACGTAGTACAACTTATTTTGCCGCGTTGTCGAACGTATGCAGAAGTTCTTCTGCATCGGCCAATCTTCGGGACATGATGTTGATGTTGGCGTACGCTGCTAATTTTGTCGACTCGATGAGTAGCGTCTCGCTGTTGTTCATACTCATGGCATGAATAGCGCAGGTTGAAGAGTGTCGGCGCCAGTCCATCGCCCTACTTCAGACCAGTGCGTGTTTCAAATAGATCAGTAAGTATTTATATTACGGATCCTGACCTTTGAGACGAAGTTGGTCATCGTCATCTTTGTCAGTCGCACTAGTTTTGCCGGTATACCAAATTGTAGCATGATGTACAGCACACCATGATCGATATGTCGTATGCTTTTAGTTCGAGGACTAAAACAGCTAATTGAGGCCATCCATGTCGCTCTGGGTGACCTTTTGGTAAATTACAAAAAATCCTTGTGTTTATCTAAGTCGAATAAAATTTTTTACGCAGTTTTCAATACAGAAGGATGTATTCATTATTAAGAAAAAAGATTCCATACTGTAAGTGTTCTTTTTTGGTGTAAAAGCAGAATTTTGCTAGTGTCCCTATTCAAGTGGCCCAATTTTGAACGTAAAATTGATTAGTGCATCAACACAATGTTAACAAAATATAACTGTTATCAATCAAAGCTCCCAAATTTTTCTCAGTAAGTATGAGCAACAAAGTAACCTTTTATAACGGATGCTAAATTTTGCTCTCTTGGGTACTAGAAATTGTGAATAAAACTCTTCTCGAAGCGGCTGTCCCTACTCAAGTGGCCGGGAGTGCATTTACTACCATGAAACGCTGCACGATTAACTACGCGTGGAAATGTTTAAAATGTATTTTCAAAATTCAGTGCTTCTCGCGTAATGCGCAAGAACTTGCATTTCTTACGCCTAGTACGCACTGCGACTCTTTGAATAAATTATTATTTTATATTATTATTATTTATATTATATTATTTTGCGTCTCGCCAGAAATCCGTGTGTACCTCGCCTGCCTCGACTCATTGTCTTCGTGAATTTTGTATGTATTTTCTGTATCTATTGAATTCCGTCCGATATGACTTATGAGTCCGCGACATGAATAGATTCAATGAGTCCCAACGCATAAGACTTATATATGTTGGAACTCATATTTCCAATATGGGAACACTTAGTGGCTTAACCGTTCAACCATATAAGGTGCCATTTGAAATCGAGCTATGTTCATGTGAGAATTTGATGGAAAATGGGATCAGAACAGGAATCAGGAACAGTATTTTTATCTGCGCAGCTATCTCCTTTTTTAATAAAATATCTCAGAAATTATCTGTATCTGTCTTTGGTGATGAGTTTTCTAGTTTTTTTTAGTCAAATCAATTTTTGGACGTTTCAAGTAAAATTTAGTTTGTTTTGTACTTTTTGATCAATATTTGTTGCACTCCTTTTTTCATTGATTGAGTTTGTTTGCCGTTTTCTATTCTTTTATTGTGGCTTTTAGTTTCCATGTTCCAATTGTAAGAGTTTGCTTTTTTATGTATTGCAACACATTTCCCCTCTATTCATGAGTCTCTGCAGTGTTGTTATTGTTGCTATGGTATTTTCAACCCTTCCTTCAATATTTTATGACATGTTTTCTTCTTTTTCATCTAGTGACTGTCAAGGCATCGCACTATATTTGGATATACGAATGATTTTTGTATTTTGTACATCTTCTCTTCCATTACACCAATCATTTAACACACGCGGACACATATTTACCCTTTTTTCGTACAGTACTTGGGAGAAACAATATGATTGAATTTTAAAAACCACACATATTTATAACATAAACACATGGGACACGTTAGATGCTTTAAATTTATTCGAATTGATCTTTGTTGAAACCTCTTGTTCGATATTTGCACATAATGTTATAGTTAAAAAGCACTTAGTTAATATTAGCTGTTAAGAATGTGTATGGTGTAAAATATTTTGTTAGATAAAACACATTTTTTTCTATGTTAGTTTTGATTTAAAATCGTTGGTCACATTTATGTAATTACTTAAGTTAAGTGGACACACGAATAAACAGTAGATAAATTATGATTGTTTTTATGTATTTATGACCCTCCAATATAATTTTTGTGTGAAAATGGAGCTGGACAATTTCCCAGATAATTGGTGAAACGATTTATATTTTATATTACCCTCTCTAGATTGGAACAATATTTTACTATTAATTTTTATAATAAATACGCGCATTCATTGGGTGATTTGCAAGATTTCTGGCTATGGTGTGGTATATCCAGCATTGCTAACAATGGAATGGCAACTGATTTTTCATATGTGAAAACGTCAACGTGACTACGTGTGACGGCTGACCGTACAACCACTCAGAATACATTTATTGCTAAGGTTCGGAAGCTCTCAGTGAGACGAAGTTGTGTTTATTTTGACCGACATACTTGTTAAGGGGGTGGTAGCTTCATGGGTAGAGAGTCGATTTATCAAGCGGGCTTATATTCCAACAGTCGCTTTTCTCGTCAGCGTTCAGTCAAATCAGCTGTGAATGAGCACATTGTACATGATCTGATAAAAATGAATGGAATAAAGGCGCGACGTGTGGGATCTTGTCCATTTGGTTTGGTTGTATTGTTATGGGCCGATTTCGCAATGTCTTGTTAAAGTTTATCCTATAAATAAACGCTAAACGCCACCCATCCTCCAGTTAAAAATTTATCGGACGATAATTTCAAACAGCTGATACGGGCTGCTGAGATTTTGACAGCTAGAACTGTTTACGTTTTAACACTAAAATAAGGTAATTGATCATAAAGACCTGAGTTCTGGGGTCGAATTATGAGTTCCGTGAACGGATTACTCGTCACGTAAAAATGTGTATTTCGTATTATGCAATCCGTGAACATAGCAAACGTGTCGTAATTGGCTATTATGGTTTCCGTTAACGTATACGATATCGTGTCAATCGTTCGATCCCCCATTCGATTACATGGAACCGTTCATATGGCACAAATTTCGATAGAAAAATGGAAGTAAATAATTAAAATAAGAAATATAAAAAGCACGTTTATTGGTTATTCTTCAATAAATGTAATTTAAATTATTTCTTAAGAATCACTAAGCTTAATAATGAGCAAAAAGTATTTTGGGCGAGTTCAACTCTGTAAAGGTGCGTTTAGATTGAGCGAAACCACTCGCGCAACTGGCGCGCAAGGAAGAATGTCGCGTGAACATGTTCCTCGCCCGAAACTAATCTCCTTCCTCTCGAGAGGAACTCGCGGTGTGATGCACCCGGTTGCTCATTGTGAGTTGCTCGCATGCAACTGCTCAGTCTCCTATTTCGCTTAGTGTGAACGCTGCGCGTATATGTTTCAGGTGGAGATGAAAGCATTCATTTATGATTTAAGCTTCTAAGTAAGCTTGGTCATAGTGTTCTCGATCTCGGTTATATAGCATTTGCCTTACACCGCATTCGGTCATCGCAAAGCGGATTTGGTTCACAATTCGTACTTGTGTTACTGTCGAGGCACATACCACTGTCGAAGAGTTTCAACTCTTCAGTCTACCATAAAAGCGGAGGTATGAGTCTAAAGACCTGGATCTATGCCATCTGCACTCATAGTAACACGTTCCTCATTGCAAACACTTCCGAATAGCGAACTGATTGGTTTCTTCAATTCCAAATATTGAACTATTGAAGAGTCTCCCCTCAGCCACTTACGTAAAAGTGCTATGTAAAATCGAGTTCATGTGTATTGACTGCATGAGAATCCACTGCAACTACTGCGCCACACAGAACAATCATTCCATGCCCGGTAAAGACTTACAATCACAGACCAGCCGAATTTAAAAACACGACTAGGACGCCATGGTTAACTCACCTCAACTAACGTCTCGCCCTCTCGAGTGAACGCTACGTTGCGCGTTGTGTGGACGGAAAGGGCGAAACTGACCTCCAGTGGGTTTTGGGTAAGTTTCTTCGCGCAACAATTGCGCGAGTAATTTCGCCAAATCTATGCATACCTCTAAGTAATTACTCCGCCTTCCATCATACAGACATCGCGTCGAGCCATAGATCAGGTCGCTTCTATTCGGTCCATCTGTGATACAAACACACGCACACAAATCAATCACAAATTAAGAAGAAAAGACAAGAGTTTAAACAAACCTTCTGTTTTAGTTCTCCTTTTTTAATATTTTGATATTTTTTTGACATTAACTTGGCATATTTCCAATACGATTAGCTTTGAATCTATTACATTCCTTAAAAAATTAGGTTCCGTTAGCAGTCGTATATGATAATCCCAATGTATTCATTCGTACGATCAGTCACGTAATTTTTTTTCATACGATTGCCGTTCCGTTCACGTAACTCATAATTCGACCCCAGGAAATTCATTCGATGGAATAGTGAGAGAAAATCAACTTTAACTGCGCCGCTAATAATGTCAAAAGTAAAACAGGCGCAAAGTAATGTTCTTCTAGACGAAAAAGTCATTAAATTTTAAAGGCCCAGCCTGTATTTGTAAGATGGAAGGTTATGAAAATCTAGCGGGTCATAAAGGTGTCTCAAAGCGAAAAAAGTAAAATATTTTCAAATAGATTCGAACCTGTCGCAATGTAGGTCGTACGCTGGATTGCAGACTACTCAAGCATATCCAAGTAGAGGTCACACAAGTGTGGTATATACGGATTTAGTGACCCAAATATTTTTAAACTCATTAGCACGTCTCTTAATGAAGCCGAGTTGCTTATTAGCCATGGATAGCACCCTGTCATATTGCAGGTTAAAACGCACTTTGTTGTCCAAAACAACGCCGAGGTCTTTGATATGGTCAACTATATTCAGCTCGACATTGTTAATGCTGAGAGACGGTACAGACGTAGAATACAAGAGAACAGGCGGCAGAATTCTGCAAAAAAAAACTCATGCAGTAGCAAAATCAGCTGATTTTCTAGCAAATCCTTCCGCCTGTTCTACAATATTTTATGTCTGTACCATCTCAGCATTAATCGGTAGTTTTTCTACAACATATCTAAATGTTTAATTAATGCTTTAGATGTAACTAAAAAATTATCAAAATGTTTTGTGAGCAAAACTATTTGTTTATTTTACAGAGCTATATCTATTAAACAATTTATTTTATTGTTACTGGCTAAATTTCATATTTTAAGGTAAAGTATAAGCTGCGATTCAGTGTTCTGTCTAGTGCAGTTTTTTCATTTACTGCGTTTTTAGTAATGTTAAATCCAAAATTTGAAAAAGGAAATGCCCCAAGCTGCTAAATTTGCTTAGAATTGTGTGATGAATCACATGGCCAAGACCGTGTCTGATAATTTTGATTTACAATTTAAAGATTTTTTTTAATTTCCCTTTAGATTCTACATGCATTAGTTATTTAAAAAAAAAACCAACTGAAAAGCTACTCAAGGTGGAACACTGAGATAAATACTGAGTCACAGCTGGTACTTAACCGTAAAATATGAAGTTAAACTCATCAAAATAATATAATTAGCTTTCTAAAATGGGAAAAATCTGTTTTGCTCTCTTAAGGGGTTTTTAGATATTAGACCGACCAGCTGTTAGACCACTCATTAGACCACGCATCAGACCAGTCCTTATACCACCAATTAGATCATGCATCAGACCAGCCATTAGACCACGCATTAGACCAGCTATTAGACCACGCACTAGACCGCCCATTAGACCACGCATTAGACAACCTATTAGATCACGTATCAGACCAGCTATTAGACCACGTATCAGAGCAGCAATTCGTTTTCAATAGTTATATCCTATACCTTATTGTATGATGCAAAGTGTTTTTTTTCACAACGGGGAGACTTCGTAGATATAGCATCTATTTAGCTAAATCCATATCCATCCATTTTCGTTATTATCCAAGGCGCGTTTGGTGTACTGCAATACAAATTTCAGATACATAGATAATTTCGCGGAAATTGGGACGAAGCCTGGATTGTTGCTTTCAAGTTACGGTTTGAGTAATCGAGTTAAGTTTAACGTAAAATCGATTGTCCTCATACGGCACTTTAATTCACGGTTTAAAAAAGTTGATGCTAAAATTTGGTAGTGTGAGGTTCCTACTCGTCATACACTTGACGCTAATAACGTGGAGGGTATAATTATGAAAAACGAATAGCTGCTCTGATACGTGGTCATACAAGGTCTAATGGCTGGTCTGATGCGTGGTCCTAGTGTCACCACAGACTGTCGAACTCGAACACTAACCTGGTACAAGTGGGCCAGTTTTCTTCACACCTATGTGAAGTGTGTGTCAGAGGACATTTGTACCAGGTTCGTGCTTGAGTTCGACAGTCTGTGATGATACTAATGCGTGGTCTCTAATAGGTGATCTAATGCGTGGTTTAATAAGCGATCTAAAGCGTAGTCTAATAGGTGATCTAACGCGGGTAGTTTGTCTAGCGTCTAAAAACAGCCTTCTTTGAAAATAACATCTACATTTGGATTAATTAAACATTTAATGTTGAACCGTTAGGGCAAATAAAATAACATTACATGTACTGTTGGAGTTAGAGCCAACCTACAACATGTACTCGTATTGAAGCCTGTTCGGTACTCATATTTTAGTACCGGTTTTCAGTTTATCAGAGTACCGGTATTGTCAGCGGTTCCTGGTATTCTCGGTACTCGTTCAGTACCAATACTAATACCGTTTTTTTAAACAATGAGCTGGCTTTTTCGAGTATCGGCTTCTGATTCGTTTTTTAATCCGGTTTCTCCAGGTTTTTAAGCGTTTTTTTTTTAGTAAAAAAGAAAAAGAAACTAGTAAGAAACGGGTAGAAACTGAAAACCGAAAAACCCGTCTCAAAGTTTAAAAACTCGGCACTCGAAAACCCATCGAGGTTGGCAGTATTGGTACCGGTACTGAAAAAAATCAGCACCAAATCGGTATATTGGTTTTAGGAACAGGCCTCTCCGTATTGACGAAATTTATAAGTACGAAAGCAATTTCCCAATTAATTTTTACATAATACTATCGATCATAAATGAAGGCACTAAACACGATGAAAGGCTTAATTGAACTACTTAGGATGTGTTTGTATGGCTGTACATATCAATTCCACGCTGTGCACTAAACTATAATTAATAACCAAGCATATTGGCCAGCACTTAGTAAATAGAGCACATTTATCAGCACTATGCATGTTGAAAAGGTTTTGGATTTGATCATAATCATAAACAAGTCATGTAAGAATATTTACATAAAATTGAAGTTGGACATTTTAAATGTTTTAATTTCAGTACAAGCCAGAAAGAGTAACAATATTGCCAAATAAATACCAGCAAACTATAATTAATTATAACGTTAACGGGGCGCACAATGGAGAGCATTGTGCACTGGTAGCTGATGAAATAATCGCTCATTTGTCAGGCGAAGAAGATCCTTGGGTATAAAGCTTGCATACGATATTACAAAAAAAATGCAATATTCAATTGAATCAGTTTTATCTTATCAAACAGATCATTTAATTATTTGACAATTTTCCTTGCAAATTATAACAGGCTGAGCCATTACACAGTGATATACATTTTACGGGACCATGCTCAGAAGTAGTCACGTCGTTCACGAACGAATGGGACAGCGATGTTGATGACAGTCACAGTAGCGAAGAATTTATGTATGTTCGTGGAACACCAACCAAAGAGAAACTCTCCGATATGATGAACGATAAAACAGGCGATGGAAGTGAAACAAATGGCGATCATGATTTCTTCGAATATGAAGGTCTACATGAAGCGGATGTGTGGTCAACTCACGAAGACAAAGTCCGAGTGGCAGGTAAGAAAGAAAAGTTAGTTATAAGTTGAACTAAATAGAAAAAGTCGTTGATTTTTCTTAAGATGAGATACTTATTTTTTTTAGGGTTTTGTATAAAAACAAAACCCTTATGAAATCGGTCATGCGTCCGTCTGTCCGTCTGTCCATGAAATATCTCACGAACCGCTGAAGCTACATGCATGAAATTTGGTGGAAATATGTAGAAATACTATAATTCTCTGGAGAAAGCGATGCGTCGTAATAGGTCAACTTTAAGGGGGGGTCGCCATAGAGGGGAAATGAAGGTCGAAATTGTTTTTTCGTTTGGTATAGGCAAGTGGGGTATCGTAAGAAAGGTACCGTTGAGTACATTCCATTTCTGGATTTTTTTTCAAATTTGAAGAAAGGGGAAAAGAGGGAGAGGGGAAAATATGTTGTCCGAGTTTGTCCCCCCCCCCTTGCATTTCGAGACCGTTATAGCTAGACATATGAAAATTTACAGAAAAGCGGCATTTTACTAGCATAGAAAACCGAAAATAATAGAATTTTTAAATCTCATCCAAAAAGGTTAATAATTGTACATTTCTATAGTTGCAGTTAGGACACCCCTGCCCCCCTCAATCACACCCTAGGTCAAAAATATTGATGGCTGATGATAACCAACATCATAGGCAATAATATCTCTAAGTTTCATAACAATGACATGATATTTAATAATAGTACATTGACTTAAAGTTATGCATTTTGACACTATCCATACAAAAAACACACCTACCGGCCTCACACATAGATATGCGTGTACTACTTGCATGTTGTTTTTCGTAGTGCGAATTGCAGTTATTTAATGAACCAACTTTGGAAGGGTGAAGATTGGTGATTGGTGATCCTAACAATAACTATTCACACAGTTAATTTTTTTAGGGTTTTGTGTCTTAAATCTTACAAAATCGGTCAAATACCTGTCTGTCCGTCTGTTCATAGAATATCTTACGAACGGCTGAAGCTGCACACATAGTTCGGCGAGAATGTGTCGAAATGCTATAATTTGCCGGAGATAGCGTTGTGTTGTAATTGGCCAACTTTAATATGGGGGGGGGGGGGGGGGGGGGTCCACATAGAGGCGAAATTAAGGTCAATTTTTTTTATCCACTGGTATAGCCAAGTGGGGTGTCGTGAGAAAGGTAATGTTGAGTACATTCCATTTTTGGCATTTTCTTGAGATTTGTAGAAAGGGGAACAGTGGAGGAGGAAAAAATATTAGACCGTAATTTGTCCCAGCCGCCCTGAATTTCGAAGCCGTTACACAAGTTTGCAATTTGCAATGTCGTCTTAATATGAATGGTTAAGCATCTCGAAGAGTGGGACAGTTTATCTCGTATACATACATATCTATCTACAGCTTCTCGTATTAAAACTATTACTGTAAGATACTATATTATGGGTAAAACATTTAATTATGGTGTTTTTATTCAGCTGAGGGGTACCAAGAAGAGCAGGGAGCCAGTATTTACATGCCAAAATAAGCGCTTTCTACAAAACCCTCGAATTGCGGGCGTAGCCCTCTATATTCCGGTTTCATTTATTAGTATTATGCACCTTTACAAAAAAATTAGCAAGTACGAAAAAAGTCTACATACGATCAGCTATTGTCATCGATTATTCTCGGAACACTTCTTCAGCTTCAATTGCATGTTTTCGATTTAATTATTGAGTCTCCAATCTTCCTTGAGGATAACTGAACTCTCTAGTATCTAGTGTATCAAGTTTTCTCGTATTTGTTCCCCCTTTAATGACCGCTATTTTATTCCCCAGTTATTGTAGTGTACGCTATCACTGATTTTAGGGAGGTGTGATCTCTTTCTATTTTTTTTTCTCATGAAAATATGTAAAATATGTAACGGAGGCCCCGTAGTTATATCCATATATATATGGAAATGATCAGGGTCACCTCCTGAATTCTCATCGAACAAGATGACCAGTAGAACACCATACATTGAGTCCTTTTCTTTGGGCTTGTCCCTTTTGCACTCGTTTCGAGTTTCTGCCATCCTGCATTCGTTCGACATGGCCAGAGCATTCCAGTTTTCGAAATTTGACGAATTTCGAGACGATAGATCGCTGGAAAGTTCAAGTCCATCTTAATGTTTTGCCTGTTCTTCCAGATTGGGTTATACATTTTGTTTTCGATTCCCTGCAATTACAAAATTAAATATTTATTGATGCGAACATTGTAATAATGTCATGTGTGAGCCATCTAAAATATATTAACAGAACAATAATCCTGCTCCAGAACTCCATCGAGAACTATCAAGAGCAATTTGGAACAATTGTTCGTATAACAATGTACGGGCAACACCTAACCATCCTACCCATTAAAATGTATTCATTCTCTTTTTTCTTCTCCAGATATAACGAGGAGCGATAAATATTGAATGAAACGGTTTCATTTTCTAGAATATCCCAGTCGGACAAGCATCGACACTTGATCGGTCCTGGATCGATGACTGTCTACTAAGGAATCGATGACTTTATCGGAGACACGTCGGAGACATTTGTATGCGCATGGCCGCTTTTGCGATACCAAAAATGAGGACAGGAATCGATCCGAAATCGATGACGGTAGTCGATGGAGAATCGATGACTGGAGTCAACGTAGAATCGATACTGGTGTCGAATTGGGATCGATGACTGTAGTCAATGTGGAATCGAATCCGGATCGATGACTGGAATCGATTCCGGACCGATGACTGCAGCCAACGAGGAATCGACACTGAGATCGAATTCGGATCGATGACTGTATAAATGGGTTGAATCTATTTAAGCCTGATATACAATTCGTCCAGAAACTAAGTGTCGTGATTGATTTCACGGCACCTTTAATTTAACGGCGGATTGTATTCAAGGCTTACAGAAAAAAAAACACAATATATTCCGTATTCCATATTTCATATATGACAACATGCGTCGCCAAATGCCAGATACTTTCAAATGAATTCAAATTTCAGGCTAACTCGATACGTAATTGAAAACATTTGAATTTTTCCAGCTTCGGAGACAAACCGATGAATGGAACCGGTAAGGAATCGAAGACTTTGCGATTCCACTGGGATCGGAGACAAATGTCCGACTGGGATGGAATGGTTACAAGGTCCCAACCGTTTTAATTTTGAACAAGTTTCCACTTTTTTTTTGTAGAAAATTTTTATGTAGATTTTAGAAGGGTAGTCAAACCCAGAAATCTTCAATTTTTACACAAAAAAATGCCCCAAGGATTTTCATAATGGTACATCGTTTTTAAGATTTTCGGATTGAAAATTTTGATTATGTATTTCACATTAGAAACAAAATTCTACAGAAATTCCATCTACCCCGGGGCTTTACCCGCTTCCATCGATTTAATAGCCACTGTTACTTCCAGCCTCGATAGAGGACTGGTATCTACTCTGGCTATTTGCGGGATATTTACTGACTCTAATGAGTCACGAGTTCGTAGGTCCAAAGGAGTTGTTGAAGACCTCTATGAAGTGCTCTCTCCATCTTCGTAGTAGGTGTTTCTCGATGACCAGTCTTTATTCATGGAATGTTGAGTTGTAAAAGATTTTTCAGTCAATGGTTTGATAAGTTTGTAAAGGGTTCCACTGTCAACCACGATAAACCGCTTCTTCTGTCTTCTCCGCTAATGCGTTAATGTTATTGCATTTGTCCCGTCTTACACTTCTTTGTACACCTTTCTAAAGAGAATGGTATTCAGCTCTGAGTTGCGCTTTGGCTGAGTCGTCAGTAGCTGAGTCAATTTGTTCCTTAACTCTCTTGCGTACTGAGATTAGAGACTATGTAGAGTCGCTAATGTATGGTCTTCTACCGCGCTCCAATCTGCCCACGTTTTGGAAATGGCTATATGGTCAATCTGGTTTTCTATTCTGCCATCCGGAGAAAGCCGCGTTGTTAAATGGCGTCGTTTGTGCTTGAACAGGGTAACGCCGATGACGAGTTGACGACAGTTGCAAAACTCCACGAGCATCTTGCCATTTTTGTTCCTGTGGCATAAACCATGATTGCCCATTAGGTGTTCCAAGCCTATGTTGTCAGACCCAACTTTGGCATTGAGATCCCTCATGGTAATTTTTATGTCACCTTTGGAAGCTTTGTCGAAGGTGTCACCATGTCGGTGATAGAAGGCATACTTAGCTGACTGATCTGCTGATTCAGTTGGGGCGTAGGACTGAATTATGGTGATGTCTCTTACTCTGGATTTGAATCTAGAATCTATAGTAGAAGAAGAGTTGCTTCCTTAGGTGTGTGTGCTAAGAGTCGCCGGGAGCTATTTATTTATATAGCGCAGAAGTAGCTCTCCAATAGTGTACGAGTACCTTATGGCAGGTTTTTAGTAGAGCCGCTTCTATTCTGAAGTACAGACGCTCACCTTCATGCTGTCTGGTTGCCTGGGATGGAAGGATGAAGGTTTGAAGGTTTTTCGTTGTTGTTTGGTCCGCGGGTGGTATTCTATTTTCCACCCACCCGATATATCTATCGAGCATTCCTCTATTCGCTACCTGCGGACGCGCCCTCTAGGGATACAACCACACCACGACCCTTCGGCCTCTAGTTTCGTACCATCGACTGATCACTACTCATCAGGTGCTGCCTTCGATCTGTCGGTGGAAGCAGCACAACCAACCATGTACATATATTATGTATTTCGTATTTACTTACAGATTCAGCCGAAGACGAGATATCTGAAGGAAGTTCATCCGAATTTGAAGGTGAATTCGTTCCATCCTGTTGGGATTCAATGGCAACTCCCGCTCGTTCAGCATTAAAGAGTCCCGATAAATCGAGTAGTGTAAGTATTTTTCTTTTTTTTCTGAATTTTAAAAAACAAACAAATGAAAATACAATATTTGAATGCTATCGTATTATTTGATTTATGCACGCATATAATATGTTCCTACGAATTATACGCAAATGCAATCAACCAGGAGGAGGAAAGAAAAGTCGTAAGTTGCAGTTTAATCAATCTTATGATGTGGAATTGGGGAAATTATTTAAAAAATTCTGATCAAGTTATGTTAATTTCCACTCGACTAAAATAGATGAAGCATATACGTGTTGTGACAAACTAATTATTGCAGTAATTGAATCCCTAATTTGGAGAAATATTTGTAATAATTTTTAATCTGACTATAAATGTCTATTACGGTGAAAGTCGCTTATAATAAAAACTAAAACGTCTGCTAATAACTCCGCCAATTATAGCAGCCAAGTTATATGCAGGATCCGAAATAGGAACAATATTTGATAATTTCAAGTTTGATTTCAAAGTTGATTTTCAACTCTATTCTAGGTTATGGTTATGTAAAACAATTTTTGTAAAAATACATAAAATTTGAACTAAGTAATTACTGTCCACGATCGAATTTTAGCTTTTGCAAATTAACGCCTCCTTTGATTTCGATCTATACATACCAGTGAATACAAAGAAGAGAAATGAAAATCCTATATTTTTTTAGACGAAATCATAATCATCGTGCATTATCAAAATCGCCCTTGAGGAAAAACTATCACCTATGCTACACAACATCAGCAACACAGGCGTCCATGGGTTCTGGGAAGAACTCAAGGGTACCATCAAAGATGTCGCAGAGAAGGTCGTGGGATATAAAGCCCGGCGAGCGCGAAATGACTGGTTCGACGAAGAATGCAAAAATTCACTTGACGCGAAAAACGAGGCCTACAGACAATGGATTCAACGAGGAACCAGAGCCAGAAGAGAAAAATATGACGAGCTACGGCGAATATCGAATAGAATAATTAGACGTAAGAAACGTAAATACTTTGACGAGCAGTTGCTGAACATAAACGAAAACTTAGCTAATAGGAACACCAGACAAGCGTACAAACTAGTAAATACAATTAAGAACGGCTACCAACCCAGGACTAGCCTTTGTAAGGACAAGGATGGAAACATCATCAGCGACACCGATGGTATTAACAAACGATGGGCCTCTTATTTTGAAGAGCTTCTAAACCGACCATCTAACATCCCCACACAGGAAGCTCTCGACGATATTGTTGATCTAGGTCCACCCATTCAACCCCCGACAGTAGAGGAAGTTGATCTCGCGTTGCGGTCACTAAAACGAAATAAAGCGCCGGGCGCTGACGAGATTCCAGCTGAACTGCTAAGATTCGGTGGAACGAGTCTAGTTGATGCCATACATCAATTACTCCTGCGAATATGGGAGAACGAGGAGATCCCAGACGATTGGCGCAGAAGCATCATCTGTCCAATTCATAAAAAGGGAGATAAACTGCGGTGTGAGAATTACAGGGGCATCTCACTAGTTTGTACGTCCTATAAAATTTTGACGAAAATTCTGGAAAATAGAATAAAACCGTACGCAGAACGAGTCATTGGCGAATATCAAAGCGGTTTCAGACCTGGTCGCTCCACAACCGATCAGCTCTTCTCAGTCAAACTGATACTCCAGAGGTGCTGGGAATACAACGTAAACGTATACCAAATCTTTGTCGACTTCAAGCAGGCATACGACAGTATCGATCGTGGAGTACTGTACAACATCATGCTGCAATTTGGTATACCAGCAAAATTAGTGCGACTGACAAAGATGACGATGACCAACTCCGTCTCACAAGTCAGGATCCAGAATAGACTTACTGATCTATTTGAAACACGCACTGGTTTGAAACAGGGCGATGGACTGGCACCGACGCTCTTCAACCTAGCACTGGAATACGTTATTCGGGCCATGAATATGGACAACAGCAAGACGCTACTCATCAAGTCGACACAATTAGCAGCGTACGCCGACGACATCAACATCATGTCCCGAAGATTGGCTGACGCAGAAGAACTTCTGCATACGCTCGATACCGCTGCAAAGGAAGTTGGATTACGTATTAACGAGGGTAAAACTAAAATAATGATGCAATCGGTGACAAGGACACCTGCACAACCGAGCATCAACGTGGGGGACCTCAACATCGAGTTCGTGAACAACTTCATCTACCTGGGTTGCAACCTGTCAAGGGACGCCAACGAAACTGACGAAATCAAGCGACGGATACAGTTAGCTAATAAGACTTTTTTCTCGGTTCTCCCCATAATGAAATCGAAGCATGTGCACAGAAACACGAAGCTCCGCGTGTACAAAACCATTATACGACCAGTGCTATGCTATGGCTGCGAAGCATGGACCCTAACTCAAGCCTCCGAAAACATGCTAGACACTTTTGAACGTAAGGTTCTACGGCGAATTTTCGGGGCTGTTTGCGATCGAGATGGATGGCGCATCCGGTACAACCATGAGTTGTATGAAATGTACGATGAGCTGCAAGTCTCGAAAATCGTCAAACTACAACGACTTCAATGGGCAGGGCATGTACAAAGAATGGACGATGATCGCATGCCTAAGAGAGTAATGAATGCAGAACGAGTCGACGGAGCGAGACTGCGAGGACGACCGAGATCTCGTTGGGAGAGTTCAGTAGGTGTGGACGCCGCGCAGCTGCTGGGCTCCCAAAATTGGAGGACGCGGTCACGTGACCGAGATAATTGGAGGACAATGATCCAGGCGGCCAAGGCCCGACGTCGGGCTGTCGCGCCACGATGATGATGATGATTATCAAAATCGTAATAATAGATTGGCAAAATGCATGTTACGGGTTGATTACATTGGCAGTGTTTGCTAGCTACAAACCGACGTTGCCCAACTAGGAGAAGATTACAATACCGACTCCGACCCTATCGCAGGAACTAGTTCCGTGTATATTTTTCGAAGACACTTCCATGCACAACTTGGATTCTCGCAGCAACTACGAGGGTTGTTTGATATGTACCCCATTTAAGAAAGAAAACAATAATTTGTAACTTTAATTTTTCAACATAGTGTCCTTTTAGCTCGATACATTTAATCCAGCGTTATTCCAGCATTTTAATCTCATTGAAAAACACTGATTTATGGAACTCCTCAAAATAGGCCTTTGTTTCGGAGATGACTTCTTTGTTGGACGTAATCCACACTTCTGGTGGCAATCACTTAATATGTTTGCGGTGTCAGCTATCTATGCAATCTTCATTTGGAGGCCTCCTACTAATACTATATCATATCTCTCATCAAAACGGATGTTTGGCGGTGTTTTCTTCCAAAAAATGTAGCCGAATCACCGACCAATGTCGTTCTTTTTCGATAATTTTGGGAAAGCACAAACTTTGTAACTTTAAACCGCTTTAAAAAAACTAACTTATTAATCTATTTGAAATTCGGGATTAAATACGGCACATTTTTCGATATTGCTAAAAGTTTCTGTTTGCGATGTCACCTGTGGTCAATATCGGGTACTTATCAAACAACCCTCGTACATAAAAGATTATACAAATAGTTTTAGTTTAGCGCTTACGTCAACGAGTAGCGAACTAAGTACTCCGGTTTTCGAAGTCTCTTTCATAACCTGATCTATCTCTTAGTAAGCTAGTGAACTTGATTATATTGGGTGAATTTACTGGTGGTGAATAAGGACGGGTCGTTAGTCCATCGATCAGGTCAAGTAACTAGTCTACCAAAAGTTATTGCACCGAGTAACCGATCCCCTAATTCTCTAAATTTGTTGTATTAGAAAGTTCTGACTGTATTCATTCGCCTACAAGACACAAGAATGCCTAATAGTTTGGAGGTGATAATGCTTCTTCGGAGTGAATGTAATTAAAAATGTTGAGTTTACATTGTATCTTCTGCATTTAACAAGAAACGTAACGTGCTTTGGGGCTCAGTGCGTAGAGGAACCAGTCTCATATCTGACTACCGGCGTTTCGGGCTCCAATCCCGTCCACGACTACGTTCGTGGCCATGGATGTTTGTTGTCTTCCCTCTTCCCGACTTGTCGCAGGTAGACGGCTAAATGGGGAGCAGGAGGTGCATGCTGACAACTGCATTCTCCGAAACTAGTTTATGCCAACGAAACGTCAACTGGGCCACATGGAACAATTGACGCGCTATACCCCACAAGGGGTTAGGGCAATTGAGTATGCTTTGAATTCCATGCTGCAAAGTTTATTGTAGATTACCCTCACTGTGTGGTTGTTTTGTATGTAATTAAGCTCCATTCCAGGGCCGCATAAAGCTGATGAAATTTGCAGACCAGCAGGCTGCCAACATGTTCAAGTTTGGCATGAGCAAAACTGGTGAGATCCCTGGCACTAGGCTGGAAGTGATGACGAGGGATGAGATCCCATCGCGCCCTAGGGCTGGTGCTTGGCTGCCTCCATTCGTTTTGGATAGGAACGAAGTTTTAAAGCATATTCGGCTTTGTAATGAGGACCACCCAACTCATGATTGGAGGATCGTGAAGATGAAAGAACCCATTATTTACTGTAAATGCGCTGTCTTTATGTTAAACAAAGAATCACTGGCGTCCCTTTCTAGGTTGAAGGGAGTCATAAGCCTCGGCTTCACGAAAATACAGATGCGCATCTATAAAAGCGATGTTAAGAGGATATGACAGCTTTTTGGCATCTACCCCCCTGGTGGAGGATGCGGTTCCGGTGACGGCTAATCCTCCTTTCGTAGTCCCTGAGCTCGTCGGCGGGGACTGCCTGTGGGTACTTATAGAACTCCCATAATGCTCCGAGCCTGTCAGTATAAAGACAGCATGGATAGGAGGTGCATGCTAGAAACTGCACTTCCGAAAAGTAGATATGCTACCGAAACGTCAACAAGGCATTAACAGACACATAGTCTGGGTGCAGGCGGGTCTGTAGGGGAGTCCCCAAGGGGACATATTGTCTCCCCTTTTCTGGAATCTGGGGGTCAACAGATTGCTTTTAGATTTGGAAAAGATTAGGTGTAAAGTCATTGCATACGCAGACGACATCGCCGTCCGGGGCTGGTTTCCTGATACCGTCAGTGGTGTGCAGCAGAATGCTATATCCATTCTAATGGAGTGGGCAAATCGGGGCGTCGTTAAAACTAACCAGGATAAAACGGAGCTTGTGCTTTTCACTAGAAAGCACACGATCCCTCCAATCGAACCCCCTACCCTTTCATTGATAAGGCTAAATTTCTCGGTCTTTGACAGGAAGCTAAGGGGGAAGTTTAATATTTAAAAACGGGTAGAAAAGGCCATAGGTAAAAATTGGGACTTGCAGCCGAAAGTGGTGTACTGGATGATATATACAACTTTTGTGCGTCCTATATTATTGTACGGTATCAGTGTTTGGTGGTGGAGTAGCAACCTACTGTGGTCTGCTAGGGAAGTTACAAAGGCTAGCTGCGCTGGCCGAAACGAGGACTTTTAGAACCACTCCGTCAGCCGGACTAGATATGCTACTCGGCTTGCTTCCGCGAACAACTGGCGTCAAATACGGCCCTGCGTCTTCGCGAGGCGAATCAGTGGTGTGTGCTGAGGGGACATTCCACTATACTGGACACCCTGAATCTCCCTATGGAGACGGACTACTATACTATTATTGCCTTGACCCCTCCAGGGACATGGGCGCGTCAATATCCCTAGCATGTCTGTTCCTTGTTGACGTTTCAATAGCATATATATTTTTCGGAAGTGCAGTTGCTAGCATGCACCTCCTATCCGCGCCGTCTTTATACTGACAAGCTCGGAGCACTGTGAGAGTTCTATAAGTACTCACAGGCAGTTTTTTGATCGCGCCGAGATTTGATCCCCGAGCTCTAGATTAGTATCGTAGAGCGGTGACCGAACGACCACGGGCACCGAGCGCAATTAGACGGACTACACTTCTCCAAAATATCAGTTTGGCAGAAACTACACTAGTCTGATTCCGTCGAGGAGTTTATGGATCGGAGATATGCCCTTGACCACCGAATTCATGGGCACAGATGGCTTTAACACTGACGACGGAGTTGGTGTAGGCATATAATCGGAAGGACTGGAGATTAACCTTTCATTCGTCTTCCCGCTCATTCGAATCCGTCTTGACGACATTTAAAACCATTGCCAACTGCCGCTCAGCCCTCGCAGAGTTGGGTGGTTTCTTCAATATCACCCTCTGCTGGGTCCCAAGCGATAGTCGTTTTGCGGATAACTGCAAGGCGGAAGAGCTGGCTCGGGAGGGCACAACTGGGGCGGTTGACGAAGAACGCAAGGTCATTAAAATGCCATTTACCATGTGTAAATTGGCGATTAAGCCCGCTGCTATGGACAGGACCAATATTAGACGGTTCAGTGGCAACACATGTCAAAGAACAAGGATGATTTGGCCGATATTTGATCCCGGCTGCTCAGCTGTTTCCGCTTAACAGGAAACACTTTAGCAGGGTAGTGGGGGTTATCACACGGGACACTGTCCAATCGGGGAGCTCGCCTGGAGGCTCCGTATTCCTCATCACGACTTCTGCAGGGGTTGTGTAGATGTGGATGAGCAGGAGAGCATTCTCCTTCTTCTCTGTTGTTGTTGTTGTAGCAATTTGAGAAGTTCAATTGTGTGGGTGTGTATCAAACATTTAGAGTTCGTTTTTTATGCTTTCCGTGTCGAGTCCAAGAGATCTGGGTTGGTTTCAATACTGGCGCGGTGTAGAAGAATTGAGAGCAGTAGCGCCATCATGTGATGCTCCCAATTCGCATAAAAAACAGTCTTGAAAAATATGATACACACACATTTTCTATTTTCTCGCATTGAGGAGATTTGGCAGCTCTTGGCCGTAAAAGTTGTCGTAAAACGGGTCGTTCCGGTACGTAGAACCGGCTGTTGCAGGAACGCCTTCTTCTCTGTCATTGTCCAGCCTGGGCTGGTCGGAGAAGGAAATTTCTGGGTTGTCGGTTCTTCTATGTTCTGGATGACCTTAGAAATATGACAGCCACAAGGCTCGATCGCTACATCGCCAGCACAGGCTGGTTTGACACGTAAGTTCCAATAGAGGTGATTTTTTGGTGATACCACAATGGACCCAATGGTGGTCTAAGTGTGCTATGATGCATCATGGCAGCTCCTGCACCTATCCCAACCTAAGCTCCGTATTATATCTATTTCATTATTATAATGTTCACTGGTATTTAGTAATTGGTTTTTAATTAGACTCCTATTAATTAAAAGTGAACATTATATTATACGAGTAACTAAGAAATACATAGTAATGAACTTAATTAATACAACACAATCACACACTGAGAGGAATCGACATGGAGAAACGTCGAACTCATTTGTTCAGCATATCCTTCAAACGAACCCTTCTGATCTGAAATTTTTATACTCGTATTTTTTATCGTCTTACCATATCATTTTTTCGTTCATCGGTATTTTCCCTGCTTAGTAAAATAAATTGTCCACGTTCACAAATAGGGCTTATGCCGTTATGAGTGTAGCCTTCGTGTTCTCTGCAAACTCACAGAGCTCTATGATTCTTTTCTGAAATTGCTCTCAAATGTTCTGAACAGTGCAATTCCTCGTTGACAATAGCAGATAAGTTTATACTCAAATAGCTTATTGTTATAAGTATGGCTTTTATTGTCCTATTTTAAATTAACTTGTCTTTACATAAGCGACTTTCACTAGAATAAGAACGCAAAGTTAACAATTCAAATAAAATTTAAAAAACTCTTAACAAAAACATTAGTAACCAATATTTATTCAGATTTCTCCTAAAAGCATTAAAACAAAGCACCATTGAAAGAGAAACCACATTGAATATGAAATTTTCATTATTTTCCAGAATAACTTGTTTCTAACTCTTATGTACATTAAAATGCATATTTCAAAACTCTCATTATTATTTTTCGTTTTCTCTATTTAGCAGCCTAATAAAAAACGACAAAGAGTTGCATTCAAAAAGCAGCGTTATCATTCAGTTTATGAATATCCACGAGAAAATGCATCTCTATCACCATCTTATAGCGAACCATATTTATATAGCAGAGACAAGTCTATGTATTTCAACGGCGGCGATGCGAAAGAAGAATTTAGTGGTGAGAAATTTAGGCTTAAATTGATCAAGTATCTTTAAAATTGTGTTATATCGTAGATGGTTTTACGGTGTCCAGTTCAATGCGGCCATTCCACGGTAGCCAATTTAATGCATTGTGCCATACATGGCCTACAGATTCGGATTTTTCGTGGTCTCAAATAGAGGTAAGCCCTTTTTTACTGTCATTTTTTTCTTCAATGGTTTTGCAATACAGCGTTCTTAATTAAAGTGAGTAAGTGGCTTCTGGGACACTTGCAATTCAATCATCAAGAAATCGAACAAAAAAGAACATGAGGCAATTTAATGTTTTTTTTTTGGAAACACTAACGTTGGTAAATAAATAATTTCTTTCAGGACCTTGGCGATATCACTGACGATAAGAAACTTGCGACCTACTCCAGCACTACAAGCGGGAAATGGCCTCATAATTTTGATAGTATCGATCTAACCGATGGCGACGTGAAAACTGAGAATCTCGAATATTATAGTAATAATCGGCCAGATAGTGGCGTTGGTGAATCCGTAAGTTTTACACAGCAAAATCCACACTCGCTTGTAATTTATTGATATTAAATTCTAATTTCAGGCTGAAATGCTTAGCGATCGAGCGACGCTCGGTGAAATGTGCCACACAAAATCAAATCTACGCCTTCCGATTTTATCTCAATCTGACTCCATGACCGACACTAAAGCCGATTCATTGAAATCAAACGATTCTCTACTAATGGACAGGTTAATATTGCCAACACCATCGTGTACAGGCTCGATGGACTCGATAAGTTCCAGTTCCGGTTCCGAACGACAAGTGAGCTTCTCGACGTTTGGAAAAAATAAGAAAACAACACCACTCACTATCGAGATAAACGATAATAATAATAAACGCTCCAATTGTAATACTATTTCTATTGCCAACAACGAACAAATGAAACCGGCTCTCATAATGATTGAAAATGGACCGATCGAGTTTCCGCTCGGCTCGGATAAAATCAAGCAAAGCGATAGTACGGATGAAGATTCCGGTATCGAAAGTATTATGAAAGTGAATAATTTGTAAGTAGGGAATTTCTCATTAATTTGTAATGCAACATTTTAAAGGCATGTGCATCGATTGATAAGGAAAATATGGATTGGGCATGTTGGTCCCGAGGCTGAATATTAATTGAATTCATATTGCGAAGTTGCTGTCCTTTTCATATTTTTCCCAACCTTTTTTTCATTTTCAATGCACTATTGTTTGCCGCCACAACGTTTTTTATTTTTGTATCTATTACTTATCCTTACATGACTTGTTGGTTGTTTTGTCTATAAATTTCGGTATTATTCTGAACGTTGAATATAGAAATGATCAATAAGAATAGCTGATCATGTTATCCTCAATTGATGCACACATACAATTATAAAGAAAATATATACATATATATAAAATATATAATTAGTTGTTATTAGGGATTATTTATGTGATGTATTGCGAACAACTATTTTATGTTGTATATTTAACGAAATTAAAATAAAACATGAATGCAAGAAAAGTATGCAAAAAGGCCAAATCGGCAACAATAGTAGAAAAAATGAGAAAAATCGCGATAAAAATTACAGTAAATAAATACAGGCCAAATTTCTACTAGTAAGTATTTTATGTCGCATTGGACTTATGTGTTTATTTAGTTATAACACTGTAAAAAGAACTACGAGAACCCTTTTAGAAAACTTTTAAATGAGTTTAACATGGAACTTCTAAAACATGAAAATAATGAATGGAATAGTTTTAAATGTTGTTTTAATTGTACATTTTGTTCTTGTTTGAATAATTATTGACATGTTATTTTTTAAGACTAATTCATAATTCATTCGTTTAGTTGCGGATCATTTTTTAGAGATCATTCCTTATGAAGAATCTATTTATTTGTGCTAGTTGTATGCACAAGAAATCGAATAATTACAGTATTTAATCCGTGAAATAATAACCTAGATTTGAAAATACATATACCAAACGTTGTCTTATTTGAATTAACCATTGACGTTGTGCAATATGATGATACTATAACTACAGATTTGAAACGGGGATATCCGACTTGTGTGGAAATTAGTAAAATATACACACAACTAATCGATTTTCCCTTTTTTTTCAAATTGTGGGCATGATTTTCTTGAACTGGACCAAAGTAACTGCTCATAAGTTTCAACTTTGTTGCTTCAACCGTTCCAAACCAGTCAAGAAATACATGAAAAGTCACCAAAATGGAAGGCAGAACTTCACATGAGAGGTAGACGTGGCTTGATATCATAATGCACACCCATTTGTTGCTTAATTGGAGCAACAAACCTTTTTATGAGAGGTAAGCGTTGTTTTTAGCTAAGCAAAAACCAACTCTCCACGTGAATTTGTTAAAGAGTTAATGGCGAACCCTTAAAAAGTAGAGTAGTAAGGACACTCTGTATGGAATGTGCTTTTGGTTATTAATTTTTTCGTAGGAATAATACTTTAAATGTTATAGGGTGGACCATATATATTTTTTCAATAGGAACGGTTCTCTTGAAAACTATTTAATTAAAAGCGGTTATAACTTTTTTAGGATTTTGTAGAAAAACAAAACCCTGGGGTTCTATAAAGGGGAAAAGCAACATTTTTCTTTCCATCTGGTATAGGCATGTGGAGTGTCATATCAAATGGCACAATCAGCACATTCGATTACTAGTATTTTTTTTAATTTGTAGCGGAGTGTGGGGCGCAAAAGATAGATTTTTTTTAGCAAGAAGATGCTGGACGACAGGATGCGCGAAAAAGCTAATGCTAACTAGCTTAACACAAACGACTCCAGACTAACGAAAATATTCTGGAGTTCCTAAGACAAAAGGAAAACCAAAAGCCTGTCAGGTAGTAGTAATCAGGTAAAGAGCTTCTACTCTTTCCCCAGATTTTAACCCAGTTGCCCATCTGCTCCCTACCTGCTGAAGGTCAGATTTTTTGCATTAATGGAATGGGAAAATATACAAAATCGAGCTTGTACAGTGCTTTTGAACCGAATCAACAACAATGGATCTTGAACAACACAAAATATGTCATTGATGGAGGGTTCTTGTTGCACCGGGTGAAGTGGCATCAAAGGCAGACATATGCGGAAATCTGTGAAAGTTTCGTGAGGTATGCGAGGTCCAACTATAGATCAACCGCAGTTGTAGTTTATGACTGCTACCCTGACGAAGCTGCTGACACCAGTACGAAACATATGGAACATCTGTGAAGATCAATCAAGCAGCAATCTGTAGACGTAACCTTCACTGAACTGATGGTACCCACAGTTGCTCAACACACTTTCCTGGATAACTAACAAAAGGTGCCTGATCTCAATGATCACGGAGAAATTCACAGAGTTCCAGATGGAGTGCGAGCAAACCAGGAAAGAGCCAGATACCCTCATAATCACGATAGCTCTCTCCTTAGCCCCATCAAATGAATCCGTCATAGTGGTGGGGGAAGACATCGATCTTTTGGTCATTCTGGGCGACCGGTAGCGCAGTGTGTTGAGGCATCAGTCTCATGTTTGACTACCGGCGTTTCGGGTTCGAATCCCGTCCACGACAACGTTTGTGGCCATGGATGTGCAGGAGGTGCATGCTGGCAACTGCATTCTCTGAAACCAATTTATGCCAACGAAACGTCAACTGGGCCAGATGGAACAGTTGACGCGCTATGCCCCACAAGGGGTTAGGGCAATTGAGTAAGTAAATGGTACAAAACGTTTTATTCCTCAAACCAGCAAAAGGGAATGTGCCGCAAATCATGCACGCTCCTCACTTCGCAATTGAGAAAATAATACCTCAGAACATACTATTTTTACATGCGGTGAGTAGCTGCAGCACGACCAGTGCGCTGTTCAACCAGGGGAAGATCAAATTTCTCAAAGTCCTCAGGAGAAATCCACATTTGGCAGCCGTCATAAAAGTTTTTCAAGATCCACAGAGAGCTCATTCATGTATAGCCACGCCAGGAGAGGCCTTCTTGAAGGCGCTGTACTGGCAAAAAGATGCCATCTCATTGAATCTGCTGAGATTCAAAAGCTATGTGAAGTCCTTCTTTAAGGCGCGATTCAACTTCGCCTAACTTCCACCGACTGAGGACGCAGCTCAGTAGCATTCAATGAGGGTATACCACCAAGTCCAGAAGTCGTTTGGCTCTGACAAAAGGCTCGAAGAATAGGGGTGGAAAATCACCAAAAGTGGACTCCTGCCTGTAACAACCACGAGGAGTGCCGCACTAGATTCCCTATTGCGCATCATTTCTTGTAAATGCAAGAAGGCATGTATAGGACACTATGGCTCCTCGCTTTGTGCCAACTGTGAAGGCAAGTGTGAGAAAGTGGACCTCTCTGCAGCTAGGGACGACGATGAGGACCTCGAAGGGAAGTCGTTTGGCTCTGACAAAAGGCTCGAAGAATAGGGGTGGAAAATCACCAAAAGTGGACTCCTGCCTGTAACAACCACGAGGAATGCCGCACTAGATTCCCTATTGTGCATCATTTCTTGTAAATGCAAGAAGGCATGTATAGGACACTATGGCTCCTCGTTTTGTGCCAACTGTGAAGGCAAGTGTGAGAAAGTGGACCTCTCTGCAGCTAGGGACGACGATGAGGAAGAGTCAGTCGACGAGTCTCATCCACCGGAACCCTGACCACCGTCCCCACAACCCAGACCTTCCAAAAATCTTAGGCTGTAAACCTGTAGTGTACTTTTTATTCAACTTCTTGTAATATATACATGTAAATACAAACTTCAATATTGAAATTGTTGAAGAATTACCAGTACCAACTAAAAAAAAGTATGAAAATGTGTTATAAGGAAACGCTCGTTCAAAAACGTGATTTTAGTTTAGAAAGAAAAACATTCTCCACCAGAATTTGTTTCCCCAAATCACCCAATGAGTGAACTATGTCTTCAGAAGTTGTCGAAGCCAAATTATTCAGAGTAATACAAAGACATACATATACTTTTAGTTAGTTTCGTTTATAAACAAATTTACGATTGAATCAGTGAACATTTTTAAGGACTTACAAAACAAATTTAATTAAAAGCCAAGTTCTTGAAGGTACCTTGAGCTCCAAAAATAGGATCTGCACGTAGGCTCCCAATTTTCGGCCGAAGTTCTTCCACAATTCCATATTGTTTATCTTCGTTAAAGTAATCACGATACGATAAAATTTTGGCATACCAGTGATCAATCATATCTGAAATTGAACTATTTTCACCTCCATAATCCGCTGGTAATAGATGTTTAGGTATGTGTTCATACAACGATTCCATACTGCCATGACTAAATAACTGAAAAAACAAAAAGCCCACATTGATCATGCATACGAGATATTTACAGCCTTACCCTCGTTTTATTCTTTTCGCCAAGAAAATTCTTAAAGGTATTGAAAATTATATTGAAACCGGGCGGAGTATTTATAAAATGCAATCCTTTGTGTCGCAATGGAGTTCCACCTTCCCCAACAGCCGATAGTGTTCTGAACAACATAGTGTCCATTTGCATTAAATGAGCAAGCGTAATATTAGCCAAATCCATGATTTCCACATGGCCCGAAATAATTATGTTATCATCTTCTATTAGTTGTATGTCCCCTACGAATGTACCAGCCTTAATTATATCTTTGATATTGTGCTTGCTGGGATCAAAACGACCGGGTCGAATCATAGATATTCGAGGTCCTGCTTCTCCGTTTGGCTTTGGAAATGTCAAACCTATACTGAAATATACAAATAGTACATATTTAACTTAAATTGACATTAGCCGTAGTTAATAATATAATCTTCCACAAAACAAATAAAGTTTATTCTTCCTACCCTAATTTGAATATCTCTTGCATTTTCGGCTCATCAACATCACGATTTTTGAATAATTCAGGAGCTGTACTTCGCATGGTATAATATCCTTCAAGCTTTTTCTTAGCACTCTCAATACTATACTTATTAGTTCGTAGAAATGCTACAAGAAATTGGCTATCCGTCCTGGATTTAAGAAGCGGCTGTTTCTGAATCCACTCGCGAAGTAATTGAATGTTTTGATCGATTGTGGTTGGATTTTCGTTTAATTCGTCCTGTGCTTTTTGAGACAGAACGTGACTCAAGGGTCGAATGTCGGACATGATGAGTATCTAACGTAAATTTAAAGAATCGACTATGTAAAATATGTATTAGTATTCAAATAAACAGGGTGTCCCGGTTGCATTCATAAATGGTAGCGCTGCTTAGTCCAGCCATTGCGTGATTTGGGGAAACAAATTCTGCTGGAGAATTTTCTTCTTTCATTTTATATGCTTTTTGGGGTGCTGAACACGAATCCGGAGCTTCCTGCCAAAATTGTTTCGCGGAACATGGTCAAAATCTCAAAAAACCTCGAAATTTCAGTACTTTTTTTTCGTTTTTCGATTATAACTTGAAAACCGTGAATCTTAGCTAGAAAAAGTCTTCTGATAAATAAAAGAGCATAAAATTCTGCGTCTACCTAAACGTTAAATTCGGTCTAGTGGTGTAGCCGCAATTGACAGTCGAAAAACGTCGATTTTTCTCAACTTTGCGAAAAACCCTCTTATGGTTACTTTTGAACGTATGTAACTTGAAAACGGCTACTAATACGTAAAAATGCAACAAGTGAGAGTTGGAGAGCATGAAATTCTCCGTTCAGAAAGTACTTAATCTTTTTAATTTTATCAAAAGAAAATTGAGAAATTCGAAATAACAAAAATCACGTTTTTGAACGAATGTTCCCTTATAAAATATTTTCGTTCTTTTTTTTAGCAGGTGCTGATAATTCTTCAACAATTTGAATATTGAAGGTGGTATTAGATGTATACCTATATATTACAAGAAGTTGAATAAAAAATACACTACCTGTACAGGCTTAGTTTTTTGGAAGGACCGGTTTGTGGGAATGGTGGTCTGTGTTCCGGTGGATAGGATTCGTCGACTGACTCTTCCAACATCTCTTCGAGGTCCTCGTTGTCGTCCATGGCTGCAGAGAGGAGCATTCCTCGTGATTGTTAAGGGCAGGAGTCCACTTTTGGTGATTTTCCACCCCTATTCTTCGGGCCTTTTGTGAAAGCAAAGCCACTTCTGCACTTGGTGGTATACCCTCATTGAATTCTGCTGAGCTGCATCCTCAGTTGATGGAAGTGAGGCGATGTTGATTCGCGCCTTGAAGGAGGACGCCACATAGCTTTTGTTTCTTAGCAGATTCAATTAGATGGCGTCTTTTTGGCCGTACAGCGCCTTCAAGAATGCCTCTCCTGCCAAATTCAAAGTTCCACGGCATAAAAGTGGCCAACGCAAGAGGCTTCACTCGATAAGCTCTTTTGAATTTCACTGCCCATCGTCTCCAACTATGCGGTTTATTCCTTGCACGTCCGGCTCTTTAGCCCAGTGGCAGTCTATCCTTTCATTTCCGAAAATTCCGATACTTATTAATGTGAGGTCTGATGTTTCTGGGGAAGGGGGATGTTCATGAAACCAATCCATAAGCGATCCTTGATTGTCTCGCTTGAGTCTGAGAAATAAAAGTTGTTCACTTGCCAGAATTTAGAACCGAATTGTCGGTGATCTGACCTTCAGCAGGTAGGGAGCAGATGGCTGGGCTCTGTGTTAGAAGGATGAAGGTGGAAGGAAGGTGGCCCGAACAAAACAATAAATCGGTAGAAATCTGGGGAAACTGTAGAAGCTCTTTACCTCCTTTTATTGCACACACAAAACTTTTCCCGAGTTGTATCTCGTGGAACTGCTACAGGGAACGTTCCAGGGAACTTCTGAATGGAACTGTGAATGCGGTAACTGGAAACGCCATGTTTCTGGTGGTTAGAACCGTGACTAGAACGGTGACCTATTAAACAAATGCCCGAAAATATGTTGTATGGGAACAGTCGCTCAAAAAGTGATTTTATAGTAGTTATTTCGAGTTTCTGATTTTTTTTTTACCAAATTAGAATGATTGGGTACTTTCTGAACAAGATTTCATGCTCTACAACTTTTCTTGCATTTTTACGTATTAGTAGCCGTTTTCAAGTTACAGACGTCCAAATGTGACCATAACAGGGTTTTTCGCAAACTTGAGAAAAATCGACGTTTTTCGACTGTCGATTGCGGCAACACTAATGAACTGAATTTTATGTTTAGGTAGCTCATTCGACACAGAATTTTATGCTCTTCACTTTATCCGTAAACTTTTTCTAGCTAGCTCCTAATGACTGGATAAACTGGAGCGCTCCTATTTTCGTTGTTGCGATACAGTACAAAAATGGGACAGAAATGGGAGCGCTCTGGTAGCGCTACCAATTTATCAATGCAGGCAATGGTAAATCGACTGATGATGACTGTATCCGGAGGTTTTGGGACACAGCAAAACACAGCACAACACAGTATAGAGTTTTTAAATTCACTTTAGGAGACATACTGTTACTCTGGCAATTCAGGAATATATTGTAGATAAACCGTAAGCAACACCTTACTACGTACTGATAACTAATTTGAATAAATAAGTATGTATGTAAATACAATAGAAACGAGAAGCAATATTTGTTGTAGACTCTATCACAATACTGCTTGTCAAAAATTGAAATAAATATCGGTTCTAGCATTTGATTTCAGATTAAATTGTTTATGAACCTGATTCTATCTGAAAGAACTATGATTTATGATTAGATGATTAGATAAAACGAAAATATATTTGTCGTTTGGTCAAGGTGATAGAACATACTGACTGAATACTGTTGCAGATTTGGGAGCGAGCAATGTCCATATGCGATGTATTTCTTATTTGATTCTATTGAATAATATGAAGCAATAATATACTTATTATGTAAATTGTCATATGTCTTATGGGGATATTTTTAGTTTCCGGGGCCCGGGGTGAAAAAATCACTTTTCGCTCACATTTTTTGTCACTTATCGCTCGCGTCACCCTAATATTTTCAAATTTGCAAAAAAAAAGAATTAATTTTTATTTATTTATTTTTTTTTAATTTTTTTTTTTAATTTTTAATTTCAATTTCTTTTTTCTTTATTTTTTTGTAGTCCGGATGGCGCAACGGTTAGCACGTTCGCCTTCTACGCACTGGGCTCCGGTTCGATTCCTACTGAATGCGGTAGTTTTCAATAAAAAAGGGGATTTACGTGTCGGACTATGAGCCCACTCAGCTGTTAAATTAGTACCCATTTATGGGTTAAATAACTTGGTTGAGCGTGTTGCTGATCACACACCTCTGCACAAGACATATCGTCACGATCTAGAAAATGAGATGATGCTAACTCATCTCGAGGCCATGGTTCAAATTGGCCTGTTGCGCCAGTTATTTATTTATTTTTTCGTTTGTAAGATTTATACTGAATGTTTGGTAAGTTCAAAATTGATCAGAACGCTGTTGCACGCAGGGCGAGCGAAGCAAACGTTCATGTTTGTGCGATAAGCGCGGAGCGAGCGGAGCGTAAGGGGATTTGCGAATATTTAAATTTCCCATGCCTCCAAACATACCAAACATTCAGTATAAATCATGAGAAAAAAAAAATAGAAAAATAAATTTTTTTTTGCAAATTCTAGATTTTTGGAGTGACGCGAGTGAAAAGTGACAAAAATCCGAGTGTAAAGTGATTTCCCCAGCCCGGGCCCCTGAAACTAAAAAGTTTCCGATTGGCATCATTAGATTTTTTACTGTCATTTATTATATTATACAATATATATACAGTCGTATATAAGTATGTACATATATGTCCGCAAAATGTTGTGGACACGATAACAGTCAGTCGAACGGAAATCGCAAGCGAAGTGAAACTTTTTCAGTTGATAGATGTCAGTAAAGACCCGGCTGCTATTGAAATACAGCAGGATCGATAAAGCGGTTAAAAAGTTACAGCTATATAACGGCAAAAGTATCTAAGCCTAATAATTCCATAACGGAAAAAACTAGCTGGACCAACCTTATCCAGTAGATAGACGTCAATAAGGACTAGCCTATTATTGAATTTCAGCAAACATCCATCAAGCGGTTAATAAGTTACAGCTATATAACGCATAATTTTATAAACAAACCTATCCAGTTGGTGGACGTTAAGGAGGACTGGGCTCCTATTTAGTTTGAGAGAAAAGCATCAAACGGTTCAAAAGTTACAGCTATAGGCAAAATTCTCTAAGCAAAATAACTCTATAATGCAAGAAGCTAGCTGAGTGATACTTTTCTAATTGGTGGGCGATCGTCAGGACTGGGCTTCTATTTAATTTCAGCAACATCAATGAGTCAGTTCCAGAGTTACAGCTATATGACATCAACATTTCAGGAGCACAATAAATACATACTATACTCGTATATAGCGGGAAAAGCTAGTTGAGCGAAACTTGTCCAATTGGTGAAAGTTAGTGAGGAATAGCCTCCGGTGGAGTTTCAGGAAAATCCACGGTACAGTCGAAAGGTTACAGTAATATAACAGCAAAAAGTAATGAGTAAAGATTTACCTACACGAAATGCAGTTGATGAAGCTTAAAATGAAACCGGAGATAAATTTATATTATAAAATCAATCGAACAGTTAAAAAGTTTAATCATCTGAAAATATTGCCCGCATATCGAAATACATAATTCTGTAGATGCACCTGATACTAACATATGCAGTTATATACATAGTTATATCTTAATTTTCCATAAACTAATAAATGATCTCGAATTAGCCCACATCAAAAATCAGTTCCTCTGGCTTCACTGCGCCAGGTGTCTTTTTGATTTAAATTGTATTTTTCTGAATTCTTTTTATTTTTTAAGTTCTTCATATTATTGTATTCATGAGATTTATTTCCGTTCAGTAATTCTTATATAATAAATAAAACAAATAAAAAAAAATACAAAAAAAAATTAACAAGTACAAAAATAAATAAATAAACAAATATATAAATAAAAAAAAATGTTTTACATGTCATTAAATGGAACTCCATTTCCAACCAAGGCCGACCAAGACGGGCCCTAAAATCACATGGCGTCGATCTATGTCAAAAGAGTATAAGCCGCTGGGTAAGTCGTTTGGAGAGTTGCACCCCCTTGCCCAGATCAGAGTACGATGGCGCGCAGGAGTGGTTGACGCGCTATGCTCCACTAGGGGTTATCTCTCAAATGTATTCCGTAAAAGAAAAAAAAATTAAAGAAACTGATAACCAACATTTTTGGTTTTCTGTTCAATATTTGCTATTTCATTTCACTTTCCTCGAATTTTAATATTCCATTTTCCATTTTTATTTTAAGAAATGAAATCGTGCTAACTTCATGTTATCCTAATTTCCTATCAACGTAGAGTCAAAGTTCTTTAAATAAAAAGGAAAAAAAAAACACAGAAGAGAGAGCCAGAGGAGTCAATGAAAAAGAGCGAGAGAAATAAAGTAATTCGGCACAAGCGAGGAAGTAGGAAGGCGGATGGAAATTTGACATCTCTTTTGCTTCTATATGGACGGGGCGGGTGTTCCGCGGCAGAGAGACAAAATGGAATGTTATTGTTCACAAAGGAGAAGTAGGAGAGGGGGTCTCATTTGCTTCCTGTGCTTTTATATAGACTGCGCGGGTGCTGCACAGTGGAAGGCGTGTGTCTCTCTGTTTACCTTTTACTAGTTCGCATGTGGTGGAATTACGTCCAGAATATAGTGTACGTACAGTAAATGGTGGTTTCATCTCTTTTTATATGTCTCTGTGAAAAAAATCCAAATTTACTTACCAACCAAAATTCAACAGGAAAAACCTTTTAGGTGATGGACACAAGAAATTATTTCTTAGACCCGCCATATACTATGCGATCCGACGTCAGAACGATCTGACGATGGATCGCCACAAAATATCTGGCGATCGAAATTATATGGAACTGTCAAAAAAATCGCCAAAGATAGGTGCATACACTGTGCGATCCATCTGACGATCACAATATCGTCAGATCGATCTGACGACGGATCCCATAGTACATGGGGCTATAATATAAAATAAGTTGATTCTAAGATATGTTGAACATTTTATAATTGGCTTTTAAGTACTTTGGAAACACTCTATATTTTTATATTCTAGGACTGGTGTGCTTAATTTCGTAATTTCATGTACAACTTGTAACGGCGTGCAACACCGCTATTAAAAAAAATTCTTCGAAGTTGTAATCTATATCCATACCACCGACTGAGGGTGCGAAAACTTCATTCGCAGCGCTTTTTTAATCAAGTAAAGTTATGCGTGCAAATGGCTGCAATAACAATTTGAACAAATCCTAATGTTTCGATGCTTAAAATTCGTATGCTTTTACGATAAAATTTAAAAAATAAACATTTCCCTGCGTCAGTATAATTTATTAATCACTGGCACTATAGTGGTATATTGCATCTAAATATTTTAGTCGACATTTAATGAGCGGAACGTTCCATCTACACCAAACGAATTTCCCGAATAACGATGTTTGTTTACACGCAATTCCTCAATAGTTCCATATTGTTCATCTTCTATAAAATAGTTATTGTAAGCCATAATCTTTTTTTCCCAATATTCAATGATTTCCTTTATATTGCCGTTGATGCCACCATACTCTTCCGGCAGATACTCCTGTGGTACATGCTCGTGAAGCGAATTGAAATCATCTCCATGTACAGATATCTGCAATCGACAGAAGTTCGTACATCAGTCAGGTTTTCTGAACAAACAGATCGGCGATACAATCAAGGAAAAAATGAATGGCTGCATTCACAAATGGTAGCGCTACCGGAGCGCTCCCGTTTTTGTTGTTATTTTTCAGTCCAAAATTCGGGCAGAAATGGGAGCGCTCTGGTAGCGCTACTAATTTGTGAATGCAGGTTATGATTTTTTATTGCGGGAAAAGATTATTTTGGTTACTTACGCGATTTCGTCTCGTTGCAGCCAAGAAACCTTTGAAGATATTAAAGAATGTCTCAAAACTGGGCGGTGTGTTTATAAAGTGTGTTCCGACATGTCGAAGTGGTGATGCTTCACCACCGATTGCTGCAATTTTTTTCATGAAAACCGCATCACTTTGAAACAAATGTGCCATTGTAACACCCGCCAAATCTATTATTTCAATTAAGCCCGCAATAATTAAATTGTCATCCTCGATCAGTTGAATATCAGCTACGAGCGATCCTGGTCGCACGATATCATAAATATTATATTTTTCGGGATTGTATGCACCTGGTCTTATTAGAATTATCCTGGGGCCGGATTCGCCGAGGGGTTTTGGTAATATTAATCCAGTTCTGAAATGGACAAAAAAATTCTACATAAGCTTGTTGCTTTTTCATTAACTCGACCAGTTATTGCACTTACCCTAGCCTGAGGACCTCAAAAATTTTGACATCTTTTAGCTCTCTGTTTTTGAATAGTTCAGGAATAGCGGTTCGCAGCGTATAAAAGCTATCAATCTTTTGTTTTGCTCGTTCGATACTATGTTTACTTGCACGTAGGAAGGTTAACAGGAATTGATCATCTGTCCTGGATTTTAAATGTGGCTGCGCTTTAATCCATTTGCGTAAAATTGTTATAGACTCTGCGATTCTTTCGGGATCTTCATTAAGTTCCTTTATTGCTTTAATGGCAAGATCGGGATGAACTGGTCTTATACTTAACATGTTTATTCTAAATTAATATAAGAATTCGTCATGTAAGTAAAAAAAAATATTATCATAATAAATTAAATAAAATGGATTCAGGCAACTCCAATAAGAAACGATCCATACTACTACTACTATTTGCCCTAACCCCCAGTGGGCTATAGCGCGTCAACTATTCCCATGTGGCTTAGTTAATGTTTGGTTAGCATAAACTGGTTTCAGACGATGCAAGTTACTAACATGTACCTCTTGCGTCCGGCCCATTTAGCCGCATACCTGAGAAAAGTCGGAAAATGTTATCGCTTATTGTTACGCCCGACGCCACAGGGGAAAACAACACAAACATCCATAGCCACGACGTGGACGATATTCGAACCCGTATCTAACCGGTAGTCAATATGCATACACAGAGTGCAACAACGAGGCCGATGATATCGGTTCGGTCAGTCGCCGTATTACGTTAACTCTTCACAAATCCGGCCCACCTCTGGTTCTCATCCGGCCCGCGAGATAATATTGTTTTTGACATAACAAAATCAAATTTATACAAACACATAATTTAAAATCGATTTTTGTTTATCACAACGAAGTGTGTTTGAGTTGAATTTAAAACAAATTTATTTGTTACATTAGACACTCAATTGGAATAATAATAATCCAAATAGCAATATATGGTAAACACCGATCACAGAGCCTGTGGTGGGATATTTGAACTAAACACTAGGATCTTGCTATGGATGTCTGGCCAAGCGTATATCAAGTTTATTTTCATGCCATTACGTCCTGCGCCAAGGAAATATTAATTCGGATTGCTAACTGTGCAGATAATAATGTAGGCATTAGAGCACGTAAACACTCTTATCAAAAGATCTTATTGAGACTAGTAAAACGGTACTTCGAGGTCCTTGAATATCTGGTGAACACCAACCTGATCATTGAAAGTTTGGTTCACTTGGTTTCATTCTGCGTACCGGCTGTGGCTCGCGCCTCTCACGGTACAAATACTTGTCCAATAAATTCAGACTTATTAAAATAGAGGGAATTTGGGAAACAAAAAGGATTTGTCCCGTAAGGGCGCGAACTTCAGTCGACAGTGTTTCGACTGGCAACGCAATGACACGCTGTCAAGCTAATCTACACATGCATACTAAGTTTGTTTGCAGAATGAAACCAAACCAACCAAGCTTCCAATTTTCAGTGAAACATAATTCTTTGCAGGAGACTTGAATATCAACCAGTCCACTCTGTACTGCTTGCAGGATGACGCTTCGCTACTCCAGATCCGGTGACGAAATTGATGCGTGTGATGCGATTAAATGAATTTAAACTCGCATCGATTTCGTCAATTCCAGGTAACGAAGCAAATACGTTTTCTAATGGCATTTGCGGTATAAAATAGTAATACAGCTGTACCTATTTCGACAGCTTTAGCTAGATGGACTGGTGATAGTTTTTGGCAATTTGTTTTTGTTATGAATTTAATGTTTAGAAAGAAACTAAAGTGTTTCCTGAAATAAACGATATTATTTGAGTATTGGTCTGGAAATGTTCATGAGCTTTATTGAATCTTACAGCCTAGTAGCTCAGTTTTTCTTACATGACTATCCAGTGCAATTTAGTTCAACAACATGTTAAACTGAAATATCAATGGGGTGGAACATTTTGCTTCCGTCATCCTGTATATGGAGGTTTAATCACAGCATATTTTCAATTTGTCTAGCAATATTAGCCTGCAGAGATTCACATTTTACTGCGGTCTCCTCTGTCAAGAATTTCAATCGCTGAAATAGATTTCCACTTTAGGCAATACGGTTTTTCGTTATTCGGTGTTAAGCTTTGGTTATGGTGCAGATATATATTACATACTAAGGGGGAATTCACTCAGGACTCACCCTCAATAACAACAATGCAAGAAATAAGGAAATTACTTGAATTCTCTTTAATTTCGGCACGAAAGAAAATAACGGTTTTTTTTCTTCTATCTTACAGTTACATACACTACGTTTAGACCGCGGGACTATCTTCGAGATCTAACTAAATCGATCTAACTATCGACGATATAAACGTATCGATTTAGTTAGTTTTGGACTTAGCTTATCTCTACTTGCGATGCGGAACTGGACTAAAAAAATTGGGACTATGTCGCTGTCATCGCTAATGTTGACTCGGTGGTTGACGTTTTCTTTGTTGTCGTTTTTTTTTTGTTCGGCGTTTGCTTTGTTTTCAATTTCAGGAAAGCAGTGTGTGATCACGGGCAGGAGATAGTCTTTTTCTGTCGTAAAATTTATATCTGTAAAATTTATCTGTGCTGTCAACGGAGAAAGAAGAAGTACCTCTCCGTATGGTCGGTATAAACACTCCACCAACAAGTACTAACACTAAAATGATTTAGTTAAATCGCCTTTTAGTTCTACGGTCTAAACGTGGCCATTGCTCATAATTTCGATTCAATTTCGTCTACATCTAGTTATATCAGAAATGATATCTGTTTCGTTGCTTTGAACTGACGAATGACGAAATCGATACAGGTTTGCGGTAATTTGCAGAAACACATCGATTTCGTCATTGGATTTGGGTGTAATATATATGATACGGCTAACGGCTAGGGCTACTGGCACACGGTAAGCGGTTTCATTTCGAATTTGCTATCCGGCCCGCTGAGCTTAAAATTTTAAAAATCTGGCCCTTTTCAGAAAAAGTTTGCCGACTCCTGCCCTAGAGCATGGCGGCGCGGCGTGCCGAAGCAACATTCGGCAAGAATAGAACAGAGTTCGCCCGTTTCGCCAGATTTGTATCAGCTGTCGTTCTGACCAGAATGGGGTTGTATTTGCCTCGGCTCAACTCGGGGCTCAGCTGCTGTGTATTCTACTAAGCTTTTCCCGAGCGACTTGACTGAATCCTTGATGGAGTGCATTGGGGGGGGGGTGACGATAGCGAAGATACATGTTCCTCTTTTTGCGCAACGCCGTTTTCAGGGATTGTGTACGTTGTTGCTGGGATCTGTGTTGGTATACAATATTGCACTGAGCTACTGGCCGCCCCCCAATTATTATTAGCCAACGCATAAGCCAAACGTACAAAACTTGTGGTTCCCATCTACATCCACCTGTCTCACTTTTATTACCCCTCTTCCTTCCTGAGCTCTCTCTAGATCAACCACTCTGACACACCCTCCAATATACTCAGCATCACACTCATCGGCTACCGATCGGCGCCATGAGATTCTAGCACGTCCCCCTTCGCGTCGACGGCCTGAATTGACTAAGGCGTTCTATTTCGTAGCATGTCCACGTCCAGCAATGTGTGACCTAACCCCTGCCATTTTCGCTTGCATGTCAGTACGTCGATTGGCATCTAATCCGTACGCCGCACCAAGTCAGCTTTTCATTTGATACCATTTTGGGCAATGCAACATTGGCCACGTTTATATTGTGGAACTAAAAGGCGATTTAACGAAATCGATTTAGTGTTAGTACTTGTTTGTAGTGTGTTTATTACAACCATACGGAGAGGTACTAATTATGAAAGATGTCAGTTGTTGGTTTGTGACTTTGGTTTGGAAAATGTCTAGAGGCAGTAACCTCCTAATAAAACGCGTTTATACCGCTACAATCAAAGGATGAAGCGAATGCAGAATTTCAGAAATGGATGAGGTATTTATATAACATAAAATTAATTATCACCAACGGCACTATTAGCGAAGACAGCAACCGTCTAGTGCCACTTTTTCAGTCCAGTTCTGCATCGCAAGTGGAGCTACAAGTTAGCACCCAAACTAACTAAAGCGATACGTTTACACCGTCTTAAGTTAGATCGCTTTAGTTAAACCTCGAAAATAGTTCGGCGATATAAACGTAGTGAATGCTACCTAGTTAGATCAACTCGTTTACGGTTTACCCACCTTCTCCACAGGCTGTCAGTTAATCTTTAGCCGTCATATCTAGATGTTAAGCCATTCCGTTCATACTCGTACCCATGATTTTGTCAAAAGTAGGGAGTCAGTTCTGCGAGTGTCATGATAGTGGTTTGTAAAAAAATCCAACAAGGATAACATATGCCATAACATACCATTTAATGGCCCATAAAAACGAAGCAAACAAAAACAGTCTTATCAATTCATTTCATTATTTCGAACAGAATTCATTGATGAACTGTTGGTTTTAATACAATACAATAATTTATTTCACCATAATATTGTAGAATACATATGTGCATACAAAACAAGGTACAGGTATTTAGGCAAGTGATTCGAGTGCATTACTCTTACATCTATTATGAAATTAGTATATTGACAAGCAATTGAATTATATGATAGAAGATATTAAAAATAATTAGGCAAGAGGAAAACGGCTTAAAAAACCTCTTATTCATGTATGAACTAAAACTTAATCTAACTTATCTAACTTACAACTATAATTTTTAAAGTGTAAACCAGAGACATAGTCAACTATCGTAGATTTTTGATCAGCGGGTTGGATGCTTTAGCACAGGACAGATTGAAATTAATGATGTTGTGCATAATTTTAGTGTAGATATAGGGTATCTTAGAGATCGAATGTAATCTTACTGTTGAAAAATAGAACGGCAGGTTGAGAATAATTTTAAGTATTTTATTTTGCTTAATCTGAATATTTTTAATATGGGAGATAGCACACGTTCCCCAAGCTGCGGATGCGTAGAGCATGACTGGTTGGAAAAGGTTTTTGTATATTAGTAGCTTATTTTCTAATGATAGAATTGATTTTCGGTGGATTAGGGGATATACTGATTTAATTAAGACATCTGACATTTTCAAAATAGCATCAGTATTTGGTTTGAAAGTCAATTTTTTATCAAGTAGAACACCCAAGTACTTAACAAATAAGGAATTCCAATTAATTATATCGTTACCTACATGCAGTGGGTCACTGGGTAATAAGCTGTCTTTCCGTTTCCTTGAGAAGAAGATGGCTTCGGTCTTATTAGTATTGATTTTTATTTTCCATTTAGTGAAATATTTTTCTAATGTCTGAAATCCTTTTGACAAATCTCTTGAAATTTGCTCTGGGGAGTCACCACTACAAAGAAGTGCAGTGTCATCCGCGAAAAGACTTATTTGACTATCAAGTGGTTCGCGGTGCAGACGTTCGACTAAAAAATGAAAATAATATAATTTTGATATCGTCTTAAAATTGGTTTATATTCGTACATAACACAGTAAAATACTGTATTGAATATCTCCTGCATTTTCGGTTCATCAACATCACGATTTTAGAATAATTCAGGAGCTGTACTTCACCTTCATCATCATCGTGGCGCGACAGCCCGACGTCAGGCCCTAGCCGCCTGGATCATCGTCCTCCAATTATCTCGGTCAAGTGACCGCGTCCTCCAATCCTGGACGCCCAGCAGGTGTTCGGCGTCCTCAAGCCTAAACTACTGAGTCGGTCTTCCTCGCAGCCTTGCTCCGTCGACGCGTCGTGCATTGAATATTTTCCTAGGCATGCGTTCATCATCCATTCGTTGTATATGTCTTGCCCATTGTAAACGTTGTAGTTTGACGATTCCCGAAACTTTCAGCTCAGCGTACAGTTCGTATGGATGTGCCATCCATTTCGGTCGCAAACTGCTCCGAAAATTCGCCGAAGGACCTTACGTTCACGATTATCATGTTTTCAGAGGCTTGAGTAAGGGTCCACGTTTCACAGCCATAGTATAGCACAGGTCATATGATGGTTTTGCATATGCGGAGCTTAGTATTTCTGTGCACAAGCTTCGATTTCATTATTGGGAAAACCGAGAAGAAAGTCTTATTTGCTAACTATATCCGTCGCTTGATTTCGTTAGTTTCATTGGCGTCCTTTAACAAGTTACTATCCAGGCATATGAAGCCGCCTACGAATTCGATGCTGAGTTCTCGGACGTTGATGTTCGGTTGTTCTGGCGTCCTTCTTCTTTATTACATCATTACTTTTGTTTTGTCCTGGTTAATGCGTAGTCCAACTTCTTTTGAAGCCGTACCAAGATTATTAGAAGTTCTTTTGCGTCGGGCAGGTTTCGGGACATGGCGTTGATGTCGTCCGTCAGCGTACGCTATCAACTGCGTCGACTTGAAGAGCAGTGTGCCGCTGTGGTCCGCATTCACTAGCCGGATGGCAGGTTCAAGTGCCAGGTTGAAGAATGTCGGAGCCAGTTGATCGCCTTGCTTCAGTCCAGTAAGTGTTTTAAAGAGATCAGGCAGCCTGTTTAGGATCCTGACCTGTGAGCCGGAGTTATATTACGTTTACACTATAGCCAGATTACTTCATCTGCGGCTTAATCTGGGTGTGGTGAGTTTAAAATTGTACGTATTTGACAGTTGCAGATTAAATCAGCCGGCACAGATGAAGTAATCTGGGTATAGTGTAAACGCAATATTAGCCATCGTCGTCTTTGTTAATCGTACTAATTTACTGGTATACCAAATTGCAGCATGATATTGTACAGTACTCCTCGATCAATACTGTCGAATGCTTGCTTAAAATCAATATAGATTTGGTACACGTCAACGTTGTATTCCCAGCACTTCTGCGAGATCTGCTTGACCGTGAAAAGCTGATCGGTTGTGGATCGGCCAGGTCTGAAACTGCCTTGATATTCGCCGATGATTCGTTCAGCGTAAGGCTTTATTCTATTTTTCAGAATTTTCGTCAGTATTTGGTAGAACGTACATACTAGTGGGATGCCTCTGTAATTCTCACACCGCAATTTATCTCCCTTTTTGTGGATGGGACAGATGATACTCCTGCGCTAATAGTCTGGGATCATCCCATCCTCCTAGATTCACAGAAGTAGTTGATGTGGGTACATATTGCATTTAATAGAAGTAAAGTAAATTTAAAGAAAGCAGTTATGGAAGGACAGACATATTCATTACATTGACTATGTCAAATATTCGTATTCAAATAAACAGGGTGTCCCGATTTCAAAAATTAATGATAAATCGCCTGATGATGACTGTATCCGTTGGTTTTAGGACATCCTACAGGACAAGACAGTATAGAGTTCATAATTTCACTTTAGGAGACATACTTTAACTCTGACAATTTAGGAATATAGATAGACTGTAAAGCAACAAAATATTCAGCGACACCTAATAGAAACCAGAAGCAATATTTGTTGCAGACTCTATCACAATGCTGCTTGTGGAACAATAAAACAAATATCGGTTCTAGCATTTGATTTCAGATTAGAGGTTTATGAACCTGGTTTTATCGAAAAGAACTATGATTTATGATTATGTTTCCGTCTTATCTGTGTCGTCTAGTCGAGGGGATAGAATATACTGTTTTAGATTTGGAAGCGAGCAATGTCCATATGCGATGAATTTCTTATTTGAATCAATTGAATAATATGTAGTTATAATGTAAATTTCAATTACGTTTCAATTATTATATTTTGCAATTACTCATCCTGAGAATATGAGTATTGAGTAGTGTTAATCTTTAGCCGTCCTATCTAGATGTGAAGCCATTCCGTGAATTCCGACCGGTCCAAAAGTCGGTATTTGTGAGAAAAACTTTTTTATTTCTAAGGATATCTTTCTTAAGTTTCAATTTCGCGCCAAATCATATTCCCGAATTTGGTTGAAACTACTCTATCATATAGCTGTCATAGCAACGACCGTTCCAAAAGCAAGTTTTTGTTAGAAAAACCTTTTTTATTTCTAAAGATATCTTCACTAAATTTCATATTAACAGGTCAAACTGTTTGACTGTGTAATGGCCGGTAAACAAGTTTGGTTATTTCCGCGTAAGATTTTTGTTCCTTTACGTGAAAAATTACCTCTTCTAAGGAAAAATCGTTTCCATGCATATCCGAAGTACTTTTAACACAACTAGTCCTAGATTTCACCTAAATTGAAACAAACATGTTCCTCAATATTCGTTTGCTTACATTTGCAAATAACCGTTAAAGTTCTCAGCATTCCACGCAGCGAAGGTTCACCAAGAATCGAATGATAGCGAGCCTTTATAATTCATGTAAACTGAAGAAAAGCGAACCCACATAGGGTCTTTATTCTAGCGAGGGTATTCGACTCGCTAAAGAGCCACTACAGCGAATGTAAACGCAGGTTTTTATTATAATATTTTTTCGTGTTCTTTTGAAATCAATTTTCTTCGCTAAACCCTCGCTAAGAGCGAAGATATGCGAGGAGAACCTTCGCTAAAACTTTCACCAATGACTCGTCAGTGATCTGAAAAACAAGACTCGTCGCGAATGTAAATTTGGAACGACAGAGTTATTACCGGCGAGTCGTTAGTGAATTCACTTGCGAAGGTTTTGCTTACCAAACTCGTTTGCGGTTCGCTTGGTATGCTGAGTTTCTACACAAAAACAAAGCAAGGCTCAGGTAAAATGCAAACCTGGCTTTTAGTGTACGCAGACTTTATTAGAGGCAACGAATTTGTTTTGGTTTTTGTTAATAATCTTTACATTAGTTATTAAAATTTATTTGTGTTTCTGTTAAACTTGTTACATATTTTTTTCTTGTTACTTTTGGCGACTACATCACTATTAGGTAAAATACTTGATTGCACACGTGTAACCAAATGAATGTATAATTTATTTATTACCAAAAAAATTATAAATGCATAACACTAACAATAAGTGCACAACACCGATAACGGAACAAGGAAAAAATGCATTATCGATGTGTACTTATCCATGTTTCACTGTATTTCTTTACTTACAATTCGCACAACTCTACATTCCCTAAACACGTTCGAGCTCAAAAATTCTCAGGGCCAACTATAATCAACACCATAGGCAGTAATCTTTTCAAGTTTCGTGTAACAATCACATTATATTGTATTTTATGATAATACAAAAATATAAAATATAATTGGGCCTGATTTAAAGGTGTGAATACTATTTAGTTACATGTTATTTTTCGTATAATGTTTTTTGTTTTTCCATCGAAAGCGTAGGTACGTAAACGTTGACTATATTTTGTTCCAAAGGTCGTAATGTCCATCATTGGTCGCGGTCCTGAAAGCCTGACCGGTTAAGGAAATGACAGTAAGCAACAGAGATAGCAAAGCATTGTGTATCCGTAAGTGAAAGAGAGATGCATTTAACTGATACATTCACACATTTGACGCACACGAGAGAGCAGAATGACAACCAACCAATTTTCGTTAAGCCTGTTTCTTAATAATTGCACCAGAGCGAAAGAGACAGAGAGTGTGGTAGATGTATTTGTTTATAAATCATGGGCTGGGGAAACGAACCAACAAATTTTTCCGGTAAATTTTTCCTCTAAAGATTCTGACAGCTAAGTGACCCTCTCTCTTCAACTTACGGATATACAATACTTCACATCTCTGTTACTCACTGTCAAATTGTCTGATCCTGTAAGTTTCGCAGAACGCAGCCATAATATCGCACAAAAAAAAAATATTCGTAAAAAAGTAATACCTTAGACAGACGACGCACACGAATGATCAGTCCCATTCGAATGATAATTCAATTTCATGTGTGTCTTGCGAATGATCATTCGAACACCGTCCGAATGATAATTCACAAATTACATTTGGCGTAATAGCCCCCATATACGATGCAATCCGTCGTCAGATCGATCTGACGATATTGTGATCGTCAGATCGATCGCACAGTGTATGTTACTATCGTTGACGATTTTTTTGAACAGTTCCATATACAATAATTTCGATCGTCAGATATTTTGTGGCGATCCATCGTCAGATTGATCTGACGATGGATCGCACCGTCTATGGCAGGTCTAACGTAATTCCTTCTTTGTGTATGTAGTGCCACCTATCCGACAAATTGTCATTGAGTAGGAAAAATATTCACTCGTTGCTATGCAATAAAAATAATTTTCGCTCGTTGCTAAGCGATATATTCGTTGCTAACCAAAATAAACAATATTTATTCAAAAAAGTCAGTAAAATGTGTATGTATGTATGTGTGTGCTTACGGGTTACATGTATTAGAACCTTAAGCACCACACGATTGTATTTCAGTCCTGCTGCAGGTGTGTGTCAGGACAAACGGACTCCCTTAATCATGACATGAAACAGAATCCAGACCTGGTAGATATGGGTATCTTCTGATTTGTGGTAACCAGTGGAGTACTGTTAACCAAATTGTGAGTCCTTTGGTCGAAACTGATGGCATTTTGAGCCCTTGGGGAGGAGGCCTGAAAGTGATACCTAGGCAGGATGATTGTCATATGACTGGGGGTGTTGAGGCGAATTCACAATTGAAATTGACTAATTTAATCAGGTTTCAATATGCATACCCTAGAGCGATGCGCAAGGCTACAAGTACTTTGTTCATAACATTACTTTTTGCGGCCGATGAGTTTCTTCTTTGCTGAGAAACTTTTTACAGCATTAAATATCACGTGATTGTAACGAAAAATATAGATATTATTGCCTATGGTGTTGATTATCGTTGCCCATCAATATTTCAATATTTTTGACCTGTGATGTGCTTAAGCGGTTCAGCTGTGCAGCGGTTTGCTAACTGCAACTATAGAAATGAGAAGCCCAGATGCAAAACTCTCTAATTACCTTTTTTTGAGTTAGAAGTTTATGGCCGGGTTTATTAATATTGCATTTTACCCCCTCCAATTTTGTAGAATTTCCACTCAAAAAAATCAATTTGTTTCTAAACCCCGTAAAATGTTCGTATGTTCTGTTGCAAAACTGCTCAATAGCGTAACCTATATTGTTGGCAAAACTTCGTAATTCTTTTGTGTTTTATATGATACATGACCTAAATTGTTGTCAAAACTTCGTAGTTCTTTAGTGTTTTATTTGCGAAACTCGCTATTTTTATACCCTAGAACTTATAAAGATATAGGGTATATTATTTTAGTTCCGACAAAAATATGTAACACTCTAAGGGAGGCTCCGGAGGTAAGGCAATATTATATATGTATGTATATTGCCTTACCTCTGGCATATAAATGATCAGGGTCGCCTCATGAGTCGATTAAACCATGTCTGCCTGTATATCTGTTTGTTCGTCTTTCAGTCCGTTCGCACGATAACTTTCGATAGAATGAAGCTAGCGACTTGAAATTTTGGCCAAATTTTTGTACCTAGTTGGCATTGAAAATGGATAAGGCTCTACCAAAGGAACCCCTACCTCCCCTACAAATGATACTTCAAAAAGGCGATAACTTTAGATAGAATGATGCTAGCGGCTTGAAATTTTGGTCAAATGTTTGTAGAAGTATCTAGTTCGTTGGTATTGAAAATGGGGCCAATGAAACGCCTCCCTCTCCTACATTTGTAAAAAAATTAAACGTATCTATAACTTCCGATAGAATAAATTATAAAAGCTTAACATTGGTAGATGATTGTAAAGGGCCATATTGGACTCTTTTGTAAAAATCAGATCGATCAATTGGAAACCAAGAGTACTCGCCCTACAAAATGCCCCGTATTAACCTAGTTTTCATTTTTTTAACTCATGAGCAAATTGACGTAGAGGGCTATTTTTTTACTTGAGAATAATAAATCAGATAGGAAGTTGATTCAGTTTTTCTACACAGGTCTATACGCTTCGGACTCTGGTCTCGCTTCGGACTCTGGTCTCGTTTTCTTGTTTTACAAAAAAAACTGATTTTTTTTTGTGATATTTTGCAAATGAATAAATTTTATGTTGGCTGCAAAACTACGTCTTTTGGGTAGCTATTTCATTAAAACTTTGTTATTTTGAAGTATAATTGCAAAACCTCCTTATTTAACCAAACTCTAATCACATATTATCTCCTCTCCGTATTTGAAGAAAATGCCAAAAATGGAATGTACTCGACGGTACCTTTCTTACGACACACCACTTGCCTATACCACCTATACCAAACGAAAAAACAATTTTGACCTTCATTTCCCTCTATGGGGACCCCTCTTTTTAAAGCTGGTCAATTGCGACGCTCGCTTTCTGCAGAGAATTATAATATTTCTAAATATTGTACATATTTCCACCAAATTTCATGCATGTATTGTAGCTTCAGCGATTCGTGAGATATTTCATGAACAGATACATAGACGGATGTTTGACCGAATTCATAAGGGTTTTGCTTTTATTGTACTACAAAACCCTATAAGGTATTTACTTGCAAGTAACGAATACTTGAAAATAATGTGAATTTGCAAAAATATCAAGTAGTTCCACGCTGTGCATTTGTGCACTGTATGTCGACATTCACTATCGAACCAAAGATTTTGTGGTCGCACCGTGCCACACCACTCTCATAGGAACGTGCGGCAAAATTATTCAAATAGTATTTCCCATGTTCCTATGAAATCGACGCGACGTGGTTAGGTGCGACCAAATTATGATAATGAATAGCGGACCTTTAGGTAACGCTGTGTTGTTTGTAACTCGTGTTTTACCTTCTATATATTTATCCAATCGTTTTTAACTATCCGCGTCATGTATGTGTATAGGTATGTATATGTATGTACTATATTTCGTCACTTTCACTTAAGCATGTACAGCACCTGCTCACTGTCACAATTCCAAAAAAAACGTAAATAATGGGAAAACTACAAATATTAATTAGACAAGAGATGCACTCATGGTCTTTAGATTTACCGATTCACCAGAAATTATCAACAAATGTATCTTAACGACAGTATTAAAATCTTAAAAATTTTGGGACTTTCATCTTGACAAATTCAAATCTCATGCATCTGCAATGTGCATTAACCGACTAAATTCAACCAATGTTCAACTGGTAATCTCAGCAGCAGTAGCATTTTTACACATCATACTCGTACAGGTATATGTAGGATCCCCTCCCGTAATAAAATCAAGAAGACCATGCATTTATAAGAAAATTTTATAATATGTATGTGATGTGATGAATAACAACAGCAACGTCATGCCGATAATAATTAATGGATTAAGAAATTACCAATATAAAAAAAATTATCTCGAGAAAACGCATACGGCTTTAAGTCGAGATACTGCAAGAATGATTTGTACTTTCACTGATTGTTGTTTCGCTGCTCCACTGACATGCCATCGGCAACATAAAGTGAAATTCTTACCAACCGATATTTAACAATTAGTTCAAAAATATGAGTGTGATGTTCGATTGCATCTTTTTGTATAAAAATGTTTTAAAACAATAATTTCGCCATTCTGAAATCATGAAAGCACGATGCTTTGAGCGTTAACGTATTTCGTCTATCTGTTTTTTTTTTTTCATGTCACTTCATCCAACCTAAAGCTAGGTAGTAAGATGAATTTTTCGAGCGAAATTTCATACAAAAACTGTCAAAAGTTTCGATCTCACGAAAAATTTTCGCTCTCTCAGTACTAACATATTTCATTCGAAGAGAAAATTCTCCACATCATTTGAGTAAAAAAAAATACTTCGCACTTTATTTCTCTTGAAAACCGGTCTTTTGAGTAGGAAGGGAAGTTCAAGTATCGTATAGAGCTCCGCGGATATGTACTGTATGCAAGTTTACACTGTCACTTTTTCGTGGGAGAGATAATGTAACATAAACTAACCTACACACTACTAGTTGTCAAACTTGTAAGTGAGTGAGTTGAAATACATGTGCCGCCATGGCTACTAACAAACTCTAAGCGCGTTTTATTAAACATATCGTGACATGGTGTCAGAAGTGGTCTTTTAAAGTAAAAAATAATAAAGTAAAACAGTTGCAAATCACAAAAAAATTAAAATGCCGGGTGAAAATCAGCCGTCGGATAGTGAAGCAACAAGTAATCGAAATGGTGCTGCACATAACTTAGCAAATGGCGGTGAAAATGACGGAGGAGCCGTCGCCACGAATTTCATTCGCCCACCAAAGCCTCTTATTGTCCAAAGTGGAAATAACGCGAACAGTTGGCGGTTATGGATCCAGCAATATAAATGGTTTGAAACGGCCACCGGAATGAGTCGTAAGCCACAAGATGTGCAAGTCGCCACATTCATGTCGTCAATTGGAACAGACGCCGTCATCATTTTCAATACATTTGGTTGCTCGGAAGAAGAACTTGGCAACATCCATGTAATTAAAAGCCGCTTTGAGAAATATTTCGCTCCGAAAGCAAATATCACCTATGAAAGATACATATTCAATAGGATGATTCAGGAAAAAGGCGAAACATTTGACGAGTTCTTAACGAAGATCAAGTCACAAAGTGCGAAATGTGGATTTGCAGATTTGCATGATAGTTTGCTTAAAGACAAAATCATAATCGGCATACGAAATGAAAGCATTCGCGAATATCTCCTAGCGGACGATGAAATAGATCTCGAACGCGTAATTCAAAAATGCCGAGCGAGTGAACAGGCATCCAAACAGCTACAAGGCCTGAAGAACCAGCAGCAGGTGGCAGCCGTTCATGCTGTAAGCAAACAAAACGAGACATTTAGTTGCGGGCGCTGTGGTCGAACGCACGGTCCCAAGGCATGTCCGGCATATAAAAAGCGTTGTCGAAAATGCGACCGAGAAGGACATTTCGCGGACATGTGCAAAGGTAGCGGTAATCAGAGCAGTAACAAAAATGGCAGTCACCGAAGCGGTAATAGCAGCAGCGGATCGAAAAGAAAGCTGAAAAACGAAAAACACTCAAAGAAAGTCAATGCCATAGAAGAATCGAGCGATGATGACAACGACGGGGAATTCTTCATAAACAGCATTAGCCGTAAGCGAGCATCTAATCAAGACGATGGAAATCACTGGTACGAAGAAATCGAAATCCTAGGAGAAACAGTGCGAGCGAAATTGGACAGCGGTGCCGAGTGCAACGTTCTACCCCGCAAAATAGCTGAAAAAATTGGTGCAACAATGGTTGCATGTACGAAAAAGCTGATCTCATACTCTGGGCACAAAATCACAGCGTATGGACAAATACAAGCGAAAACCAAGGTACGAGAAATCTTTTATAATATAAATTATATTGTAGTGGATGAGAATGCGGAGCCAGTCCTGGGGCTCAGGAGCTGTCAGTTAACAGGGCTGATACGTCGCGTGGACACAGTTTCGACCAAACAGAAAGTGTTTGATGGACTAGGCTGCTTGAAAGATTTTGAGTATGATATTGATCTGATTGATAATCCGCGGTTCGAAATTCATGCTGCAAGAAAAATTCCGTACGCGTATAGACAAGCTGTAAAAAAGGAGTTAGACCAGATGGTGAAAGATAATGTTATTCAAGAGACAACCGAAGCTACTCCAGCGGTGTCTCCGATGGTTGTGGTGAAACAACATGGAAAAATTAGAATTTGTATCGACCCGACTGATGTTAATAAAAACGTTCTTCGTAGGCACTACCCACTGCGGACACTTGAAGAGATTGCAGCAAAAATCTCCGGTGCAACTCGATTCACAAAACTAGATTGTCGGAAAGGCTTCTGGCAAATAAAGTTATCAGAACGCACCCAGAAGATCCTTACATTTGCGACACCATGGGGCAGATACAAGTGCACGAAATTGCCATTCGGACTTTGCTCTGCACCCGAAGTATTTCAGCAAAGAATGACACTGCTATTTAACGGAATCGATAATGTTGAGGTATCGATGGATGATATCCTCATTTTCGCGAAGGACAATACCGAGCTCAAAACAATAACAGATGAAGTTATTCAACGTATACACAACGCAGGCTTGACACTAAACAAGGAAAAATGCGTCTTCGAAGCGGCGGAAATCAAATTCTTGGGACACATCATCAGCGCAAACGGTATAAAAATAGACCCTGATAAAGTTAAGGCGATAAACCAGTTGCGAGAACCAAATAACAAACAAGAACTTCAGCGACTTTTAGGAATGGTCACATATCTTGCAAAGTTCATTCCAAATCTTTCGTCAATAACACAGCCACTACGACAGTTGTTAGAAAAGAATGTAGAATGGGTATGGACCGACAGACAGACTCAAGCGGTTATAAAATTAAAACAAGCTCTATCGTCGCCACCAGTATTACGATTTTATAACGTGAACGAAAATGTTAAATTACAATGTGACTCAAGCTCATATGCTCTGGGGGCTGCACTATTGCAGGCTGACCAACCGGTAGGTTTCGCATCGAGATCTTTAACTAAGGCGGAGGCAAAATACCCACAGATCGAAAAGGAGGCACTCGCAATCAGTTTTGCCTGCAAGAAATTTCACGAATATATATATGGCAAATCATTAGAAGTTCAAACAGACCACAAACCGTTGGAAAGCATTTTCAAAAAGCCGATAGCCATTGCGCCTCCACGACTGCAACGAATCTTGTTAGATATCTCCCAGTACTCGCCAACAGTATCATATCGGAAAGGAGAAACGATGTGCTTAGCAGACACACTAAGCCGTGACTGCATCAACGAGGAAGTAACTCCGAATGGAGAGGAGTTTGAAGTCCTAACTCTTCTTTCGATATCAGACCATGCAGTCAATCGGTTGAAGACAGCGACAAAAAATGATACAGAGCTGACGAATTTACGAAAATACATTCTAAATGGATGGCCCAACCTTAGGAACGAGACGTTGGGCGTATTAAAGAAGTATTGGAATTTCCGTGATGAGATTTCCGAATATGACGGTCTCATTTATAAAGGACAAAAAGTAGTCATTCCAAAATCAGAGGTACAAAATACTCTTGAACAACTACACACCGGACATCAGGGTATACAACGTACGTTGTCAGCAGCAAGGAACAACATTTTTTGGTTAGGAATGACAAAGGACATCATCGCACACATCGAAAAGTGCAGAGTATGCGAAGAAAACCAGCGGTCAAACACAAAAGAACCGTTAATACTCAAGGACATTCCAATTTACCCATTCCAAATTGTCGGGACAGATCTGTTCTCGTATGGTGGTCGAGAATATCTCATCTTGGTAGATTCATATAGCGGCTTCTTTGATTTTCGTCAACTGCGACAAGCAACATCGACCGAGGTCATCGAAAATCTTAAATCCTGGTTCGCGACCCATGGAATTCCAGAAAAAATTGAGTCAGACAACGGTCCACAATACGCATCGCAAGAGTTTCGACGTTTCGCAGCAGCTTGGCGCTTTGAACACTCTACGTCAAGCCCTTACCATCCAAAATCAAACGGACTCGCTGAACGTTTCGTCCAAACAGTGAAAAATTTGCTACGTAAATGCGAAGCTGACAAATCGGACATCAAACTCGCCCTGCTGGCATATCGCAATACGCCAAGGAACGAACACCTTGGATCACCGAGTCAAAGGCTGATGAGTCGCACAACACGATCGCTCATTCCAACGCATATCAACAATTTAAAGCCAAAGGTGGTCGAAAAAGTTCCTGAAAAACTGCGCGAACTTCGTGAAAAACAAAAACTCTACCATGATCGGGGCACGAAGCCGGCGAAGCATATATTTATTGGCGATAAGGTCCGCGTACAAAGGAATGCACACGATTGGGTTGGAGCCACGGTCCTCGACTCAACCAATAAGCCCAGATCTTTTATGGTTCAAACGGACAACGGGAATATATTGCGCCGGAACACAAGTCGTCTCCACCATACAAAAGCAACGCTGGAACATTCGATGTTATCATCACCAGTAGCAGAAAACTCAGCTATAGAAAACTCAGCTATAGACAACAGCAACGCAAACGAAAGACCATCGATGAAAACAGCAGATATTCCGAATTCAGAAACAACATCAACACCAGCGAGCGGCAATTCAGAAAGCGAAACGACGACCAGCAGTTCCCGATTCACTCGGTCAGGAAGGGAAGTAAAGCAAGTAAAACGATTGAACCTGTAAACTTTGAATTGATTTCAGCAAACTTATGTAACGTAAATTCACATTTTTAGTTAATATATATTTTCATATCATTTATATAAAGTCATAATCACATTTGAATATAATGTAAAACTTTTGATATTTTGAATACTTTTGATATTTTGAATTGAATTCCTACCCTAGTATTTCGAATTAACTTTTATAAAAAAGGGGGGATGTAACATAAACTAACCTACACACTACTAGTTGTCAAACTTGTAAGTGAGTGAGTTGAAATACATGTGCCGCCATGGCTACTAACAAACTCTAAGCGCGTTTTATTAAACATATCGTGACAGATAAGTGCAACATTTTCGCATGAAAAGGTTAGTACCAGCCTTAAATAGGAACATGTATGTAGTTTAAGGCCGGTTGACACGCTCAAAGTACACTTTGGCAAAGTACGTTGGCAACCAACTTTGAGGTTACTTTGAACGTGTCAGCCCCCTTTCAAAGTGCTTTGAAGTCTCTAGCGTCCCATCAAAGTAAAGTAGGATGGTGCTCAACTTTCCATAAAAAAATTCATTGTAAATCGATAAGTTCACAAAAAAGGCTTTTGGAGCGGGAAATAGTGAAGTATTGGTGGTTTTTATTCAATTTATGGTGGTCTGAATAATGTGTTTTGGTGTAAATTCCCAGTGGTGGATATTCTTTCCAAGTCATATAATACTTTGTCTTTTGAACATGTTAACAGGCCTTTAACAAGAAAATCCATCATTGGGAATTTTTGACCAACAGTTGACACGTTCATATTTGTTACCACTTTGGTACATGCAAAAATGTCGGATTTAGCATTACAAGGGAATTCACAACAAAACGCATTCTAAAGATTACCACAAATTAAATAAAAACCACCACCTTAGGGACCAAATATGATAAAATGCATGGATCCATAGCGATGCCACATACAGTGCTGGATAAAAAAGTTGCTCATTCATTTTATTCCCTTTTTCGCAAACTTTCTTCGAATTAGTTAGAGTTATATTACGTTTACACTATCCGCAGATTACTTCATCTGCGCCGGCTGATTTAATCTGGAACTGTCAAATTCATACAATTTTAAACTCACCACACCCAGATTAAGCCGCAGATGAAGTAATCTGGGGATAGTGTAAACGTAATATTACGTTGTTTTATTGGGTCAGGTTATAATAAATTAAATGTATCCTATCTAGAAATAGTGAAAAGTTTTGTAAGAAGTTCACTCAGTTGGTGATAATAACGTAGTAAGCAGGAAAGTGCTGTTTTGGTGAAAAAATAGGAAGAAAGTTAGTGCGAAAAACAAAAGCAATATTTTGGATTCGGCGCGAGACAATCGAACTATTTGCGAAGGAAGTGAAAGACTGAATGTTCCTCAATATTATGTGCATTGAAATCGAAGAAGTTTCAAGAAATGGGCCCCACCGAGTGTAAGAAAGGCTTTAAACGATCAGGAAAAACTAACCCCTTTCTAGATCGCTTCTTACCAATCTTACCGTTACAAAGCCAACCGAACTTTTGAAAACTTCATCTGAGTTTAGAAACGACCTGGTTCTAGCAAAATGTTGCAAATCTCATCAAGTTTGTTAAGAAAAAAAACTTGTAAAAGCTGGCTTACGTGCGCTAGAACCTGTCCATAAGCCAGACTTTCAGTTAAAAAATCAGGCTAAAATATTTGCAATGGACCCGGGAGCATGTGATCCCAACTCAGAAGATTTAGAACATTGCCATCTTTTTCTGTGTGTCCATATTTAAGCAACATGTAGGCGACTGATGTATCTGCGTGCGACGGAAATGTTGTGAATACCTTCGATGATTCCCTCCGAAATTTGAAGGGTCTAAGGTATGCGGGTTTTTTTCCGGTCACGAATTTGATGGAATATGCTTTCCCAGCTCAAAAGTAGTAGCAGCAGTGTACTTGCAAATATTGGAAAATGAATTGGAGCCTTGTGCGTTCGGCATTCACAGCCATTGGCTTTCCAAAAATTTTCCGCCGGACACAAAATCTTCCACCGCCAACATGTTGCTTAAATTTCAACTATCCCGGAATTATGGCAGTGTTCTCCATCTTCCAAATATATATGGCATGCTCTTGAGCCCATTTCAAACGTTTTAGCCAAATGTTACGTAAGCTAACTTTCGCAAGCCATTTTATCATCAAATTTGTTGAGATTTGCATACTCGTCGCTAAAACTAGATCGTTCTTAAGGCCAGATGAAGTTTTGAATCAGTTCGGATGGCTTTGTAACGGTAAGAATGGGGTCAACTGGGGTCGTTTTTTCCTTGATCGTCCAAATCCTTTCTTCCGCTAGGTGGCGCCCATTTCCCCGAACTTTATCGAGTACAATTTCACAGAACACTGCGCAACATCCATTCTTTCATTTATTTTACAAATATTTCGATTTTCTCGCGCCAAAATCAAAATATTGCTTTTTTTGCACTAACTTTTTCCCATTTTTTCATCCAAACTGAGCTTTTCTGCTTATTACGCTATTATAACCAAATGAATGAACTTCTTTCAAAACTTTTCACTATTTCTAGACAGGATACACCTTCTGTTTTTATAATGTAAGTCAATAAGACACCGTACTTAACTGCAACTGCTGTCAGATTGCGAAGAAAGTAGGCATTGTCTCAACTCACAAATTTACCAACAATTTCGATCTCTTCGGAACAATCATTTATTATCTAAATTAGCAATGCCGTCATTTCCGTCAACGTTTCAAGCCTTTTTAGGACCGCTACATGCCCGCACTACTATATGACGATATCGTTACAGCCGTACAACCGCTTTATGACGACACCGCTTTCCTTATGGAGCCCCTAGACGATCAAGCCGCTTGATCAAACGTCCCGTCAATCACGGACGCTTCAATCCACCTTCTACACCGTCAATCAGCTCTTCAATCTTTTGACTAAAACTCATTCTAAGTTGAGTTTTATAATGAACGGTTTGCTGGATTTCGGAAGATGCCCGTGGGGACGAAGCCTAAGATAGCATAATGACCGTAAAGTTCGGGCTATGCCATCTGGCGAAGAAAAAGGCTCGTCAACGAGCTAAGTACCGGCCTATGTTTACTGAAGCTTAGTTCGGGAGACGTGGGCGGGGTTTTCGCCCCTCGTTGCCCCTGTCCTTTATGCATTTTTATTAATACGTAAAGGACAGGGGCAACGAGGGGCGAAACCCCCGCCCACGTCTCCCGAACTAAGCTTCAGCAAACATAGGCCGCGAAAAATGTTCGCTCTCTCAGTACTAACATATTATATTTCATTCGAAAAAAAAGTCTCCACATCATTATGAGCAATTTTCACGAGAAAACAATTACTTTGCAGTTTATTTCGCTTGAAAACCGGTCTTTTGAGTAGAAGGAAAGGTCACGTGTCGTGTAGAGCGCTGCGATAATGTGCTGTGTGCAAGTCTACACTGTCACTTTTTCGTGGGAGAGATAAGTGCAACATTTTCGCACGAAGAGGTTAGTACCAGACTTTAAACGGGTGCAGTTTCCAGTCAGTGTATGTTACGCAATAACAATCAAAAAAGCACACAGGGCCAGACGCTGCACGTTGCGGTTCTGAACCTAAATGTCAGCTACTTTTCGAATTGGTCAGCTCTATGTTGCTCTCTTCCGCCTTAGCAAAGTTGCTCAGTGATGTCTACGTTTACATTCCTGGTGGTTGTACTGATGTATTGTTTATAAAGAAGCTTTGTTGCAGTGAACTGTAAAGTTACTTTTATTTTATCGTAGCTTAAGTTAAGTGTCATCGTCGTGGCAAAAAATAGAGATTATTGTTAACAAGAAATGGGACTCTATACGAATTAAGAGTGCCTGACTAGTAGTTGCAAATGTGTTGGATTCCATCAGTACACGAAGGGGTAACGCGGAATAGCAAGTATGTTACTCATACGATGAAACGTACTAGGCAGTTGGCATTTGAAGAGCTTTTCAAAATGTTGCCGTCCCTATCCCTCTAAAGGCAACTTTCATTTGATTATTTGCGTATCAATTGGCAATGCGCTTTTTGTTTAATCGTATGAAGTGCCACCCCCCTGGTCGTGGCGTTGAGTAAGTGGGGAACAAATTAATTATGTATGAACAAAATAATCGAGGATAGTGTCAAGTTGTAAGCGAAGCGAGCTCTCGCAGCTAGTTGAAAATAAAAGTTCTGAAATAACTATTTTCCAACACTGTCACTTCATTTGAGATGTAAAAAATTTCCCCTCATTTTATTAGTACGTCATAAAGGTAATGGAAAATAGCACACAATAAAACACAATCCGTTCAAAATCTATCTTCGTATACTTAGTCCACATCTAATTTGCGGAATGTACCGTCAATACCGAATAAAGCTTCTGGGTTGAACTTTGAGTCCTTTGGACGCAACTCCTCAATGGTTCCATATTGATTTTCTTCCATAAAATAATCCTTGTTATCGATGAGCGTTGCTTCGAAATCCTTAATCATTGCATTAAATGATCCATTCTCTCCGCCATACTCCTTGGGAAGGAACTTTTGCGGAATGTGCTCATACAACGATTCCAAATCGCTACCATGAACGAACAGCTGAAAGAGATTCAAACGCAAAATTCTTTGTTTTAGATTTATATATCCCGAAAATTAAAACCACCCACTTACCCGACTTTTTTGCTTTTCCGTCATAAAAGTCTTGAAAATATTGTAGACGGTTTCAAAAGTTGGTGGAACATTGATGAAATGTGTACCCTTATGACGCAATGTTGATCCTTCGCCGCCAAGTAAAGCCATCTTCTTCATAAAGACTGCATCGAATTGGAAGAAATGGGCTAACGTGACATTCGATAAGTCAATTATCTCAACGAGTCCAGCCACCACTAAGTTATCATCATTTACAAGTCCAATATCATGAAGGAAGGTTCCAGGCCGGACGGAATCATAAATACGATATTTTTCTGGATCGGAGACAGCAGGTCGAATGATGCAAATCCGAGGTCCATCCTCATGCAAAGGTTTCGGCAGGAAGAAGAAAATTCTAAAAGGCGAAATGTGAAAACTCTATTAAATTGTTACTCGAATATAAACCAGCTACTTACCCTTTTCGCACCAAATCCACAACTTTTGGATCGTCTGGGTATCGGTTTTGGAAGACTTCAGGCAGTCCCGCTCTAATAGTGTAATGCAAATCGATCTTTTTCTTTGCCCGTTCTAAACTGTGCTTACTGCCCCTGATGAAAGTGAGAAGAAATTGATCGTCCAATCTTGTCTTAAGATGAGGTTGTTTCTGCAGCCATTCACGTAGTATTCTTATGTCCTCTTCATTCTTATCGGGATCTTCGTGCAATTCTTCTTTTGCCTTTTGGACTAAATATGGGGGCAGTGGTCGCGCAGACATTTCGCCGGTAGCTGTGACAATAAATGCATATATTAAAACATCGTCATAACGAGTAAAGATAGGAGGTACTAAGATCAGTTTTTCGTGCGAAATCTCACACAAAAACTGTCAAAAATTTCGCTCGCACGAACAATTTTTGGTACCTCGGTACTAGCATTTTCATACGAAACCGCACACGTGGAAAAAATTCTCCATACCCTTGTGAGCAATTTCCACACGAAAACAATTGCTTGCTTTCCATTTTATTTCGCATGAAAACTGGTCATCACAGTGGTGATCGCTCTCTTTTGAGTGAGAAAGGGAAATCCAAGTGTCGTGAGGAGCGCCGCGGATATGTGCTGTGTGCAAGTTTCTGTTGTACATTTTTTGCGGGATAGATTCTCTATAGGATTTATTGAATTCCATTTCGGTACTCGGTTATAGGAATGTCTGAGGAATGCTCCAGAAACTGCATCCTAACGAAAGCTCCTTATGTCTTCATGTACACGAGGTAAATAAGAAGTTTCAAGGGATTCTGTCCCGACTGCCTATCTGTTTTCGACACAAAGTATTAATAGTGTTCTGCGCGGATTCCTCGGAGAGTTCCGGAATCTTGGCTGATAGGGTAGTGTATTGTATGATTACCAGCATGGACCAGATCGGCTTTTCTATGTGATCCACTTCCAACTGCATTTTGCTCATTTTGCTGATCGGCATCAACTTGAGTACATACATATTTGACTATGGAGAGGGATATGGTAATGTTGCGGGACTATTTTTCCTGTTCTAGAGTTTACCCCTAAAAATTTTCTTTTAACAGGCAACTCGTCTACAATATGGTAACAAACGCAAAAATATTCGTATCATTAATTTACTTTGAACTTTTTCTTGAAATCAAACTGCCCTGACGAAAACAATGAACTATGTATGAAACATGCTAGGCACACGCGTTTGTTATCTTAATTGCTACCAGTTGATAATGCATTTCAGATTTCATACCTGATAATGTATCATTAACTCAATAATCATCTATGAATTGGATCTAAAGCTGTGCCTGTCAATCTCCCAGTAATTGAATTATAATTACATAAATTAAATTTTGGGAAGTCCTTATTCAAACTCATAATAGTTGGGACGCTAAGTGTTTCAACCTTGCAAAATATGATAAAGAGCTTTTTTCAATGTTTTCCTTAAAACTTCCAAACGTGCTCCGGATAGAAAAATGTAATAGGATGTAAGATTAAAGAACGTTAAATTCTGCATCCAATGCACTACTCAAACCCGAAATTCGGTTCACTGAACCGAATTTCGGGTTTGAGTTGTGCATATAGCAAAATCGATAGTTAAACTAGGGTATAAAAACGTCAATTTCTGAGGCTTAGGAGCAAAATCACACTTCACCCATTTTCAATCTCACAGCTCTTCGAAACAAATGCTTCAAATGAAAAAGGTAATACAAAAATGTTGAAAATAACTCGATTTCAAGTCTAAGGCCCAAACCAGATTGAACGCAGAATGCAGCAGCAGCGGCAGAAGCAACAACAACAACAGGTAGATCTGTCATCGCCGCTGTGTCATCGCGACAGATCCACCTGTTGTTGTTGCTTCTGCCGCTGCTGCTGCTTTCTGCGTTCAATCTGGTTTGGGCCTAATGCGCACAATACGGATACTATGTGTAGTTGTGCCCATTTTAGTGTAGTTGTGAGCAAAAATGAAGAAATGTCTATTTCTGCCATAATAGCTTTATCTCGATAAGTATAGTAGCTACAAGTTTCGTTTAAGTCTCAATTATTAGATAATTAAATCTTGTTTAAGAGGCTCCGGAGGTATAGCGATGTATATATACAAATGATCAGGGTCACCTCCTGATTCGATTTAGCCATGTCAGTCTGTCTGTCCGTTCGCACGATAACTTTCGATAGAATGATGTTAGAGCCTTGAAATTTTGGTCAAATGTTGTCAGTATAATCTAGTTGGTTGGTATTGTAAATGGGCATGATGGGGCCAAGAGCACGCCTGCCTCCCCTACATATGTAAAATAATTAATTGTATTTATAACTCCCAACTAAATAAACATGAAAAGCTGTAGCTTTGGTAGATTGCTCTTGAGGGTAATCTTATACTCTCCTGGAAAAATAAAATCGATCAGTTGAAAACTAACGGTAATTTCCTTACAAAGAACCCCGTACTACCCTACTTTTCAGGTTTTTTGTCTATAACTCTTGAACTAATTGACGTAAATGCCGAGCTTGTAACCCTGTGGTAAGAAGCCTGCTTGAGTGTTAGTAAGTTGGGCATAATCGGATCAAAGGAACGCCTACCTCACCTACAAATTTAAAAAAAAATTAATATTCCTTTAATTACGATAACTTTCGATAGAATGACACTAGCAAGTTGAAAATTTGGTAGAGTTTTCGTAGTAAGATTTAGTTACTCGCCATTGAAAATGGGCAAGATCCGACCAAAGAAACTCCTACTTCCCCTACAAATAAAACTTTAAATAAGCGATAACTTTTGATAGAATGAAGCCAGTGACTTGAAATTTTGGTCAAATGTTTAAAGTAGGATTGTGTTAGTTGGTATTGAAGATAGGCCAGATCCGACCTGAGAAACCCCTACCTCCTCTAGAAATGAAACTTATAATAAGCGATAACTTACGACAAAATAAAGCAGGCAACTTGAAATTTTGGTCAAATGTTTGTAGTAGGATCCATGGCTAATATTGAAAATACGTAAAATTCGACCAACGAAACCCCTACTTCCCCTACAAATGAAACTTCAAATATAACGATAACTTTCGTTAGAGTGAAGCTAGACACTTGAAATTTTGTTTAAATGTTTGTAGGGTGATCTAATTTGGTGGCAATGATGGGTAAGATCCGGCCCAAGAAACCCCTACCTCCCCTACAAGTGAAACTTCAAATAAGCGAAAACTTTCGTTAAAATGAAGCTAGTGACTTGAAATTTTGGTAAAATGTGAGGTTCTGGTGAAGTTCCCCCTCATATATTGTAGATAATTTAGCTAACCATCAAAATGTGCGTATATGGTCCACTGCCCCGACTAAAGAGGAACTAGTGGCTGCAATTATTGCACTTAAACGAGGAAAGGTATCCGTGTCAAACTTTATCAATCAGCGCCAAGCGTAACTGCCGATTTGCTGCACCCACTTGTTGATAAATCATGGAATACAGAGATTTTTCCTGCTGAATGGAAGGAAGGTTTGATCATCAAACTTCCGAGGAAGGGTAGCCTTAGACCCACCATAGACGGTGCGATCCATCGTCAGATCGATCTGACGATGGATCGCCACAAAATATCTGACGATCGAAATTATATGGAACTGTGAAAAAAATCGTCAACGATAGTCACATACACTGTCCGATCGATCTGACGATCACAATATCGTCAGATCGATCTGACGACGGATTGCATCGTATATGGGGGCTATTACAAAGAAAAAAAATGAAACTCACTTAAAAAGTACAATTGATGAAGAGCATTCGGATTTTCCTGTGTCGATCACACTAACACCTTGCGAATCATCATCGAGCAATGCGCTGAGTACGATTCTCCGCTTCACTGACTTTTCATCGGTTTCGAGAAGGTTTTCGATAGTGTGAACCGGGATTATATATGTACATATAAAAATATTGGGCACATTAGAGTTGAAATCGAATCATCTTCAACTTTTTTTTGCAAGTTTTGGTATATTTCTATTTACCGCACGACGCATTGTGTTCCTCGCCTTGGCTAAAAGTGGGTTTACCGCTGTTGGAAGTAGAGCGAGCGCAGCAGTTGAGCACCGTCCAACTACGGTTTGACAGAAGCACAAGACATCAAACCAGTTTGACAAGCGGTTCATACGCTCAAGTAGGTGGTTTGTCAAACCGTAGTTTGATCATGTCAACGCGCTTTTAAGCCACAAAAATTGACGTTTTTCGACTATCGATTTTAATTTAATTTACATCCTATTACATTTTTTGATCTGGCGCACCGTTAAAATTTATAAGGAAAACATCGGAAAATGGACTCAAATTTCTCGGTTTTTCGCCTGCACAGCCGCTCTGCCGCGGGTTCTAAAATGGCTCCATCGCTTAAATTGAAGGTATGGATCCCACCAGCATTCGCACCAAACGGCATCTCTCTATCATCAGGTTAAGAACAGAACATTAAGCATTATGGCGGAAGATATTTTTCAAATCTTTCCGCTTTTGTACCCCGAAGAATATGATTATACCCTAGACTTTATAAAGTATAGGGTATATTGTTTTTGTCACAACGAAAATATGTAACACCTGAAAGAAGGCTCCGTAGGTATAGCAATGTATATGTATATATAAATTATCAGGGTCACCTCCTGATACTTTTTTTATCGCGTTCGGTGTGAGTTATAGTAGAATGCTCACAGTGCTCCGAGCTTGTCAGTATAAAGACGGCGCGGATACGAAGTGCATGCTACCAACTGCACTTCCGAAAAGTAGATATGCCATCGAAACGTCAACAAGGCATCGAAATGCTAGAGGAGGGGTCAAGGCAATTAACAACAGTCCCTCCGTCTGTCCGCCTGTCTGTCAGTCTGTAATTTTCCATAATAAATTCGACGTTTAGCGATGCAAGCGACATCTGTTTACATATTTATCCAGTGCAGATTTATTAATGCGTAGAGTTCTCCAGGTTTATTCAAGTTAATGAATTTTTGTAATTGCATGTTGTTAACCCGAATTAACCTATACTTAAGCACAAATGAACGCGCCTTCAATTTATTACTCGTGTATCCTTTTTCTATTGCAAATTGTATACATCGTCCGAAACGAGTTGCTAACGAAAGGTCAACTAAGACCCACCATAGACTAAACGATCGATCGGTCGATATCGGCTGACGGATCGGCCTGTGTATGTGGAATTCGCACAGATTTTGATCATCGGCCGATCAATTTCTATCTGCCGATATTTTAGCGCAATTTTCGTGCGATCCGTCGGCCTGACGATCGATTGTGAGGTGTATGTGATTATGAAATTATTAAATTATCAAATTTGACGGATTCTAATGATTTAAATACCAAATATGTAAAATAGTATGGGAAAATACCACACAAATCTAAATACAATAGTTAACAAAAGTCAATCTAGGTTGTATTGGGAGTGAATCAGAACCCATTTTTTTTTAATTGTCATTTGTTATCGCATCGCACGAAAATCGTGCAGTGTATGTGCAGCGGAGAGCGTTAGATATTTTGTGGCGATCCATCGACTGATTGATCTGACGACGGATCGCACAGTCTATGGCGGGTTTAGGTAAGGAGTATTTGACGCGATATGCCTTCCTAGCGGCTATGGCAAGTAGGAAATTTTGTATTCCAAGTTATTAAAATACGATTGAATCGGTTTTTTTTGCATATATTTACATTATACCCACCATACACACAGCGATCGATCGGCCGATGGATCGGCCAGTGTATGCGCTTATCGTTGACGATTTGATCAGTTGACATTTTGTGGCGATCCATCGGCCGATCGATCGGGCGACGGATCTCTCCGTGTATGTGGGATATTAGAATTGGCGTCGATAAATTCGTGAAGGTATCTTTCCTATTTGATCAAATGCACTACTTAATTTCACCAGCGTACTGTACTTTTACACACCTGATTTTCGTTACCAAAGGAGAAGAACTGCACTGACAACTTTCTTGTGGCCGCGGTCAAATTCAAACTGAGGTAGCAATTAGTGAAATATATCGTTTCTAAAGATCGTAAATTTAGCAAACTAGCAATAAAATTGATTAGATAAATAAGCTAACAAATTCAAGGGTACGCTTTTAGACAACTCTATCGCAACCCTAATCTTATCGACGTGTACATTGATCGGCATATAAGCTTTATAATTCTTTGATAAACAGTACGAGTGCATTTCACAAAAAAAACGAGACGACGAGTCCAGACGAGTCCGAAGCGTGTATATCCTAGACCTGTGCAGACCTAATGATGGTGATACCAAAACCGCAAATTGGCAACGGCCATATGCATTAAAAGTGTGTTTTTATGTACATATGTATATAGTCAGTTTGAACAGGAGTTAGCCGATGACGCTACGATAGGGGAAACTTTGAAGTGGATGTTGTCGTAATTTTTGACTCGAGTGTCAAAACAACTAATTAACCCACACTGCAAACATTTGACCAAAATATCAAGTCACTAACTCGAATTTATGGAAAGTTAATATATATTTGAGATAACATATGTAGGAGAGGTAAGGGTTCCTTTGGTCCGATTATGACTGTTTTCAATACCAGTCAACTAGATCCTACTACAAGCTGCCAAAGATTCAATTAGCTAGCTTCATTCAATCGACTGTTCGAAGTACCAATTGCAGGCGAGGCGAGGTAGAAGTTCCTTTGGTTGGATCTTGCTCATTTTCATTACCAACCAACTAGATCCTACTACAAATATTTGATCACAATTTTAAGGTAGCTTGATTCTATCGAAAGTTATCATGCAAAGGGACAGACAGAGGGACAAACAGACAGACATGGCCAAATCGATTCAGTAGGTGATCCATATACATATATTGCTTACGGAGCCTGCTTTAAGGTGTAAACATATTTTTGTTCTGACAAAAACAATATACCCTATACCTTGTAAGGTCTAGGGTATAAAAATGAAAAAAGAAACTGCAGGTTAATGTGATTGAATGGATTAGAACTTTGCATTTTGTGAAAGGTAGACGATATTCTAATGTGCACATATCACTCCGGTGCTATAATCAGTGATACGCAAGCGGTCAATTAGCAACACGCCCAGAAATGTGGTTTCTTTTTTAAACTTTCATTTATACTCCAGGAGCCTGGGGTTTTGGGATGGCAACTTTTGCAGTACCTGTGATTTTTATGTACCTTTATGTATTTTGGGGTGCTAAATGGCTAGAGAACTTTTTTATTGGCCAAAATATTCGTATTTGACCCAATTTACCAAAAGTATATGTACATTACACTTGGGTTTTTTCGACGCAAAATCAAAGCAGCGAAAAGACGCCTTAACATTGCGTCGAAAAAACGCAAGTGTAATGTAGCACACAATTTCGCGCTCCCATTTTTGCGACGTGTTGTTTTCGCGTCGAAAAAACGTAAGTGTAATTTAATCCTTAGTTGTACACAAACTACGTTAAAACCTGGAAGTGCTGGGCTGCAAGGTGTGTAACTAGCAAGCTGTCACTTGCATATGTGTAAACAACCGTGCCTGTAAACTACCAGGCCAGTAAACCCGCACGGCGGCGCCTTGCAAGTAGTTGGCCTCCCGGGTCAATTGATTTCCAACTGGCATTCCAGTAGAGACTTGCGAACATATGATTCTCTACGAATGACAGTAGATTTGCCGACAATTCGACTGGCATGCCGGTGCACTGGCAAATGTAAACGAGTCAATAGTTGCATAAGCTTAGGTTTGGTTTACTGTCCCAGATAACTTTGACAGTTTAACCAGACATTAACAATATTAACGGCCCTTTGTACGCTTAAAATCATGAGGAGTTTGTTCTCTTCACAAGGAAGTATAGGATACCTCCAGAAGAGCCTCCTGTGCTGCGTGGCCGAGCCTAGTTTTGCTGACAGAGCGAGATTTTCATGTACTCATGTTTGGGGTAGTTGACTGCTGGACTACTCTGACCAGGACTGAACTCACTGCCAGGTGGGGTACAATAAGTATTGCTACACAAATTCGTTGAAACATGTATAAACCTGTCGCTATTTCCAGCCTAACTATAAAGTTTAAAGTGACCAGCTACCCCAACTCTAGATGGATAAATGGTGAACTATACCTATCAACAAAACCGTTATTGGCCAAATTGGATTCTAGCCACACTGTTAAGCTGGTACCGCTGAAAACACAGCACGTCAGAGCTGCTGTGGGAGTCATCATTGCATAGTTGGGGAGCACGCCGCCGTGATGATCAACCATTCTGCATTGACCACTTTGAAATTAGTAGAAAAACTTCTTCCGATTCCACTGTTCCTATGAGAGGTATATGAAATAGTGGGCCGATTTCACTAAAATTTAGGAATGTGGTTTGGCAGTAACTATGATCGATTAATTATCATTAATACTTTTGGACCGGTCGTTTCTGTGTTAGCTATTTGATATAGTAGTCCAATTTCAACCAATTTTGGGAATATACTACTATAGCTTGGCAATAGATACCATTGGAAAATATAAAAGTTTTTCTCACAAACACACTTTGGGACCATACAGCCTGCATTAGAAAGAAGGCGTTGTAAAAAATCTTAGCTCGATAGCTTTAAAATTGAGAGACTGGTTTACATAGAAGCAGACAGACGGACAAAGTTTTATCGACTCATCTCGACAATACTGATCAAGAATATATTTAGTTTATATGGTCGGAGATGCTTCCTTCTATGCGTTGCAAACTTCATGACAAAGTTAATATACCCTATCACATTCGTGAAGGGTATAAAAACCAATTGAAGTGAAGACATGTGGAACAAATTAGCTGGCTGCTAAGTCGCAATACGCTCAGCGTGTTATCTGGTTACCAGGTCAGGAAGCACTCCTTCCGGTCAACTGTTAGGGATAGAGAACGGGGCACCTACAATTCTCTCCATCCCAACACAATAAAATGGCTCACGGATGGCTCCAAAATGGCTGAGGGAAGGGTGTTCACCCAGGAGACAGAATTCTCATTCCTATGGGCCATTTTCCCACTGTCTTCCAAGCGGAAGTGGCCGCCATTGAGGTCTGTGCGCGACTGTGCAGGGCTAAAGGTATGTACATCGGTTAACTTAAGGCTAGTGGAGTCTTGTCAAGTTTTCTTTAACATCATTGGAGCCTCAAATAACCTAACAATCTACTGGGCCTCTGGGCACTCTGACATTGTGCAATGAACAAGCAGACGAGCTTGCCATAGATGGGCGTCTGCAGCCCAATACATTGGCCCAAATCCTTTTTGCGGCATACCAATCTGCCTTATCAAGAAGAAATACAAATTAAACCATTTAAAACTGAATGCAGTATGTGCCAAATATTCGAATTCAGATAACACGAACCAAATTTGTGTTAAACGAATTTGGATAACACGTATTTATTTAACACGAACTTTCCACAGTCGAGTTCGTCTTAACGAAGGATTACTGTATGTGCATTTAAAAATTCTGCATTGAACAGCTATAAATCGCAGACGCCGTGTTCAATCATCCATATTCCAATACACTACATTTCACAGCCACAAATCGCATAGGCTGTGATTAATCATTCTCTCGCGAATACATTGCATTTCAAGGCCACAAATCGAAAACGCGATCGCTCATAGCTTGCGAACATGCGATGCCGCCGCTAGCCGCAGAAGCTTGTACCAAAACATCTCCATTCCATATAAAAGACACACAAATAGCGCTGCGTGCCGATCGCTAATCGCGAACGATGTGCGACGGCCGTGTGCCTGCCACGCGACGAGAGAAGATTGCAAAAAAGCGGGGAGCATTATGGATTTGGCATTAATTAGAGAATTCTTTCTATTTCATTAGTGTCACCATACACTGTCGAACTCGAACTGGAACCTAGTGCAAGTGGACCGGTTTTCTTCACATCTATGTGAAGTGTGGGTGTGTGTCAGAGGACATTTGTACCAGTTTCATGTTCGAGTTCGACAGTTTACAGTTCGACACTTAGAGAAAAAAAATTTCCGCTTTAGGACCTACACATTTCCCTGCGTGAGTTGTAGGTTCTTACCACCTAAAGCGAAAATGGACTACCTAAAGCGGAAATGCCGCAATTAAGAATTCTCTCTAAATGCAACAGAGAGAATTCTCCCATTAAGGTCAAATCCATAATGTTCCAAAAGCGGAACAGCACAATTACGTGTAGCACCACGAGCCCTTTAAGACAATGCAAAGCACCAAAATTCGTCAACCTGCCCCTTTCTTTTTGCCTGACCAAAGAACTCCAAATGCCTTCACGGGTAGGTACTTCAGAGCATTGGTATCATCCCTATTCACATGATACCCATATTGTCCATATTTCACTTTAATGCCAAGAATGTCCTCATCTAACGACTTAAAATGCCATCCACAGTACTCCGAATCATTCGCCTCATCACCCCGATTCATATGACACCCATCACGCCCATATTCGGTTTCATCATAGGACTTATCGCGCTGGGTGACTGTGGTCGTTCGGTCACCGCTCTACGATACTAATCTAGAGCTCGGCGCGATCAAAAACTGCCTGTGGCATAGAAATACTAGAGATGTTGACGCGCCCATGCCCTGGAGGGGTCAAGGAAATTAACACATTAACAGTAGTCTGGTCCATTCCCCACTTTTCATACATTCGTCTCATGTACATACAAAATTCCTTTGTTGCGTAGCTATTGTACAACCTGCGCATCTATGATTTTCATACAAAATTCTTCATTTCGCAACCACAGAAATCACAAACGCCAGCAAAAGATACATTTTCGAAAAAAGATACTTTTTCTACACCAGTAGCTGCCATACTCAATCATCCTCTAGGCAATTTCAAAGCCACACATCACAAACACAGAATCGCAATCATCATCGCGTCAATACACTATATTGCTCAGCCAGAACCGCAATCGCGAACGCCATGCCCGATCATCATCCTGCCTAGCAAAACGGGTCCATATGATCATCATAAAACTGTAATCCCTAATCGCGAACAATGTGCGACGATCGTGTGTCTAGCAAAACGCACCTTCAGCTGCTCTGCTCTGGACCAAACAAAGCGCCCATTATATACTTGTTTCACACATCGATGCAACCAGCCACAAGCCATCACATAATGCTGAATTCACCAATCATTAATTCAAAATGTAGTCGGAATTCGGACACCCGTAAAATGGCAAACGGAAAAGACGATAGGAAAACGAGCAAATAAATTTACATTTGGAATGTACAAATTGTTTTTTATTTCATATTTAATCAACCCCTGACAATCTTACACGATTTGTTGTTGTTCTTTTAAATAATGTTTACCATTTTTTAAATATATATTTCTTGTTCTCAATTTTAACTATATACTTCTGTTCTTAATTGTTTGTTCAATAATCATAATAATGAACTACTATTGTATAATTTGATGTTATATAATATGAAAGTGGTATATATTGTTTTCCCTAGATGTTGGTTCTTGATGTCGTTTCTCAATTGGGTCACGCCTTCTTACGAGTATGAAAGATTACGATGTTAACATTAGTCAATTGAATGTTCTTTTTTTTTGACAGATTTCTTTCGAGTTACATTTGAAAATTCATATGTTGGTGGTATGTATTCTATTTAATGCAAGCGAAGAGGTGTTCAATGTTAATATTATTATTTTAGCCAACAACAGGCCACTTTTTTGTTCCATTTTATACGCTTGAAATAATATAACAAGAGACTTGATTACAATGCAAAACTAGGCGTTGACTGCAAAACAATTTGGCGTTAACATCCATTCAATTATTTAAACATTTAGTTTTTTTTTCTGCTAAAATATATATTTACACCAACAATTTAAATGCCTCTGATTTCTTTGCTTTCGAATACTATTACATTTTAATAATTAAGTTTTTGAATTTGAATAGTGATTAGGATAGTTATACAATTACATTTATTTCATTGTTATTCCAAGCGTTCACGAGCTATACATTTGTTTATATGATATGAACAAAACGCAATTCGGAATTCGTAGCAAAAAACAAGGCGTCTATGAATCAGTGTTCAAAGAAAATCGTGACGACTGTTCGTCGAAAATAACCGGGGAGTCAATTTGATTCAGGGATAACCAGAAGTGTAAATTTAAAAGTTACGGGAGGAAAACAATTTCAACGAGAAAATATCGTACACTTTCGCGGACAACCAAACTTGACAACTTTCTTTTTGTTTATTTGAATTTTTAATCGTTTGTTGAAACAATGTTACTGCTTAGTTTTCTTTTGTAATTTCTAAAAGTTCTGTACATACAATATTGAATTAAGTTATATTTACTACTCAATTGCCCTAACCCCTTGAGGGGCATAGCGCGTCAACTGTTCCATGTGGCCCAGTTGACGTTTCGTTGGCATAAATTGGTTTCAGAGAATGCAGTTGCCAGCATGCACCTCCTGCACATCCATGGCCACGAACGTCGTCGTGGACGGGATTCGAACCCGAAACGCCGGTAGTCAAACATGAGACTGGTGCCTCAGCACACTGCGCTACCGGTCGCCCCAAGTTATATTTAATTATATATATATATAGTTTCTTTCTTATTGCCTAAAATATTCTATTTCATTAAATTTAATTACATATATAATATGATAAAATTAACAAGGGAAAAGATGCAGTCACGGCGAAAACGAAACGATGAAGACATGCGAATTACGTTAGGTCATAAAACCCAAAAATAAATTCTGTTGTTAAGATGAAACGATTACGGATGTCAACAATAATACTTTAGAACCGAGAATTCTTTGGAGTTCTACAATCTACATCGATTTTGGTCGCGCGCATTTCCGCAAGTTAGAGGTTAACAAACAAGGTGCAAAGCAGCGAATTCAATTCGAAAAAAAAAAGAACTCAATTATTTTAATGCAAAGGAAGCGCAGAAACCAAGGAGAAGACTAGATACCTCCAATCAATCATGTTAATAAAATGACCAAACATAATATTATTGTGCTACCTTTATTGATAATTTACCTAGTTGATATTTTCATCCTATATACGTTAAGAATATCATTACGTACAGACGCGTCTTCTCTACATTTCGCCCTTAAAACAAGCGAATTTCATCACACAAAGCCTAGCACGAGCTTATTGTTTTTCCATATTGATTGTATCATGTGTACTTGGGTAGAACTTCGAAATGTAAAAGCCGACACTAGGACCACAAAGAAATTATATGTAGAATGAAGGATAAACGAAATTTTGACACTCCAAAGGGGAAACATAATTTTATTCCGAAAATGTATCGCAAGGGGCCGGTCAAGATACGCGACCAGAGAAAGTGTCAATTGAATTTTTGGGCAGAAAACATCACCTCCACATTGCAGCATCTCAACATTTCGGCAACGTCTTGGCCACACTATCAAATCAACTTCCCCTAGTCAAAGTGACCCGTCACTGCGACACAAAGCAAAAGATGATTAGTTATTATAGTTAAGATATCTATTTTATGTGTACATGAAGAAATTTTCAACTTATCACAAATATAACAAAGTAAACAAACAGAAGAAAACAATACTTGAACATTTTTTTTCTTGTATATTACATATTTAGCGGAGAACCTTAAATAATGCAGCTCCCTCGCACTAATGCGAGCGTCAACGGTACAATTTCTAGTTCGAATTATTCGTGAATATAATTTGTACTTTTCAAAAGTGAAAAGTTTCACACAGTGCAGTCGCGCATTATCGTCGCCGCTATCCTCTCCAAGAAAGGATATAAAGCACGTAATTATGACCAACTATTTGACATGATATCATGCATTTTGTGCATTATTTTTGGAGTATACTAAGAAAAATTGCGATGGAACAAAAACGTTGGTTGTGTTTGACATGACTTCTTTTCTCGATTGCTAATGATCTTCTTTTCATTCAGTTAATGGTGTTCATTCTCTTCTTCTACTGATCGCATATCAATTGTTTAGTTCTTTTCTCTTTTTTAATTAATCACAAATTTACAAAGACACAAAAAAAAAATTTAAAACAAATTTCATGCGACAATATGTCGACTAACAATATTTCGTTTTAATTATACAATGAAGTGAAATTATAAACCTAGTAAAAATGTGATCAATCAAGACAAATCAAAGGACCCACGAATAGAATCAGAAGTATACTAAAATTCTGACTTTGATTTTCGCGAAATCGCAGCTGCTAGGAGAAAGATGATGTTCTTGGTTCGACAAAGAATAAACAAAAAATAAAAATATTTCGCTTTTTACCGAAAATAATGCAGTCTATATTTTTCATTTTTTCTTATCGGCATCTGGTGGTGGTGGTAGAGTGTGGTGGATTACTTTTTTGCTTGTTTTAAATATATTTTTTCATTTTTTGTGTTTTTTTAAGAGATGATAACGATGATTGATTTATCTTATGAGCTCTGTATACATTTTTTACTTTTTTGTTGAATGGGTACTTTTTTTAATTTTGTTTTGCAATGCGCTAATAATGATTCTCTTATAATTTGGCTGTTTATTTTGTGTACAAGTAGATGGCGACGATAAGACCGTACAGACCCAAGACTTCAGCGAAAATGAGAATCAAAATCATACCGACGAAGAGTCGTGGTTGTTGGGCCGTGCCTCGGACACCGGCATCACCAACAATACCAATTGCAAAACCTGCCGCTAAACCTGAAAAGCCGACAGCCAGACCGGCTCCCAGATGGATGAATCCCCTGCGAAAGGAAAAAATTGTTGCATTTTAAAAGTTGAAGATAGGTAAAATTGAAAGTTAAGATACTTACTTGTATAGGGAATATTTGCTGGGCTCTTCAACAGCACCAGCAATAAGGACAGCAATGACCAGACCGTAAATGGCAATGATACCCGCCATGACAACGGGAATGATGGATTTCATGATCAATTCTGGTCGCATCACAGACATAGCGGCAATACCAGTACCTGATTTAGCTGTTCCATAGGCAGCTCCGAGTGCTGAAAACAAGACGATTTCATGAAGTAAACAATATTCAAAGAATGGATAGCTTACAAGTTATTAAACATTACAACGGATCAACGAAGATAACTTAGTTGAACATGCCAGCGATTCTATCAATTTTAATTAGCGACAAAAAAATATATTCTTAATACGAGTCCAAGCGTTCGGAATTTATACAGGATACAGGGGTGTCCAACCTTTTACCTTCACTGGGACGCATTTGCAGGGAATGTGCAAAAAAAAAAACTTGACATACGAGTACCGATACACTTTACTAATTTTGTTCTTTATTGTAACGAAGAAAGAAACTGGATAAGTTTTTAAAGTGAAATTTGGCATTGCATTTGCGACACTAATGAATCAATATTGGGGTCAATCAACATTGTTGCTAGTCGCGTTAAGTAGTCAAGATGCGCATCCGACATTCTTATCTCTTGCCAACATATCTGGTGTAGCTACAGATGGTGCTGTAGATATGATTGGTAAAAAAGATGGACTCACAAAACTTACAGCCCTTACTGCAGGAATCCATGCATTTAAAGAAGTACCATTGCTTAATACACCAGGAGAGTTTATGCAGTAAAGTGTTAAAAACGGATCACGTTATGCAAATCGTCGTCAAAGTAGTAGATTTTATAAGGGACCGGGAACTGAATTATCGTCAATTCCAGGAATTTCTTAAATGTTTGGGTTCTGAGCATGGCGATATCGTATACTTCTCAGAAGTAAGGTGGCTTGGTCCAGGCCAAATGTGATACCCCAGATACACGGAGCGATCCGTCGCCCGATCGATCGGCCGATGGATCGCCACAAAATATCAGCTGATCAAAATTATATGGAACTGTCCAACAAATCGTCAACGATAAACGCATACATAGGCCGATCCGATTTTTTCAAAGTGCAAATTTACTTTTTCGGGCACCGTTTTTTATACCCTAGACTTATAGTATAGGGTATATTGTTTTTGTCACGACGAAAATATGTAACACCTTAAAGGAAGCTCCGGAGATATAGCAATGTATATATATAAATGATCAGGGTCACCTCCTGATTCAATTTAACCATGTCTGTCTGTCTGTCCGTTCGCACGATAACTTTCGATAGAATGAAGCTAGAGCCTTGAAATTTTGGTCACATTTTGGAAGTATGATCTAGTTGGTTGGTATTGAAAATGGCTATGATCAGGCCAAAAGAACGCCTACCTCCGCTACATATGTAAAATAATTAAATGTATCTATAACTCCCGATTAAATAAACACGAAAAGCTCTAGCTTTGGTAGATTGCTCGTGATCTTAATCTTATACTGTCCTGGAAAAATAAAATCGATCAGTTGAAAACTAACGGTAATTTTCTTACAAAGAGCCCCGTACTACCCTACTTTTCAGGTTTTTTGTCTATAACTCTTGAACCAATTGACGTAGACACCTGATTATTGGCATGTAACCCTGAGGTGAGAAGCTGCTTGAGTTTTAGTAAGTTGGGCATAATCAGATCAAAGGAACGCCTACCTCCCCTACAAATTTAAAAAAATTAAATATTACTTGAACTACGATAACTTTCGATAGAATGACAACAGCAAGTTGAAAATTTGGTAGAATGTTGTCAGTAAAATGTACTTGGTTGGTATTGAAAATGTGCAAGATCCAACCCAATGAACCCCTACCTCCCCTACAAATGAAACTTCAAATATGCGATAACTTTTGATAGAATGAAGCCAGCAGCTTGAAATTTTGGTCGAATATTTAAAGTAAGATCGAGTTAGTTGGTATTAAAAATGGGCCACATCCGACCCAAGGAACCCCTACCTCCTCTACAAATGGAACTTAAAATAAGCGATAACTGACGATAGAATGAAGCTAGAGATTTGAAATTTTGCTTAAATGTTTGTAGCATGATCTAATTGGTTGGTGACAATGATGGACAAGATCTGACCCAATAAAACCCTACCTCCCCTACAAACGAAACTCCAAATAAGCGATAAATTTCGACAAAATGAAGCAAATGACTTGAAGTTTTGGTAAAATGTTTGTACTGGGATCGAGTTGGTTGTTATTAAAAATGCGCAAAATTCGGTAGTCCGGATGGCGCAACGGTTAGCACATTCGCCTTCAACGCACTGGGCCCCGGTTCGATTCCGGGGATTTACGTGTCGGACTATGAGCCCACTCAGCTGTTAAATGAGTACCCATTATGGGGTAAATAACTCGGTTGAGCGTATTGCTGATCACATACCTCTGCACAAAAACCGTCACGATCTAGAAAATGAGATGATGCTAACTCATCTCGAGGCCGTGGTTTAAATTGGACTGTTGCGCCAGTTATTTATTTATTTATTTAAAATTCGACAAAAGAAACCTCTACCTCCCCTAAAAGTGAGGCTTCAAATAAGCAATAACTTTCAATAGAATAAAGCTAGCGACTTGAAAAATTGGACAAATGTTTGTAGAATGGGTTAGATAATTGATTTTGAGAATGGTCAACGTCCTGCTAAATGAGTGCCAACCTCCCCTATATACTTGTCATATAGGAAACTTACTTTTAATGCAAATGGTCGTTGCCAATTGGCAATTTTGGTATCACCACTAGGTCTGTACAGGTCTAGGGTATATACGCTTCGGACTCCAGGCCGAAGCGAAGCTTCGGTCTGGTTAAGATACACATAGGCCATGCGGACATGGGAAATGCTGAATAATATAACAATAACAAAAGAACTAAACGATAATACATACTAAAAAAAATAAAGGATCACTGAATAATAATTAGTAGTCCGGATGGCGCAACGGTTAGCACGTTCGCCTTCTATACACTGGGCCCTGGTTCGATTCTTACTGTATGCGGTAGTTTTCGATAAAAAAAGGGGATTTACGTGTTAGACTACGAGCCCACTCAGCTATTAAATGAGTGCCCATTTATGGGATAAATAACTCGGTTGGGCGTGTAGCTAATCACACACCTCTGCACAAGACATATCGCCACAATCTAGAAAATGAGATGATGCTAACTCATCTCGAGTTTAAATAACAATTGTAGTCTTTGTTACTAATAAAGAAACGAGCACCTTAAAAATCCAATTTCAAACCTAAATATAATCATACACGGTCAAGTAGTTGAGGATCAACTAACAACAACAAAGGGTCAATTCCTAACATGTAGCCTTTCCTTTTATATTACAAGTGTCAGATCTCCCAGAGTGTATGGCTGTTTCCTTCCGAAATGTGATAGGTGCGGGACTATACCGTTAATCAGCGAGGGCCGTCGATTTCGGGCGTATGTTCTGTCCGCCCACGATCTGTATAATGAATAAAGGATAGAAATATACATCTAATCAGGAGTCATCAAAGCCTACCCGCTTAAACTGTCCTCTTTTCTACATTAAAAAAAACTGTAATCTATACTTCTTTATTCTTTTTCATTTCAATCAGTGATCCTCTTAGACCATTTACCAATAGACCGTGCTTCGACCATTTAATAGTGCCCCAACATTTGGGGACTGTTCTGTCAAATTGTGCATAAACAAACGCCAATCCTTGTCAGCTTATCGACAGTCAGCCTATTTAGTTGGCGTGTCAATATTGACATAATGTTGACTGTACTGTCGAATTGTTCATAAACAAATGTCAACTGTTCAATATTTAAATTTCATAATTACCAAATGGTCTACTGAGTCAGCTGACTGTCGACCACCTGTCGATTTAGTTCCCAGATATTGGAGCCACTCTTTCTATGGAATCATACAGGACAAGCTCATTCCATGTCTCTACGTTCTAAGTTAACCCTTTAATTGTTTTGCTGTATTTATTTCTACTAAAGAACCGCAATTAATGAGAGTTCATCATAAAATATATTAAACAAAAATCAATTCGTATTTATTTAGAGATCATGGAGGTGTGTTGGTATTTCTTTGACCCTGTATTCGCTTCAGCGACCGTATTCAAACTCTGTCCGAGCCGCATGCGGACTACAGGCCGCGGCTTGGACATGGGCCGCATGCGGGCCACGGGTTGGAGACACCACTGATTTAAAGGAAGAAAAATTATGTTCGTTGTACGACGCATTTTGTTTTTGACATTTCTCGAATTGGAGTGAAGTTGGCTTTCCAATTCTTTCACATTTTGAAACGTCAGTCTATGTCATTTAATCATGGAAAGATACACGCTTCAATTATTCAACTTTTTTTTTATCAAAGTTCACGTTCTATCGCGACTACGTTGCGCGCGCTTACGCCAATTTTCGATCGACGAAATCGTCCAACTACGACGGACTATTGAACGTTTGGTGCAAAAATTCGAAACAACTTATGCACTGCATAATATCCTAGTGCCTGTGCGACAACGTAATGCTCGAAGTGAAGAAAATATCGTAGCCGTTCGAGAGAGAGTGCGTGAGTAGTCAAGGATGTCGATTCCACGCCGATCGCAAGCGTTGAACATCAGTGTGACCAGTTTGTGGCGAATTTTGCGGAAGGATTTGGCTCTCCGCCCGTATAAGATTGCGTGACTCAAGAACTGAAGCCAACCGACAATTTTTAGCGTCGCACATTCGCTAATTGGGCTCTGGACCAGATGCAAGCTGACGACGACTTTCACAAGAAAATCATCTTTTCGGATGAAGCTCACTTCTGGCTCGATGGTTTTGTCAACAAGCAAAATTTCCCCATTTGGTCGAGTGAGCAGCCTAAAGTGATGCACGAGACACAACTTTATCCGAAAAAATTAACTGTTTGGTGCGGTTTTCATGCTGGCGGCATCATCGGCCCTTTTTTCTTTTTTGATGAAAACGGTGCGACAACAACCGTCAACGGCGATCGCAACAGGGCCATGATATCGGAGTATTTTTGGGACCAGCTCAACGCTATGGACTTTGACGATATGTGGTTCCAACAGGACGGCGCAACGTGCCATACAGCGTACGACAAAATCGAATTATTGAAGACCAAGTTCGATGAGCGAGTTATCTCACGCAACGGTCCTCGCGAATGGCCGCCTCGTTCGTGCGATTTAACCCCTTTGGACTTTTTTCTTTGGGGTAACATTAAATCGCTGGTCTATGCCAATAAGCCAGCAACATTAGAAGAGCTGCAGGCCAACATCGAACGCGAAATTCCTGGTATTTCGGCCGATTTGTGTGCTCGAGTCATGGAAAATTGGGTCCAGCGTTTTCACTCGTGCCAGCGCTTCCGCAGCGGACATTTGAACGATATCGTATTCCATAATTAATGGCATCGATTGTAGTTTCATTTAAAATAAAAATCATTTCCATAATTAACCCACAAGTCTTTTAATCGAAAAAAAACCAAAATGCGTCGCTCTTAATGAAAAACCCTTAGTAAACGAGACCCGTACGCCTCGACGGGGCTTTTCAAACTGTTTGTCTGATTTCCAGCGTTCCATTGTGAATCTTTGATGCACAAAAAATCAACAAGATAATAGGACAATTTTTGGCTATCATCTTTTTGCATTAAAAATAATTTACCCGCAACTTGACATGATTTTATGAACTTAACAGCAAGTTCGTGTGTTTTAAGTGTAAGACCGTATAATTGTGTTATTTGATACATCAAGTATGTAATAATGTACATACTCGTATGCATATTTATTCAACACACATATTCTTGTCCAAGCGACGGCAGCTCCATAATTGTTATCAACATCTGCGAGACGATTGTATCGCTTACCGTTTCATCAATTGATAAGATTAGTTGACTTTACTGTGCTCGCTTTGCCGTGTAGGTAACGGTTGTGATAACAACAACGTTGATTTCAGGTGTCATTCGTTTTAAGATAAGATTCTGAAGTACATATTTCGTGTGGTATTTCTCCATAACATGTGCAAATGGTCACGGGGTTCGGGAATATATTTTTTCACAATAGAAAATTTCCCAAGTGTATTCAAAACAATTGTGAAAATTTCTATTGTAGAAATTGGACACTTGACGTAAGGGAAGTCCATGATGTCAACGATTCTAAACATAATCGATTGATACATCCATCATTTTGGAAGAATATGAAAGAAGCCAAAAATGGGGATACCTGGTAAAGTGCACATTTACAGAAACATAAATTAACAATTACATATTAACTTGTTCAATATGTAATAACTCATTTTTATGAACGCATTATCGTCATAAAAATGCTATTACATATTCATATCATTCAATATCACCGTCCTAGTTTTCCAAGTCTTATCAATATAAGATTGTTCTCTTTGAAATCTGTATCTCAGATAAGTGGCTGAAATAAGACTTTTCCACAACAGGAAAAATGATTGCTTCGAATCTAATAAAAGGTGCTTATAGCGTGCACTTCTACGGGTTAGATTTAGGCACAAAATACTTTTAAAAAAATCCTAATTTATTTACTAAATGTGATATATGTTATAGCTTAATAACAGATACAGCAAAGCAAATTTTAGGTTGTCATAAGGATTGCTACACCGAGTTATACTGTAACATACACTCGTATGAAACAAGCAAAATTAAACAAAACCTGCAAATGTTATCTTAAGGTAGCCACAGACGTCGTTCTTGTTTGGCAGTTTTAATCGCACGAGGAAAACTGTATGGGTAAAACGGCCGACGTGTGGCCAAAAACCGTCCTTCTAGCCGGCGTTCAAAAATATCTGCTGCAGCTTTATTTTAACCGTCCGTTTTCAAACGTGTTCGTTCAAGTCGGCTCGTGGGTGTGACGACGCAGTTAAAAAGGACGGGTTTTGTCAGTGTCGACTCTGTCCTCGATTAACCGCAAGAGATGTCGTAGGATCCATCACAGCAGATCAGATGATGATGATAACGCCACGATTTCAGAAAAACCGAACGAAACAACGCCTAGTGTGTGGATATGGTCGTTGATCGTGTTTACTCCTACAGTTTTACCCGTGCGGATAAAACTGCCAAAAAAGAACGACGTCTGTGGCTACCTTTAGTTCCTGTTCACACTGCGGGCAAATCACTCGATCTGAGCTCGATCTGGGCGTGGTGAGTTTCAAATTCAAAGCATCTGGCAGTTTCAGATCAGGTAAACTGGCTCAGATCAAGTGATCTGGCTCCAGTGTGAACCTAATATAAATCACTAGCAGCGTTTCTTTGTTTCTTAGAGAACAGAATAAGCAGCAAACAAACGATACAGAACCGAATAGCGAAAGAGGAATATGTAAACTGAAATATTTTCTTGGTTTAGGGTGTGTCTTGCGTTAGTTAGTGGATATTCACATTGCGTGCGATAACGAGCCGAGCCCACTCCTGCGGCAGCCGGTTCTACGCACCGGAGCGACTCGTTTTTACAACGGTCAAGAGCTGCCAAACTCCTTCAATGCAAGAAGAACTGCATTATTTGAAGCATCGCTACCACAACAACAACGAACAATAACAGCATGTAACCCACTCACACAATTAACTTCTGACCATTGCTACAACAACGAGCCGAGCCGGGTTAAGCGATGGCTTGCGATTACAAGCGGTCATTGCAAGAAAGTAGAAAGGCTTCAATTTTAAATGGAATCACGCCATGAGTGTACACATTGTGCGCGATACGATGCCGAGCCGAGCGATGGGCCCGATGCCATCACAAACAACTGCAAAAAAATGCATGGAAGTGTTTTTTTCTTTTTTTAGTTCAGTCGGGCTTAAATGAAAGGTTATTACCACCGTAATAAAGTACACGTGGGAAACAGACACAATTCGTAAACTTACAGCTGGTGAAAATTTCTTGTGCTAGAGTACGAGTTATATATTGTACAGTAATTTGGTGCGAGTAGGAGTATAGTATATTCGCCAAATGGATATCGAATTGCTAATTTACAGCTTCCGTGATCGGCCCCGTTTGTGGAATCAAAAAAATAAGCATCACCATAACCGGGATCTGGTGCGACAGGCTGCTTGAAATTGACGATACTATGTAATCGAACGTGAAGCTGGACAGGAGTTCTGTATGTCCTTATCAATGTGGGACAGGTACGAGTTCAGACGTGAGCATCAGCCAAAACGAAGTTGAGCGAGTGTAGTCCTGGTTGCTCTAGGAAGTCGTAATTCTTCTGAAGATATAGCAGGTGGCTGTGCATTCAGTCCTGTGTTCGGTTTCATGTCCGCAATTGAGGCAAGCACTTCTTCACTATGCAGTGTTGTGATGGCCAACTTGTAGCTGGCGTTATAAAAGGGAACTATCTTAAACCTTTGGATCTCCCGTTCGCGGCCCCTCATGTTATGTCTTACATGATGTGGCCGTGGGGTTCTGTCCATAAGATTAGAGTTGGGATGGTCACTTCGATAACAGCCAACCAGATACTGCTTCGTTAGAAGTGTGTTGTAGCTTCCTAAGGGCATCATTGTGAAGATCTCTCTCTAATTGCCTTGACCCCTCCAGGAGCATGGGCGCGTCAACATCTCTAGCATTTCTATGCCTTGTTGACGTTTCAATAACATATCTACTTTTCGGAAGTGCAGTTGCTAGCATGCACCTCCTAACCGCGCCGTCTTTATACTGACAAGCTCGGAGCACTGTGACAGTTCTATTAGTACTCACAGGCAGTGTTCGATCGCGCCGAGATTTGATCTCCGAGCTTTAGATTACTATCGTAGAGCGGTGACCGAACGATCACGGCCACCGAGCGCGACAAGATGGTGAAGATGGTCCTGCGACGACGCTGCATTTTGGCAAGTCTGGATATTTTTCCACTGAGTGTCGCATAAGCTTTATGACCAAATCGGAGCCGCATAGTTAGCCACAGATCTCCCGATAGACTTGTATGTCGCTAGTAGGATCTCCTTGTCTTTCCCAGCTAGAGCTTTAAGGACTTTGTTCATGCTTTTCATTCTGTCACAAATAGTTGACGCATGGGCCGAGGAGGTAGCCATGCAGTCAAGGGTGGTACCGAGAATTTTAGGGTGGTTAATGGTGGTAATGGTCTCTGGTCACTTGTCATAGATGAGTTACTAGCTAGCTAGCTGTGCGATTATGGTTATGATGGCAATCGGTTATGCCGATGATATATGTAGCTATCATAATCAGAGGCAAGTTCGAATCGACCGTCACTGAGGTGATGAACGCGGCACTCGATCTAGTACTTCGCTGGTGCACTAAAGTTGGCCTGAGCGTCAACCCTAAAAAACCGTCTTAGTTCCCTTCACTCGAAGAAAGAATCTAAGCTTAAACCCTGTCAGTCTTGGCGGAACGATACTTTAGTTCTACACTGAAGTCAAATGCTTAGGCATTTTGTTGGACTGGCGGCTTAATTGAAGCAATCACGTCGAGACTGTTATCAGTAAGGCCACTCGGATCATGTGGGGTTGCACGTCTCTGTTTGGCAAAACTTGGGGATTCACCCCGAAAATGATCCAGTGGCTGTATTTGATTGTCGTACGTCCAGCTGTGACTTATGCGGCGCTAGTTTGGTGACCCAAAACGAATCAGCGTAGCACCATTCAGCTTTGTAGTAAGTTACAGCGCCTTGCGTGCCTTGGTATGGCAGGATCCATCCGTACTTGTCCGACATCGGCTATTAAGGCGATTGTTGGACTTACTCCGCTGCATATTTTCATACAAGAGTCTGCGGCTCTGAGCGCTCTTCGAATGCGTCTAACATACGATGGCTATGTGTCCAATCAGGGACACATGAGCATTCTGGAGCGGATCCCTGGTATGCAGATCTGCTCGAGTTCTGATTGTATGACTCGGGAAATATGTTTTGGTAGAAAATTCTCGGTCTCCATCCCCACTCGCGGGGAATGGGACAGTGGCATTCTTGGCTCTGTCTCCCGGTATACCATGTGGTTTACCGACGGATCTAAAACGGAGCTGGGAGTTGGTGCTGGAGTCTATGGACCGGACACCAGAATCTCCATTACGATGGGCGTCTGGCCTAGCGTTTTCAAGCTGAAATCAATGCCACTGGGGCCTGCGCCAGAGACATTCTGGACAAGAAACTCAAAGGCTCTAACATCGCTATCTGCACTGATCAGGTCAGGCAGCCATTAAGGCTCTTTCTTCACATAGTTTCTCATCGAAATTAGTGAAAGAGTGTTTTTATACCCTTCAGTGTCTCACAAACACCAATCGGGTTACTTTATGTTGGGTACCTGGCCATCAGGGCATCCCTGGTAACGAAGCTGCCGATTGACTTGCTAGACAAGACTCTTCGGATAAATTTTTCGGGCCTGATCCTTACTGTGGTCTGAGTTGGACTAAAACAAGATTACTAGTGAGGGAGTGGTCTGCCAATGAAAGACTGCGTCAATGGGATTGTCTTCCTGGACTGTGGCAGTCCAAAGATCTTATAAAACCATACGATCTCAAAGAAACCAGCCGCCTGGGTAGAGCGGACTAATCGTGGGTTACCTCACGGGGCACCACTGGGTGAGATATCACCTCAACAAAATGAGTCTATCCGCTGATACGGAGTGCAGGCTTTGCCTGGCGGACTCAGAGTCCACTAAACATCTACTCTGCGAATGACCGGCGGTAGCCCGTTCCAGGTTCTTGTTTCTTGGAGACTCCATTGTGAGCTCAGCGGTCGTAAGGAGCACCCCTTCAAAGGATCTACTAGCCTTCATTGGGCTGGTTGAGGGTCTTTTGGATTAATTAAGGCTATGGCACAATAGATCTCATGGTAGCAGTGCCCACCCTTGGGTATCTTAGCCTGTCTTTGTTATTATTAATTGTGGGAATAGTTTGAGCATCTACTGCAATATTCAGTTATGGCCTTAATTCTTTGGTCCATGTGGAAACAGGGTATCGGTAGACTTCGGCGCAGACAGAGTAAGATTTTTGCTGACGGAGGTGTTCAGTGAGCCAAACACCGAATATTGAAAAATTGCTGTGAAAAGCACTAACAACAAAAAGATACCTTTTCTGTTCTTACATGGCCAACATGAATTCACGAGCATTTGAGTCATTGCCACAAGAGATGGGTGTCTGGCTCAGCATTCACGTGTAAACGAAGCATTAGAGTGTGAGAAAACAATTTAGTAGTGGATGGGATACGACCATATTAGGAACAAAACTTCAACTATAAAACAAATGATTTCCCGTTTGTTAGATGGAAGGCAAGTAACTCTTCTCCTCAAAACTCGCTATTCCACCCGCCCTATTAGAAAAAACGCCTTGGGCAAATAAATGCTAAGTCATACATGAAAAACAACTTGACTCGTCTGAAAAATGACGATTCGATTAAATAGCAACAAATGAATTGATTTGATATGTAAATTGTCTATGCCACAGTTAGCGCTGAAATTGGAGCCTCAGTCACTTAAAATCATCGGGACCTACCCCTTGCTGACTTTCGTCTAAAAAAATAACCATGGAATTGGCGCTTCTAGAGACATTTGAAACGAAATGCTAGCCAACGCTTGCATATTGGCACGATTATATAGACGAGCACAAAAGGCCACAAACGCTACAGCTAGCGAATACGATATTAACCGGTTTTGTAATCATATGAATCATATGATCACTGAGAACAAGTCCATTGTGCACTGTACTCTCTTGTCTTACCAACAATTGAGTGGAAAACCCGCCGTCTAGATAATATTATCGAGATTAAGATGTGAATGTGACGACGTGCCATTCAAATTGCAAGAGATACTTTATCCAAAAAGCAAATATACTTTTTCCAGAAAGAGCGATACGTCGACACAGAAATGGGGCGGCATGTCTTTCAGCTATAAATTCCCCATATTTAACCTGCATAACCATTTATTCGAAGTGGAAAACAAAACTGAGCACGCATCTCGATACGAACTAAATTCGTATGACGCAAAGTATTGTAGTTCTCCAAATCGAAGCATTCAGGCCTTCGATCATTGTAATGTAAAGCCGCGCGATAATTACAAGCACACAATTCTCAAGGTTCGATGATAGAGTCATGCAATAGTCATATGATTGTCGGTGGGTCTCATGATAATGTTCCACAGCGATTTCCGTTTCGGTTAGGTACTGACTTGCACGGAATATGACATTCAGGATTGGATCAAAAAAGAGAATTAAACGTTCAAGTTGCGTACGCGCTCGGCATGATAGAGAGCACAAGATCCACGGAATATTTTCTTATCACCGAAAAATCAACGATGGCTCTCCGCTGCTCAGTATCTGTCACCTGATAGGCACCGAGGAGCCATGTGACTCCCACAATTGCGTCAAAGGTGCTAAAATTCCGTTTAAATACACTTAATTCGCGTGAAACGATGGCATCGCGAGGTGGGCAAATTATTCTGTCAATTAGAATCAACGCTAGGATGAATGTTTGAGCGCCAGACAACGTAATGAACACGAGCAACTTCCCGTCTCCATCCATCGCGGCGACATCTAATTGAGCGTCACGTGATGTCAGCTCCAGTCGATTCGCTGGTCAGTAAAACTGAAACCGGTAGACATTGAGCCAGCAAAATGCACCGATCGACACCGTAGCTCAATGCAAAAGTTGTACATTGCATTCTGATGACAATGACTTTGACGGGCGAGAAGAAATTGACCCAATTGGGCGTATGCTGTCGTCACCGACCGCCCCAAGTGACGGCAACTGTTTGTCTGTTTCTAGTGAAAACACCGTCGAATTACGATTCTGAGTCGCTGCAATGAGGAATTGAAACGTACCATGTGGTGGCATTTATATTTAGATTGTTCGAATAATTAATTTAGGGTGTTTGATGTTCTTTGGGGCACAGAGGCCCAGTTGAAGCAACTGTCAACCAGATAAGCGGATCGTGTGAATCGACGTCCCATGACTTGGTGCTAGCCCCAACCACTTGATCGGAAACCCTCACGGGCTTGGTCATATAATTATTCATTTGCCTGAAACTTGTGACAGAAGCATTTTTTCACGTTGGCCGAGGCCTTGTAACTGCGCGACAGAACGCGCAACACCATTTTCTGTGTTTTTCCCCCTTGAGATGACGACTCCGTGACAGCAAATCTGAAGTCAAGTGACACATCATGTATCGAGGCGGACGACACCAACAGATGCCCAACCATCTTCCCAACTGATCGCGAGGTCCACACAACTCTCGGGGCCTGTGAATCTTGGGATTTACTTTTCCAGAGACCGCAAAGAGTGTGGCTGGACTTGTTCCAATTCTCCATCCGATTCCCTAAAGTCCTTGGCCTCAAAATCGATAATTTCTCGATGAGGGCAACGACAGCGGGCGACGGGACGTCGTAGAAGCAAGCACACATTCTCACTTTCTCGCGTATATATGGTGCGCCCAGAAAGCCCCACTTTCTTCGTTTCGCCTCGCGCTTCCCCTTACGAACGTTTTGACACAAATTACACTACGCACTGTCGTCCTCTCGCAGCCAACATTTTTTTTCCAAAGCCTTTTTCACGACCCAACAATCGAACATTTCCGTCGAGACTTCCGCTGGCAAGGACTTTTCGCCCCCACACAATGTTTTTCATGTTTTTTCGCCTACAAGTAAAATTGCATACGCGACGGGGCAAAAATTTTGCTCGTGACGAGTTTTTCGCTTACCACTGAAAATGATGGCGGATGCGGCTCCCATAACGCCGAAGAATGGTGAGTAGATTGGGCTGTTTGCGTCTGCCATTTTGATGGATTTAGTTATATGTTTAGCTGGATTCGGAAACGAAAGATGTAGATTTTCTAGACACTGCGGCTGCTATTTACAGGTTATCTGCAAATTTTCAGGTTTTCTGGCTGGACTTTCAACTTTATCCACACACTCACTGCACTAAACTGAGCTTTCCACTGTCAAAAATGGCCTAACTCGACTCCTTCACTTCACAGACTGGGTCATATGACATGCTACTAAGCGATGGGCAGTGAAAGCGACAATCCTATTGGCCGAAGCAATCTGTAATCTGCCAAATCGTGCCAATCAGCGATCAGCTTCTATATGATGAGAATGACGTTTATATCAATTCATCTGAAAAGAAGGAATGGAACGGGTTTTTAGCAAAATTTTTGAATACCATTTTATGGTAGTGTGCGTCAAAAATAAACCCAACGACCAATTAAGTGGCGTAGATACTTCGAAGGCTCGGGGGCAGGAATTCTAAATAAATTTTTTTGGCGACAAATCAATAGAAAAAATAAGAGAAATTAGTAGCAAAATTGAATTCATATTTGTCATGATTTTAATATTCTGTAATGAACCATATTCTGGTCTGGTAGTGATGCTTCCACCGGCAGATCAAAGGTAGCACCTGATGAATACGAATTTGTCGGTGGTACGAAATCAGAGGCCAAGGGTCCCATTATACCAGGACCCCGATGCGAGAGCGAGCGCATCTAGGCCATCCGCCAACCATTCCTTCCTATCGTCCCATATTTTAATTATCCCCAATTTCTTCCTCCCTTGTTTGTGATGTCATTCCCAGGCTTTTGAATTTTTATTAATAAGTAAAGAACAAGGGTAACGAGCTGCGAAAATCCCGCCCAGGCTTACCTCGTTGAGAGGGATTTTTCTCCACCACGACCCGACCTACACGGTCATTATGCTATCTCAGGCTCCGTCTCCACGGGCATATTCTGATGCCCCTCAAACCCTTCGCTCCAATTCTTCTAAAGGTCGTCACCCATGAACGAGCAGAACCACGACCAAACTTCCATCGAACCATCAAATATTATAGAACGGTGGAAATAGGGGGAATTTTTTTTCCACACGTTCTCTGAAATTGATGGTTCGATGGAAGTTTGGTCGTGGTTGTGCTCGTTTATGGGTGGCGACCTTAAGAAATTCTAATAATAGGGAGATTCACGCTGTGGCCTAAATGTCGTATTCGTCGTAAACTTCTATTATCCTCATAGTAAAATGACAGAAGATTACAACTTTGCGACAAATACGATGCTTACGATGTGAGCATGAATCCCGCTAATATTTGAAGGGCATTACAATTTCTCGAAGTATAATCTGCACTTTTACAATGAAATTTACTTGGCATCAATTTTTGTACTTAAAAAGAGATTCTACCCGCCATAGACGGTGCGATCCATTGTCAGATCGATCTGACGATGGATCGCCACAAAATATCTGACGATCGAAATTAAATAGAACTGTCAAAAAAATCGTCAACGATAGTCACATACACTGTGCGATCGATCTGACGATCACAATATCGTCAGATCGATCTGATGACGGATTGCATCGTATATGGCGGCTAACGGATAGTCACTGCGCTAAAAATATATTCATATTTTCAATTCATATTCGACAATATGTTGAGACCAACAATGCAATTCATACATGTTTATTATATTACGTTTACACTATCCCCAGATTACTTCATCTGCGCCAGCTGAGATAATCTGCGACTGTCAAATACATACAATTTTGAACTCACCACACCCAGATTACGCTGCAGATGAAGTAATCTGGGGATAGTGTAAACGTAATATTAAATACATTGAATACATTCTATATGTTTACTGAATTCTATTAATCATTTCCAACACACATTCGCAAGTTATTGCCGCCGTGCACTATGCGATCCGATCGATAGGCCGATGGATCACCACGAAAAATCTGCGGATCTCCACTGCACACACACGGTTCGATTTTCGTGCGATCCGATAACGAATAACAATTCAAAAACAAGTTTATAATTCACTCCCAATACAACCTAGATTAATTTTTGTTAACTATTTGGATTTGTGTGGTATTTTCGTGTACTACATATTTGATATTTCCATTGCAGAGCCATTTGAATCATCAGAATCCTTCAAATTTCATCATTTAATAATTTGGTAATTTGACATTCACTTACGATAATCATACTATCCAATCCACTATCATCCCGACTAGTGTAAAATTATTAAAAACATAAGGGGGATTCATGCTCACATCGTAAACGTCGTATTTGTCGTAAAGTTGTCAACTTCTGTCATTTTACTATGGCGATGACGGAGTTTTACGACGAATACGACGTTTATGACACTCGGCGTGAATCCCCATATAATTAATTAACGGAATTGGAGTTGGATGCGTGTACAAAGTGTAATATTTTCCGAACAAATTTGACTCGCGTTGTACATGTGAAATATGTGACCGTGAATCACAGAGATATATAAAAGGAGGTGAAACCACAAATTGCACAAAATTCTGGACGTAATTCCACCACATACGAACTAGTAAAAACTAAACAGAGAGACACACACCCTCCACTGCGCAACACCTGCGCAGTCTATATAGAAGCACAGGAAGCACATGAGATATCATCCCCTCTCCTACTTCTCCTTTGTGAACAATAACACTCCATTTTGTCTCTCTGCCGCGGAACACCCTCCCCGTCTATATAGAAGCAAATGAGATGATAAATTTCCATCCCCCTTCCTCACTTGAGCCGAATTACTTCATTTCTCTCGCCCGTTTTCGTTTCCTTCTAATTCTCTCTTCTGTGCCGCGAATTTTACATGTACAACGCGAGTCAAATTTATTCGGAGATTACACTTTGTACACGCATCCAACTTCATTTCCGTTTAATTATGTTTTCAAATTTTCAATAATTGTACACTAGTCGGGATGATAGTGTAGTGGGTAAAGTAATTTAGATATAGAACTTAAATCAACTTAAAATTTCAGACGATAACGACAGAAAATCAGAATTACTAATTTCTAGAATTTGGCCGTTACAAACTTTGGATTATAGTGTGGTATCACATGGAAGTTATTTTAGTAAATAATAAAAGTAAAAGATGGATACTACTTTGCCTTAACCCCTAGCGGGGCATAGCGCGTCAACTACTCCTGCGCGCCATCGTACTCTGTTCTGGGCAATGGGACGCAACTCCCCAAAAGACTTACCCAGTACCTGACACTCCTTTGCCACAGATCGACGCCATGTGATTCGAGGACCCCCTCTTGGTCGGCCTTGGTTGGAAATGGGGTTCCATTTCATGGCATGCAAAGCAATGCAGTTATCACTCTTCCGCAATGTGTGACCTATCCACTGCCATTTTCGCCTGCGTATCAATTCGTCGATTGGCATCTGACCCGTACGCCGACTTAGCTCTTCATTTGATATTGTTTCGGGCCAGAAAATTCTTAAAATTCGACGAAGACATGAGTTGACGAAAACTTGCAGCTTTCTGGTAACTCCTACGGAAACTTTCCATGTACTGCTCCCATACAAAAGCACTGATAGTACCAGGGAGCGAAACAGGCCCAGCTTGGTCTTGATGCTGAGATAACTGCCCTGCCAGATTTTGGACAGCATGCCGTATGCGCGTTTAGCCTGGTTGATACGACGAGCGATGTCCTGCTCCGTACCACCATTTTCGGCAACAATGCTACCCAGGTAGACGAAGTTGTCCACCTTCTCCACAGGCTGCCCATTAATATTGATGGCAATAGGTGTCCGATTTCTTTTTCGCAACGGCGGGCTAAGAACCTTGGTCTTGTTGGTATTAATCTTTAGCCCAACCTTGCTTGCCTCCCTCTCGAGATCTAACGCCATTGCGGACAGATCCATGATTTTGTGGGAGAGTAGGCATATGTCGTCAGCGTAGTCAAGATGTTGTAGATAAAGATGTCAAAGTCCATTGAATTCCTCTGTCGAGTCCGGATAGGGCTGCATGCAACACATCGCCGATCACTATGAGGAATAGGATCGGTGAGAGGATGCACCCCGCCGAACTCCACTGCGAATCTCAAAGTCCCCCGACACCTTACCTTTATGCAGAACGCGACATTTCGCGCCGTCATAGGTTGCCTTAATAATAGCCACAAGCTTCTCAGGGATGCCTCTCCTGCGCAAGGCCGCCCAGATAGAATCCCGGTTCACACTATCGAAAGCCTTTTCGAAATCGATGAAAAGCAAGTGAAGCGGAGAATCGTATTCAGCGCATTGCTCGATGATGATTCGCAAGGTGTTAATGTGATCGACACAGGAGAATCCGGATCGAAAGCCAGCCTGCTCTTCATCAATTGTGCTTTCTAAGTGGGCCTTTAGTCTTTCCAGGACGATTTTGGCTATTATCTTGGCAACGGCAGGAAGCACACAAATGCCTCTCCAATTATTAGTCTGTGAGGCTACCCTTCTTTGGAAGTTTGATGATCAAACCTTCCTTCCACTCAGTGGGAAAGGTCTCTGTATTCCACGCTTTATCAACAAGTGGATGCAGCAAATCGGCAGTTACGCTTGGCGCTGCTTGATAAAGTTCGGCAGGGATGCCGTCAAGTCCGGCGGCCTTTCCTCGTTTTAGTGCAATAATTGCAGTGACTATTTCCTCTTTAGTCGGGGCAGTGGACCGTATACGCACATTTTGATGGTTAGCTAAATTATATGAGGGGGAACTTCACCAGAGGTTACACGGTTCAAGACCGCGGCGAAGTGTTCTTTCCACCGCCTCATTTGATCTTCTTCCAAGATAAGTAGCTTTCCATCACTATCTTTCACCGGATGTTGGCAGGAGTTACGACACCGTATACGGCGTTCAAGTTGTTACTTCTAGCGGCTTCTTCTGCTGACGCTAAAAGAGAATTGGCATAAACTCTTTTATCGCGTCGCACACTACGCTGAACTTCTCGAGCTTTCTGACGGTAAAGGAGTTCGATGCTGCTTCGATTGTCGTCTGATGCTGCAGCCAAACGAACTTTCAGCTCCTTTCTTTCAACAATCCGCTGCCATGAAGCGTCGGACATCCAGGGCTTATTCCGGCAATCCGGGTTTGGGCCAAGGATGGTATTTGCGCTATCAATGTACGCATTTTTTATGGCATCCCAGTTTTCGTTTATGTCACTATCTGGGTGACTAGTTATCTCAGCCGCTTTTTGCGCAAGATGGTCATTATATTGTTGTAAGACAGCTGGATTTTTTAGTCGAGCGGTGTTGAATTTGCGGGGCCTGGATGTTTCGTTTCTGGGGCGGCGCACGGCTGCAATACGCAATCGAACATTAGCGATCATAAGATAATGGTCTCTTCCCATCCCAATATCGGCACCCTTCTTGTTTCGCACGTCCAGGAGGCAACTCTTGAATCTTTTACTAATGGCAAAATGGTCGATCTGATTTTGTGTTCTGCGCCGATCAACAGAGGACCAACTGATTTTGTGGTGGTCCTTATGCTCAAACATAGTACCACCGATGAAGAGACTGTGAAAGTTGCAGAACTCTACAAATCTTTCACCGTTGTCATTACGATCACCAAGACCGTGTCTCCCCATCACATGTCTGAGCCCATAGTTATCAGCGCCAACTTTCGCATTCAAATCACCCATAACCATTACAATGTCACCTTTAGGTGTTCTGCTCTGAACGGCGTTTAGTTCTTCGTAGGAGTCTTTTGCCAAGACATTGTCGGGTTCAGTAGGGGCATAACATTGTATTATCGAGATGTTCCTCATTTTGGTCCGGAACCTGGCGGTCAAGACCCTGTCAGAGACCGGTTCCCAGGATAAGAGACAGTTTCGCGCGGCTCTGGTTAAAAGGAGCCCCACACCTGACTCACGGCGACTATCGGTAGCTTTACCGGAGTACAACATTACAGTGCTGCCCGTTGGAGAGATGAATTCTCCGCTGTTCCACCATCTTATCTCACTAACTCCTAAGATATTTAATTTGTACCTCAGAAATTCACTCTCTAATTGAAGAAATCGTGCGTTCTGGGGACCTTCTGATCCATTGTCCAGGAGAGTACGCACATTCCAGAATCCAATCTTTGTCATTGTACGATAGCTAAAAGTCGTAACCGTTGAGTCAGTCCTTATCCGAGGCATAGTTGACGTTTCGTTAGCATATAAAGATTTCGGATAGTGCAAGTTGCTGGCATACACATCCTGTCCTTTGATTGTCGGTTTTAACGACAGGCCCTCAAAGGGAAAGGCCGTGGTATTTTTTTTCACACCCCACACCACAGGGGTACCTCAACCAAATCATCGCACCGCCATCACTGGCGGCTTGACGTTGGTTGGCAATGGTCAGTGACCACTGCCGTTCCAGGGGGCGCCCACGCGGAGGACTATGGAAGAGGAATTTTTTTTTTTTGGATGAATAATCATCATTAATTTCCACATATAATCAAACCATTCTCAATTCCGGAAAATAAAACCTGAAAATGGTAAACTAAATTTTTGAATATACGTTCCTTTTGACCTTCTCAACATATAGCCCAGGAATATTGTGATTTTCACCCAAAGGAAGCTTTCTAATAGAGTCCCAATTAACTCCTCAAAAGTACCAATTGATATCGATGCCAGGAGATTTTTTACATGGGTTGAAAGGGGATGAAGTGGAGTTAAATGATGGTTTTCGCGATTTTCTCGAAAAATATCAATTTTTCAACAAAGATTGTAAAGCCCGATTTTGTAGTTTGTTAAATTTACTGCAAAAATTATTTACAACTTTACACTATAAAAATTCTTTTACAAATATCTTTTATAACAGATATTTTAAAAGGACTTTTCTTACAAGCATTCGCACCTTCCTCTTAGGCGGCTAATATCATTCACAGAAGTCCTTTTAAAATATCGTTCATAAAAGATATTTGTAAAAGAACTTATATAGTGAAATAGCCGCCTAAGATCAACCGTAATCGAGATACAAGCATCCTTTAGTTCTCTTAGTCGCAAAAACGCCTGCTAATAAGGAAATTCATTTTTTAAAGCCAGGAAGAGGAAACACTGATTCAAAAATATATTCTCCAAAGTGGTGTGACGATTTAACAAATTGTAACAGTCACATTCTATTTCTGCATGCTTTAACTGGATATGTACCACTTCTTACTTGTTTTAAATTGAGAAAAAAATAAGTGAAGCTATTACAAAATCCTAAGAACTTACTGAAGCATGCGGATTTTTTAAAAAATACCTCAAAGTTCTCGTCAAAGAAATATTTAACAGCTGAGTTCGCATTCTTATGGCAATGTTAACCCGTTTTCACAACACTGAATTTTTTTCCCGATTTTTTAATAGGAATTTTATAAATGTAAAAAAGTTAAAACCGTCAGATACTATTCAAGAACGGTTCTTAAAAATTTGAGCCCCGTAGGATTGATAGATGCCAGAAAAGGTACATGGAAGAGGAAAAAACGTGGTTTTTCAGGAGAGCACTTTTTCAGACGGATGACGTTTCATGTCGTCCTTCAGTCCGTATTTAGGTACCTATAAATTGTATAGGTGCCTATATAAAATTACCTGATGTAAAGTTACCTAAGTGCCAACTTAAATTGTAGAAGTACCTATAAAAAATATTTTATGAATTTGTTCGATATTAGTGTCACCATACACTGTCGAACTCGAGCATGAACCTAGTACAAGTGGACCGGTTTTCTTCACACGTATGTGAAGTGGATGTGTGTGTCAGAGGCCATTTGTACCAGGTTCGTGCTCGAGTTCGACAGTGTATGGTGACACTGAGAGCAACAAGTACAATTCAGGTCTGTTAGAAGGTCATTCGCTGTTTGTAGTCACTGAGTTGTTCGAGAAAATATTTTTTTATTTTTTTTATTTATATTAAAAAAAATTTTATATTTTTTTTTACTTATTATTAAGGGGGGTCCCCTTAATAATAGCCACAAGCTTCTCAGGGATGCGTCTCCTGCTCAAAGCCACCCATATAGAATCCCGGTTCACACTATCGAAAGCCTTCTCGAGATCGATTATCGTGCTCAGCGCATTGCTCGATGATGATTTGTAAGGTGTTAATGTGATCAACATAGGAGAATCCGAATCGAAAGTCAGCTTGGTCTTCATCAATTCTGCTTTCTAAGTGAGCCTTTAGTCTTTCCAAGACGCTTTTAGCTATTATCTTGGCAACGGCAGGAAGCATAGAAATGCCTCTCCAATTATTACAGTCTGTAAGGCTACCCTTCTTCGTTTGAATGTGGCTGAATACTTTAATATGTTTAGGATTAGAGTTTCTCCTTTCCCTACACTGGCGTCGGCAGTTGAAATTTTCTCATTACAAACCACTATTCGATCCAAAAGGGAGTTCATTCTATAGCAGCAAATTCACTCTTTGACCGCGATTATCTGCTGCAAATTTAAATTGATTAATTTTAGTATTGTCGGCTACCGGTACTATGTCGAAAGACGTAGCTTCTCTGGACCAATGGAGCCTGCCGCACGGCCTTATTAACACTATACAATGAGTTGTACATTATTTGCGCATTTCACCAGAGTTTCGGAGATTCGACGCCGAACGTCGTCTCCAATAATTATTGTAGTCAATTGAAATGGTTGGTGGGATATAATTCTTAAGAACGGAGCACAATTTTATTACGTAGGCACAAAACTACTTTCCAACATTAGTGTACTTTACAAATTTTAAAGCTATCACAATTTACAGTTAGATATACAACGAATTTCCAAAAAAAAAACTACAATTCATTAATGTTTTTCCAGGGCTTTTGCTAGTAAATCATTCATGGTTGTCAACAATATTCTGGGATCGTCAGCTAATCCGGCACCAACCATTGCATTGGCAAATAATTGCTTTATCAATAAATCGCCGAGTTCAGGGTCACTGGATTTCAACTTGTATAACTTCTTAATTATCGGGTGTCTGAAAATGGCAATCGAAATTTGTACAATTTATTATTTTGTGCGTGCAATAATATACACATACTTTGGATTTAATTCGAGTTGAGGCTGTAGTAAAGCAAAACGATTCTCTTCGGGCACTTGATGACTCTGTGTACGTATGAAGTGTCGTGCTGCAGCCATTTCTTCCACTGTTATTACGCATGGATGAGAATCTAATCGGGTAGTTGTCTAAGAAACGTAATCACCGTTATTCACACATTATGATTAGAACATAAAAAATAAAAAAAGTAAAATACCTTAACTGTCGCCACTTTGCCGGACAGCTTCTCTCTAATCCATGGGATAATTTCATCAATTTGTGTCTTGAGTAAACTATCGGAACCCAAATCCGCTGCATCACTGCCACTATCGTCTCGTCGCATTTCCTTCTCGACTGAAATCAAATTCTTCCCCAAGAACATACCCAACTGCATCAACACCAATTCATCGTAATTTTCGTAACAGAAAAGCACTTCTACATTTTTCTTTTTTAGTCCTTCGTAGTATGGCGAAGATTCGGCTAGTATACGATTTGGTGCAGCTAGATAGAAGATTTCTTTCTGGTCACCAACTTTATTACAATACTCGGGAAGTGACATTCTTCGATTTCCAGTCGAACTCGATGAATCGAAAAGCAATAGTTTGGCAATTTCTTCTTTTTCTCTGTGATCGTGACTCGTGATGATTCCTTCTTTAAGGAAAATTCCGTAATCCTTGTAAAATTTCTCATATTCTTCGGGCGTTTTTGTGGCACGTTCTTGAAGGAATCGCAATACACGATTGGTGAGGACATTGCGAAGTTTACTGTAAGTCAAACAAGCAATGAGGTTTAGCACTTATCAATGAGGCTATATAGAAAATACATACGCAATTAAAGCACTATTTTGAAGCAACTCTCTACTTAAATTCAACGGAATATCCTCGGAGTCGACAACACCTTTAACAAATCGTAACCATTTCGGGAGCAAATTCTCTGTTTTAGATTGAATCAGAATTTTTCTCGTGTACAGAGCAACACCCATGTCAGTTTCCCGAGAAAGTTCAAACAATCCTGGTTTGCCTTCCGGGAAATAAAGTAGAGCTCGAATGCTCAACGGCACGTCAGTCTGAAAAGCGAAAACTGATTCGTCCATTGTTAGAAAACAAACGAAATTGTTACCTTATAGTGCAGAGTGAAACGGGGCGTGTCAAATGTATTTCCAATAAATCTGTAAAACTCGTTGTGCTCATCGGCTGTTACATTTTTAGGGTCCATAAGCCAAACGGGTTGAATCTGATTCGCTCGTTGTCCATTCAAAAATATCGGGGTGCCGACGAAATTGCTGTATTTTTTAATAACGCCTGTTTCGAAAAGTAAAATAGATAAATAAGAAAAACAACTTCAATGTTTTACTTACTTCGAATTCTATCTTCATCGGCATATTCACGGCACTCGGGCTTTAGATGAACAACAATTTTTGTTCCGAATGCAACTCCGTCGGCTTCTTGGATTTCAAAGTTACCGGAACCGTCACTAGTCCACATGAGGCCTGCTGAACCTTTCTTCGACGATCTCGTGAACACTTCCAGTTTATTAGCGACCATGAAGGCGGAATAAAAACCTACACCGAACTGACCAATAATATTTGAAGAATTCTCTGCACTGGAACCTTTCGATTTGATTTCTTCCAGGAATTTTTTTGAACCGGAACGGGCAATTGTGCCCAAATTACTAATGAGTTCTTCTTTGGTCATTCCAATTCCTGTGTCCTGGTTGAATAAGAGTTTACGTTATTGAGGAAGTTTTTTCAAAAAGTAAAACAAAAAAATGGAAATTTAATGCATTGGTATAACGTTAATGGAGTGTTCACACTCAGGCAAATCCCAGAACATTAAATATAGAGAAAGTTTTGTGACTTTATATTAGGAAATCGTAGATCTATTGGCTCCCATCACGGATTAACAAATTGAAACATTGTCTATTGCATAGACACAAGTTACGCAAATTTATCTATGAGTGTAGACTAAAACCAATAGTCATTAGCATAATCGCGGGTTCGCATACACGCCAACTAGTTGGCTAACTTTCCATCTGGAAATAATGTGCGCACTTGCAAAGAACAGACGAAATTCCAAATTAACTGAAACTGACACTGCGAGTACACAGCATAAAATCATTGTCTCAATTGTTGTGCTGGAAAATTGTTTGTACGCGCTCCTTAAACAAAACAGAAGTGTAATTTAAATCTCTCTTAGTGATGGGCATAATGACTCTTTTCACTGCGCCAACACATAAGCTCTGACTCTTTCCAATGAGTCGTTCGAAAAGAGTCATCCAAAGAGTCAGAATCTTGGTTAATAACATATTCAATAAAAGACGTAATTTTAAAGGGATGCGATTTTTTACATGATTTTTGATCCCCGATTCGAAGTCGGTGACCCCCAATGCCCTTATGTTGAGCCAGTCAGATCGGACCACTATTATCCATGAAAACGGGTTTGCCAATCTGGGATGGGTGATCCCAATTTTTTTTCTTTTCTTTTGACCCCAGATTCAGAGTCAGCGACTCCCCAAAGCCCTCTAGTTCGATCCAGCCAGATCCAACCACTATTTCCCATTAAAACAGAGTTGCCAGTCTGGAATGGGCAACCCTAATTTCTTTTCTCTTTTTTGACCCCAGATTCGGAGTCAGCGACTCCCCAATTCCCTTTAGTTCGGGCCAGCCGAATCGGACCACTATTTTCCATGAAAACGGGGTTGTCAACCTGGGATGGGCAACTCCCGTTTTCTTTTCTCTTTTTTGACCCCAGATTCGAAGTCAGCGATCGCTTTTGACTCCAGATTCGATGTCAGCGACCCCCAATGCCCTTTAATTCGCATCAGCCACATCGGATGAATATTTCCCATAAACACGTATCATTGCATACGACGGGTGACTTACTCAAACTAGCTCTTTTGACTCTTTTTGAACGACGGGTGGCATACCCAAACTAGCTAGTTTGGGTATTAATTTTACAGTGTGTCATTCTTAAATTGAACAATTCGAAACCTATAATATGTCGTTGTGTCAAATGTTAAGTCGTTCAAAAAGAACAACTCGTTACTGTGCTACACATCACTCATCTCTCTATAGATGAGCCCCAAACTTCAGGCGCAACGAAAAACTATTTACAAGAAAACGCGAATATGATAGTTCTGGTTGCTCTTAGGAGCCGGGATTTATCTGAAGATATGGCAGGTGGTTGAGAATTCAGTACCTTGTTTGGTTTTAGTTCGGCAATCGAAAAGAGCACTTCTTCACTGTGCAGCGTTGTGATGGCCGACTTATAGCTGGCGTTATCAAAGGGAACCCTTTTGAACATTTGGACCTCCCTTTCGCTGTCCCTCATGTTGCGTGTAACGTGGCGTGTTGGTGCGGTTTTGTGCATAAGCTTGGAGTTAGTGTCACCATACACTATCGAACTCGAATCTGGTACAAATGTCCTCTGAATAGCTCAAGACACACACACACACCCCCAATAAACGTGAAGAAAACCGGTCCACTTGTACCATGTTCAAGATCGAGTTCGAAAGTGTATGGTGACACTAAGGGTGGCCACTCCGATTACAGCCAACCAGATACTGCTTGGTAAGAAGAGTGTTATAGCTTTTTAAGGGCATTATTCTGGTCTCATGATGAAAATGATCCTGCGACGACACCAGGAGGCAGCCTGTGACACTGTGACAGTTCTAAGAGCAGTATTCCGACAGGTCTGTATATTTTTCCAACGAATGTCGCATAAATTATCTGAACAATAGGAGCCGCATAGTTGGTTGTAAAAGGATCCAGTTGGTAGGTATTAAAATGGGCATGATCGGACCCCTGCAAATGTTATCTTAAACATATTGTAACTTCCGACAGAATGGAGCTAGCGACTTGAAATTTTGACCAATGTGTGTAATATGTTGTGCTACAAAGAGGTGACTCGTCTCAAATGGCGCCTAACTTCCCTACTAATGTTCCTCCATAGATTAACCTCTGCCCAAACTGACCATATGGGAAACATATGGCTGTGGCCTATTTAAAGTTTTGGTGTCACCACTAGGTCTACACTTCTTCGCTTCGGTCTCGTTTTTAATAGCTTTTGACGAGAAGCCACCCAATTACTGCTAAGATATACTGAGTTAATATCATGGCAATTTTCTCAATTTTACTTAAACACCGAAATTCTGCAAGATTTCCGAACAAAAATTTAAGAAATTGCTTTAAAACTTACCTGTAACGTGAAAACCATTCCTTGCTTGTCCGTGCCTATATGAATTTCCAAAGGTCTATCGGGCGCTTCGAAATCCTTCTCGCCTTCTCCAGCGGTGTGGACGGAATACCGGAACTTCTCCAGAGCATCACTGGCGTTAGATATTAGCTCACGAACAAAAACTTCATTCTCTGAATACAAAGAACGCGCTACAATATCCAGGAGCATTCGAGTTTCAGCCTGAAATTCAAATTTGTCAGACGAGCCGACGGGCTTTTCCGTGTCCCGAATAATTGAATGAAACTTTTCCTCGGCCTTAGCGCTGCTAAAGTTTCTGCCAAAGTAACATGCTTAAAAAATTGAAAGCAAATCTAAATTAGGACACAGTACCGGGATAACCTACAATATGAAACCTCTAACCTGGTAAGCATCTGTTGCGTTGATTCGCTACATTGCTGGGATAGCCCCGGGTAACGAAGCGCAAAGCTTCATTTCTGATAAACGGGGATATACGTGCAAATTGAAATGCTCTAATAAACGCAGACATGATGTCTTCCTCAAAAATCTGAGCAGCTAACCACCAATTCTGTTCTGGATTCTTATCAGAATTGTCAAATTGACAGTGACATTGTTGGGTGCGTTCCGGAAAATATAGTGATTCCGGTACTTAACGATTTCCCCTTCTCTGATTCGTGATTTGTCTGCTGAACGACCTGGTTCCCACGCCGCCATGAATCCATTTCACACAAATATCCGCCAATCAATAGGGGATATCTACATTTTTAAGCACAATTCCCCAACTGATTGACAGGCGAGGATAGACTTTCCGATCACTACTCCAACTGTGACGCCATCAAAGAGTTATTTATGGCTGCTACAGACATGGGCCATTGCGATGGCGACTTTGATGGCCGCCATCACACACCAAATGTCAATTCGAATATTGTCCGTCCACACAATGGTCTTCGATGGAATTACGCATATTGGGCCATTGAAATTGAAAGCTGTCGCTCTGTGCACAATTATAATCAAACGGATCGCGTACGACAGAAGGTCGATGACAGTAGCATTGCGATAATTCTGTAGTAGCTTGTCAACTTAAATCAGCTCTTCAAAGTTGCGTACGCGATGGGCCATTAGGTGGAGGAAAATGGTTCTCGAAGCCATTTGTGGCCATCCCACTACGCGCCATTGGCCACTGAACGTCATCCGCCCGTCTACACCATGGAGACGGCTTCAAATGGGCCATTGTCTTTAGCAGGCTTGAGAGGATAGAACTTGCGCGATTGTGTATTTCCTGAAAGTTGTGCGGGTGAGCTTGTAAAGTGAATAACGAACAAAAATGCCGCGTACTATTTGGGAATTAACAGCCGCGGAGTTAAAAAACGAGCTGGTAAAACGGGATTCGTCTACGACAGGAAATAAGTCCGCGCTGTGTGCTTGTTTAGCAGAAGTGATAAGAGCCGATGGACAGGATCCGGACACGGTCGAATTTCCAGACAAGGACGAATCGACGAGAAATCTCGACAAATCGAGAGCGGAACAGGTTTAACTGTGGACCTTGTTATTCAGCTTCTACTGTCGAAGTTGGAGCGGCTCGACAAGCGTTTTAACGAGCAATCCAAGCGATTTGGCGAGCAATCCGAGCAATTTAGCGAGCAATCCGAGCGGATTGACAAGTGCTTAGACGAGCAATTGCAGAAACAGTCGGCGAAAATATCGAGGTTGCTCGACGAGAGGCAACAAGAAATCTCCAAAAAGTTCGAAAACGACCTCATGCAGGAGGACGTCAAAATGGATGTGGGTTCGATACGGTTGCCGAGGAGGTCGAAGGACTGAGGAGCGGACCGGAGCGCGTCGAAACATCAGGAGTCGTTAAGGCTGAGTCAGTCGTCGAAAAACGGACAAACGTCCTGGGGCATATGTAGGACACAGCTCGAGGCCGCTGCAGTAGTGAACAGTCGGGCCGATGGCGAACAGTCAGCGAGGGCTGAGGAGTTGCCGAGTGAAATGACAACGCAGATGATCGAGCGGTCAGCGAGTTTTGAGGAGTCGCTGAATGAGACGACAACGACGTTGAATGAAACGACAACGAATATAAACAATCGACAAAGTTGAACAAGCGATCGATGAGGTTGGAGGAGTCATCGCGGAGAGTGACAACACAGTTGCAACCGCAGAAGGACAGTATGAAGCTACGCTTGGAGGAGCGGTCTGCGGGAGTCTGGAAGCTAATCGGCGAGAAGCTTCGGAGAGATTCCATGAAGTTTGGGCGCCCAGATCGGAAACGTGTGTGATGGATTCGAGAAGGTCGGAAACTTGAGGAACAACCTGGAATGTGTGGAAACGTCGAGATTCGTCAGGGCCAAACTGTCCGCGCTGTCCACGAAGGTTTCAAGGGAGCCACTTCTCGACAACGTAGAAGCGTCCTGCACGCAGTTTGGGGCCGCTGTGGTAATGAACGGCAGGAGCAACAACGAGCGTCGGTCTCCGAATGCGAACGCCGATTGGGTGGCGTACATGGCCTGATCGAAGGACGACCTCGGTGGAGTTGATCGCGTAAGAACGAGGTTCAACTGACAAGCTCGCTCAGTTGGTGTCAGCGATGGTGGCCTAGAATGGTTGTATAGCACTCGTCGGAGAAAACAGATGTGCTTGTGGCTTGTGGGTTTTACTGACCTGGAAGGAACCGGAAGAGATTGCTACCTGACTGGGTAATGTAGCGCGTTGCGTTCCGAAGCGATGGAGGCCAACACTGAAAAAAAACCATACATGTGGATCGGATGGCACCGCGTGAGCGCCGTCATAGTGGCTTCTGTTCGGGACGAAGTTTAGTAAATAAAGTGTGTGTGTTTTTCAATCGAAGTGTTTTCATTATTCAGCATAAGAATATCTAACGAACGCGGCTTCGGTCGGGAAGCATTACAATATCATTAGCTAATTCAATGGTGATTGGTTTGATATCTACCAAATTTTTCATCAAAAAGGACAGTTATAGTAGATCTTTACGTTCATTTCTACTCAAAAGGTGAGGAGTTCAAATTGCGCCCGAGAACATATAAAAATGAAACCGGAATATAGAGGGCTACGCCCGCAATTCGAGGGTTTTGTAGCAAGCGCTTATTTTGGCATGTAAATACTGGCTCCCTGTTCTTCTTGGTACCCCTCAGCTGAATAAAAACACCATAATTAAATGTAGTCCGGATGGCGCAACGGTTAGCACGTTCGCCTTCAACGCACTGGGCCCCGGTTCGATTCCGGGGATTTACGTGTCGGACTATGAGCCCACTCAGCTGTTAAATGAGTACCCATTATGGGGTAAATAACTCGGTTGAGCGTGTTGCTGATCACATACCTCTGCACAAAAACCGTCACGATCTAGAAAATGAGATGATGCTAACTCATCTCGAGGCCGTGGTTCAAATTGGACTGTTGCGCCAGTTATTTATTTTTTTATTTAATTAAATGTTTTATCCATGATATAGTATCTTACATGCCAATTCACAAAAAGACTGCATCACCTCTCAAAGTAATAGTTTTAATACGAGAAGCTGTAGATAGATATGTATGTATACGAGATAAACTGTCCCACTCTTCGAGATGCTTAACCATTCATATTAACACGACATTGCAAATTGCAAACTTGTGTAACGGCTTGGAAATTCAGGGCGGCTGGGACAAATTACGGTCTAATATTTTTTCCTCCTCCACTGTTCCCCTTTCTACAAATCTCAAGAAAATGTCAAAAATGGAATGTACTCAACATTACCTTTCTCACGACACCCCACTTGGCTATACCAGTGGATAAAAAAAATTTACCTGAATTTCGGCTCTATGTGGACCCCCCCCCCCCCTCTTAAAGTTGGCCAATTACAACACAACGCTATCTCTAGCAAATTATAGCATTTCTACACATTCTTGCCGAATTATGTGTTCAGCTTCAGCCGTTCGTAATATATTCTATGAACAGACGGACAGACAGGTATTTGACCGATTTTGTAAGATTTAAGACACAAAACCCTAAAAAACTTAACTGTGTGAATAGTTATTGTTAGGATCACCAATCTTCACCCTTCCAAAGTTAGTTCATTAAATAACTGCAATTCGCACTACGAAAAACAACATGTACATAAGTAGTACACGCATATCTATGCGTGAGGCCGGTAGGTGTATTTTTTGTATGGATAGTGTCAAAATGCATAACTTTAAGTCAATGTACTATTATTAAATATCATGTCATTGTAATGAAACTTAGAGGTATTATTGCCTATGATGTTGGTTATCATCAGCCATCAATATTTTTGACCTAGGGTGTGCTTGACGGGTGCAGGGGTGTGCTAACTGCAACTATAGAAATGTACTATTATTAACCTTTTTGGATGAGATTTAAAAATTCTATTTATTATTTTCGGTTTTCTATGCTAGTGAAATGCCGCTTTTCTGTAAATTTTCATATGTCTAGCTATAACGGTCTCGAAATGCAAGGGGGGGGGACAAACTTGGACCACATATTTTCCCCTCTCCCTATTTTCCCGTTTCTTCAAATTTAAAAAAAATTCCAGAAATGGAATGTACTCAACGGTACCTTTCTTACGATACCCCACTTGCCTATACCAAACGAAAAAAAAATTTGACCTTCATTTCCCCTCTATGGCGACCCCCCCTTAAAGTTGACCTATTACGACGCATCGCTTTCTCCAGAGAATTATAGTATTTCTACATATTTCCACCAAATTTCATGCATGTAGCTTCAGCTGTTCGTGAGATATTTCATGGACAGACGGACAGACAGACGGACAGACGGACGCATGACCGATTTCATAAGGGTTTTGTTTTTATACAAAACCCTAAAAAGTGACGATAACATATCCCCTCCCTCCGCAGTAACCTATCTACGCCACAGTTGCTACGACAACAACAACTATATGCTCCGTCCATTATATTAATATGTATATGCGGCAGGGAACAAATCTACTGTCGCCACAACCACGGCTGAACTACCATCGAACCATCAAATTTCATAGAACACGTTCTATGGAATTTGATGGTTCGATGGAAGTTCGGTCGTGGTTGTGCTCAATCGTGTTTCGTTTTCTATGAGGACTTATAACCTGCCTCATATTCGCGTTTTGTTTTTGTATTAAAGGCGTTATTTTCGGTAAAAAAGATTTTGTATATTTTGTCTGTAAATATAAAATTGATATAAGACTATGTATTTACTATTTACTACCTTGTATTTACTATTTTCTTAATATACCGTGATTTTTATGTTCTTTCATACTTTTAGCTTGATTTCGCTTTACATGATTTTACTATGAAAATGTAGGATTTCAGTTTACACTATGACTAGTTCACTTGCTGAGATTTGTGCACCGTCCTTGGACCATATGAGTTCTGAAATCGGATTACCAATAAATGGTGCCGAAATGTGCAACTCTTGACCTTCATCGGCACTTGGGACTTGGAGTAGTCTTGCAGTGATCACCGGTTAGAAGAATCTTTTGACCGTTATCAAGCCATTTCAATTGTGGTTGTAAATGACCGACCACTTTGACTGCCATCTTGGCAGGGAATTCCTCGACAGCTTGAATATCCTCAGAATCGATAACAAATACTGATATTTTAACTTTCATCCTTTGCTTCAACGACAATGTCGCCGAGTTCGTTGGCAATGGCGACGCAGTAGTTGCAGCGGCAGCGTCAATGCTGAATGAGAAATTAATGCGTATTTTTATACAAATAGCAAAGCGTGATAATCCCATCTCAAACTTACCTCAATTTAATAATGCTTGCAGGCTTATTGACAAAGTTAACAGCCTGGCTCGGACGAATTGGTACACTGTCCTTGAACCACGTGATTTCGGGAATCCCGTGATTTACGCTTGCGAATTGAGAGGCTGACCAAACAAACAACTTTCGGATCATTCAAAGGCATCATGAATTTCGGATGTACGGGGTAACTGTTGGGCAACATGAATTTTGGGTGAAAACATTTGTTAGGTAGATTTTTTAGTTAAATCTTACGTTTAACTGCAACTGCGTAAAGCATTCTCGCGGTTGGACACAAGTTTTTAGGCACTAGAATGATTGGGCGCGTTCGATTTCCAGCTTGACGAAACTGTCGCGTTGTTGTAGTAGCAAAGCATACTGACGTCGGGAGCGTTGGTTAAATGAATGCTACGGATAAAAGGTGTTACTCACAATTGCAATTTTGAAAGTTGTCTTAAAAAATACATACTGCTTGCTTAGCTTGACTCCTTCGCCATCCTTGTACCACTTGGCACTTGGGCTATCTTCTATAGTACATTTTAGTTCCAATGGCTCGTCCTGACTTACCTCGACATCCTTCTCCATTTTCTTCGCAACGCAGGAGGCAACTGCAGCACGTGAAGCATGAATTCAGGCGTCAATTTCACCTACTTTGGTTACCGCAACCGTCGACTAATGTGGACGTAGCCCATCAGGCTTTCGAAAGCAATGATAGAAAGCATTATGTAGTAACCTCTCCTACATCCTCAGTTCCAAAGTTGCTAACGCTCCAATAGCTAGCTTCTCGTGTCAATGGCCTTCAAGTCAATCCGTTCTCCATTCTTGAGCCAGTGCATTATTGGTTTGGGGCTCGGCAGATGGAAATGGGAAAATTACCTCTTGTTCGAAGTAAATGGTTTCATTAGTCTCACCCTTGATAGCACAAACTGCGTTGCTTATCAGTCTTAATATGCTGCGTACAGAAATTCTATCATAAAACTTGGAAAAATGTTATCATCGAGTTGATTCTGCCGGCAGAAGCATACCATACATACACCTACATACCTACTTTTGTACAAAGTTTTGAATAAAACCTTCTACTTCGTTTGGTGATTTGCGAAATGTTGACGATTTTGAAAAGGATACTTAGCAGGCTACTTGCCGGGCATGTCACTTTCTAGATAGTGATCAGCATTGCGATGACGCATTGACCGAAGCATGTGTCAACGATAGTTCACATCGTTTGCGTCGTTTGCCATATTACTGGTTTTGTGGTCTTTCGGATATTTCGGAAGTGTGGCATAACTATCAAAATAAATTTATTGAAGACTTTTTTAGGGATGCATGCGTCAACAAAAACGGGAAACCAAATTACGCGAGAGAAATCTCAATCGATGCTTGCTGGCTATCCAAGAAACAGTAACATCTATAGGCGGTAATTATCTCTCTAAATACGGTATGCCCACACCAACTTCAGGCGGGGAACAAAATAATAGGGAGTATGCGGCGGAAATCAACTATAGTTCTGCAGAGTTGGCTGAAATATTGCGAAATGATTTATCGAGTATGTCAGCAGGACAACGTTTGATATTCGATCGTGTATATCATAGCGTAGACGGTGTTTTGGGGGAAATTTTATTTTTACATGCACCCGGTGGTACGGGGAAAACATTTCTCACTAAAGTCATCTTAACCCAAATACGTATTCAAAACAAAATAGCAATTGCTATCGCCTCATCGGGAATAGCCACGACATTGTTACCAGGAGGCAAAACTATCCATACAACGTTCATGATCCCGATTGACTTGGGTCATACGGAGACTTCAGCGCATACCATTCCTAAGAATAGTGACAAAACAAGGGTTCTGCACAATTGTTCCTTAATAATATAGGCCGAGTGCACAATAGCAAATCAGAAAGCGGTTGAGACAGTAGATAGAACCTTACGTGACATCAAAAAAAAAAATCGACCGGCCCATGGGCGGTATTACATTACTTTTCTGTGACGACTTTGCCAGTAGTACCCCGAGATATGAGGGCTGGTAAAATTAGGGCATGTCTAAAAAGCTCTTGCCTATGGCGCATTGTCATACCCATGCAATTATCAACCAATATGCGGGTGCGAACTGGAGGTAAACCAAGCGCCCAAGAATATTCAGATCTGTTACTGAAAATTGGTGACGATACATTTCCGGAAGAAGAAGAAAAGTTTATTCTAAAATACATAATAATTTATGTTGTCTAGTTCAATCACGGCAAGACCTAATTTCTTTAGTGTATGGCGACCCTACAAAATTAACTTTTCATGACTCTTGGCTTTGCGGGTGAACTATTTTGACTCCCCGGAACGACAAGGCATCTGCGATCAACGCTGAAATATTAAAATGCGTTCCTGGGGAATGTGTTCAATAAAGCTCAATCAACCGAGTAACGGATCAAGAAGATGCTACCCATTATCCGGTTGAATTTTTAAATTCCCTAAAAGTTGGCGTCCCACTAATTTAGCCTAGAAATTTCAGCCCGCCGAAACCATGTAACAGTATTCGACTGAAAGTCATAAATGTTCAGCGAAACTTGATAGAAGCTGAGATTTTGACAGGATGCGAAGCAGGCGATAAGAGCGAAACTATTTCGTTCGGGTGTTTCTGATGCAACCTTCTGCTAGTTTGCTAGCGAGCGTTTTGTAAAGTTGTTTGTAATTACGAAAACAGAACTGAGTCACCCCGGTTACGCCCTTAATACATATGTACACTTTGTTTGTCTCTCGTTACGATTTTAACGTTTTTCCTAAAAAAAAAATTATACGATTTTCAGTTTTCTTCTTTAACATCACTTCACATGAGTACCTTTCGGGCCATCACTGGGCTAGATCTCATCTAAATAAGATGAATTTATCTAGAGAGACGGAATGCCGTCTTTGATTATTTTTGCCCAGGGATTGCGCGGGCAAGATTTACGCTCCTCGATCGGATCGCCACAAGCTCTGCAATTATCTGAAAAACTTCTGTAAAAAAACATACTGACCTTCGTAAGAGTGGTGGAGAGTCTTTACTATAATTTTAAGGGCTATAACATAATAGACCTCTTGTGGTCGCAGTGCTGACCATTAGGGTCAGTAGCCGCACCTTTTGCTAGGGCTTACAACGCAAAAAAAAACTGAAATCATCCTTCAGATACGACCGAAATTAACCGAGATGCAATGGAGAGGATGGCTAGCCAAATCCTGTCGGAAATAACTATTATTTTGTCAAACTGAAAACAAAACCCTTGCAGCTTGGTGGTAGTTCAACTTTTATATTAAAAGTACGCCATCTCCTCTAGTTGGTCGGAGTTCAAAATTCGTGTCTTTGTGTTTTAAATTTGTTATTAAGTTCATTTTTTGACATTGGGTCGTATTATTTTGTTGTTGTTGGTGTTTTTACCTAATAAAGACTCACCACGTTTGTTGACTTCTGAGCTCTCCCACAAAGAGTGTCTCGCAGTCAAACAGCAAGACGTCCTTCTAGCCCAGAAAATGAATGATCATTTGGGGGGTCTAGACAGAAATGTCGGTACCACAAAAATGAGGGTTTTGTTTGGACTAGTTAGGAGGTAAACATACTAAAAGTCCCCGGACCTCCGAGGTGTGGAAAATTAGGAAGGTGCCATTTTTCGTTTTTTTTTTTCATATATCTCAAAAAACTTTCGCCGTAGCAAAAACAAGTTGGCGAAGAATTAAAGAACACCTAATTCCCTACAATGCCATACATAATTTTTTGTATTTTTTATATTGTAGTTTAAGAGATATATACTTCTCAAAGTCGCACATTTTCCTCAACAATCATTTTTCCTCACAAACAGCTACCAACCGCATTCTCTCCCTCGTCATATAGGATTTTTACTATGATAATTTTTAGCTGGGAATATTTCAGCGTTTATTGTCTGTGCTTCTGGCCACTTGTTTCGAGACTTGGTTTTGCCGTTTGCTCGGTAACTATTCGTGCTACCGATGTCCGGGATACCTCAAATTCAAGCTAAAAAACTTTGGTCGGTATACAATACCGAAATATTAGAGATTTTAAATTTTTGGAGGAAAATTTTCCAATTTTCGAAGAGGTGTTTCCTGGAATATTTTTCAAATATTGATACGATTTTAATACAAAATTTTAGGAAATTTATTGCTTTTTTTAAAGTTATTCAGAACACTTTTCAGTAAGGCACATACTTTAGAAGTTATTGAGCAATTTTCGCATTTTTTCCCCCGGTAGGCTAAATTTAAGATAATACTTTTTCTTTATATATAACTGTTAGTCCTACGGACGTTGTTTGTATCTTAAATTAAAGATAATTAGATTCCTGATAAGCTTTTTCGTAGGATGAGCACTTTTCTCGATATTTCACAGTATGCATCACCAAAATAGAAATTTTTTGCTTTTCGGAAAGTATTTTTAAAGTTTGGAGAACTTTTTTTTTGAAAAGCTTACACGTATGAAGAAGCTTTATACATATATTAAATTTTAGAAAATTGAATACTCTTTTAAAAGGTAGTAAATGACTGTTCAGCAGGACACATGTCTTAAGAGTTATTAAGCGACGTTTACATTTGTGTTTCGTGAAGCTCATTTTATAAGCAATTGCGTTTCTCCTTTCTCTAAGTAACTATCATTTGTACAGTCGCTTGAAATGAAAGCAATGAAAAAAATGAACCTCTTTATTTTCCTCGTTCGACTAGTATTTTATCCGTTATTTTATCAAACACATCACAAAAACGATGATTTTTTAAGAAACAAATAAACAATTGACAAAACCCGGTTTTCCAGTGAGATTATCTTGAAATTAAAATACGGAAATATTGGTAGAATACTTTTTATGTATTTTTTTGCACTCTTCAAAGAATTTTTTTTTGTTAGGATTAACAGTTGCGAAGATAAAAGCGAAAAACTAAAAAAAACTCCCCTTTGAATTTTTCCCACTCGATTTTCATTCGTCACTTGGAAATGGCAATATGGAATCTGAAGAAAATTTTATAAATGGTCATAACTTGCCAACTGTTCAAGATACAATACAATAATGAATTTCAAACTCACTTTGTGGCAAATTTTATTATCTACAACCCTTTCTTTGGCAACTTTTTTTGTCCAATAAGTGATAAGAAAAATGAAACCGGATATCACTCAGATGGATAGAAAAAACGTAATTAAAATGTCTTACCCACTTACATTTTACATGCTAATTCATATTACGTGATTGTAACGAAACTTAGAACATATTATTGCTTAAGGTGTTGGTTATGGTTGGCCATCAGTACTTTTGAAATCGAACGTGTTTAAGGCGTGCAAGGGTGTGCTAACTGTAACTATACAAATAAACTATTATTGACCTATTCTGAGAAGATATACAAATTCCACTATTTTCCATTTTATATATTTTTCGAAACCCACTTCCCGTAAGTTTTCATAATTCTAAGTATAACGGTCTCAAAATGCAGGCAAGGGGGGGTCAAATTACGAACTAATATTTTCTCCTCCCCCACAGTTCCCCTTTCTATAAATTTCGAGAAAATGCGAAAAAATGGAATGTACTCATCATTACCTTTCTCACGACACCTCATTTGCTTATACCAGTCGATAAAAAAATTTGACCTTAATTTCGCCTCTATGTGGACCCCCCCCCCCCCTTCCACCCGGTAAAGTTGGCCAATTAAGACACAGTGCCCCCAACAAATCTTTACCCTTTCAAAAATGATTAATTAAATAACTGCAATTCGCAGTACGAAAAACAACATGAAAGTATAGTACAATAGTACTCACACCTATGAGGCCGGTAGGTGTATTTTTTGTGTGGATAGTGTCAAAATGCCGAACTTTAAATGAATGTACTATTATTAAATATTATGTGATTATAATGAAACTTAGAGATATTATTGCCTATGATGTTGGTTATCATTGGCCATCAATATTTTTGACCTCGGGTACGTGTAAGGGGTGCAGGGTTGTGCTAACTGAAACTATAGAAATGTACTATTATTAACCTTTTCTAATGAAATTTCAAAATTCTAGAAATCTAGGTTTTCTACACTAGCAAAATGGCGCTTTTCTGTAAATTTTCATATTTCTAAGTATAACGGTCTTGAAATGCAAGGGGGGAGGGACAAACTCGGATGACATATTTTCCCCTCTCCCTCTTTTACCGTTTCTTCAAATTTAAAAAAAAAATCAAAAATGGAATGTACTCGACGGTACCTTTCTTATGATACCCCACTTGCCTGTACTAAACGAAAAAAAAATTTCGACCTTCATTTCCCCTTAAAGTTGACCTATTACGACGATTCGCTTTCTCCGGCGAATTATAGTAATTCTACACATTCCTACAAAATTTCATGTATGTAGCTTCAGCCGTTCGTGAGATATTCCATGGACAGACGGACAGACAGACATTTGACCGATTTCATAAGGGTTTTGTTTTACTACAAAACCCTAATAAAAGGAAAAAACTGTAAGAAAAACCTAAAAAAATTTTTTTTTTTTTTAAATGTGCGACTTTGAGAAGCTTAACTATTAAAATATATATATAAAAAAAATGATGTATGGCATTCTTTTAGGGCATCAAGTGTTCTTTAATTTTTTTGTAACGGCGGACGGATATATGCGAAAAACTGAAAAAAGGCACCTTCCTTGTCCGCCCTCCCATTTCCACAGCTCGTAGGTCCGGGGACTTCTAGTATGTTTACCTTCTAACGTTAAGACAACACCGCGTACAGTATTCATGAGGAAACCCCATAGTTAATTTTGGTGGTACCGACATTTTTATCTAGAAAGCCTCTTAAGCTTCGATAAGTCCAGGGTCGGTCAAAGTGTAACATAAGGCGCAGGCAAGGAAATTTTGGCGCCCCCTTCCTCACATTTTTCAAAACGGTTTTTGATACAAATTAGAATAATGTATCGGTTCTAATATTGTTGCAAGTATTTTTCATAAATAGTATTTCCAGGTCAAATACGTCAAATTTCGAAACAAATAGATAACTTTCCGGATCAAAAATATTTCTTTCCGGACTAAAACAAATAAGTGATCAAAGAAATATTTTCCAGATCAAATAAATCAATTTCCGAATTAAATAAAAAAGTTTCTATCTGACTGTAAAAATTACGTGCTAATATTGTTGCTTCCTGCTGCTGCGGTAGGATAGGAACTACTTTAATTCCTTACAGACCAGCAAGTTAATAATACCTAGTAGCAAATCACATTCACAAATCCGATCTCTAATGTAACTAATTTCCAACCGCAGAAGTTGGTAGGTGCATCATCATATCATCCATATAAAAATGTAATATGTAATTAGTTACCATTTTCGTGTGAATAACGTCCCGTGAACTGTCGTTAGGGTAAATCGAGTCAGACGACGTCAAAGGTGTAAATCGAAGCCCTACTCGTCCATAAAAATCATCTTTTACGTTTGGTGGCACGTTCTCGAAAATTATATGACATACTCTTTTCGGGGTTCGTTTGAACGCGGAGCGTTAACCTCTTCGAAATCGAAGTTTATCCAATCGGTTTATCCGATCCCTTATTATTGATCGTCGTACTTACGTTGAAGCCTCCTTCTTTATACTTAATATCTTAATGGCAACACAAGAATTTGATTCGCTTTAATCTCAGCCAAAACTTCGTCCGTCAGTTTCATGAGGTGAGGTCATAAACAACTTTTTCATTCCACCAGTTACAATTAATGAACGTTATTTTTTCGATTCGGAAATTAATTTATTTGATCTGGAAAGTTATTTGTTTGATCTGGAAACTTATATATTTGACCTGGAAAGTTGTCTATTTGGTCCGGAAAGTTATTTATTTGATCCGGAAAGTGATCTATTTGTCTCGGAATTTTACGTACTTGACCTGGAAAAGCTAGATCGCGTCAAGCGGTTTCGATTTATACTAACATCGACGTCACTTGAAGAAAAGTGATTGTAAGAGCACCACTTTTGCCTGGACGATTTTGCTGGCCACTAATTATCGTCGATAATGATCGCAACAGACGATCGAACCAAACTGGTCGCGACGACCACGAAACCACGTAAACTTAGATCGACGTGTGTGACGGGCGTAAGTGACTCTCACTGGAGAATGAAGCTCGCGATTCGACATTGAATCGTTCACGCGCGTAAATTTAAACTATTTGAATGAAATTATGCATATTAAATTAAGCTCTAAGTTAACAAAATTCACTCTCAAACTTTCCTCTTGGCGCCCCAGGCGACTGCCTGTTTCGTCTTAGTCTTTGACCGGCCCTGAATAAGTCTCTGTACTTTGTCAGGCGCAAATCCACCTTGACTAGGGCCAAGTAGCCAGTGCTTCTGGGTCGTGTGGCCACGTAGCACGCTATTGGCCTATTATGATTATTGTTAAACTAAAAAAAACTCCATTGCAGCTCAGTTGTAAGAATTGCGTTCGAGTTCAACTTATATCTGAAGTACAGCATTTCCCCTCTAGTTGGTCGGAGTTCACAATTCGTGTCTTTGTGTTTTAAATTTGTTATTAGGTTCGTGTTTTGACATTGGGTCGTATTAATTTGTTGTTGTTGGTGTTTTTAATAAAGACTCACCACGTTCGTTGACTTCTCAGCTCTCCCCCACAAAGTGTGCCTCGCAGTCAAACAGTAAGACGTCGTCTATAGAATAGGTTTTGTGTTTCCTCCAATGTGATGGTGGCCGTGGTCGTTCGGTCACCGCTCTACGATACTTATCTAGAGCTCGGAGTTCAAATCTCGGCGCGATCAAAAACTACCTGTGGGTACTAATAAACTCTCACAGTGCTCCGAGCTTGTCAGTATAAAGACGGCGCGGATAGGAGGTGCAACCTAGCAACTACACTTCCGAAGAGTAGATGCTATCGAAACATCAACAAGGCATAGTAATGCTAGAGATGTTGACGCGCCCATGCCCCTAGAGGGGTCAAGGCAATTGACAATATATTTTGGACGAACCCCATCTTCAGGGTCAATTTTCCACAAAAACATACAGACTTATTAATTAAAAACGCAAAATGAACAATGTTAAGTCAAAGATAACAATAAATACCTAACAATTATATAAAAATCGACAATGAATAAAAAACGATGAGTCAACAAAAATCTTATCAAAATGTCAGAACAATAATTGTTAACATAAATGTCAAAGGTGTCAATATTTGACATGATCTAGAAATTAACTCACTTAGTCTTGGTATGTACACCACAAATGAAAAATGTTGGATAGGTTCAGTAGTTGGTGCTAATGTAAAGTTACCTTCAGCAGACAGGAACGGCTAACTCGTTGTACTTATTCGGAGCGTTCTTATTACTTCTGACTTCTCCAATCTTCTTGGTGGGGTAGTTATTTTTCCGAAGTACATATTTAATACGATTAAGATTGTCATTTCAAAATTCTTTATGGCTTATTCTGAAAACCTTCTCAACATTAGCACCAACTTCTGAACCTATCCTATTTCATCTGTGGTGTACATACCTACACTAAGTGATTCAATTTCTAGATCATGCAAATATTTCCAGTTCCAGAGTTGAATATAGCGATCATGCCAATATTTTCTTCCAGAGTTGAATATAGCGATGCGTCCTCATCACAAAAATGATAATATTAAACATATTCCAAACTCAAGAATAAAATCCCAAAAGAAGAGAAATCAGGAGTTGTGTGTAAAATCGATTGTTCAAACTGCGATAAAACATATATTGGTGACACGAAAATGACACCAAAAAAATCAACACGCTTTCAACTTCAGCGGGGCGCAGATCTTAATTAATCAACATAATAAGACCCAACTACAAATTCATGACGTTAATCAAATGATAAAATATGAGCACATAGCTTGCAATGATAAGAGCGTTAAAAAACATTATACTAATACCTATATTCATTTAATCAAGAAAGGATTTTGAATCTTTAACAATAGATATTCACAATATGTATCTACATATTTTAGAGCACTGACCCCTGTGACATTTACATATGTTAACATTAATTGTTTGTGACATTTTGATAAGATTTGCGTTGACTCATATCGTTTTTTGTTCATCGGCGATTTTTATATAATTGGTAGGTATTTATTGCCAACTTTGACTTAACATTGTTCATTTTGCGTTTTGAATTAATAAATCTGTAAGTTTTTGTGGAAAATTCACTCCGAAGATGGGCTTCGTCTGAAATATATTGGTCTAACGAAAACTCAGGCTTTTTATTATCGTGGATAACATAGGAAGAAACACAAATCCTATTCTATAAACAAACATTGATCCCGGCAACGACAAAAGCTTGCATCAATAGCAAAACGTCCTTCGTGTTTATAGCTTCAAGAAGTCTTTGTACTTTGTCAAGTATAGATCCACCTTGACTACCGGCAAGTGAGCAGCGCTTATGGGTCGTGTTGCCACGTAGCACGCTATTGGCCTATTATGATTATTGTCAAACTAAAATGAAGGGTATAAAAAAACTCCATTGCAGCTGTTGTAAGAACTGCGTTCGAGTTCAACTTTTATGTTAAAGTACGCCATCTCCTCTAGTCGGTCGGAGTTCACAATTCGTGTCTTTGTGTTTTAAATTTGTTATTAGATTCGTGTTTCGACATTGGGTTGTATTCTTTTGTTGTTGGTGTTTTTACTAAAGACTCACCACGCTCGTTGACTTCTGAGCTCTCCCACAAAGTGTGCCTCGCAGTCAAACAGCAAGACGTCCTTCGTGTTGCTAACATCGAGAAGTCTTTGTACTTTATCAGGTGCAGATCCACCTTGACTACGGCCAAGTGAGCAGTGCTTATGGGTCGTGTTGCCACATAGCACGCTATTAGCATCTTACGATTGCTGTTGATTGGAATAAAAAATGTATAAGTTTAGTCCTGAAGCAAATTTAAATTCATAAATGCCACTAATGGCCTTTATGTTAGGAAGATTTTAGAGTTTTTTCACTCGAGAAAACTTAATGATTCTAGTTGGCGTTCTTTTAATGTTCAAGGTTAATCCGTATTACCTTGACTATTCTGCACCTTTGATCCCTCGATCCTCACGTCCTCTACAAGTTTAGTGGCACGGATGGCACTGAACCTAAACTCTCTTCTGGATGTAAGGATCGAAAGACCTTTTATTTCGGCAAACATGAGGTTCACCAAAAGATGGTGGTCCTTTTTTATCGAGTGTCGCCAGAGACCACCAGGTGCTAGATAGTTAATGGATTTTCTTAAACCAAATCTCGATTATGACTAATCCCCGACAAATAACAAACCCTACAAACATTATAGTATCAAGAAAAAAACATAAAAATTTTATTGGACGTATTAGATGTCCAGTGTTTCCAGTCAATATGTAAAAAGGAAAAATACTAAATGACAATAATCTTATTTTATTGAATCATTTTTGGAGGACTAACTACTAAATATGAACTAAGGCTACATTTATTTATTTTATTTTTAAACTTCTGATAAAATCAAAAAAAAAAAAAAAATCTTTTATACACTAATGGCAGTGAAAGGCCATTAAATATTTACTTCATATATATTTACTTTATTATTTAATTGTTTATTTTTTTCTCCAACACAATGTCATAGTGGTCATGTGAGATCAAATACAGTATTTCATACATATGATGACACTATGAATAAAATATTCAATATAGAATTTATTAATTTAATAAAAAATACAATATAAAAAATGATGTTACATATTTCTGATAATGATAATATTATGTTAGGGTTCTCTACACAATCAAAGTATGGAATCATTGGTATATTTAATATTTATAACATTTCATTTTTTTATTCCATTAAAGTCGTAACTTAAATTGCTACGTATCTCGCATGACTTGACAGTTAAATTACAAATAAATCATAACTGATACAGACATCTAATCAATCGTCCACTTTCTCGGGTTTAGTCATATTACATTGTTGAATTTTCCCGCATTACGATACGGTGATAGTCCTAATCAATTTGCTTGGTGAAATTGTGCTTTACATGGGAAAGTAACGGGAATTGGGAAAGTAACGGGAATTGGAAAAGGAAGTAGTTAGATGGGTAAGACACAGGACACACGAGTAGTGAAAGTAAACAGAAAAAGCAGATAAGCGTTCTAATGTTTACAATTAATTATAGTTAGCCGTCGTTAATAATAATTTATATTATTTACTAAATTTACAGAATATCTCTGCGCCTGTTTCCTCTGTTCCATGTTTTCCTTCTCTCGTATTATTACTAATGAACGCTTTCGGTGTATTAGAATGTTATGGGATAAAGTGATAAAATCGCTTTGTATCACACATTTTGAGAATAGACGCGTTTTTGCAACTCTATCCGGTGTAGCTTACGTTAGGATAAGTCATTGTAAAAAAAATCATGCAATTTACCCATAGAAAGTATGAGCATGAAGTTGATATGAAATGGATTGAGCCTCGGATAAAAATTATAGTATAAGTGATGAAATTAAAACCATCAGAAGTAAACTCAATTCTGCCAAAGCTAACTGTGTTAAAAAAAATAATTGATTTCGAAAAGTTTCCTAATATTTCAATTAAAATTATTTTCTCAGATCAGAAAATCAATAATCCAAATACGGCGAAATGAGGTCAAATGAACTGAAAACCGAGTGGCACGGATAATTTCAGGCCGGCCACCTGTGTTCAAACAGACGAAAATACATGTATATCTTTATCCCTATTGAGGGTAAGCCTAACCCGAACCTACACTAGATATAAGTGCAAAAAACGCACCTAATCTTTTTATTTTTTTTTATATCTGTTCCAATTTTTAGTGAATCTCTTCCAAACTATACGAAATAGACACTTTCAAGGAAGCAAAAACTCAGGTCGATTAGTTGATGGAATTAGTCTACTGGCTGATATTCGAAATGAGCCTTAATTGATTGATTTTTTATTAATCTAGAATATGCAATCATAGGTGTAAAAGGTTTGAAAACACACAAAAAGCATGATTTTTTTTTTGCTAAAATTACTTATAGGTGTATCTACAATACAACGTGTTTCGATAAATTTAAATGTTCTTAAGAGCACTCGCACACGGCAAACTTTTTAGTTCGCAGAAAAACTAAATAGTTTATGAGATCGCGCACACAGCAGACTGAACTATTTAGTTATCGCTGTGTGCGCGGTCTCTTAAACCGCCGTGTGTTCTATTTTTCTGACTAAACTATTTAGTTTTCCTGCGAACTAAACAGTTTGCCGTGTGCGCGAGCTTTAAGAGTTTTGAGTACTTAACTTACAACTGAAATTTATGAAGGCATATTTTCGAAGAAACTGCAACAGAGGTTATCGTTCTGTTTACTCTAGCAAATCAGAATCAAAGCACTGGATATTATTTTACAATATTCTCCATAACAATTCATTCACGCGTTTATTGCATTTTTTTTCAATTATAGAAGCCGGTGTCTGCAGGAACGTGCGCAAGGGGAGGGTTTTTGGGCTTCGACCCCCTCAGTACTCAACCAACAAGTAACAGCTTAAGCACAGCGTTGAACCTGCAAAGTTGTTTGAAATGGGCATAAGTTATTTTGAGCTGCCTAGGTACTCTTTGATGATAAGTCGTTCCATGATTTGGCATAGGCCCGAGCTCATCATTAGTAACAAGCTCAATGAGCCATCTTCACAGGTAGTCTGGCGAGCCTAAAAAATTCTTAGGGAAGAGCGATAGCATGAGCAGCATTGCTTCAATCCCGTTTAAGCTTTTGAGCAGCTTCATCAGTACAATCAAGATTGATCGACTGGCTTACCTAAAGTTCACACTTGAGGCCACATCACTTGTTCTAAAGCTCACATTTCTATGAATCTGACAGTTTCAGATTATGTGATCTGACAAGATCAAGTATTTTGTCCTCAAGTGTGAGCCTTTCAAAAGTCCAGATACCAGACCTGGGACTGTAGCACAATAGATCACTCGATGTCAGCGCTTATAGACCTTAACTGTCTATAAATTCTATCGGAACATTCCTGTTTTGCAAAAATTAGGAGAATTCTCTCTATTCGATTAGAGAGAATTTTCTCCCTACAAATCTCCCCGCGTGGGTTCTAGGTTCTTACCACCTAAAGCGGAAATGCCGCAATTAAGGAATTTTTAAAGTTCTCTCTTAATGCAATAGAGAAAATTCTCCTAATATTCGCGAAACAGAGGTGTTCCCCTATCTTGCTATCTAGTTCAATTAGCGCTTTCAGATGATGTTGCCAGGCTTGGCCGGACCCGGGGCAGCCGTTCTGCTGAAAATATCACCGCTGTAGCCGAAGATGTCGAAGAGGAACCCGGAAATGGGAATTAGCCGGCGGTCTTTCCTTCCTCAATTGGATGAATTGGGACTAGAGGACAAGTGGTTTCAACAGGACGGAGCAACGACGCACACTGCACGAGCCACGACCGAAATCCGGAAGCGGGTCGCCTAACCTCTCGATTTGGCGATTTGCAATGGCAAGATCAGCTCCAGACTTCTTTTTGTGGGTTTTTTTTGAAGTCACGGGTTTATGTCAACAAGCCCCAGACTCGTGAAGCCCACAAAGAGAATATCCGCCCAGAATGCGAGAACCTATCGCCGGAAGTTCGAGCAAAAGTGATGGAAAATGGCATGAAACGAGCCCGTATGGTCATCAATTCTGGCGGCGGCCACTTGATTGATATCATTTTCTCGACTTGATGGAAAAAAATTTAAGATTTCAGATAAACATAATCCACAAGCAGAACCAAAGTTTCCCATTCCTAAAAAAAATTAAAGCCCAAAAAAAACATCGGATGATTACTTTTGCGCCACCTTGTAGATATATTCGACGCAGCTCTTTTCTACAACTCACTGGAGAGGTGCACTCCTCGATAAGCTACTTCGATAGATCTCTTAGCCAAGATCATCTGAATAACAGACCAGGAAGAAATACAATAATATATTTTAGATGAATTGAGATAAATCGATCTCCGTTGGATCTCACTGGCTCGTTTTATTTCCTACAATTAGTAAGCGACAGCTAAAGGAGGCTAACTGTTCTACTACTTCCGGGCTTGTAATTAGAATGGTTTAGCTTATACAGGGCACCTTAAAAAACGGACAAAGCTCGTCACCGTTAAAAATTTGATCAAAATTTTCAGAATAACATGAAGCACTGGAGGTCAGACTTTGCAGTGACATTAACTCATAGTCAAGTACAAAACTGGAAGGCAGTAAGTCACACATTGCCTGGTAGAGCTGCGTTGCAGAGCGATTCCTTATGCGAACAACGCGACGCTGCCATTGCTGCTCTCAGTAAGTTTCTGCGGAACGCCTATCAGCTGGGCTAGTACCTACGGGGTAATGGTGTATCTGAACAAAACATATTTTAGATAAAAAATACCTCCAGGTATAACTTAATTCTTGGAGTGGATTAGACTATTTCTGCAGATAAAGCAAGATTCCTAGTGCTTGTTCTTGACAAAAAGCAAGGTTGGAAACCTAATATTCAGGAGTGTGGGAAGTAGTCTACTATTACTCTGAACTCCTGGGGCTACTAGCCCGGCCAGCGTTAAACAGATTAATAGTAACACATGCCACGCAACTAGGTCGTTGTGGCCTCGGTTAGACCCTATCCACTCCTGTTAAAATACAGCACATTGCTTTGGTAGTGAGTGTTATTCCTGGACACTGTTTTGTTGGTGAACAGGAGACTTTGAATTAGCTATACAGTGATTCCTGCAGGAGCACAGAAGGTAAATTCTTGGATCCTATTTTTTCACTGACCATGACGAACTTGAAAACGGTGATGTGGGGAAAACTCCATTATTTATCGTAAACTTACGCTTGGATAACAGTTATTAAGGCTACGGATGAGAAACATCGATTTGTAAACCTGACTGAACGAAATATCCATGTTTAAATGCAACAAATTAGTGAATGAACAAGGCGTTTTCGAATCAAATAGAAACCAACATTGTAACTTGGTTAGAGCAAAATCAATCGGTAGTTAGATTGGTTTTCGGAAATGAATAAATTGCTTGTTATAATACATTCAAATTCAATCATAAATGTATGTGCATTGGGTTTGATTTGAATTATGCAGACTTTTAATATTCTACGTTTACGTTAAATGTATTTCTATTGCACCTAATCATAACACATAACTATTAATACGTCAGTCATATTTATGGCAGTGATCGTTCATTACAAAGAAAATTTCATGTGTTTATAATTTATCTATACATTTTTAAATGACTAATATGGGGACTCAAAGCATTGCACAAAAGAATGACGCAGTGTATTTCTTTATCATCAGCGTTTAAGCTTCGAAATTCATAAAGCTTCGTATAGTAATTTGAATGTGCTACATACGTGTAGCAGTTGTCCAATTGAAATTGAAAATAGGACATGTTGAGATGGAAGTCATTATTTAAGATGCATTTAATTTTATCCCCTCAATAAAAAAAGGGTGTTCCAGCGTGGTTACTGATAAATTTTTTTAATCTGTAGCTTTATAGTGCATTCAAGATTAAAGTAGCTACGTATAATGTGCTGGAGGGACGTTAGCTCAGTGCGTTGAGGCGTCGGTCCTATGTCTCACCAAACCGGTTTTGTATGTTCAAATTTCGCCGTGGTCATACAAGTGCCGCTGTGCTCATGGTTATTTGTGTTGCCTTGCCCCAGTAGTATGGCGCATAAGAAACGCCTTTCCCGGCTTGAAAAATGCGGCATGAATGCGCAGGATGTGTATGCCAGCAACATATGAAGACCCGGGGGGGAAACCTTGCATGGCCATTTTTTTTTAAATTGAACTAATGATGATGAGGGGCGACCGATAGCGCAGTGTGTTGAGGCATCAGTCTCATGTTTGACTACCGGCGTTTCGGGTTCGAATCCCGTCCACGACGACGTTCGTGGCCATGGTCGTTTATTGTTTTTCAGTGTTGATTAGACAGTGCTTACTGGTGTACCTTGTAGTTTTTGTGAAAAGTGAAAATTCGAGCGCTAGCTCCGATTCAGTGACCAGAATTTCGGCAAAGAAAAGGAGGAAAACGGGTAGAATTCGCGATGTAATGAAAGTTTTAGCAGCGGCTACCCACGAATTAGGACCAGATTGCAGGTGCTAACGTTTCCAATGTTTTCCTTGATTTCTGATGACGAAAAACAACGGATTCTTATAGGGGATTATAGCTTCCATAATCAATATCTCGCTGGTTTTATAACGGTTTTGCCATGCATCGACGCCCTCGAGAGGATAATGAGGGGTTTCCACATAATGCGTCCTACTCTTACCGTATTCGTCAGTTCCAGGACGGACAATGTAATGACGTGCAAGTTTGCATAAACGCCTTTACATCATTCCACAGCATTATAAAAAAAAATCGAGTTAAAAGAATAAGAGAAGCTATTGCACCAGGAATGCACCAGTTCACCGTAGTGGAAAGCACAGGAACCGAAAACATACAATTCCAATTTCCATACGAACTCGAAAACGAATTTCCCAATTTCAAAAATCATCGAGTATTCGCTAAAATTGAAAAATTTCATATAAAATACTCGACGATTATTAAAATGGAGATACTCGTTTTCGAGTTATTGTACATGGTACCATTTTCACCCTTTCAAAAGCAATTCCATTCGAATCGAATTACATGATATGGCCCCAGGATTCAGGTCTTTTCCTTTAGGCTCTCTTGTCATTCTTGAAACGGAGACGCTGGAGCTGGACGTTTTTGGTCGAAAAAAAGTGAAAGGAGTCCACATCAAGGGGAAACAGGCCCAAATCTTAGACTAGGGAATATCAGGACTGGAAAATTAGAAAAAATTTGGGGACAACCTTTCATTAAAGGTGTTTCAGCTAATGAATAAACACGGTTTCGCGTAATTTACACGGCAAATTACATTTAAATGACACTCTATTATTTTACAAGAAAAATTTACATTTCAATCAGTCGAGATGAAAGTCGGAAACTATTTCAATATTTGATACATATTTAGCAACCCACTTTTTACTAGGCATTGACAATTAACTACCCACGGAATTGGCCCACTTTTTGTTGCATGTACACTAGAGCCTCAATTTGCGTTGTTTCGCATTACGTTTTTTTTTCACTTTGCGTCGTTTTAGAAGTAGCACCCCTTTTTCGATATGCGTTGTGAAAATTCGATTTGCGTCGTTATTAGACTGGCCCTTGTTTACACATGTATCACCATTCGAACATTTCGCAATCGATTGTTTGACGAATGAAAACTAGCTGAACAAATATGTAATCTAAATCGTACATGAGGAAAATTCCTTGGAAAGGTAAAATGGTACAGTCCAGTATGAAATCACGCATATCAGTTTACACTTTACATATTGAGCGTTTAGTTCTTTTGTGCACTTGTGTTTTCGTGCATTTGTGAAGTTGTGAAGTTTTTGTGCGTTTGGTTTCATCGATTTTAGATTCAAATTGGTTATGAACTCCGTTCTATTTGTTTTTCAAAATTCACACCGATTTTATATTGGGTAGGTCACAGTTATTGCAAAATATGTAATCAAATTATTTGCATGATTTGCAATTGTTCTAATTTATGCGCAGATTGAGATCATGAGTTCCAAAGAACAAACAACTAAAAAAAAAGTTAAGAAAGCCATAACTTTGGACACGAAGCTAAACGTCTAACGTCTATTCGCGGCTGGAGAGAAGCCGTGGAATTTGGGCGAATACTTAGGCTAGCACCAACGACCAATAAGGGAATTGGCTAAACCAACAACGAGTTCGCAACAAAAAGTTTTAACAAAAGCCAGGAGCAGCATAATGATAAAAACTGAATCCCTGTTTTTATGTGGATTGAACATCAAAACAATCTTAAAATCCCCTTATCCAAAATGGTAGTTCAGGCGAAAGCGAAAAGCATATTTCTCGATCTTTAGAAACAATCTCCATCTGCCGTATCTAAGGAAACATTTGAGGCTAGTCATGGATGGTTTGAGCGCTTTAAAAGTCGATACAATCTCTATAACATTTGCTTACAAGGTGAAGCAGCGAGCGCCGATGAAACGGCGGCAAATTTTCAAGCAGTTTTAAAGGCAATCATTGAAGAAGGAAAGCAAGCAAGTCGTTAATATAGACAAAACTGTATTGTTTTAGAAGAAGGACATACGTTTCCAAAGAAGAGATGAGCGCGCCTGGCTTTAAAGTTAGTAAAGACCGCCTTACTTTACTTCTTGGTGGTAACGCCAATGAAGATTTTAAATTCAAACCGCTTGTTGTTTATCACTCCAAGAACTCAAGAGCCATGAAAGGCTTTGATAAAAAAACGCCTTTGTGTAGATTGGAGAGCGAATACTACTTTGTTCCAAGATTGGATAACCAATTGTGCAATTCCTCAGTTAAAGGACTACTGTAGCAAAGAAAATCTGGCATTTAAAGTTTTGGTCATATTAGATAATGCACCCGGGCACCCAACTTATCCAGGCGACTTAACTGACAATAATGTCAGATTTCTTTTCTCATCACCTAGTACCACATCTCTTATCCAACCTATGGATCAAGTAGTGATATCAAATTTCAAGAGCTACTACCTTCGCCGGACATTCAGTTAGCTTCTCGCTGCAACAATGGACCAACAATTAAGGTTTTTGGAAGAAGTACGATATTATGATGGCTGTAAAGTGAAACCTTCATGCATGAAGTAGATGAGGTGCCCCAAGTCCGAGCAAAAATCGCCAGCCTCGCCAGGGATACTTCTTTCGAGGTTATGGAGAAAAACGATATCGACGAATTGTTGAATTAGCGCGTTGAAAACTTAAGAAATGAATGGTTGCTCCAAATGGATTCCCCAGATACTTTTAGATTTACGACGAACAGAGGACGCTAGTTGTTCAGCTTACATTAGACAACTTTGTACACAAAGAGTGACTGTTTATATGTACGTACATATGCAACATAAATTTTTACACTAAAACATGAATTTTTAATTTACTTTTGAATGTAAGAATAAAATTCTTACTTTTCAATTCATATTCTCGGATGTTTTTGGTAAATATCTACTGCTGGAACCTCTTAATTATGTTTGCAAACAAATGTAGGGAAATCAGCAATTCGTTTTGCGTTGTTTCGACTTGCGTCGCGTTTTCCAGGAACCAATTAACGACGCACACCGATGCCCTACTGTATTTATGAGCTATGTTCCAATTCTGTTGTGTTTTTATATCTTTGGCTCTGATCCCCTACTCAGCCTACAAACAAGGAAAAGTCGAAAAACTACCCTACCAAAGCCTATTGAGCCAGTACAATTCAAATCACGGCTTACAACATTGTTTTTTTTTTCCTTTTAGTGCCAATGATAAAGAAAACTTCCCTTGAATGCTAAAGCTATGGCAGTAAGGAAATATACTATACTCGTATGTATATGGAAATGATCCACAGAAAGTATTTCTCATGTTATCTTATGGCGTATTCATACTATTTTTTATAGAGTGGCCGCTATCCGACTTGGACAACACATCACTCCACAAACAACCACGTTCATGGGGGATTCGAACCCACGACCGGCAAATCGGTACAATGGATTGACGCCTCAACGGTCTACCGTTGCAAAAAAACGCATGCTCCCATACCTGAAGAATAGAAGAATGGAGTTTAGTTTTCCTAAGGGCCGGAAAAAATCTGATTGGCTACGCCGATGCTGATTTGGATTCCAACGACGTCGACCGAAGATCGTATACACCTTAGGTTTTTCATCTCCGAAAGGCAAACGCCGCTATCAGCTAGGAGTTGTAATTGAAGTTGTAGAACTACGTTGACTACAAATCACGTAGTAACGGACATACTTTCTGCGCTTGTGTGGCCCAAGCGTTAGTACGGATAGAATCAACTACAGTGAAGCCGTTAACTTACGCATTTTTTACACTTTTTATAAGCAGAGTGTATGACCCTTTAGTGGGTTGGCAGTGCCCAGAATCTTGTTTGAATCCACATATTATGTCGCGTACTACTAATTAGAAGACTATTAACTTTAAAAGCGTTTGAAAACATTTCCACATCGCCTGCTATTTCTGTTCAAATAATCAAGTTATGTTAGACATCAATGCGTATATACGTACATGTATGTCAAATGAGAAGGACAAAGAACCTTTATTATTTATTAATTGAATTATGTTTTGTCTAAATTGAAGTGTCTGAAATAGTAAATGTAGAACCAAGTCGGAGGGTTGACTTGCACAATGTAACTATTGTATAATAAAAATTGCTCTCAGATTCGAAATTCCAGGCGCTTGAATTGATTCTGTCAGATTTTCTGCTGTTCTGCGTTTAGTTGGCGACATTATGTCTTATCATAAGAACCTTGGCTTTTAATCATGTCCATTTTGATACCAATAAAATCTGAATTTCAGTAATTTTTCATTTTGCACTTTTCATTTAGTTGTAAAAAATATAATACGAGTATGTTTCCTTAATAATGTCTGTTTCATTCTGCTCCTTGAATAAATTCATCCAAACATACAAGTTGATCTACGGTTGTTTTTTTTTCATCCACGTCCGTTTTTTTTTTTGCAATAGTATGTACCTAGTGTTTTGGAAAACGTTAAATTTATTTAAATTAAAGGTTTTCTTTAACGGCTAGAATTGCTTTTCGTTTAGACGTTTGATCATTACATAGAATTTGATTCCTATGATTGGTTATATTATACGTTTTTTTTTGTAAGTTTTTTTTTGTGCAAATCACAAGTTACTAGTTTAATTTTAACTGTATCATCCTGATAAGTATGTGTCGCCATTTTGTCATGTAAATGTTGAACAAAATGACCAAGCAACATTTCATTTTAATATTTTAATTAATTATTAATTTTTGTTTGTTCAATAAAATTCTTATTCTCTGACTTATCCTCGTAATGTGTGTTTGTTTCAATTATGTTAACGTTACATTCTATTTGCATGTACAGTATACAATAGAAAACTGATAACTGAACTGAAATATTTTTTATGATTTTGTTGTTAATGTTATTTCCTTAAGACATCCTTATCCTGATTTTGTTGAATACAGTGCGTGACAATTGGCAGTAATTTGCATGTCGACGCGCTGACTGATTTAAAATGAGATCATTACTGATTTTTCATTCTTCAATATAAAACACATTAGATCTTTCTCTTTCATTCTTAATAATAAAATTAAAAACGAGTGTAAACATTTAAGCCATTGATCTTAATTCAGTCTGGCTGCACAATCGACACTAATTCCTTCTAATATTTTTTATTTCATATATGTTGGCAAAATATATGCGCTAATGTTAGTAATGAAAAATATTAATAAAATGCGAAAACAGATGATTTAAACGCATGATGTAATGACCGATTGCACTTGATCTGGATTATATAAAATTAAGTTTTTTTGGTTTTAAAGGACTGTGCCATTGACCCGTAATACCAAAGATACATATGCTTATGTCGGCGGAGCCGAGCTATATTAGGAACTTCTGGACTTGCTGGGCTGAAAGATACTCTATTCATGGAAATGCATTGCTTTGTTATTTAAATGTTCCGTTTGTAGCGATACTTGTTTTTCACATCCGAGTAGGCACCCGCAGAGTGTGAGCACAGGTTTGTTGGACTCGGTCGAATATGTTCGTTCCGTCGACATTCAGAATCTAATTCTAGTTGCGGTCGACGAGCATTTCCCACAAAATTATCCACATGCACTCTATGGAATTTCTAGGATCATGCTTCAATCTTGTCTTGTCGATAGAGGTCCGAGAGGAGTACAGATAGCCGACAATACACTGCCTGCATACTGCTAAAATCCTAAAACTACCTGATATATTGAGCCAATAACCTCATCAACACATGATTTTGCCAGGGTCCACGCAAAACAAAATTTTATTTTAACTATCAACATTGTGTAAAAACTCCATTATCCATTGGGCCTAATAACAAATTGAACTCTCCTTTGCATCCTATCAAGACAGTTGCTTATGATGCCAACAGGTGTGTTGTTCCATTTTTCGATGGTGGCATGGTCTCCTGTAGCTCTTGAAAGTTATTCAAAACAACTTCCCGAGCCCTGATCTGTCTCTTTACTTAATCCCACATGAGCTCTATGGAATTAAACCCCGTAGAGAGACAGGCCCACTCAATACAAACAAACCCATTGTCAGTAAAAATTTTACATAAGGGCTTCACATTTTCACTCCTAATAAACTTAAGTAAGTGAAAGTATGTTGCCAGCGTAGACTCGGGTTCATATTCGAGATCCGTGCCTCGAAAAAGAAAACAAAAAGAAAAAATAAGGTTATACATTGCGCAAGGCATCAAACCGCGTTTTCTTTTCAAATTTAATCAATGTGAGGTTGTACATACACTTAATAGAGCGATATCAATAGGTGGCGACCGATTTATGCGGATAAAAGGCCTCAAAAATCGTGAAAATAAGCCTTTTGCTAGCAAAAATTACCACAGATGCACCCCGAGTACTGTTATTTCGGCTCAACATTATCGTAAATAGTTAAGGTAAGATGACCTAATATTCAGATTTCCCAAAAATTACCGGTATTCATCCCAAGGCGTCAAATCGCCCGACAATTGTTGGCTTTAACACGAAAAATTTTTTTTTTTTTTGATGCGCAGTGTAGATCGAAGAACTGGTACTAAAAAAAATATTTCGCTTACTGGAAGATACGATCAGGATTGATAGGATTAATATCTGTGAGCCGTGCAGCTTAATTTCTAGGAGCATTTGGAAATATTAAAGGATTCTACCCACACCGTGTTTCACAAGACCCAGCTGCATATGTGTGCGAGAAACACAGAAAAAGGGGAACCCTAGACAAGAAACTGCAACAACTGAGTTCACGAAATCCACACGAGGCAACGTTAACAGTAAAAATGGTCGTAAACAAATCTTCACCAACGAAGAAATGGAGCTATTAAACAAGAGCCTAAATTATGCGCCAGCGGGCAGGTTCGAAATCGAGGATACTATCATCGATGTCGAAGGAGCCATCCGTCATCTTACCAGCGAAGACAAGGTGAAAATAATAAAAGCACATCAATCGACGACCACTAAACAACTTAGCAGCGAAGCTACCGTAATAAAGTCCCTGAAGGAGAAAGATGTATATTTTCTTAAGGCCGATAAGAGAACACCGTTGTCATCCACGAAAAGTTGCAGACGGGAAATTTCGTCGAGCTCTGGACCGATCCGTTAACAGAATCAGTGAAAAGAGTGGAAAAGGCCTTGAAGGAATGCAGCAGTGTTGTGAAGAGCATCGCGGAGTTACGGATGTCGAATCAGAGAGAATCTAGAGAGCGTAGAGGAAGAGGAGAAAGATGAAGGCATCGTATCCTTCGGGGTCCAAGCACTTTTTCCAAGCATCCCCGTTAAGGAGGTTCTAAACAAATTTGAGGAATGGTTGTTGACGTTCGGCGAAACATTGGAATGGCGAAAGAAGGCTAGACAATACAAGCTGCTAGCCAAGCTATGCATGGACGAAAACTACTTTACCTTTAGGAAAAAGTTCTACAGAACCACTGTGGGAACAGCAATGGGAAACCCCTTGTCATCACAACTAAGGGAAATATTTATGAGATCCATCGAAGACGAAATCTCGAAGAGAGGACTCATGTCAAAGTTCTGGGTCAGATATGTCGACGACATCCTAGCAATCATACCCAGGAGTCAGCTGAACGAGATGTTGGAGTTGATAAACACCATACACCGAAATATCAAATTCACTATGGAGGCGAGGAACAATATGGAAATAGCATTCCTGGACTTGAAAGTGATACGAGCCAACGGAAAGATAGAATTCGACAGAGTATCGCAAGCCAACGAACACACAACGAACGATAGGGAGCACTTGTCAACATACACCCCAGCCAAAAATGGCAACATACAATAGGCTATTGAACACGCCCTTGAACGACGATCGAACTCCAATACATCAAAGAAACCGCGGTGATCAATGGATACAAACCTAGCATAGTGAACGAGATAATCTGGTCTGGAAAAAAAAACTCAACAGAGATCACCGGGACAATCTATCCAGACTAGCTTCACAGAAGCATGGGGATACACAGGTCCGCAGAGCAGGAGTTAATTTCTCGCCCATTCTAGGTTGTATCAGGAAAGTCCTCCGAAAATACAACATCGACATCGCTGGTACGAGCAGGAGCCAGCAGACAAAATCCAGGCTGGGGAGCGCGAAGGACAAGCTTGCGAGAACAAAGCGGTATCTATAAAATCAACTGCGAGTGCAAACAAGGCGGCTGATTACAACCAAGTTCGAGTAACACACGAAAGACGCGCAATTGGGACGAAAAAACCCGGTGAGGCATACAAAATCGATGGTTGCTCGACACACGATCGAAACCGGACACAACATCACATTTGGCGATGTCGAACTATTGCGCAACGTTCGAAAGCAAATATAATACAACAATACAAACAAAATACGACAATACAAACTAGACGCGGCGGAAAGTTTCAAAATCCGTCGAATAGGTAAAAACATGTTGTTGAACTACGACGAGGGCAATTGTGCGTTTAGCTTGTTTAAATTAGCCAGGTAGAAAATGCAATCCATATATTTTAATTAACATCTGTTAAGCCAACAATGTAACTAATAAGTCATATAAGAAAGAGTTGCGCAACCTTAGATTAGTCAGTGCCAAAGAACTGAAGAAGAGAGCAAATTTAGCTCATGAAACAATATTGTATTCTATTGAATAATAAAAAATATCTCGTTATGGAACCGCGCTGTTTTAGTAATAGCTAAACGATCCCATGGTAGCCGGTGCTACGTACCGGAGCGACCCGCTCCTCAGCAACGGCCAAGAACTGTCAAACCCCTTCGACACCAGCAGGCGTTGCTATAACAACAACAACCGTGATGCTAAGTGCTAAGTGGGTTTTAACGTAAATTCTATTTTATCGAAAAATAGTAGTAGAATATTTTTGAAAGATTTCTAGATCCTTAATTTAACCTTAGTTTGCTCATTAGCTTTCATATTTCTAACTTTATAGTCCTGGAGAGGAAGTATCTTTAACGCATAAAAAATTAAATTAAATTATAAACGATAGTCGGGTTCGCAGATGACATAGCTTTGGTCGTGGTGGCCAGGTATTCGGCATTCGCTGAATGGTATGCCACCGAAGCAATCACAACTATTAAGTTGTGGTTTGATAAAGTAGGACTGGAGCTAGCTGAGCAAAAGACGGAAGCTGTTCTCATCAGTAACCGAAGAAAAAGGAACACTCTGAGGACCAGACTCGGATACACCATCATTTCTAAGCCAGCAATTAAGTACCTGGGGGTGATAATTGACGCGAAGCTGACATTTAGAGAGCACCTGAACTACATATGCGAGAAGGCGGCTAACGCTACAGAGGCTTTGGCAAGGATGATGCCAAATGTGGGAGGACCACGACCGAATAGGAGACTTTTATTACACTTCTGTATGCGTCACCAGTTTGTATCGACGCGCTTCGTCACACCTGTAACATTCGAAGAATCAACTCTGTTTATCGAAGGAACGCATTGAGAGTGTGCTGTGCATACTAAATAACATCAGATGAGGCTGCCTACGTTGTATCAGGTATGATCCCGATAGATATTCCAACAGACGCCCGATTACACAAAGTCCGATATTTGGAGCCCTATCTAATGTGCGCAAGAAAACGAGAAAAGTGCGAATCTCTGACGAAATGGCAACAGCGGTGAGATGAAACCCCGAAGGCAAGCTGGACACATATACTTATCTCGCAAATCGAATTGTGGCTGAACCGCAAACATGGAGAGTTTAATCACTATCTAACCTCATTTCTTACTGGACATGGCTTATATAGGAAGTACCTACACAGATTCAAGCTGGACGATTCGCCCGACTGTCCGAGGTACCCAGAAATAGCGGAAAACCCGGAACATGTATTCTTTCAGTATCCAAGGTTTACAGGAAAGCGTGAAAATGAAGGTCGAATTTGGCAGTGACCTCAATCCACATAACATAGTGCAGCACATGATAAGATCTGAATCCAATTGGGAGGTCGTAACTCGCACAATATATGACATCCATAGGGAACTGAGGAAAGAGGAGCAAAAACTAAAAAGAACGCAACGGAGTAACGGCTAATTAGCCAAAACCAACCCTGCGACGCAATACCGAGAAGTAATTCCGTAGGGAGAGAGAGAAAGAGGGTTGAAGGTTTTACTGGGTAAGTAATCGCACACTGACGATGAAAATCCCCATGTTGCTGCCGTACAATTGACACTAGGTGCCAGCAGTGTCTCCTGAACAAGGAAATTTCCCCCTCTATAATAAAAAAAAAAAGATACAGCAAAGAAACACGTAAGGGTAGTAGAAAAACATAAAGGTATGTACTATTAAAAGTGTAGGCGGATTCATATGTGTACATATATGTGTATGGTCGAATATTACAGCGAATATCAAGAAACTTTTGAAATCAAACGCTAGCTAGCATTGTTTTGCAGTGTTCGCTTCAATAAAAAATATAAAAACAAACTGGATGAAATATGCGATGATGACAAATGCATCAAGCATTAGGTGCGACAGGTAAGGGAGGGAACTGCGAAAATGAAACGCTGGACCGACTCGAAAGACTCAAGGGCAAGTCAAGTTTAAAAACTGGAAAGTACTGTACTTCAAACAAACAGAAAGAAAAAGAAACTGTCAAAGTCATATACCACTTGAGATTAGAAGGAAAATAAGTAAGTTTCGTAAAGTATGGTTTATCGGGTCAATGTTGAAAAAAAAACCCACGTCCAGTAAAACCAACTGGAAATATTTTTAAATTTTAATTAAAATACTAAAGAGAATAACCTGCATGAAGACTTTACGTTGAACTTGACAAAAGTAGTACAATGCAATAGATTTATTCTGTTGACGCATTCTCAGACAAAAAGGCACACAAAACGTACGTATAGAATTCGCAAACTTTCAAAGTAGTAAAGAACGAGAAATTTGTTTATCAAGATATCAACTGGATTTTTACGTTACAACAATACCTATTTTGTTAACTACCCCTTGATTGGATATAATTACCTTTGTTTTATTTTTTATTAAAAGTATTCCTACATGGATTTCGTTTTTCTTTCATTATTTTCTCTTCACAGCCTTTTGTTCTCGTTCAAAATGTTAAGGTCTAGTCAAAATTTGCTTAAAACTTCAAGTACTAAAATATATGTCAGCATTGTATTTTTCATGGCACGTTTTATCTTTGAACGTTTCATCGCGACATGAATGTGCGAGAAATCAAGAGCCAAGACAAAACTTATTCGCACCTTATGAAATTTGATGAGTAAGGCACTAGACAATGAATTAATTACTCTGATTCGAATGAACACTTTAAACTTATCATTTATGCCATAAATGTCTTCGACCACCATAAAATCAATGCGGTTTGTGCGAATAAGTTAGCGGTTCCCGTCATTCTCGTATAAGAAACGCACGTAACCGTCATATTCGCAAGATATTCCTTCGAAAAATTCCTGAAAACTTCTTTTTTATAAGCACGTAGTAAACTCATGAGACGACTCCGTTTGTAAATTCAATATTTTTTTTTATTTGGGAGAGATAAAACAAACAAAAATATGTAATAATTCACCATTTTTGCGGGTAGTTCCGTCTTCCTGTTATTTTTTTGCTTTTAAATACTCTGACATGAAAAATACAAACACATATACATTAGGATTTGTTTGTGAAAATTTACAATAGAGCTAAGTATTTATGTATAAACTGTCATTATAAATTGCCCCTTGAATATAGTCGTTTATTTCATTTAATGTTTATCTTATTATCCCGGCAAAAATCAATTCATCTACTACTTGAACGTTTTTAAATCCAATTGAATATTTGTACATTTTGTTTACATTCTATCCAAACGGTTTTGTACTAAATTTTGCTTAAAAAACGATAAAGTTATCTCTTTAGCCTCTGCCTATGGAAAAATAAATAGTTCTGATTTTCCGCTTTATTCACTTGTTTAGGAATTGTTTTCTTTTTTTTATAGACAATTTGTGCTAAGTAGAACATCCAATCGTTCATCTTACATTCATATTTTTTTAACGTTTTTCATTTTTTTTTTATCGTATCACCTAATAACTTATTTTGCCAATCATTACTTTTCTAAGCAAATATCCATCGACATTTCAGAGATCGTTTTTTATTTTACCTTAAATTTTAAGTTTTTTTTTTCATTCAGACCTTTTCCATTATTCCCACAAATGTATTTTGATTTGTACAAGGAAAAAGAAGAAGCACAAAGGATACATGATAATAAAATAAAAAGCACCTTTAGCTATTGGTTTGGCAGTGATGAAAATAGAGTACATTTTAAGTTAATGATACATTAATTTTTGCATATGAAGAAGTCAACAATTTTATTTTTCTTTACGAATATTTGAAGATCATTAGAAACCATTCAGGGACTTTAATATTTGAATGTGGGCTGCCCAAAAAGAAATGGACATGAACCTACCACACGTTTTTCTAGAACGAAAATGCAATGTCAATATTACTGGCACATTCGAAAATGGGCAAACCATCTACAATTTATTCACAGAACCGCGCTAAATAGTTTCAAACCAATCTAACAAATAGTTCATCTGTTACATCTAAGACAGAGTGAGTGCCTATCCATGCGTTAGCACACTTTGAACACAATACAAATACTTTGTCGACATCATTCTTTTTCATACCTAACGTAATCTCAGCTACTTGTTAATTTTCTCGCCTTAAGTCTTACATCGAATTTTAATTTTATCCGAAAATCAACTATTACATTTACCTAAATTGAAGAAGCCCGATATAGAACATAAAATATCAAACGATGATGCTATAGTCTTTTGCATTTTCATTTCATTATGTTTGTCTAAAGTTTCAACATCACTTATCGTTTATACGTTTTATCATTACATCAAAAATGCATCAATACGAAAAACATTTAGAATTTACATATTAACTAAAAAGAGTCATTTAAAATAAAAAACTAATAGTACAGTAATCCTGGAGTCTTAATACACTGCTATTAGGAAATTCTCTTGCCGTTGATAAGAGTCACATCAACCGATGGCTTTTAGCTTCGTTAATAACATATCAATTTGTTAGATAACTCTGACCGCGAGATCAACAATTAACAAAAACCCATTAGAAATTGGGCTTGGCCAACTTTTACTCATTTTTTCTCGGACATTTCTCGCCCAATGGGGAAAGAAATAAAATGTATATTTTAAGCGGAGAAAATACGCTATAAAATAAGCTAGAAAACTGTGTGAGAAAATTAACTATCATTTGGCAATTAATATTTCAAAAAATGTCGGGCCATTTTTGACGTATCAATCAGCTGATCTCGCAATTTAAATTTATTCCAGGCCAATTGTAGCATAGACTACCAGACATTTTATAGGTAGACTAAGATACATTTAATGTGGGCTTGAAATAGATTTAAATTCTACTATCATCTGATTGATATGTCAAAAAATGGTCAAAAATTTGGAAAGGTAATTGATACTTAACCTCATATAGGTTGGAAACATATTTGATAGCCAATTGTCTGCGCTATAAAAATATAACAATATAATTAATTTTTGCGATTGAGTGGTAAATTTTCGAGAAATTACTGTTGAGGAGTTTGTGTTAATTGTAGGTCTTACTGTCAGAATGGAACTTAAACAAATTGATATGTAAAATACGAAACCACAAGCTATCGATTCTCATCCACTGCAAGTGAATTTCCTAATAATATGCTTAAATGATTAGACTATAAGTAGAAATATGGGAAAGCAGAAAAGAAAAAGTGAACTAACTTGGAAAGTTTATTCAGCAGCAACAGAGAGAAGCTAATTGTGAACAAATTTTTTACCAGTTTTAATTTTGCATTTTTGATGCAGCGTTTATTACAGTTGACTTTTTCTTCTATTCGTCTCCGCACAAAGTATTTTTTTCCCTTTATTTTATATCGATTAATAAAATAATTTTCGCATTAAACTAAATTTTATTTTGCCTACGATATTATTCCCGGGGTATGGGGAGGATTTGCTTCGTTTTATATATAATATATATGTATATTTTACAGTGATGGCATATTTTATATTTTTCTACAATAATAGAATTAAACTCATGGAAGAGAAAAACTTTACGACCAAGAGGTTTAATGTTTTAGACTTACGTTCAGTTTGTTTTCGATATACGGACGAAAAACACATCATTAACGTCCATTTAAAAATTTAAATAAAATTTACTATTCACAAAACATACGAGGATTAAAAAATATATACGTAAAAAAGATCAAATTAAGCCTAATTCTAAAAGAGGTAATCAACTGAACACTTTACAATATTTAAATACAGTACATTCAACTCTCTACACAACTCTTCTGGTAGAAATCCGTTCAGTTTCATACTTTATTTCTTACACAACTTTTCACACGAACTATTTTCCTCTATTCAAATAATAGGTCTGTTTTTTTTTTAGTTATTTTTTCTTGTTGTTTTCGTCTAAATCTAAAAAAGGAAAAATACTAACAATAATCAATACGCTTAACGTCACGACGGTTCCGTTTGATTTTTCTTGAGAGGTTTTCGTGATTGTTTCCTGCCACCCGATGATAATGTTGATGATGCTGATAGGCAGGTGGATGACGTTACCGTACTTACACTTTCACCGAATAATGTCGACAAATTGGCCATTGCCTGCGGCAAAATTTGCATTTTCGAAACCGTTTTCATGCTTTCGCCGCTCGAACTACTTCGAACATCGAGGTATTTGTGTAAAGCAATACGTTCCTGATATTTCATCGATTGTATTGTGATTGTTTTTGTTAGTGCATTTATTGATTCGGGAACCCATTCGTCTGGTATGCTGCAGAAAAGACAGATGATGATGATGGTTAAATTGATGATTGGTCATTCAATATTAATGGCATGATTGATGATGGCTTACATTTCGCTTGGACTCCATTTAACGTATAACTCACTGATGCCACATGGACTTTTCCTGCGCGCCATTGTTCGCCCATGGAATGTTACTGAGCCCTTTGCGCCCGTGGCTAAGGAACCTGTCACCATTAAGCGATGTTGAAGGCCTTCCATAATACCCGCATCGAAGAAATCAAACATCCGTGCTAGAAACGGTAAAAAAAATCATGTAAGAAAATTGAAATTGATAAAAATAAAATAAAAAACAAACTAGCCGAAGACTAGCTTGTCGAAGGTATGATACCCTTCACGCTTCACGTGAAGGGTATCATACCTTCAGTGTGTGTGTTGCTATCAATTCCACTCTTCCTATGAGAAGTATATGAAATAGTGGGCCGATTTAGGAATGTGGTTTGGCCGTAAATATGACCAATTCATTTAAAATTTTGCAAAGATACTCGTATCTTTAGAAATAAAAAATATGAAATAGTGGGCCGATTCAGGAATGTGAGTTGGCGGTAAATATGACCAATTCATATGAAATTTTGAAAAGATATCTTTAAAAATAAAAAAGTTTTTCTAACAAAAACTTACTCTTTGACCGGGCCGTTCCTATGACAGCTTTATGATATAGTACTCCAATTTCAACCAATTTCGGGAATGTATATGAATTTGGTAGTAGATACCATTAAAACATGGGAAATTTGGTTACGGTATCTTTAGAAACAAAAAAAAGCTTTTTTCACAAAAACAGATTTTTGGACCCGTCGTTTCTATGGCAGCTATATGACGCAGTGGTCCGATTCCATTGGTTCCGACATATAAACAGCGTGCAATAGAAAGTAGACTGTGTACAAAATATCAGCTCGAAAGCTTTAAAACTGAGACACTAGTTTGCATAGAAACAGACGGACAGACAGACGAACAAAGCTTAATCGACTCGTCATACTGACCAAGAATATATACATATATGTAGGTCATATGGTCGGAGATGCTTCTTTCTGTGCGTTGCAAACTTCACGACAAAGTTAATATACCCTATAACATTCGTGAAGGGTATAAAGACATATATCTTTTGTTTCAAAAACCACTATACTCCAGAAAGTTAAATTTTTGAGAGACACAGAAAACGTGATCGACTTCCAGGGACTCGGCAATTTAAAAAAATGTAATTGGGTTTATTCCGCTTGTGCAGTTTTTTATCCATACTGTGTACTCATGTTAAAACATTTAAAGGTAAAATGTTATTTTGAAAAAATAAACTTATGAGTAAAATGTAAAATCAGTGCGTTCAAGCGGCTGTTTAACTTGGAAAGTGACCAATGAGAAAAAAACTAGATTGCAAACTTTTGTGAACCAGTGTCTATGGCGCATCCTGCACATACGGTGGCCGGAGGTCATTTCTAACGACAACCTCCTTACTATTACTGGTCAGGTCAGGATAGACACTTCTATTAAAAGGCGAAAGTAGCAATGGATAGGTCGCATTCTTCAAAAAGGGCCGAACAACATTCAACAGGCCCTCAATTGGAACCAACGCAAGTCGCCGTGTTGGACGACCAAGTAACACCTGGAGAAGATCGATTATGAGAGAGGGTGCCTCAATAGACAAGTCGTGGAGTGAGCTGAAACCGATGGCGATGAACAGGACGAGGTGGAAAGTAGGCGTTGTTAATGCCCCACAAGGGGTTAACAGGAACCAGAGAGAGACAGATGATGTTTCTGATAGACAATTTAATTGGATTTTGAGATATCTGTTGAATATTGCAAAATAACGGACATAATTACATATCCCTATAATTCTCACGATGACACGGATCTGGATCTGAAAAAAACAGCTGTCAAATGAAGAATTGAAAATTTATCGATAAAAAAAAAAAAACAAAATAGTTAAAGAATTTCTAGGCTTTGTTTAATTTAAAGGACAATGGCCAAAGCAGATGAAAATTTGACTGTTATTATTAATTGCTTTGACTCCTCCAGGGGCATGGGCGCGTGAACATCTCTTGCATAGCTATGACTGCTGAAACATGCTATCGACTTTTTCGGATAGTGCAGTTGTTAGCATGGACCTCCTATCCGAGCAGCCTTTTACTGACAAGCTCGGGCGAGTTCTAGTAGTACCCACAATCAGTTTTTATTTGACTTATTTGTCGCAGGCGATTTCGAGTAAAAAATTTAATAAGTTTCATTGTCTTGAATGACTTAAAAGTCATACCGAAAAATTGCAAAAGACTTGGTCTAGGATCACGAGTTAATGAAACGCCACGGATTTTAAATGTCAAACATATTACTTGCCTTCGTCCCCTAGTGGGGCACGAGCGGGTCAACAACTTTAGAAATACCTACTCCGCCGAAGCCTGTCCCAAGCCACGGTTGTGAAAGGAGGAGGGAAGGATAGCTGTAGCCTGAATGGTTGAGTTACACCTAAGCGTCTCAGGTCAGTAGGGTGTCATGAATTACGTAGTCAGACCTGCAACATAGTTGTGTGAACTCTGGCACGTTATGAACCACCTGAAGCAACTTTCACCGAGGCCACCCTTGGATAGTGTTTATGCGATGGGCCGACAACCCATCCTTGTAAAAACTTCTCCATGTCAGGAAACCTGAAACAAAAGCTTCGGATTGGACGGACCAACAACGACGACCATGGAAACGTTTAACGGATTATTCTTTCGGATCCTGGAATGTTCGCTCCCTGAATAAATCGAGGGCGGTGAAGGCCTTCCCGCAAAGGGTCGAGAATTTCATACTGAGCATCACTACAGTCCAGGAAATAAATTGGATTGGCAGCGAGATAAACGACCAGAATTCGCACACAATTTTCAAAAGCGGCAAACCATGGGGTCATAAAGAGTTTGGAGTTGCATTCATAGTGAGAAAGCAGCTCAAGCCGCACGATATTGGCTTAAAACCTATTATTGAAAGGTTGTGTGCGATTTGCATTAAAAGACTCGTTTTTTCAACCTCTGGGTTATCAACATGCACGCCCCGACTGAAGTTAAGGAAGATGCGGTGAAAGACGAATTTTATGCTCGCCTGGAGGCACTGTTCGACTCACTTCCAACAAACGACGTGAAAATACTGCTGGGAGAAAGTTGGCATCGGGAAACCACTGGAGTACGTAGCCTCCATGGGGAATGAAATGATAACGGTCAACGATTAATCGACTTAGCCTGCAGAAGGAATCTTATCGTAAGCTCCACATATTTTCCACATCGACGTATTCACAAATAGACTTGGAAATCTCCAGATGCACGTACCGTCAATCAAATTGACCATGTCATCATTTTCAAAAGTGTATTTTCATCAGTGTATTGGATGTCCGATCCTATCGAGGAGCAAACTGCGATTCAGACCATCACTTGGTTAACCTATCGGTGTAGAATTTCTATCATTTTCGTCACCTATGCTACACGACATCAGTAACACAGGTGTACACGGGTTCTGGGAAGAACTTAAAGGTACCATCAAGGAAGTCGCAGAGAAGGTCGTTGGATACAAAGCCCGTCGGGGCGAAATGGCTGATTTGACGAAGAATGCAGAAAATCATTCGACGCAAAGAACGAAGCCTACAGACAATATATCCAATGTGCAACTAGAGCAAAAAAAAAAAAGAAAAATATAACGAGCTACGGCAAAATATCGAATAGAATAATTAGACGTAAGAAACGGAAATACTTTGAAGGCCAATTGCTGAATATTAATGAAAACCTAACTAATAGAAACACCAGGAGCGTATAGACTAGGAAATACAATTAAGAATCAACCCAGGACTGACTAGCCTCTATAAGGAGAAGGATGGAAACATCATTAGCGACACCGATAGCATCAATAAACGATGGGCGTCCTATTTTGAAGAGCTTCTGAAGCACGTCTTACAAAATACCGACGAAAATGCTGGAGAATAGTATAAAACCGTAGGCCGAACGAATCACTGGCGAGTATCAAGGCGGTTTCAGATCTGATCGCTTCACAACCGATCAGTTTTTTGCGGTTAAGCTAATCCTGCACAAGTGCTGGGAACACAACGTTGACGTATGCCAAATTTTTGTCGACTTTAAGCGGGCATACGACAGTATCGATCGTGGTGTACTATACAATATCATGCTGCAATTTATTACACCAGCAAAACCAGTACGACTAACAAAGATGACGATGACCAGCTCCGTCTCACAGGTCAGGATCCAGAACAGGTTGACTGATCGTTTTGAAACACGTACTGGTTTGAAGCAGGGCGATGGACTGGCGCCGACGCTCTTCAACCTAGCACTGGAATACGCCATTCGGGTAATAGATACGAACACCAGCACAACGCTACTCATCAAGCCAACACAATTGATAGCGTACTCAGACCACATCAACATCATGTCGCGAATACTGACCGACGCAGCAGAACTTCTGCACACTCTTGACACCGCTGCAAAAGAAATTGGACTACACATCAACGAGGACAAAAGAAAAATAATGATGCAATCAAGAATCAGGACGCCAACACAATCGAACATCAACGTAGGGTACCGCAGCATCGAATTCGTAGACGATTTCACATACCTGGGTAGCAATATGTCAAAGGACGCCAACGAAACTGATGAAATCAAACGATGGATACAGATAGCAAATAAGAGTTATTTCTCGGTCCTCTCCATAATGAAACCGAAGAATGTGCACTGAAAGACGAAGCTCCGCGTATACAAAACCATCATACGACCAGTGATATACGTATGTTATGGCTACGAACCCAAGCCTCGGAAAACAAGCTAAACACATTCGAACGGAAAGTCCTTCGACGAATTTTGCGAATTTTTGGAGCAGTTTGCGACCGAGATGGATAACGCATCCGGTACAACCATGAGTTGTATGAAGTGTACGATAAGCTGGAAGTTTCGAAAATCGTCAAACTACAACGTCTTCAATGGGCAGGGCATGTACAACGAATGAACGATGTTCGCATGCCTAAAAAAGTAATGCACGGACGACGAGTCGACGAAGCGAGACTGCCAGAAAGACCGAGAGCTCAGTATATGCTGATGCCGAGCAACTATTGGGCTTCTAAGATTGGAGGACGCAGTCAAGTGACAGAGATAATTGAAGGAAAACGATCCAGGCGGCCAGAGCCCGATGTCGGGCTGTTGCGCCACGGTGATGATGATGATTGTTGACGTTTCGTTGGCATATATATTTCAAATTGTGTAGTTGCTAGCATGCACCTCCTATCCATATAGCCGTCTGAATGGTACCCACAGGTAGATTTTCTTATTTTTATTAACGCGCCGGGGAAATGAACCTCTTAATTCTAGATAAGCATCGTAGAGTGGCGACCGAGATCTCACGGCTACCGAGCGCATCCGACGAGATCCAACATCACAGCTGGATCTACCTGGATCAGAGACCAGTCAATCGTCTCGTATGAGAATTGAGCTGAGACCGGGTAAAACGAATTATCATATTATGTCATTATATATTCCACAAATCGGTTTCAGTCATAAAATAATCGCTAACATCCCGGAATTGTGCGGGACAAGGAAGTCGGGAAAATAAATTTTTAAAGATCACTTAGTTGGTATTATAGACGCGTAAGAGAGATTAACTGACAAGGGAAATGCAACAAGAAATAATACATAACCATTTTTGTTGTATCCAACTGAACCAATGTCTTGGCGAAAGACTCCTTCTATGAACAACTAAACGCAGTCCAGAGCGGAACACCTAAAGGTGACATTATAATGGTTATGAGAAATTCGAATGCAAAAGTTGGCGCTGATAACTATGGACTCGAGACATGTGATGGGGGGGGGGGGGGGGGGTGTCTTGGGGATCGCAACGACCACTGTGAAAGATTTGTAGAGTTCTGCAACTTTCACAGTCTCTTCATCAGTGGTACTATGTTTGGGCATAAGGACCACCACAAAATCAGCTGGTTCTCTGTTGATAGGCGCAGACACAAAATCAGATCGACCACTTTGTTATTAGTAAAACTTTAAAAATTGTCCTTCTGAACGTGCGAAATAAGAAGGGTACCGATATTGGGATGGGAAAAGACCATTATCTTATAATCGCTAATGTTCGATTGCGTATTGCAGGCGTACGCCGTAATAGCGACGAAAGATCTAGGCGCCGCAAATTCAACGCCGCTCGACTAAAAAATCCAGTTTTTTTACAACAATATAACGACAATCTTGCGCAAAAAGCAGCTGAGATAACTAATCACCCAGTAGTGACATAAATGAAAACTGGGATGCCATAAAAATATGTACATTGACTGCGTTTCTGTTTTGGACCGTGTCGACACTGTTTCATAGATACTTAGCGGAAGTGCTACGATTTCAGACACCGATAACAGAATCTTTGAGAAGGGGAAAAGTATCACGAATTTTTTCCGACCCGATTACCCCTTCAACGATTCCTACCGTCTTGACAAGTTCTGTCACAACTCTTTGTTGGCGTCAAAGTGCGTATAGTAATTGGAAAGTCTGTCCTCGCTCATCATTTTGTTTGGAAATTGTGTTTAAACGTGTAAATATCCCTTATTAATTGGCATACATATGTTTGTGTGAAATATATGCATGGCGGCACGGGAATCGTGTCGTTCACCGGAGAAATCACGAATCGGAGAAGGGGCAATAGCTAAGCATCGGAATCACGGTATTTTCGGGAACGCACCCATTGATAGTGCAGATACCATCTTTGGCACAAACCCAAATTGCCGGAATAAGCCCTGGATGTCCGACGTTTCATGGCAGCGGATTGTCGAAAGAAAAGAGCTAAAGGTTCGTTTAGCTGCAGCACCAAACGAAAATCGAAGGAGCATCGAACTCCTTTACCATAAAAAAAGCTCGCGAAGTTAGCGTAGGGTGCGACGCGATAAAAGAGATTATGCGAATTCTCTTCTAGCCTCAGCGCAAGAAGCCGCAAGAAGTAACAACTGAAACACCGTATACGGTGTCATCAAGGAGTTTACAGGTGCTCGTAACTCCTGCCAACATCCGGTGAAGGATAGTGATGGAAAGCTACTTATCTTGGAGGAAGATCAAATGAGGCGGTGGAAAGAGCGCTTCGTCGGTCTTAAACCGTGTAACCTCTGGAGAAGTTCCCTCTCACATAGATCATCTGGCTAACCATCAAAATGATACGAACACTGTCCCGACTAAAGAGAGGTTAGTCGCCGCAATTTTTGCACTAAAACGAGAAAAAGCAGCCGGACTCGACGGTATCTCTGCCGAACTTTATCAGCGCCAAGCGTAACTGCACCCACTTGTTGATAAAGCGTAAAATACAAAAACCTTTCCCACGGAGTGGAAGGAAGGATTGATCATCAAAATTCCGCAGAAGGGTATCCTTACAGACTGTAATAATTGGAGAGGCATTTGTGTGATTCCTGCCGTTGCCAAGATAATAGCTAAAATCGTCCTGAAAAGACTAAAGGCACAATTGACGAAGAGTAGGCTGGCTTTCGATCCGGATTCTTCTGTGTCGATCACATTAACACCTTGCGAATCATCATCGCGCAATGCACTGAATACGATTCTCCACTTCACTTGCTTTTCATCTATTTCGAGAAGTCGGGGGACTTTGAGATTCGCAGTGGAGTTTGGCAGGGGTACATCCTCCATGATTGGCGATGTGTTGCATGCAGCCCTATCCGGACTAGACAGATGAATTCAATGGACTTTAACATCTTATCTACAACATCTTGACTACGCTGACGACATATGCCTACGCTCCCACAAAATCATGGATCTGTCCACAATGGTGTTAGATCTTACAAATAAGAGGGAGACAAGCAAGTTTAGGGTAAAGATTAATACCAACAAGATCAAGATTCTTAGCCCACCATTGCGAAAAAGAAATCTTACACCTATTGCCATCAATATTAATGAACAGTCTTTGGAGATGGACAACTTGGTCTACCTGGGTAGAATGGTTGCCGATAATGGTGGCACGGAGCAGGATATCGCTCGTCGTATCAACCAGGCTAAATGCGCATACGGCATGCTGTCCAAAATATGGCAGAGCAGTTATCTCAGCATCAAGACTAAGCTGGGCCTGTTTCGCTCCCTGGTACTGTCTTTGTATGGGACTAGAAAGCTGCAAGTTTACCACAAGTCATGTCTTCATCGAATTATAAGAATTTTCTGACCCGAAACAACATCAAATGAAGAGCTATGCCGGCGCACGGGTCAGATGCCAATCCACGAATCGATACGCAGGCAAAAATAGCAGTGGAAAGATCACACATTGCGGAAGGATGATAACTGCATTGCTTTACATGCCATGAAATGGAATCCCATTTCTAACCAAGGCCGACCAAGAAGACGCTGGGTAAGTTGTTTGGGGAGTTGCGCCTTATTGCCCAGAACAGAGAACGATGGCGCGCAGGAGTGGTTGACGCGCTATACCCCACTAGGGTTTAAGGCAAAGTAGCTGTAGTATCAATTTTGGCATCTTCAAACGAAGATGCAGAGAATCTCAAAACTGACGTTTTTTAATGCTGGTGACATTGGATAGCAATTAAATATTGATATAACCACCATGCACACTGTTGGTCCACAAAAACATAACACCTAAGCCCCAGCAGACAATCCGATTCTTGAACTCTTTAATTTATCATCTGGATTTCATCCCAATATTTTCGAAGTCAGATTTTTACGTTGAAAATGTAATTCTAGCCTAGAATAACAAAATGAACAGACATCAGCATTTTCATCAAATTTGGGCATGTATTGTCAGAAAATAAGAGATTCATAAAATAATTGCATGGATCAATTCGCAGCATCCAAACACTTCATCAACTATGCTCACATTTGAGCTCGCTGGACAGAATGTGGGTGCAAGCAACCTGCATCATCTGAAATCTGTTATATGCTAACAAATTAGGAGTAGTTGGCGCGCTAATTCGATTAAATTTAAATAACTCGATAACAAATAGTCGAACATTTTTCAAATTACCTGAGAATGGTTGGCGTCTATATCTCAGCTTCTTCACATTTTTCCGCAATTGCTTTGGAATTGGGGGATCGGAGGTTCTCTTATTTGGATTGTCCTTAGTTTCAGTTGCATTGAAATGCCCATTCACGTGTTTTTGTAAAGCAAGCTGTAATAAGTGGAAAGAAGATGGGGCTCGTAAATAACACACACGCCTGGCAATCAATCAAAATATACTTACTTGCGATCCCAGCCGAAGACCACATCCATCCACAATACACTTGAATGGTTTTGTGCCACCATGCGATAGGACGTGTCGCTCCAACCAGCGTCGCGAACACGATTCCCGTCCTCGTACTTTACAACCCGACCACAGACACGAAAACGGTCCTGTTTGCGAATTAACATGTTGAGTTTGAAGATGGTCTAGGAGTTTTGAGTTCGTATCGTACTTTGCCGTACACTTATCCCAAAAGCAAACTCCATCCGGCCGCTTAATTCCTTTCGGGCCAAATCGGTAGCCCGCTTCACAACCCGACGGTACAGGAAAGCGAATGGTCTTTGGCTGAGAGAGAATTGGACTTATAGCACATTTCGGAGATGTTGCCGCTGGAGCAAAAGTGTCTGCTTTAATTTCAACATCGTCCACGGCAATGATTTTCGGCGATTGAAGTAATTTTGATAAATCCTTTACGATATTTGGCGATTCGAGTTTAATTCTTGCTTCGATTGGGATAGGACAAACAGCCTCGATGGGCAGATCCAAAGGCGGACACTCTACTGTCAATGGTTTCGCCGATTCAATAAATATTGTAGGACTTGGTGCCTTGTCTTTTAGTTCGGTGGGAATTGGTGTGGGCGATTTAGGTGTAGATAAATTTGAAACTTTTGGTCCCGATACAGGTGTTGACTCAAGTTTACTCGTCAGCGTCACAAGGGGTGGTACGGGTGGGCTAACGCCGTTAGTTATTGAGGTAACTGCTGTTCGTGTCGATTTACACACCATTGCTGTCGTTAGTGTCGCTTGGTGTGGAATGTTATTCGAAATAGGATCGGCGGTATGCTGATTCAAAACGTACCATCCAGTAGAGGTGGCCATTAAGACTGGTTGCGTGGGTATTCTTTGATTGCTTGCTGCAATAAACGCCTGATGACATCCGTTTCCATTCATAGATGGCTGGCTCATCATGGATTGTTGCATGGCCAATGTGGGTGCTTTTTGTGGAGTCGACGGCGCCACCATCGGCAACGGCTGAGAGATCGCGGTGGGTGATTTAACTAAAATATTACCCTGGAGGGTGGAAGAGTCTACGGATAACACACCATTAGTTGTATTCGGTGCGACCGAATGTCCATTCGAAATTTGTTGTAGTTTCAATAAAGTTCCATTGAGGAAATATTGTCCACCATTTCCCATTCTTGTCAACTGACCATTATTCATTAGTAAGTTGGGACTATTAGTGGCCAATAGATTGGGGATTTGAACCAAATTTGGCACAACAGGTATTTGCAGCATTGAGCCCATTTTAGTGGGCGTCAGAGGAGCCTTTGATGTTCCAGCCGGTGGCATTGTTCCCGATGTAGAAACGGTGTGCTGGGGGGCTGTTCCTGCCTGCGGCGGTATCCGAATCGCTGTCAATAAAACAGTTGGTTGCGAGATTTTGGTTTGATCGATTTGGAAGGCATTGGGTGTAGGTGGCTTCTGTAACGGAGTTGGACCCGACTCAGTCGTTCGCGGGGCTATTGCAATGTGTTTCTTTGGTGATTTGAGCTGTTGAGTGACAGCAGTCTTTCGAGAGATCGGCGCTACTTGTGCTACCTTGGCGCCAGGCTTACGTTCAATCTTTTTTAGTGACGGAGGCATGGTTTGTGTTAGCGGCGGCAGATCAAAAAAGTCTTTTTTTATGGCAATCGTTCTATTACGCTGGCAGTTTAGATCCTTTTCGTCTTTCGCCCCAAAGATAACTACCTTTGACAACGTCTTGTTTCCGCTGGCATTGAGATACTTCTCTAAAGCACTCGTGGTCGTCGATACGAGACAAGATTGTGAGTCAATAGTGACGGATCTTCCCAAATCTCCCTTCAAGGGAGTCTTCAGTGGTTTCATCTGCGACTTAAAGTAGCCGGTAATCTTAGTTTGCGATGGTGATTCTTCCTGTTGAACTTTCAGTCTTTTTGAAGCAGCGGCAGTAAGTCCGGCCTGTGACTGCAGGCGATCTACCGATGCGGCAGATGACCGAACTTTTTTGGCAGTGCCGTTTATATCACTGGAATTCGCCGTTGAATTCCGCTTGCTCTTCGTATTGGCATTACTATTGCCACTTAATACACTATTTACACTACTGTTACTGTTGCCGCTTTTGTTGCTGGCATTTGCAACAAAGTTGTTATTATTGGTGCTGCTATTATTATTATGGTTGCTTATCGTATTATTATTCGAGGAGACGTTCCAAGGCCACTGATGTTGAACTGTCGTGGTTGTCGAATGTTGCATTTGGGACTGTTGATGATGAAGAGGATGATGATGAGTGGTGGCGGCGATGTTGGTGGTGTTTTGATGAGTTGGCGTCGATGCCGTCGCGGTCATCTGATGATGCGACTGATGAGAATGATGAACACGATGGCTTTGTCGAGTGATTGATAACATTTGCGGTGGCATATTTGCTTTCGTCGACGATTGATTTGCATCTTCTCCTAACGAAACCGGACTATACGGCGAACCGGGATCCGAAGCATCACTTGACGCTGTACTCGAGTCAGTGCAACTTAATGTAGCCACTCCACTAAAAAGAGAACAAGAAAACAACGATTTATTATCAAGTAACGATTATGACATAATGCACATGTTTTACATTCATACTGGATAGACGGCAGTGATGATTTTAATTGAAAAATTCACTAAAGAAAACGCCGAAATCAAAACATAACCAAAAATCACTTATCAAACACTCATCTCCTTTATCTCAGTGTAAAATGGCGACTGAAACGACGACGACGGCGACCGTCCGTCACGTAGAGGAAAATCCTGACCGAAGAGAGTATTCCCGGCCGCACTGATAATCATCCCTCGGGGATAGTACTCTCGCAATATGTGCCAGGGGTCGGAAAAAAGAGACCCTTTCTATTGAGGAAATGAAATAGTTGTTGTGCTTGGTTTTTTATGGAATCACATTACAACTCCTACCACTATCATTAAAGAGCTGTTATAAATAACACACAACGGATTATACATTATAAAAAATGTGACTAAATCAGTCTATGGTATGGTCTGTTTGATTAAATTTGCACCAAATGGAGTTTTTCTTATCACATGCCTAATTAAGGGAACTATGTATCTTTTACTCTTAACTAAGAGGATGGCACAGGTACAGCTGCTTGTGGAACGATCATTCGTCCTTTGACAGGTAGACGGCAGTTGTATATCATCAGATTTTCCCGCCGCCAACCTATCAACTATCAAATGTGTACATTTTTAGATAAGACCTGCATATGTTTGTATAGGAACAGAGTTTTTAGACATTGAAGTCCATAGAAGTCCGTCTTTAACCGCCTGGCACGGTTATTTGTAACGTGGCTGTTTGAGTAGCAAAGTAATAAACGATCTTTTATGGCAGTATGAAGGTGCTCGGTTTCTTCAGAAAACACATTTTCTTGTAATAAAGCCGTCGGTCGTTTCATTGGCGCACAAAAGGTATAGCTGCATGGACTCGTGTATCGAATGGAATAGACAGAATCAAGGTATTTTCCAAATTACATATAATAGCACCATTCGAAGCAATGGGACAAACATCCAGAATGAATTGAACGGCCTCGATCTGTGACGAGCGAGTTCAAACACCCACCATACAAATAATTCGAAGCATGGGGGTTAATTGCGGGTTCAATAGAGAAAGGTATAGGGGCGAATTGCCGAGAGACAAGTTGACGTTCAAACAATTCACTTTCAACTCTGATCCACATGTGATCCCATCCCAGCTAGCCACAAACTGTCTTAATTGCTTCTTATATACATATCTCTGGAAGAATAATGCTCGAGCTTAAATGTCGCTTAAAGAATGATAATAAAAACATACATGACATATGCTTAAATGTATCTTTATACTTAAATCATGATATAAGAGAGCCCAAAGTGCGATTTAAGATATATATAAGTTTATAGGAAATATATAAGAACGAAATAAGAAAGATATAAGTAAGATATAAACTCGGGAAAAAAATTAACACCCAACTGTGTTTTCCAGTCTCTCCATTTTTTTCTGTATATTCGACTTCTGTCATTTTTTTACATATAACATATACACACAGACAGAGAGAGTGAAAGAAATTTAAAAATATTTTTACACTGAACCCAAAATTGCCCGTTTCATAGTCCAGCACCCTCCAGCATACGCCACACCGCTTTCATACTATATAGCAGCACTTTCTTATATTATGATTTAAGATATATATAAGAGAGTGATATTAAATCGACTTTATGCGATGTTCTTATATTATCATGCTTTAAGAGACTGCTCCGAAGTGTAAAATTTCCGAAACAGGCCAGGTTTCTTATAGACCTTTTTTTTGGTTGGCTCTCTGCAATATTTGTTTCTTAAAGCATGTTTTAAGAATGATAAAAGAAACCAGCGTTGCACAAAGTCGATCCAGCAAATTATGTTACTAGCGTGGTTGCTTATAACATTCTCTAAAACTCTATTGTATATATTTTAACCACAATAAGTAGCATTATGTCAAGTGCATTACCCGCTTATTCCGGAACGCACAAGGAATTAAGCGGTGAGCTCATTGTTCATATATTTTTAACACCCCAAGTCCATAAACTACATTCCGTGTTTATTTGACGTCTTCCTGAACCGCCAATGAACCCAATTTATCATTGCGCATGGAGTGCCCACGATGCAATAATTCCTGCTGCACTTCTGCTTTTTTTTGTATAACAACCAAGAAGAGGAACAAAAAAAATAAAGCAAAAAAATGTATATATGTATGTATGTATAACCTAAGAAAATATTGGAAAAGAGAGAAAGAGCATAAAAGTAAGTAGCAGTCATCGTCCAGGCCGACTGACTAAATAGCCCAGCTATGTAGCTGCCAGCTTGCGACATGCGTCGAGGTGCATCTTCATTTCTCCCTTACCAGGGGAATTGCAATCTGACTGACTGAACACGCAGTTCGCAATAAGACGAGAATCTTATCACCTCAACGGCAATCCGTAAGTTTCAAGACGCGCGAGTTACATCTGTATCCACATCCGTTCCCACAGACGTCACCCGACACGTGCATCCGCCGCCCGTTCATCAACCCAATTCAACACCTCACCAAAGTTCAAATTCAAATTGCACAATAGTAATACAATATTTAAATTGCACATTTTTTTCACCTGATCATGTAATTTTGAAACTAAGCATTCTGTTGTAATTAAATAGGACCGACACACTTCGAGTCGGCCAGTTATCATTGTCAACTCGTATCTTGAAGATAGAAAATACATAATTTAGAAAAAACAAGAGAATATTGTTTTTTTCATATATCGGTTGTCGGGAATCATAAGTGGCGCAGTCGTACGGATTCTTAACGCTACGCGTTGTTAATTATTGTTAATTATCGGTAGTGTTTTGTGTGTGCTCGAAGGCTGATCGAGGACCTTTCATCTTTCTACACATCCCAATCACCATCGACAGCAAACTGTGACAACCCTCGAAGGAATATCGAGAAGACATCCGACACCTATCTATTATCGACAGTTCATCGATATATTTACACCGACGGCTCATCGGCAAAGAAAGAATGTTACTCATAATCTTTACGTAAGTCAAAAAAATAATTGAATACTTCCTTTCAATTTCCTTCCCATGCCCTTTACCAAATCAAGAAATAGAAGTAGGCCCTATCCTAGAATTACTATTAGACCAAATTTAAGAAAAATTCCGTTAACAACCATACTCGAAAGTGACCGTGAAAATCTAAGTGTTTCCCGAGATTTACAAAGTGGAAATCTATCAGATCGTTCTTGTGCTAGTTTTGGCCAAAGTTCAAATAGTGGTGATATTGCTTGTGTGATTGATTTAGCAAACAGTAGTAACGATATGGCGAACGTAGTTGAAGTTTTTAACTCCCTCAGAATTCCTGATGCGGTCAAGGACTTGCCAAGATTTGACGGCAACCCTCGACTGCTTCATGATTTCATCAGTAATGTTGAGGAGATCATTTCGCTCATCCCATCCGTGTCACCTGCCTATAACAGGATGATACTTCGTGCCATTCGTAACAAAATAGAAGGTCCCGCGAATGAAGTGTTGAACATGTACGGCACTCCATTGGAATGGGCACAAATAAAAACAAACCTAGTTCTTCACTACAGCGATAAAAGGAACGAAACGTCACTAATAAGAGACCTGCACAATCTAAACCAACGTGGTAAACCTGTCGAAAGGTTTTATAGTGAGATTATAGAAACTTTATCGACAATGATAAATCACGTGCAGTTACACGAGACTAATGCAAGTGTAGTTACCGCGAAACGTGAATTATACTCAGAGATGTGTCTCAACGCATTCTTGGCAGGACTCCAGGAGCCACTAGGTGCGACAATAAGAGCTATGAGACCTAACTCTTTAGCCGTAGCATTCTCATACTGCATTAAAGAGCAAAATACCTTCTACGCAAAGTATGACAACACAAATCCTCAACGGAAAATTCAGGCTCCTCCTGTTTCTACACAGAGGGCTCCGGCAACTCAACAAGTAAACCAACCTATGAACTATTTCAATAACTTTCTACCACAAAATATTCCCCAAAGACAAAATTCCCAGGTACCAAATAGTTTCCAACAAAGGTTTGCTACAACGTTCAATTCAAACAATAGGTTTAACCCATTTAATCAACAACCTAACACTCCATTTAATAGACCGACACTTCCTAGACCCACCCCCATGGATACAAGTTCGGGAAATACTCATCTCCGCCATGGGAATAGTCAGCAACAGCAATTACAACACCCTTTTAACAATAATCCCTTCAGACTTACCGGACCACCAAGAGTTACCAATCCTTTGAACAACAGCTTTTTTAGATCTACTGGACCACCAAGAGTTATCAGTAAAGAATTATTTAATGTTACAGAGACAGAACCAATTGACACCACTAACAGCAACATGACTCCTCTATATTTCCAACCTTCTCCAAACGACCTCTACAGACAGGACCTTGACGGATATTACTCCTATAACGAACAAAATAACATTAACGAACACTGCTTTGAACAGAACTCTAACAATTACCAAGACCAACCTAATGAGAACAGACAAGACAACCAAAATTACACTGACAACCATGAAATCGATGATGTAAATTTTTCAACACCTGCCTCCAAACACCAACCGGATATATAGATATTAACGCTCATGGTTCAAACCTTCCCTTTATTGAAATAACCTCTCCGTGCGGTCGAAATCTCAAGTTCCTGATCGACACAGGAGCATCTTCCTCATTTATAAACCCTGAATTTGTACACCCGGAAGATATCGAAAAAATTAAAACTATTTACATAAAAACTATCCTAAATAAATATCCGCTGAACGAACAAGTTACATTGCCAATTTTTCAAGAATTTAGGCAACCAGGCCAATTAAGATTTCTTATCTTTAAGTTTCACCAATACTTTGATGGGTTGTTGGGCCTAGACACCCTGACAGCACTAAACGCTAAAGTAGACCTGGCTCAACGCGCTTTAATAACGGATCATACCGAAATTCCCCTACTATTCAAACCAAATCTGACTTCCCCTAAATACATAATCCCACCTAAATCTAAATTTATTGCCAAATTGCCAATCGACATCTGCAACGGAGATATCTACATTCAGAATACCGAAATTACACCCACCTTGTTTGTCCCTGAAGGCATCTATACTACCAAAAATTGGTATGGGTTTATTACTGTAATAAATCGATCCAATAATGAACAAATTCTTTACTTGGAACAACCTCTTGAGGCATCCAAATTCTCACCCTCTGAATTTACGGAAGTCAACAATTTTAATATTGATTATAACTGTGGACCTGACACCTTTATTCCTCCAGAAGATATCACTAAACTAATTCGAGTAAATCACCTTAGTAAAGAGGAAAAAGACTTGATATTTCGCATATGTCGCGAATATGACGACGTCTTTTACCGGGAGGGACAGAACCTCAGCTTTACTAACAAAATTAAGCACCACCTTTCAACCACGGACGATATACCGATATACACAAAGTCTTACCGGTACCCATATGTACACAAAGAAGAAATTCGGAAACAAATCAACGATATGTTAGATCAAAACATCATCAGGCCCAGTTATTCTCCATGGAGTTCCCCAGTTTGGATCGTCCCCAAGAAGGCCGACGCAAGCGGGAAACAGAAGTGGAGACTAGTGATCGATTACCGTAAACTTAACGAGAAGACGGTAACAGATCGCTACCCCATCCCTAATATATCTGAGATACTGGATAAATTGGGCAAGAGTTTGTACTTCTCAACCCTAGATCTTGCCAGCGGATTTTACCAAATTGAAATGAACCCCAAGGACATCCCAAAAACCGCCTTCACGGTGGAAGGAGGACACTATGAGTACGTCCGCATGCCATTCGGACTGAAGAACGCTCCATCCACTTTCCAGCGAGTGATGGACAACGTACTCCAAGACCTGCAAGGTAAAATATGTCTAGTTTATCTAGACGATATCATTGTTTTCTCCACATCCCTACAAGAGCACGGAGAAAACTTGAGGAAAGTTTTTCAAAAGTTGCGCGATGCCAACCTCAAGGTGCAACTTAATAAATCAGAGTTCCTCCACAAGGAGTTGGCTTTCCTAGGCCATCTAGTCACAACAGACGGGGTAAAACCTAATCCAGAAAAGATCAGAGCGATAAAGGACTTCCCAATTCCTAGGAACCAGAAAGAAATAAAATCTTTCCTGGGATTACTAGGCTACTACCGTAAATTTATAAAGGATTTCGCCAGGCTAACAAAACCCCTTACCGAATGTCTGAAAAAGGGTAGAACCATCCAACTTACAGAAAAATATGTCAAGACGTTTGAAGAGTGCAAAAATTTGCTGATGAACGATCCGATCCTACAATATCCGGATTTCGGTAAACCGTTTATTCTAACAACAGACGCCAGCAACTACGCAATAGGTGCGGTCCTGTCACAAGGCACAATCGGTAATGACAAGCCTATTTGTTATGCTAGTAGGACGTTGACAGACTCCGAGATCAATTACTCCACAATTGAAAAGGAGCTCCTGGCAATAGTCTGGGCCGTAAAGTACTTCAGGCCCTACCTATTTGGTCGCAAATTCCAAATCGTAACCGATCATAAGCCCCTTACTTGGCTTATGAGCCTTAAAGACCCGAACTCCAAATTAGTAAGATGGCGGTTGAGACTCGAAGAATTCGACTATGAAGTCGTTTATAAAAAAGGGAGTACGAATTCAAACGCAGATGCGTTGAGTAGAATAAGGCTTCCTAGTACCACGTCGAATAAACACGTCGAACTAAATGCCAACGAATCTTTTACAAGGGATAACAACACCTCGTTACTTACCGAAAATGGTTCAACCATCCATTCTGCCGAGGAAAACTTGAATGATGGTATCCCAATATCCGAGAGACCATTAAACGAATTCACACTCCAAATTATCCTTGAGAAATCAGAAAGGTCTCCCCAAACTTCACTGCAAATGCCATTTAAGAACCGTCAAAGGCGAACAATACGCATGGTGGACTTCACCGAAGATACCGTGTTAGATCTTTTCAAAAAATTTCTGGCTCCAAACAAACTGAATGCAATTCTCACAACCGATGAAATTTTTAAAACTGTCCAAACCGTATACTCTAAATTCTTTTCTCAATCTAAAACATTCAAATTAATTCGTTGTATGGAAATCCTCCAAGACATAATCGACACCGATGAACAAGACCGGATCATCAATGAATACCATACAAATAACAACCACAGAGGTATAAACGAAACGGTCCTACATCTTAAAAGAAGCTACTATTTCCCTTATTTAAAAGAAAAAATTACTAAAAACATAAACAACTGCGAAACCTGTCAAATCCAAAAATACGACAGAAATCCACATAAACCTCAATTCCAAATCTCCGAAAGCCCAAAACAACCATTAGATAGCATATACATAGATGTATACACTATCAATGGCAAACCAATTCTAACGATCATTGATCGATTTTCTAAATTTGCAGCCGCCTACACCCTCGAAACAAAAAATAGTCTAAATATCTTAAAAGCGCTTAGACATTTCTTCTGTCTTCATGGCATCCCCAAAGTATTAGTAGCCGATCAAGGCACCGAAATGTCCGCCACGATATTTAAGGATTTCTGTGTGCAATATGGAATCTTAACACATTTTACATCATTCCAACAGACCAGTAGCAATGCTTATGTAGAAAGATGGCACTCAACATTGACAGAAATTTACAGAATTGTTTTAGAGAAACGAAAAAAACTTAAACTCAATACTGACCATGACGACATCCTCAATGAGGCAGTCATAACTTACAACAACGCTATACACTCGACAACGAAACTTACCCCTTACGAATTGTTTTCAGGCAGAACACACCCTTTTACTAAAAATCTAAATTATAGTGACAAACACGATTACTTAAAGAAACTTAATGAGTTTAGGACCAAACTATACCCAAGCATCAAAGGTAAAGTAGATGAATTAGTAAACAAGAACATAGAAAAATTAAACAAAAACCGAGAAGAACCTCAAACATTAGAACGAGATGAAACCATTTTTCGAAAAGAATGTAGGAGAAACAAAATTACACCCAGATTTAGTAAGCATAGAGTAAAAAACGACAATATAATTACAGTAACTACTACAAAAGATCAAAAGTTAAAATACATAAGTCAAAAATTAAGAAAAGACGTAAATTTCAGGGTAATCATCATGACGCAGGGACAGAAGATGGAAATAACAGACTTGACCAGCAACCACGGCCTACTACCACTACGACTGGGGACGAGTAGAACAATTCACACATACGAAAATCTAGTGCACATCGTCAATCTTGACAAGTACGAGGACGCTATACGTAAGATAACAGACTCACTTTCTAAATTTGACGAAACTAACGACGCAACACAGACAATCGAAATTACGAAACTAAAAATTAAAGAACTAAACCATAAATTGCAAATACTAAAACCCAGATTACGACCCAAAAGAGGTCTAATTAACGGACTCGGGTCACTTATCAAAAGTATCACAGGCAACATGGATGCGAATGACGCTTTACTAATAAATAAAAATATCGAAATGCTTTTGTTAAACCAATCTAATATAAAAACTGAATTCAACAAACAAACAAAATTAAACCATCTTATGATAGAACGATTTGATAACATAACGAACCACATCAATAATCAAACCGATGTAATCCGGAAATACCTAGAACAATCACAAAACAAAATTAATAAGCAATATGATTCCTTGATACATATACAGTACCTTAACAAATTGCATTACAATATCGATATACTGAATGACCATCTGTCAGGAATATCAGAGGCTGTAATTCTAGCTAAATTGAACATAATTTCGAAACAAATCCTAAGTCCACTCGAATTAATAGAAATTTCACAGACACTTGAAAAGCAATCGGTACAAATCCAGTCCGATGAACATATATACGAATTGTTAAACCTCCAAGCCTACTTCAACAATTCCAACATAATTTTCAACATCCAGATACCAATTTTATCCACTGAAAATCTTCCATTTTTCCACATCATACCCCTTCCCATACAAAATACCCAACTGATATCCTCGAAACCTTACATAATCCTCAACCATAATAGTGTTCAATTTTTTGACGAGGAATGCCCGAAAATCGAAGGAGTCTATTACTGCAAAGAAACAAATAATATGAGAGATTCAAGTACTTCCAGGTGTATCGCCAACATCATAAATGGTACACCAGCATCATGCCAGCTTAAAACCGTCAAAGTAACACCCGAGATAATGCAGCCCGAGACTAACTATATCCTCACCATCAACATACCGGAAACCATGATAAGTTCGACCTGTGGAACCACAAACAGATCGATATCCGGTACCCTATTGATCCACCACCAGAACTGTCACGTCGAAATCAACGATATCACATACAGTAGCGAAAACACCACCTTTTGGGACGAGATCAGCGTATTTCCACTCAGCATGGACAATTCAACTACCAAGGACACCATCGACTTACTTACCCTCAGAAACACCGAGCTTCCCAATACGGACTTCACGGATATTTTCCAAACATCGATCATCACTAGCGAGACCATGTGGCAGCTTCTTGTCATCCTGTGTGTCATCAGCCTTGCGATCAACCTATACCTACAAATTCAAGCAAGACGAAACAACCAACAACAGAGCCCGTCATCGCTCCAGTCAAGAGAAACCTCTGTACCACAGTTTCTCTAACTGTCGCTCTTCCTAAGGAGGGAGGAGTTACATCTGTATCCACATCCGTTCCCACAGACGTCACCCGACACGTGCATCCGCCGCCCGTTCATCAACCCAATTCAACACCTCACCAAAGTTCAAATTCAAATTGCACAATAGTAATACAATATTTAAATTGCACATTTTTTTCACCTGATCATGTAATTTTGAAACTAAGCATTCTGTTGTAATTAAATAGGACCGACACACTTCGAGTCGGCCAGTTATCATTGTCAACTCGTATCTTGAAGATAGAAAATACATAATTTAGAAAAAACAAGAGAATATTGTTTTTTTCATATATCGGTTGTCGGGAATCATAAGTCGCGCAGCTCACACATCGTAAAGAGGATGAGACTTTACGTCTTCACGATGACTGATCTTTGCTGACCAAGCTACATACTTTACTCTGTGCTGTGTCCAACCGCGATTGCAGTTCAACGACATGTCGGCCCAGTGCCAGTCCCAGTTGCTGCTACCTCCCAGCCCATTATTATTGCACTGGTGCATTCCCATTTTCTTATTTTTAATGCCGGAAAACTAGAAATTACGCGATAGACTTGGCAAAGTTGATTGCATGGACACAAGTGCATCGAACTCGTACTCGACACACTGATGATTCCATCGGTAATAAGACAAAAAGAAGTGCAGCGATGCAGCGACCAGGCTAGGACAAGCCAATGCCTTGTCGATGCACCGGGACGGACGGCTCTTTGTGACCATTGGGGCGGTGGTGGCGGCAAATAAACAAAGTGGCAAAGGCATCGGCCCCATTGCAACTTCTAAATGGGAATCCGCTCCATGTGAATGACTTTGTTTACGACTTTAATTGCAACGCATATACAAACAGAACAAATCTACTTTTGTTTCATTGGGCTCCATCCGTTGAATGTATGTAATGCAATTGACATTGTGTAAGGTGTTACACAGAGAGATTGCGATAGATAAGCTAGGGTTTATACTAATTGTTATAATGACCTCGAAACAAGACACCTTTCATGTTCGGTCAATTTACCTACCGACGACCTATAGCTAATACGCGTAAGGCCTTTCTTGAACTCGTAGAATGATGTTGTGACGATTTTGCTCACCACTAGTTATCAATGGTCGATCTGGATTTCGATTTCCCCTCCATATGCTTTCCTCTCCGGTAAAATATGAGCCGTCAACTGTCATTTTTTTTTGTAGTCGGGTTAGCGCAACGGTAGCACGTTCGCTTTCAGTGCACTGGGCCCCCGTTCGATTTTTACTGGCTGCGGTAGTCTTCGATAACAAAGGGGATTTACGTGTCGGACTATGAACCACAGAGACATATAGAAGGAGATGAAACCCCCATTTACTGTGCACAAAATTGTGGACGTAATTCCACTACATACGAACTAAGTAAGTAAACAGAGAGACACACGCCCTCCACTGCGCAACACCCGCGCAGTCAATATAAAAGCACAGGAAGCACAAAAGATGTCATCCCCTCTCCTACTTCTCCTATTGGAACAATAACATTCCAGTCTGTCTCTCTGCCGCGGAACACCCGCCTGGTCCATATAGAAGCACGATCGTTGTCAAATTTCCATCCCCCTTCCTACTTCCTCACTTGTGCCGAATTACTTCGTTTCTCTCGCTCTTTTTTTCATTTCCTCTGATTCTCTCTTCAAAGCTATGAACCCACTCAGCTGTGAAATGAGTACCCATTTGGGGTAAATAGCTCGGTTGAGCGTATTGCTGATCAGGATCACACACCTCTACACAAAACACACCGTCACGATTTAGTAAATGGGATGATGCTAACTCATCTCGAGGCCTTCGTGCAAAAACTGGACTGTTGCGCTATTAATTTTTATTTAACTGTCAATTTTTCCATCTGAAGATGTTCCCCTCCGAACCTGAAAAATATTCTGATCAAAAAAATTGACAGTTGACGGCACATATTTTACCGGACGGGAAAGCATATGGAGGAGAAATAGAAAAAGTCTGTTGCAGATCCGCTTTCAGGACCGCGACCATTATGATTGTAGTATGATATTCTGGCGACTTGTTATCGCGTAAAAAATATTAACCGTGAGTACTATAAAAAAAACATTGAGAGTACATAAACAAAGAAGAATAATGGGCCAGTGCGTCAGAAGCATGCACATGCACAGTGAAAAAAACGAGATGTGGAGCCACGAGTAGGATATGATAATTTTATTATCAACGATGTTTTTTTATCCGCCTGTGCGAAGTCTAAAAACTGATCCGTCTTTTGGCTGTAATTATTTCCTTAATATCTTTATGTTGCAATAAACCCCATTTAGTTGGCTCAAAATTGATAAAACACCGAACTGAGAATTTTTTGCATTCAATAAGGCTTTTAATTTCAGCGGAATATAATAATAGATGACTCATAGGACTTTGAGGATGGATGGATGGATTTGCGAGATCATGAAATTCGTAGACTCATGGACCCATAGGCTTTTAAAATAAAACTAAAAAAAAACTCACAAGGTTCAAAACTAAGAAAAAACTATAACAAAAAGACTAAAAATAAAAGAAAATGAAACCGAAACCGAAACGTAGAGGGCTTCGCCCGCAATCCGAGGATTTTGTAGTGTCCCACTGCCAATAGGAGATGAACTGTCCTACTCTTGGAGATGCTTAACCATTCAAGTTAAGACGACATTGCAAATTACAAGCTCGCATAAAAAAAAACATAATAAAAAAATAAATTGTGTGAATAACTATAGAAAGTAAAGTCAGGGACCAGCTCTCCTCCTCTCCCACCACCCTTTCAGAAATGGCAAATTAAAAACATAACTCCAATTCGCTCTACGAAAAACAATAAACAACATGCAAGTATGTAGTCCTCGCACCTATATATGAGGCCGGCAGGTGTATTTTCTGTATGGATATAGACAAAATGCCCAACTTTAAATGAATGTACTATTTACGTAATTGTTACAAAACATGCAAAGTTTATTGCCTATGGTAGGGATTATCGGTGGCCATCTGTATCTTTGACATTGGATGTGTTTAAAAGATGCAGGGGTGTGGTAACTGTAACTATATCCGTAAAAATATACTATTAATAACCTACTGTTAGAAGATATCCAAATTCCATTATTTCAGTTTTTTATGCTAGCCGAAAACCACCTTGCAGCAAGTTTTCAAATTTCTAAGAGTAACGATCTCGAAATGCAAGAGGAGTGGGAAAAATTATGATCTCATGTTTTCTCTTCTCCACTATTCCCCTTCCTGGAAATTTAAAGAAAACCCCAAAATGCAATGTCCTCAACTTCATTCAATCAACAAAAAAACTCAAAGGCTTAAAAAATAACAAAAGCTCAAAAGCTTCAAAAAATAAAAAACAAGCTGAGAAGCTTGAAAACTAAAAAAAACTTGAAAAAAAGTATCCCAAAAATTAAAAGAGAACTCAAAAATTAAAAAAAAAAAACTAAAAAAAACTCAAAAATTAAAAAAAAAACGAAAAAAATACTCAAAAATTAAAAAAAAAACTCAAAAATTAAGAAAAAAAATCAAAAATTTAAAAAAAAAACTCAAAAATTAAGAAAAAAAACTCAAAAATTAAAAAAAACTCAAAAATTAAAAAAAAAAATTAAAAATTAAAAAAAAATACTCAAAAATTAAAAAAAAAAAACTCAAAAATTAAAAAAAAACTCAAAAATTAAAAAAAAAACTCAAAAATTAAAAAAAAAACTCAAAAATTAAAAAAAAAAAACTAAAAAAGCAAAGAATCTAAAAATGTTATGCTAAAAAAAAACAACTCCAAAGGATTTAGGAATCATGGGCGAACGAACGAAGAGATGCATGGCGAAAGGAGGGAAATAAAAAACAAACTGGGCTGGAGTGTATGAGGGCAAAGGTAATTTTTTTCTGATTAAGAGATCCTCCAAGTTAGACAATTTTATAAAATACTTTCATTTTGCCACGCTTTAAATTTCGCTGCACAGTAACTTCACAGGATTGCTATACATTTCGATGGCAATTATGTTATTGATTTGTAAACAAAACAACTCTCGAGCGGAAGAAGCTAACGATGTGAAACTTTTTATTTAGTTAACTAGGGTTAGGGTATAAAAATTGAAATTGGTGACGTGATTTTAGTCTGCATGCGTCTATAGCTTAGCTTGGCAATGGTTGAAGTTCAAGGGACAAAAATCTTAACCGTGAGTACTATAAAAAAAATTATTGATAGTACATGAACAAAGAAGAATAATGGGCCAGTGCGTCAGAAGCATGCACAGTGAAAAAAACGAGATGTGAAACCACGAGTAGGATATGATAATTTTATTATCAACGATGTTTTTTTATCCGCCTGTGCAAAGTCTAAAAACTGATACGTTTTTTGGCTGTAATTCTTTCCTTATTATCTTTACGTTGCAATAAACCCCATTTAGTTAGCTCAAAATTGATTAAACACCGAAGTGAGAACTTTTTGCATTCAATAAGGAATTTAGTTTAAGCGGGATATAATAATAGATAACTCATAGGAATTTGAGGATGGATGGATGGATTTGCGAGCTGACGTCGCACGGTTAAGTTAATCATGAAATTCAATTCGTAGACTCATGGACTTACGAGTATAGTATAGACTTATTGACCCATAGGCTTTTAGACTAAAACTAAACAAAAACTCACAAAGTTCAAAACAAACACGCATTACACGAAAAACAAGCCACTTGTTGTTTGTGTAATGCGTGTTGGTTACCCTACCCTACACTCGATAGATACGCAAAAGAACGCGCCTATAGTTTACTTGGTCGAATATGCTTCCTTCTGTGCGTTGTAAACTTTATGACCAAGTTAATATACCCTATCACACGCCAGGGATTGCACTTTGACACTTAACCGAGAAGTTGACCCGGAATGCTTTTTTTTGCACGAAGCTTTACCTACACCCGTATTAACCTGTACTTCAGTACAAAAGAACACGCCTACAGATAACAAGAGCCCACCCAAATAACATGAACCTATATGGAAGAAAATGTTCTTGTTATGTTGACAAGTGGTCGACATGTTTTTACCTTTACCGACATAGATACCCGTTTAACATGCCAACAAAATGTATTTTTATATTCCGACATGTAAGTACGTATCATATATTATAGTATTTCCTAAAAAATGTAACAAATTATTGAACATTTTTAAGTTCGAAATACCTACAATAGAGTATATTATTTTATATTAAAATAGATAGTAAAAGCCGAAACAAAAAATAGAAAAGGGGAGGGAAAACTAAGACGCGGTAAGAAGTAAAGCGGTCATGTTGTTCACTTCGAAATGGGGACATTAAATTTATTTTGCTGATACATGCTTGTAAAATGCTGAAAGTTGGAAGTTGGTAAACTCTATAATGTATGAAAACACTGCTGGGTCGGTTTTGCAACAACTGCAGGTTGCAGAAAAAAAACATTTCGTTACAACGAACTCGAAGATATTGGAAACCGGCAGTTTGATTTAACGAAGATCGTAAAATCCGAAATAACAAAAAAAAAATTTTTTTTGTTCGGCTTTAAAATTTAAAGATATTTCTGGTAAAACGGGGGGGGGGGATACTCAAATTACGTAAATACAAAAAACATATACTTATATTTATCGGGATTATGATTATGATATTAGACTTTCGGCTCGTTATGGCTAGTACTAACCTTTTCTTTTTGTGCGAAATTTCATACAAATACTGTCAACAGGGCGAAACTTTTGGCAGTATTTCTATGAAACTTCGCACGAAAAGAAAAGGTTAGTACTAGGCATTAACCAGAAACCATCATCTGTTCGCAGATGTTGAGTGTTTTGAAATCATTAAAACATATCAACATTCTAGGTAAAATGTTAGCCTTTATAGAAATTTCAGAGGCCTTCACTTGTTTGTAACTGACGCCATTTGTCCTTGGAACTGCAAGTCGAAGAGGACGAAGATGCTCAACCGCTGGTTGTACACGAATGAATTGAATCCTTTTGAATCAATGCCGATAATGTATCCCACCCATGCTTCTCCGGGATCTGTTTTTTTTTTGTCAAGATTTAAGACTCAATATCATGCCGGATTTTCCTTTCAACGTCGATTGACATGGAGTTTTTTACATACATACTCGAAATTTGTGGCTCTCGAAACAGTTGTAACCGCTTTTTCTTAGTTAAGAGCCCAAAAGAAGTTCGTACTAACTACGACTTATTTCATTATAACAAACGAACAATAGAAGTACGAGTACGAGTATAAGATAAAGAGTGACATGAGACAGCATTGTTGATACCTATTTATTCACACAGTGACAAGTGAACACTGTCATCATGACAGGATAATGCATATTAGCTGCGTTTTTTTTTACAGAGTAGAGCAGGATAAGCAGCAAAAACGCTATAGAGCAGATTAGAGTAGGAAAGACGAAAACGGGGCAAGTCTTTGCTAGGAGTGTGTCTTGGTTTAGTTTAGGATTCAAACGTCAACTCAAATTTCAAGAGGAAACTTAAATCATTAGTACAGATACAATTGGAAAAATTTCCTTTAGGCAACAGAATAATTTGGCATGTTTACAATTCCATATGACACAAAACGATATTTTATTGGCAAGAAATGCATTTTTAGTGCTTCTCAAACTGTTAACTGACTGAAAACTTCGACACCTGGGTCACCTGCATTTCAAAACGTGAAAATGCGGAGTGCATTTTTGAACTAACCTTTAAGAGCATCATCGTCGTGGCGCGAAAGCCCGACGTCGAGCCTTGGCCGCCTGAACCTTCCAGAGCAGCTTAGATCAAATTGTTAGTGTAATTGTGTGGTATTAACTGGTTCTGCTCTGCATGGTTGTTAAAAAAAACACGCCTATTAACAGCTTATCTATTAGTTTGCAGAGCAACTCGCGAACGTGCAGGCTCAAGAGTACTTCCACAATCACACTGGGTCGGACATTATTGAACGCGTCCTCGATTTCAAGGTAAACGGCCATTGTGAATTCCTTGTGATCCAGAGACTTTTCAATAAGCCTGGCCAGAGAGTGTAGAGCCCTGTCCACTGATTTGCTTTTCCAGTAGGCATGTTGCAAAGCGGAAAGAAGACTAACGGAATGGTGCTTCGAAGATCGATGTCAATCAATCTCTCAAGTAATTTTAGCATGGTGGAACAGAGACTAATGGGTGTGAAGTCATTTGGGCGCGGGAGCAAACTCCTACCTACCCGCTTTCGGGATGAAAACGACCAACACTTTCGTCCGGAACCCAAGAACATGGGCCAGCTTTAGGCAGGCCGTTAGGATGGCCTTTAACCATGGGTACACAATGTCTGCGCAGCGCTATAGATCCGCAAGAATTATGCTGTCGGGTCTACAAGATTCGAAAGGTACGAAACTAGAGATCGTCCACAAGATCTTGTCCTTGGAAAAAATGGATACGAAGTCACGCTACCCGGAAAATGCAAGTCAAGTGCGACTCAACAGTTTCCTTGCTCGAAGACGTCCATGTCCCATCTGGTTTTTGTATAAGCCACAAATGGGTTTGACCTCGAGAGTTTGCGAAATCTTGATGCCTCTCCGGCCACTTCGCACAATGTCCTCCATGAATTCCGTTTCGCAACCCAGCTTTTTCTTAAAAGAGCTTAAATGTCTGTTGTAGGACTGCCAGTTCGACTCCAACCTGGTAGCCTCCGCCTTGGTAAAACTTTTTCTGCACATAGTCGTTAGATTGGAGATGCTGGCGTCGGACCACGGACCAGGCTGCTTTTCTTTTTGCTACATGTAAGCTAAAATATGACCGTAACTTTCCTATTAAATCTGTGTTCATGTTTTAGCGCTTCCCTGCATTGTTCATCTTACTATCGAAGTTCTTTTACAAATATCTTTTATGAACGAGATTTTAAAAGAACTTTTACAGTGATAATAGCCCCCTAAGAGGGAACGTGCGCGAGCTTGTCAGAGAAGTACTTGAAACAAGTGACGTTCATATCGCAAATTTTTACTTAGGCGGATATTACACTATAAAAGTTCTTTTAAAATATCATTCATAAAAGATATTTATAAAATAACTTTTATAGTGTGATAGTCGCCATAGAGTAGTCAATTTTATAAAAAAATTGTTCATGCATACGGGCGTTCATGTTTCACGCAGTTTTTGTTTTCGTGAGTCTACTGTACTTCGCATTCGGTGCGACTCGCCGCGCCACGAGTAGTGTGTTAAGGTTTGTTTTGCTAGACGCGGCTGAACGACTATAGTTGGCAACTGTGAAAAAAAAACCAACCCAAAACCCCAATGGAGCTCTATTCGTGTGTGTGTTTTAAGGTTTGGAGGTCGTTGGATACACGCTGCAATTTTATGACTGTAGTACCTCCACATAAAATACACACGAATAGTGCTCCGTTATGGTCGTTTTTTTCACAGTTGGCAACGATAGTCGCCCAGCTCTCAGCAAAGCAAACTTTTTTAGCGCCATAAGAATTAACATGGCTGACGTATTCATTATTATATTACTATCGCGTTTGCACTCTCACGGGAGTGTACATTTCAGTACTAAATGCAATCTTTTCTGTACAAAACTTTACAATGTGTGCCATTTAAATTCGCAAAGTGAGCATGTCCAATCTGTAAAATGAACACAGAGTGCATGGCTCGCACTCGTATCTTTATACATATTCACGTAAAAGTCAACAACACGACTCTCAGCACACGCACCACCACATGTGGAAAGTGAAAATTAAAAAAAATCCAGACTACACTCGTGATAGATATTTTGCTCATTGCTCATGAGCATGACAGAACGTATATTCCCAGGCGGATATTGGAACGTGCTTGTTTAGAATATTTCTTTTCCTTTTTGTAAAGTACATTATAGTCTAACAGCCCGCTGCAAGAAAACCTTCGTCATTTGTAACCGGCTGGAATTTATACCACTTGTAAAACATAGTACAACGACTACGAAAACGTACGTCAGCCCAGTTACAGATGACGAAGGCTTTCTTGCATTGTGCTCCGGTACTAAAATACTATGTATTGCGAAAAATCTAAACAATAATAGGTACGTTTTTTCGCACTCTGTTCTGGAGCAATAGCTCACATTACACTAACAAATTGTCCCCTATAGTTCTAGAAAGAGTTCTGGTGCAAACATCTTGTTCTGTTAATCGTTTCATGCTTCAAACTTCAAAGGTTAGATGGCGCTCTGGCTCGTTTACATTTGCCAGTGCACCGGCATGCCAGTAGAGTTGTCGGCAAATCTACGAATGACAAGAAACATATGTTCGCAAGTCTCTACTGGAATGCCAGTAGGAAATCAATTGGCCCGGGAGGCAAGCTACTTGCAAGGCGCCGTGCGGGTTTACTGGCCTGGCAGTTCCCAGGCACGGGTGTTTACACATATGCAAGTGACAGCTTGCTAGTTACTTGCAAGACACTTGCAATGCCTGTAAAATGTACGTACTAGCACGGTCTACTGGCATGTGTAAACGCTACTTTATGACAATTTCCGCATCAATATTTATTTTTGTAATTATACGGAGCGTGTGGGGCGACCGGTAGCGCAGTGTGTTAAGGCATCAGTCTCATGTTTGACTGCCGGCGTTTCGGGTTCGATTCCCGTCCACGACGACGTTCGTGGCAATGGATGTGCAGGAGGTGTATGCTGGCAACTGCATTCTCCGAAACCAGTTTATGCCGACGAAACGTCAAATGGGCCACATGGAACAGTTGACGCGCTATGCCCCACAAGGGGTTAGGGCAATTGAGTAGTAAACATGCGCTGATCCTACTAGCTCAGTTATTTTTGCAAAATATATTTTCATCCAGAATATAAGTTTACTGTCGATTTTGCATTGTTTCCTGATATATTGACAATTGTTGTTCTGGAACTATTCTGTATCGTTTCTTTGCTGCTTATGTTATTCTCTCATGTTCTGTTACAAAAAGAAACGCGGCTTAATAATAAACACCACCCAGTTGATGATATTTATATATTTTTTAACTCTTCGATGAACAAAACAAAACAATGCAAACTAGCGTATAATTGCTTATACATATGTATGTACATTAACAAATTAAACATACATAGTTATTTTAAATTGGTGCTTATAATAAGGAAATTCTATTATTTTCATTCTAAATGTTCCAAGCGTACGAAGAAATTTACTAGAAAAAGATAGGTACTCAATGCCTCGAATTCCAAATGGGCAACATCTGGCCTGTATACGAGTACAAGATGGCGGTGGCAACATTGGGAGAAGCTATATTGATTTCTTCGCGTGTGTGCGGTGTACACTTCACTTCGTGCATTCGTGTGCGCTCTCTATACAAAATGAACTCTTCGGGATGTGGGAGCAGCTATGAATATCGCACATGAGCGCTTCCCAAGACGACCGATTCAGTTCAGTCACCTTCCGCGATTTGTTCTGGAGTGTCTGGGTGTTTTACGTGAAATAGTGTTTTTATTGAATTTGTTATCAAGTGTACACGATTTACTTTGTTTCTTGGCAATATTTTGTTATACGAGTTCGTCCACTTTATGTTGAGCGTGAATCATACGTGTTAATTTCACATTCTGTGGGTTCAGAAGATGCTGAGCAACTTCCGCTCAACTGATCATGATCAATTGATCACCGAGCAGGAAAAATTTCTGCTCACCGCTCGCACTTTTCTTCTTCTTATTTCTCCTTGACTTTCGTATGGAGTGTGTGTGACAACGAGAGTCGCGTTCAGCAGGCACAGACTGCATAATCGACAAGTTCCGGAACTGCTCGCGAGCAGTTCGCGCTCTTCGGTAACTTCTGAACGCAGGCATTGCCGCATTTGTCAGAAACAGTGTGCACTATACTATCGACACTTCCAATATGGAGTCCGACGCTTTACCTGCTGGGGGGTCTGTTGCGTACACTGACACTCCATCCAAACTGGAGAAATGTCAACTGAAATTTAAATGCCGCAAAGGAAGGAAAGGATGGGATCTGAGTCGTTATGTGGTCCGCAATCAAGAACGGAATAAAGCCAAATGCCTGATGTTAAATTGTGACAGACTGCTCACCTATAGGCCACACAATATCAAGCGGCACTACAGACTAGTCCACAAGAAGGATATACCAAGTGATGGAGAGCCAGACTACGAGACCGTCAAATATGAAGAAATCGAAAATGACAACTTTGAAGAGGAAGACTTTTCCGCGAAGGTGAACCTAACCATGACCAAGAATGAATTTCTGCAATGTTGCTTTGGTCTGGTGACGTTCAAGGGTATGCCGGTCAGCATATTCGATGACGGCGACTACTTTAAGAAAATCATAGCACCTTACGAGGAGCATTTCAACTTGCGAATGGACTCCAAGAGCATCCTTGCATCCCTAAACGATTGTTTCCAACAAATAAAAGCGGATATAAAGAGAAGACTCAAGGGGCGAATGGTTTCGCTGAAATTTGATGTAGCAATGAAGGAGGGTAAACAAATCATGTTGGTTAACGTACAATATCTGGAAAGCAGCAAAATTGAAATTTATTCTTTGGGTAAGTTGTTGTTTTATCTGTACCTATTTACTGAGTAGGTTCGTCTTAGTTGATAACTCTCAAATTCGGTTGACAAACATAATAGCCATAATGGCTACAGTCATGAATGACTTAAATAACAGAGGTGCTTTTAAAGAACATGCAATACTGAGGGGAACAAGATTATTCTACAGATAAGGTTTCATCCTTTTGGGTCTAAATTGCAGGCCTCTCATCCGAGATAGGACGAAACGGATGCAGGTACATGAGTGAAACGGGCGACCTAGGGCTACATGCGGGGGTTCGCAACGCCCTAGGAGCGGAGCTAGCGCAGCTCGTTCCAAACCGAAATTATCCATGCACACTTGTACGATTCTGCGGGTTGTGAATTAACAGTCGCTTGTGTGGGCTTCGATCGCTACGCTCGCTCGCGCTTAAGGGATCACAACCCTCAGTATCGCACAAACATTAACGCTCGCTTCACTCGCTCTGGGTACAACAGTCCTTTGTGTGGGCTCCGTTTCCAAACGAAAGTATCTATATGGATTATTTCGTATGTCTTATTTCGCTATAGCTTATTTCGGTGCCCGGCAATTAATCCACTCATTAGGAGCTCAGAGGGGTTTCGGGGAAACAAATTGTGGTGGAGAAATTTTTCCTTTTTTTTTTTTTGTTTTTTTGGGGTACTGAACCCGAATCCATAACGTCCCATCAATTTTTTTTTTGCGAAACATCAAAATCTCAAAAACCCTCGAAATTTCGGTATTTTTTTTTCGTTTTTTTTTTTGTTTTCTCTCTTATAATTTGAAAACCGTGCATCCTAGTAAGGGAAAAAAAATTACGGATAAATTGAAGAGCATAAAATTGTGCGTCGAATGTTCAACCTAAACGTCAAATGTGGTCCGGTGGTGAAGCCGCAATCGACAAACGAAAAACGTCGATTTTTTTTTCGATTTTGCGAAAAACCCTGTTATGGTCACATTTGAACGTTTATAACTTCAAAACGGCTACTAATACGTAAAAATGCAACAAGTAAAAGTTGTAGAGCATGCAATTTTGTTCAGAGTACCTAATCTTTTTAATTCGGTCAAAAGAAAATTCAGAAATTCGAAATAACTAAAATCACTTTTTGAGAGTGTTCTCATAAAATACATTTTCGAACTTTTTTTTTAATAGATCACCGTTCTAACCACCAGAAACATTGCGTTACCAGTTACCGCAGTTACAGTTCGAATCAGAAGTTCTCGGGAACGTTCCCGGTAACAGTTTCACGAGTAATAACTCGGAACTTAGGGGGGAATACGTCTTTTGGTCATTCTGATTGGTCTTTGTGCGCAAAGCGATCAAAACGTTTTATTCCTCAAACCAGCAAAAGGGAATGTGCCGCAAACCATGTACGCTCCTCATCTGCGAGATGAGATTGGAAAAATAATATCTCAAAATATACTATACATGCGATCACTGGGTGCGACACCACCAGTGCGCTGTTCAACCAGGGAGAGGTCAAATTTCTCAACATCCTCCGGAAAAATTCCACATTTAGCAGCCGTCATAAGATTTTCAAGATACCCATGCAGCTCATTCAAGTATAGCCACGGCAGAAGAGGCTTTCTTGAAGGCGCTGTACGGGCAAAAAGACGTCACCTCATTGAATCTGCTGAGATACAAAAGCTATATGACGTCCTCCTTGAAGGCGCGATTCAATATTGCCTCACTTCCACCAACTGAGGACGCATCTCAGCAGCATTCAATGAAGGTATACCATACCAAGTCCAGAAGTGGCTTGGCTTTGACAAAAGACCCGAAGAAGGGGGGTGGAAAATCACCAAAAGTGGACTCCTGCCTGTAACAACCACTAGGAATGCCGCCGCAGATGCCCTACTGAGTATCATTTCTTGTAAATGCAAGAAGCCATGTGTAGGACACTGTGGCTGCAAATAGGCAGGTCTACATCGCTCTCCGCTTTGTGTCAACTGTGAGGGCAAGTGTGGGAATGCGGACCTCTCTGCAGCCATGGACGAAGACGAAGACCTCCACTCGTTCAAAAACGTGATTTTAGTTATTTCGAATTTCTGAATTTTTATTCGACCGAATTAAAAAGATTAGGTACTTTCTGAACGGAGAATTTCATGCTCTACAACTTTTATTTGTTTATTTATTTTTACGTATTAGTAGCCGTTTTCAACGATTAGCTTCTTTGAAATCTTGGCAATATTGATATGGCCGGTAAAATTCGGTGCGATTAGCAAAGTGAACGCAAGCACATGACACACAAATATGTTTCATATGACCCAAGCTGGAATATCAGCCGCTTCTCGAGACTATTATCGATCAGCAGCAGCGTCAGCGAATGTAGCAGAGCGGACTCTAGATGAGTGACCGTTCTTTTACGCCTAGTACGCACTGCGATTCCTTGAATAGATTCTTTTGCGTTTCGCCAGAATCTCGCTTGTCTCGACTCACTGTCTGAATCCTGCAATGAGTCGAGTCAAGCGAGATTCTGGCGAAACGTAAAAGAATCTATTCAAGGGTCGCAGTGACTAGGTACATTTGCATATCTGCTAGAGGCACATTGTGATTGCAAAATATTCTTATATTGGAAGCTCTTTTAATAACTTAACTGTACTCAGTATTATAACACCAAAATCTAATCATCATATTTTAATTCCAGGCACAATTAACCTAAATGAAGACGAAATAGCTGTGCATCTCAAAGAAATATTGAGAATACTCGATGAATTTGAGTTAAATACGGCACAAATTTACTCCTACATTACTGACAACGGTTCCAATATTGTCGATATTTGGGAAAATTTAGCGGAGCCAGACAAGACTACAATAAATATTAAACACGACGAAGATGAGAAATTTGAAAAACTTCACAACGAACTTCGGTCAGTGTTGCCAGTGACATGTTGCTTGTCTCATTATATTCACCTGGCCGCAACGACAGTATACCAGAGTTTAGCATTCAATCTGGAGGAGTGTCGAGTGTTTATCACAAAATTACGACAAAGTGTCAGTGAAGATGAATGCGAGTTCAAGATGCCGGTGCTAGACAGTCCATCTCGCTGGTATTCCACCTACAGAATGTTATATTCTCTAGTTGAGGTTCAGGATCATATTCAATCGATTCTTTCCAACATCGACATGGACGATATTGACTGGGAGTTTGTTGAGAATTTTGTGGCCGCGTTCAAGCCGCTTTCCGTGTGCGCGACACGACTTCAATATGATCAATGTGTCGTGGGTGATTTCTACCGAGATTGGGTATCTTGCGAGTTGGAACTTAAAGAACTTGGAGGGAACAATACAATTGCCGGTTTATTGATTGATGCAATGAACACACTAAAAACTGAATGGTCACAAAAGGATATCATCGTCGCCGCTTTATATCTTGATCCCCGGTTTAATTTCGCGGGATCACCGATTCTGACGATGGAGCAGAAACAGGCGGCACTTGTAAGTTGCGGAAAATATAAATACTCTTTCTACGCAGTTTACAGGTCGCACTACTAAAAAGTTGTTATATTTCAGAATCATCTTCTGAAGACCCACGAGGCGATTGAAAAGGTCAAACCGCAAACAGAGATAAAAATGTCCGAACAAACATTAGAAAATCTTGCCGCGATTCGGGAAGCACAAGGCTCATCCTCTAAGGGTACTTATGGTAAATTGAACGACTACATTATCCGAATGGTAGCCGAATCCAAACCACAGACGATGAACGATAAAAATTTGCAGCAAAGGTTAATTGCCTTAGCCGATGGAAATATGTACAGTCTGGACACAAATATACTACCGTATTGGGAGAACAATACGGCTTTTGATCCACAGTTGGCGGAAATAGTGCGAGTAATTCTGGCAACTCCGTCAATACAAGCGTCTACGCAACGTGCATTCAGTGCACTTTCCACGATTACGAAAATGAGCAGTGAATTATCAGCGAATAAGATAAAAGATTTGCTTGTTATAAAATTGAATAGCAGTCTTTTGAATACTGTGGATATTACTTTTAACTGAATTGCCCCCACACCTAAAGTAGGCTCATGACGATTAAAATAAAGATTTTCCTACACGTACGAGTATAAATGTGTTTTACTTTTCAATCAAGACTTAGATCCCTGCATCGACTTTGCGCGATTTTTTTTTTCAAAATAGCATACGAATTTGAAAAATGTATGAGTGAAATGGCAACACTACTTTATTCTGGTGTGTTAATGTGTGAATGAACGTGGGTCTTTTTTCTTACACCTTATATCTACGTTGTAAAGCATGATCTCGAAGGCGTAGCAGGCCGAGTCGCCATGTTTCCCACGCTAGCTTGCACGGTCCAATGTGTTGCCAATCTAATCCATGTCAAATCAACAGAGTAAGGCTGTTAATTGCCTTGACCCTTCCAGGGGCATGGGCGCGTCAACTTTTCTTTTTTGCATTACTATGGACCGTTTTCACAATGTCTGGTTAAAGTTTATCCTATAGATAAACGCTAAACGGCACCCATCCTCTAGTTAAAAACTCATCGAACGATAATTGCGAACAGGTCATACGGACTGCTGAGATTTTGACAGTTAGAACTGTTTACGTTTGTACATTCAAATGGGACTATTAAACTAATCACAAAGAACAGAGTTCTGGAAATTCATTCGATGGAAGAGGATTTGAAACCAATTCAGCCGAAAATTAGTTCTGACAAATGGAACAGACACAGAACAGAAAAGAACAGGCAGCAGAATTCCGCTAAGAAAATCAGCTGATTTTCTATTGCATTAGCTGATTTTTCTACTGCATTATCATATTTTGAACGTTGCATACCGTAAGGTTTAATGTAGTGTCCTGGATAGCTAGCTGGCAGTTTAACTAGACATTGAGAATAGCATATGCACCTACTATCCGAACCGTCTTTTGCTGACGAGCTTGGAGCGCTGTGGGAATTCTAATAGTAGAGTGGTGACCGAGATTTCATGACTACCGAGCATGTTAACAGGGTAGAGTGGATGATGCTAAATTATTTCGATGACCAGGTGCGTTTCCGGACTTTATCGAAGCTTTAGGAATTCATTTATTTTCTTGAAGGTTGCTCCACGTTCGATATTTAAATTAATTTTATGACTCAATCACACGCAAACGTTAGCAGAGATCTTTGACACTACTGGGTTATATCACACTGTATAATGGGTAAATTAGATTGGAGGCAGGACCATGGAGATCCTTGGGCACTGAATCTTAGGCAAGGTTATTACCCAGAAGATTGCATTCTTCCATTACAACAACAAAAAAATCGATCAACCCTCTTCTAAATTATGTTTTAAAAGCGATACGCGGAATGTATTTGTCGTATTTTTTAAAGTGTAACTTTTATAGCGACGACCTCTCGATTGGTAGTGAATCGAAAAAATAGTAATTTGTCTTTACTACCACATACCAGAGGCGTCGCTTGCGTCGCTACGATACAATCTCATACATTTGCACTGTGCCACAACCAAAAATGAATTTGGCAGATACTTAGTGGGTTGGTAGTTAGCGAAACGAATTTGTAAACAATTATTCACAGATTGGATTATCGACGCCACCGACGTACTTTTAACCCTATGACGTTAACATGAACGCATTCTGGGATATGAAGAGAAAACTAGGAAATACGAGTATCGTCTGAATCGGGGTGATAAAGCCTATGCACTGCAGTGTTGTTGAAGGCGTTTTTAACCCTATGGCATTGACATGAGCACATTCTTGAACATGAAGCGAAAGCTAGGAAATACGGGTGTCATGCGGATCGGGCTGATAAGTCAAATGCACTGGAGTGTTGTTGAAGGCGTTTTAACCCTATTGTGTTGATTTAAGCGCATTCTTGGACATGAAGTGAAATCTAGGAAATGCGGATGTCATCTAGAGTGTTATTGAAGGTGTTGACATGGGCGCATTCTTTCACATGAAATTAAATCTAGGGAATACGGGTGCCATCTGAATCGGCGTGATGAGGCTTCGACTGCAGTACTTTTGGAAGCAATTTGAGTTTGGGGAGAAAAAAGGGCCTTTTTGCAATGAAGTCAAATATGGGTATCATATTAATCGGGGTGATAAGTCTAATGCTCTGGATTGGTGATGTTAGATAAAAATCATCAATTTTAACGTTAAATCTATTGTTGTTCTACTATATTATGATGTATCTGCCATGATTTAGGGCGAAAAGGTGAAAATAAAAATCATTAAACAATCGATTCAGCATGCGGCATTAAATACATTTTCTAAAAGTTACACTTTTGACGCGCGGTGGTCTTAGCAGCACGCATTTTTTTTTTTTTTTTTTGTTTCTTTGAACGATTTATGACAAAAGAGATGTCAAAAATGTAGACAATAAAGAAAAATTATTAGATTAATGTTTTTTTTAAGTAAACGTGATGACCGCATTATGTTACAATTCAGACGTTTCGATAGCACATCCACTTTTCGGATGGGCAGTTGCTACCAGTCCTTGTAGTCCGGATGGCGCAACGGTTAGCACGTTCGCCTTCTACGCACTGGGCCCCGGTTCGATTCCTACTGAATGCGGTAGTTTTCGATAAAAAAGGGGATTTCCGTGTCGGACTATGAGCCCACTCAGCTGTTAAATGAGTACCCATTTATGGGGTAAATAACTCGGTTGAGCGTGTTGCTGATCACACACCTCTCCACAAGACCGTCACGATCTATTTTAGAAAAAAATGAGATGACGCTAACTCATCTCGAGGCCATGGTTCAAATTGGACTGTTGCGCCAGTTATTTATTATTTATTTAGTTGCTACCAGGCACCTCCTATCCGCGCCGTCTTTATACTGACAAGTTCAGAGCGCAGTGGGAGTTCTATTAGTACCCACAGGCAGTTTTTTTTTTGTTCGCGAGAATTTTTCAACAGTGGCATTCTCCGTTGCTGCTATTTCAATTTGTTGGATAATTTGAATTTTATGATGACCAATAAAAATAGATTGCACCGTCAGCTTAAAATCTGTGTATAAACAAAACTCGAATAACTCTTTCCAAGCCCACTGTAGTTTAAGGCGAAATTCACACACACGACACCGCGCTGCACGACTGCTTGAAATTTCAGTCGAGATACACAGCATCAAATGGGCGGATTCACACTCATCGCTCAGCATGCGATACGATCGACTATGCTTGGCTATTGTGCGTGGCTGCGTCGTGCAGCGCGGTGTCGTGTGTGTGAATTTCGCCTTGATAAATAAGCAACGATTTGTTTACACAGCTGTGTTGGACTGTGTATTGTTTATCAAATTTAATTGATAGAATTGTATCGTATTACTTCTTCTGATTCAAGTATTGATCTGCATCATAGTGTTGTATTGGACGGTTCTTATTGGTGAAGAAAATAAATTTATTAAAAGAAAACAAATCGGACTTATTATTTTTTTTGAAAATATCAACACAATTATTTTGTGGAAGCTGTCACTTTGCTGCGAGTAATTTGTTTTTCGGCTGCGAACGGTTTACTGCTGTCAAACATTGTATTTTGTTCCTTATATTATAATTAGCGTTATTTCAAGACATTTTTAGGTTAGATGAGAGGCGTGAACCGTGGGTCGTTAGAAACCACAAAACACTGCACACTGCTCTAGACTCTGAGGAGCACGTCTAAATCCATTGATCTAGCCGACAATTTACAATTAAATTACTGAGACAGCTAGGTATTATGAAAGCTCTGTCCATAGAGAAAGCCATGCCGAAACACTCGATTCGACGACTGATAGGAGCCTCACACTCATAGAATAAGTGCTCGGAAATGTCATAGTTAGCTCCACAAAACCGACAGCTAACATTTAATATAATCCGCATGGTCTCCAGGTGACCCCGAAGGCAAGATCCATGAGTAGTCCACATATAATTCTGACCCTATTCCTACTCAGGAACAGATCGAGGATGTAGTTCCGCGAGAATCCCGCGATGTAAAGTTTAGCATGCCTCACACCTGGAGGATACTCCCCAAAAACCCCATACCGTCTTCATGCTTCATGAATGACAAACACTTGAACCTAATTCGAATTTCTGACAAACAAAAATATTAAATTTGCCATTTTACTAACTTTCTACATGGTCCATCTGGTAAACAAATTTCACAAGAAAAAAAGTGACTACTAGCTCGACATACTCTCACCCCAAGGCGAGCTACCGCCAACTCTTGTTCTTTTTTCACATTCAACGGATGCATATCTACAAAAATTGTTGTGGTAGGTCAGTTGCCTCGCTTCTAATTACGATTTACATGGGCAATAAAAGTACTGAGCAAGCGAGTACATACTCGTCGCGAATTGTACTCATAGTATATGGGACCACATGTGTAATCGTACGTATGATGGAACACATACTCGCGGATCGCGTTGCGGTTCCCGCGTGTATGGATAAAAACACACTCACTGGAAATGATGCAACTCTGACTGAATGAATGACGACGACAGATAATTAGCGTATGAAAACTCGTATTCTGTGACTAGCAGCACGTCAGACTGAATCTTGTAATGCATAACTTGTTAAGTGCTACAATTATTGTGTAATATTAGATATTATTCACAATAACAGGAAAAGTTGGATATGCATGTAGTGTATGTGCAATATGGTTTTCACACTTATGGATATAAATTTACGTTTTTTAGTGTCAAATAAAAACAAACCCGTAAAGGACAAACAATTCTTAATTAGTAAACTACATCAAAATAGCAAGGTACACATTTTGAATATCCGGTTCTGGTTCTTTATTCTTCTCTTATTTAAAATTCCGTCTGAAAGTTAGCGTGGGGGGTCTACTCGCCAGAAAAAATGAGTAGAATGGTTTAAGCATTTAGTCGAGTAGTTTAGCCACTGACTAAACTCTTCGACTAAAATTTTGTTGTTCAGACATTTACTTTATTAAACTACTCGCCATTCGACTAAACTACTAAAGTTAATGTCTGAACAACAAATACTAAATACTTAAACCATTCTACTTTTGATTTTTTTCTGGCGAGTAGAGCCTAGTTCAGGAATTATGCGCAAAAGCCTAAGAAATTAGGGGCGCTATGCATGAAAGGAAAATACCATTCATTCAGAACTGATCGATAGTGTTTTTACAGGGGTACAAGGTAATATAGATAATCATTTTTGCTACCTCTGAAGCGTAGTTACAGCAGATGGTGGAGTGGATGCTGATGTACTGTCTTGCATCAATAAGGCTCGAGCAGCTTTTTCCAGTTTGACTCCTTTCTGGGAAAACAATAACATCTCCACACGTACCAAACTCAGAATCTTCGAAACCAATGTAAAATCAGTGCTTCTTTATGGCTGTTCAACTTGTAAGGTGACCAAGGCAATAACAACTAAATTGCAAACTTTCGTGAGCCAGTGTCTACGCGCATCCTACACATACGCTGGCCGGAGGTCATTTCTAACGACGACTTCCTGTACATTACTGGCCAGGACAGGATAGACACCTCCATAAAAAGGCGTAAGTGGCAATGGATAGGTCACACACTTCGAAAAGGGCCGAAAAACATTGCTAAACAGGCCCTCGCTCGATTGGAACCCACAGGGAACCGATGCAAGTCGCCGCATTGGACGACCTAGAAACACCTGGGGAAGATCAGTTGAAGTCGAGGGTAAGTCAATAGGCAAATCATGGAGCCAGTTGAAAGCGATGGCGGCGAACAGGACGAGGTGGAAAGTCGGCGTGGTTAATGCCCTATGCCCCACAAGGGGTTAACAGGATCCAGAGAGGCAAGGTAATATAGTTCAAAGCTACTACTTCCTACTAATACCTACTATTACTACTTCCCAATAGACGTACATACAAGTACGTCGGTAAATTAACTCATGGGGTTTTCATACAGTGTATTTACATTTTTCCTCGTGAAAAAAGACTTTGCTTTTTAGGTCTAGGGTATAAAAACTAACTCATATCATCACTAAATTGGAATGTTTGCAATAAAAACTAATAATAGTAAGGTCATTGGCATGCAGCAAAAACATTTTGCCGGAAGAACTATCGGTTCCCATTTGTTTGTTTCTTTCTAGAAACAAGGTCTCCCAAAAGAACTAAAGTGAATAGAAATTAGCATAAATATTTTATCAGAATGCCATTTGAAAATGAAAGTTTGATGATTTCATTAGAAGAGAACCTGTATTCCATTGGATTTTACACGGATACGTCTTGATATATTAGTCGTGTGTTTTTACATACAGAATAGAACAATTAACACGAGTTACACTAACAACATTGTCCCCGTAAAATCCAAATGGACAGCTGGTGCAAGAAAGTTTGCTATAAGAAAATTTTCAGGTTGAAATATTTGCAATTAGCAGTAAGCAATGCAGGTTCACTTCACAGTTTACGCCGATCATACAGTGTATTCCCTCTAAGGCGGCTATTACACTGTAAAAGTTTTTTTTACAAATATATTTTATAAAATATATTTTAAAGGAACTTTTATAGTGTAATAGCCGCCTAAGGGAAGATTTGCGACACGAAGGTTGCTTGTTTCAAGTATTTTCTTACAAGCTTCCGCACCTTCCCCTTAGGCGGCTAATATCATTCATAAAAGTTTTTTTTTAAATATCGTTCATAAAAGATATTTGTTAAAAAATACTTTTATAGTGTAATAGCCGCCTAAATTTTTTTTTGACTTTGTGCAATTATCGCCCCTTTTTCTCAATGTATGGTTAAACTGCCAGTTAGCTATCCGGAACACTAAATTAAACCTTAGCGTATGCAACACTCAAAATATGATAATGCAGTAAAAAATCAACTACTGTAGTAGAAAATCAGCTGATTTTCTTGGCAGAGTTCTGCCGCCTGTTCTATTCTACGTCTGTGCCGTCTCTCAGCATTAATTTGCGGCTGAGTTGGTTTCAAATCCTCTTCCATCGAATGAATTTCCATAAATCTTGTCGTTGTGACTAGTTTAATAGTCTCATTTGAATGTGGAAACGTAAACAGTCTAGCTGTCAAAATCTCAGCAGCCCGTATCACTTGTTTGGAATTATCATCCGATAAATTTTTAACTAGAGGATGGGTGCCGTTAAGCGTTTATCTATAGGATCAATTTTAACAAGACATTGTGAAAACGACACATGCATTAAAAACAAGCAAGCTGTCGGCTAGCTTCGCGTGAACGGTATCATACTTTCGTTGTGACTTATGGTGCATTTGCCACTTTGAAATTAGTAGTAAGACTTGTTCCAATTTCACTGTTCCTATGAGAGGTATATGAAATAGTGGGCCGATTTAAACCAAATTTAGGAAAGTGGTTTGGAAATATGGCCAATATGATTGAATAATATGAAATTCGGTATATATCTTCAGAAATAAAAAAGTTTTTCTAACATAAACTTGCTTTTGGAACGGTCGTTCCTATGACAGACAGAAGTCCAATTTCAACTAAATTAGAGAAAGCGATTTGACTAAAGATACTATCGATTAGTGTGAAATTTGAAAAAGATATCTTTAGAAATAAAAGTTTTTCTCACAAAGAAGAGTTTTTGGACCGGTCGTGCCTATTGCAGTTATATGACGAAGTGGTCCGATTCCGTTGGTTCTGACATATATATAGAGTGCAATAGAAAGAAGGCTTAGTACAAAATTTCAGTTCGATAGCTTTAAAACTGGGGAACTAGTTTGCATAGAACCAGACAGACGAACAAAGCTTAATCGACTCGCCTCATCATACTGACCAAGAATATACATATATGGTTTAAATGGTCGGAGATACTTCCTTCTGTGCGTTGCAAATTTCATGACAAAGTTAATATACCCTATCATATCCGTGAAGGATATAAAAAAATTCTCATTCTACTTCCGAAATAAAATTTATTAGATTCCATTTTCATTAGATTCCATTTTCACTGAGGATATATTAGAATTTAAGTTTTCTCTTGATACTCTCTCTCTTGAATTGAGGTTTGAAGGCTAACTAACATACAACTTGATCCAATGAAATATTGCACCCTACATTCCTCCTTCGCTGTTCTGTATCGTATCTTTGTTGCTAGTCTGTTCTAGTTACAATGAAACACGACTATATTATCTATCTTCCCATCTTCTCATAGAATTAGCTGATATCTTATGTCATTTTAATTTCCTCATTTTTTGTTTAATGAATTAGTTCGCCAATCCAATGTACTAGCGATGAAATGTTCTTCGCAAGGGCACTGAGCCTGAACCGCGAATTACGCAACAATGCTAATGACCCCATTAACATGCAATGATTGGTGAATGGATAGCAAAGTGTTGGGCGAGAAAATGTGCGTGGTTTAGCTGTGCCGTTGTATATATAACTTGAAAGATAAAAATATAAAACCAGCCAACAATGAAGGATGAACATTGATTTTGCAGCCATCAGCAAACCTGCTCTTCGATGTTATTTGCCTACACGAAATTAAACCTTCAACGTGTAGGCAGTTAGAACCTGTTTAACGTTGCGTCAAGTCTTCTTTTTATTTTCGGATACAATAATTGGCTGTGCCTTGTTCCACACCGACTGATTGATCGTACGGTTTGGATGTAGAAGAAAGCTAATTCTAGGCGCGTTCTTTTGCGTATCTATCGAGTGTAGAGTAGGGTAACGAACACGCATTACACAAACAACAAGTCGCTTGTTGAACGCCTTCTAAAGTTTATTTCCTTCATAGCCTAGTCATCAAGTAGTTTTCCTAAAGAAAATTGTGGAGTAGTTTTTATCCTTTTTTTCGTTTTTGTTTTTTGGATTGCTAATTACGAGTCTGAGGTTTCCTACCAATTTTTTTTTATACCCTAGTTTTTTTGTAATTTAGGTTGTAGTCAAAAAACAGCAACAAAACACGGTTTGTTGAAAATAATTTGAAAACGGCTCATCCTAGTGAAAAACTTTCTGAGACAGAAGTAAAGATGTGGAACGGTTTAAGAAAAAAGATTAGCTCTACAGTTTTTGCATCTTCAGTAGTTTTCAAGATATTCTCACTTGAAAAGGCTATTTTTCATGCTTTTTTATTCCCACAAAGGGGAAAATACATGGTTTTCTGATGTATTTTTCCAAATATAGGAAAAACTACATATACGAGGAAAATGATAAGGGATGAATTTGTTGATAGCTTAATCCATTTTAGTCGAGATAGAGATGCGCATGGGCAAAATATTACCTAGATATTGACAAAAACAAATTCCCTAAAAAATTTACTGCGTATAAAAAAAAAAATCTAAACACCATTTAATAAGTCGTAAAGTTTGTGTGCCCCAAACAAATACCTTATGTCTTTTTAAAAGTAAAATAAGTTACCTAAAATTCAATGTAAAAGTCAGCTTCGCAAGTCTAGGTTTTTCTGAAAAATAACTCTTAACACATTGGAATTTTTTTCCAAAAAATTAAAAATTTTCGTTTTAGTTTCCAGTTTGTCTAAGGCAAATTGTGGTGTAAATCTGTTTTTTTTTTACTTATTTCTCTCAAAGCTCGATGTATCAAAATCGGCTGGACCTGATGGCATCTCCCCTTTAGTTCTCAGACATTGCGCTTACTCATTAGCGAGACCTCTTCGAAACCTATACAATCTATCCTACTCTACAAGGGTATTTCCATCAACATAGAAGCTACATAGCTCATGTCCAACCAATCCCCAAAAAAAGGTGAAGCATGTGATCCCTCTAACTATTGTAGCAATGGAGACCGGAGGACGAGGGTTGGTAGTTGGTATGGCCGTGCAGGCCTAAAGACACCAAGTGTCGAGGAACCACTCTCCGATGACCACCCGTGACGTGCGCTGGCAGACGAGCTCAGCTGTCGGGAGTAGCGGGTTGGGTTATACACGGCAGTCATCGGTCTCTTCCATATACATACCTATACATACGTACAACAAAACATAATCACGCGTCTGCCCGTAATGCAAAAATTAAAATAGCCTAAAACCCGCAAGAAAAAAACCATATCGACAAAAAAATAAGAGAAACGAGAAAACTAATGGTGGTGCCTACGCACCAAACTCCAAAAGATTCAAATCAACAAAGTCCCGTGCAGGGACAAGGGGCTGCATCAGCCAATCTAGTAAATGCGGCACCAAGGCCAACGGAATATATTAAAAGAGGGGAAACCGTCCAATCAGGACACATCCCTTTTTCTCCCCTCAGGTCATAGGAGCACAAGGTGTTGATTGGCTTATTTGTGGGCACCAGATGGTAAGGGCCCGGCGCGTCTCTACCCTCCCTACCGTGGGTTTCGGGCGCAATTCATGTTGAAGCCCCCAAGCAGAATTCAATCAATAAGGAAGAGAGAGAGAGCAGGAAGAGAGGCGGAAAATTTGTTTTCCCAACATCTGTCTATTTTGTTTAATTTGCACTATTGAGGTGGTACGGTTTTACTGTACGCAAACACGTCAATAGTGGTAAATTTGCAAAGGTTAGCAAATTTCCAAAAACTCAGTGTAGAAATCAGAATATCCTTTAGTTTATTAACTTCAGGAAGGTCGAAGTTTAAAAAGCACTACGTGTCTTTCATACCAAGACTTTTCCTTAACATCTCCAAAAATATAGAGAGATGATCCTAAATACCCAACAAGTCCCTTGAGATGGAATAATTCTGATCTGCACTATTTGAGGTGGTATGGAATAGTGGTAAATTACCACTATTGATGTGTTTGCGTATAGTAAAACCATACCACCTCAATAATTTTGTTTATTTGCTAACCTATGCAAATACCGTTCTCTTCATATTGTTATTAGCCGGAGTAAACACTACTAGAAACCAAAACTAGTCGTATGTCAAACGAAAATTTTTCATGAAAATGGCTTTCTCATATAAGAATGTAAGCGAAAAGGATCACCTCAAAAAAAAATTAAATTTATTGGGAAGAAATATTCAGTTCAGTAAATTTCGTTTCCTTCGTTAGATCCTTAACAAATCATTGTACCAGACTGTAGAATCGTCATTCTCATCTGTTAAAGGAACTTGTACTCCATATGTTTGTAGGGTCAAAGAGAGGCAGCAAACTGCAACATGAGATGCTTTATATTTGAGAATGGCCGGATTTGTTGCTGCATAGCAATCAGTTAATTAGGTATATTTATTTGTATATATGTATACGTATGTACATATATAAAAAAAATATCCTGATTTATAAATTGTGCGAACAAAATAGGACATCATACCTCAATGATCCTTTTTTTTAATTAAGGTTCAATTACCTGGGGTGCTCCCCTGCTGGTGGAGCACCTGTTACAATTACAATACTCGTGTATCCAATTGAGTACATTTGCACCGAACGATGCTTTCGATTCACCGGAAATCGCACAACTCGCGCAAATTGCACAATCCGACCGACGGCTACTTCTCGTTGCTACGTCAAGACACACTTTTATTTTTTTCGGTACGAGAAAAATGTCGGGATCTTTTTAGTTTCCGGGGCAAGGGTGAAAAAATCACTTTTCAAACGGATTTTCTGTCATTTATCGCTCGCGTCGCCCTAAGACTCGCAAATTTGCAAAAAAAGAAAAAAAACAATTTTTTTTTCAATCTTAATTTTTTTTATTTTTTTCCCTTATTTTTTTGTTCTAATGATTTATACTGAATGTTTGATGTGTTTAAAGCTGATCAAAACGCCGTTGCAAGCAGAGCGAGCGAAACGAGCGTTCATATTTGTGCGATACTGAGGGTTGCGAGCGAAGCCCACGCAAGGGGATTTGCGAATATTTCAATTTTAAATTGTGAAAAAAAAATTAAAAATTAAAAGACAAACTTGAAACAAAATTTAAAAAAAAAATTTAAAAATGTTTTTTTCTTTCTTTTTCTTTTCTTGACTTTTAGAGTGACACGAGTGAAAAAGTGGCAAAAATCCGAGTGAAAAGTGATTTCCCCAGCCGGGGCCCCGGAAACTAAAAGGTTGCCCCAACATAAGCCAAACACAATTGAAAATAAACACGAAAGAACCGGGCACTTCTGCTGAGTGTGAACCACCTATCGGCAACCGGTGGACGACGTCACGCGGTGAGGACCTGACACTTCTACCTGTGAACTCTCGCGGTGTTGGCGGAGCCCTATTTCCCCTCGACAAGTTGCACAATAACTCGACGGCCTGTTCAAAACTTCTTCGTTGTTTTGATGCTGTTATTGCGGCTTCTTTGCAAACCGGAAAAAAATCGAGTGCACGTTCGCATTCGGAATCCGTTGCACATTTCTGCGAACTACAACTGCACTTGCACGGGCTGAATTTGCACAAATTGGATTTTCGCTTTTGTTTGGTTCCCCGGACGCGTCGCGGTTCAAAATCAAAACAAAAAAATTCACCGGCTCCAAAACGGGAAAGCGACTCAAGCTACTCTCAACGGACTACCCACTTAGCCGAAAACTGTCCAACGACCGCTCGCCTCAAACGCTATTCTTCAACTCCTGAATAAGCGGGAACGGGAACCCACGACCATTTTCTCGGGATGATTTCGAACGAACCCCCACTTCGATCCATCCAAATATGTACTCCCCTACTTGTTGTTAAGTGGACCAATTGACGACGCTCATTGGCTGGGTTCGGCACCTCATCCGATTTTTCCGTTATTCGAAAACATCGCACGATATTTTCGTCGGGTTTAAGATGCCGTATGTGTATCAAGTATAGACACACACTCCCAGCACGCGTTTATAGTCTGATTACATTGCCGGCAGAAACAGTGGCAGCAATATTTTGTCGCAAGATAGCAGATTGAACGCGAATGCTTCTGACGGCAACGTCATCAGCCCATTACACTATCGACTAATAGCATTGAGTTCGGTCCTGTCAAAATTCCTTGAAACCCTGGTTAACAACGTACTTATGAGCTATCTTGGTTCATACCACTTCATCAGCGGTCGATAATACGGTACCGCCGTTGCTCTGACGAAATATATCCTTATTCCTGAGCTTGCTTTTCCTTTGCGTAACACCCGGCTATCCTGCCGTGCCCATCATCCTCATTTTCTTGAGCTCAGTAGTAGTCGTACCGTTAAATTATATGATTCATTTGTATCCAGAACAACACGAATGTGGAACAACCTACCATCTTTTGTTTTCCCCTGCAGCTATGATCTGCAAAAGTTTAAACGAAACGCACAACGGTACCTGATTCAAACTCAACCCATCCCAGCCCCACTACCCTAATTCCCTTCCCGCCAAGCACAGAGACATAGAGAAGGAGATGAAACCCCCATTTACTGTGCACAAAATTCTGGACGTAATTCCACCACATACAAACTAGTAAAAAGTAAACACGAGAGACACACGCCCTTCACTGCGCAACACCCGCGCAGTCTATATAGAAGCACATAAAGCAAATGAAATGTCATCCCCTCACCTACTTCTCCTATTGGAATAATAACATTCCAGTCGCTCTCTGCCGCGAAACACCCGCCCGGTCCATATAGAAGCAAAAGAGATGTCAAATTTCCATCCCCCTTCCTACTTCCTCACTTGTGCCGAATTGCTTCGTTTCTCTCGCTCTTTTTCATTTCCTCTGATTCTCTCTTCAAAGCCGCCAAGGCTGTGCTTTCGCATGAAAGAGTATCACCTAAGCTTTAGCACGAACATAAAAAAAAATTTTCACAAAGACGAATTTTTGGACCGGTCGTTCCTATGGCAGCTATATGACGTAGTGGTCCGATTCCGTTGGTTCCGACATACAGTGGCTCACAGCTTATTTCATGCAGTGCCTTTTTTAAACTTTAGAAAACCGTATCTTAAAAACTAATTAGAAAATTGTAAAATTTTGATTGTAGAATCATAAAAGCATGCTTATTGATTACAATAAATAAAAGAAAATTTACAAAAAAAAAAAAATTTCGGTACTCTTAAGACTGAAAAAACAACAAAGCAGCAGAAACGCAGGCCACAGCTTATTTCATGCAGATGATTGTCCCCACTTTGGTCCGCGCGTGTTGCGTAATATAACTGTAATTTCTTTTTCTATGCTTTCGTTCTAGAATTAACAATCAGTATTAATCACTATTCAGTGCGATATTGTACGTTTAAAGTTCAGTAAGTGTTTTTTTGAAAAATGGGTCGTCGCACCACTATTGAGCAGCGAGAATTGGTGTTAAAACATTTCAAGGACGGTCAATCCCAACGAAAAATTGCTCAATTTTTTAATTTGAGTCCCGCCACAGTGCGGAGCATCATCGAACGCTTCGTTCATGAAAATCGGATTCAAGATAAAGGCAGAAGCGCGCCAAACAAGATTTTCAACTCGTCTGACGAACGATTTATTGTTCGTAAAATCAAGCAAAACCCAAAGTTAACGGCTTCAAAACTAGTTACGGAGATACAGGAAGGACTAGGTAAGTCCTGCAGTGCAGAAACAGTTCGTCGCGTCCTCCGAGACCACAACTTCAATGGTCGAGTAGCTAGAAAGAAGCCATTCATAAGCAGAAAAAAACAGCTGAGTCGACTTTCCTTTGCTAAAGAGCACGCCAACAAAAACAAGGACTTCTGGAACAGCGTAATATTCGCGGACGAGTCTAAATTTAATATCTTTGGCTCTGACGGTATGGCATACGTGTGGCGGAAACCTAATACTGAGCTCCAAAAAGAAAATCTAAAACCTACAGTGAAACATGGCGGCGGAAGCGTAATGGTTTGGGCCTGTATGTCGGCAGCCGGGGTTGGAAATTTGGAGTTCATTGAAGGTAACATGGACAAAAACATGTACCTCAATGTTTTAAAAAAAAATTTGGTCCAGAGTGCTGTGAATCTTGGAATACCAAACTCATTCCGTTTCTACCAAGACAACGACCCTAAGCATAAGTCTGGTATAGTGCAGTCTTGGTTGATTTGGAACTGCCCCCATGTTATGACCCCACCGGCGCAGAGTCCAGATATGAACGTAATCGAGAATTTATGGGCAATTTTGGAAAATAATATTCGGCAACATAGCATTTCTAACAAGGAACATTTAAAAAAAAGCTATTTTGGAGGAGTGGACAAAAATTACCCCAGCAATTACCCAAAAACTTGAGGATTCGATGCCAAATAGACTTAAAGAAGTAATAAACGCAAAGGGCTACCATACTAAGTACTGAATTTTAGTATAAAATTTAATTTTGTTTTTGTAAATTAAGGTCTTAAGTTTAAGTGCATGAAATAAGCTGTGAAATGAAATTAAGCACTATTTTCATAATTTTTGTTTATTAGTTAATACTAACAACAATTTCGATATGTTTGAATTTCCCGACTTAAACAATAAATATTTTTCTAAAACATGGCGTTTTAATCTTTTCAATATTTTACATAGTTTTTCAATAACAGCGTGATAAATTTTTAAATTGGAACTGCATGAAATAAGCTGTCAGCCACTGTATATACAGCGTGCAGGCTTTGTACAAAATTTCAGCTCGATAGCTTCAAAACTGAGGGACTAGTTTGCATAGAACCAGACAGACGGACAAAGCATAATCGACTCATCTCATACTGACTCTATCTTCTCTATCTTCACACAAGCTCCATTCAAGGCTGGTGAAAGATTGTCGTGAACTTGTTCAATGTCTGGCGACTGACAACCAAATCTTTTTATATTGGGTGCCAGGTCATCAAGGTATTGAAGCCAATGAATTGGCGGATGAACTTGCCAGGCAAGGCTCAACGTCTAATTTTATCGGACCGGAACCTTATTGTGGCCTTGGCCTGGCTTCGGCCAGGACTATCATAAAGGAATGGTCTGTCAGGCTACGACAGCGCTACTGGGATGACCTTGCAGGGCTGCGGTAATCAAAGGCGTTAATGAGACCCTTCGACTATGAGGATACTACCCACATGAGTAGAGCTGATCTGGGGCTAATTGTTGGCTACCTATCAGGCCATCACTGGGTTAGATCTCATTTAAATAAGATGGGCTTATCCAGAGAAACCGAGTGCCGTCTTTGTTTGGAGGACATTGAGACCACATATCACGTTTTATGTGAATGCCCAGCGATTGCGCGGGCTAGGTTAGCGTTACTAGGGCGGATTGTCACAAACTCTGCTGATATCCGGAAATCTCCTGCAAAAGACTTACTAGCCTTCGTAAGAGTGGTGGAAGATCTCTTGCGATAATATTAAGGCTATGGCACAATAGACCTCCTATGATCGCAGTGTCCACCATGAGGGTCAGTAGCCGCACCTCTTTTTCTATTCTATTCTCATACTGACCAAGAATATATTGATGGTGAACCTCCTAACTATGTCAAAAATAGAATTTTTGGAGTCAGTTTACAATAAGAGGTTGTAGAAATTATAAAACACAACATTGACATAGAGGGTTTGGATATTGCTGCTTCGAACGGTTTTTCACTGAAAATAACAATATAGGCGGTTGAGCAATTGATGCATAAATATTTAAAAAACACGTTAGAAAAAGGGAATTTTTTTTTTTTCAAAAATTGACATAGGAGGAATAGGAATCATCATCGATATATACCTATATGGTCGGAGATGCTTCCTTCTGTGCGTTGCAAACATCATGACAAAGTGAATATACCCTATTACATTCTTACTACTTTGCCTTAACCCCTAGCGGGGCATAGCGCGTCAACTACTCCTGCGCGCCATCGTACTCTGTTCTGGGCAATGGGGCGCAACTCCCCAAAAGACTTACCCAGTACCTGACACTCCTTTGCCACAGATCGACGCCATGTGATTCGAGGACCCCCTCTTGGTCGGCCTTGGTTGGAAATGGGGTTCCATTTCATGGCATGCAAAGCAATGCAGTTATCACTCTTCCGCAATGTGTGACCTATCCACTGCCATTTTCGCCTGCGTATCAATTCGTCGATTGGCATCTGACCCGTACGCCGACTTAGCTCTTCATTTGATATTGTTTCGGGCCAGAAAATTCTTAAAATTCGACGAAGACATGAGTTGACGAAAACTTGCAGCTTTCTGGTAACTCCTACGGAAACTTTCCATGTACTGCTCCCATACAAAAGTACTGATAATACCAGGGAGCGAAACAGGCCCAGCTTGGTCTTGATGCTGAGATAACTGCCCTGCCAGATTTTGGACAGCATGCCGTATGCACGTTTAGCCTGGTTGATACGACGAGCGATGTCCTGCTCCGTACCACCATTTTCGGCAACAATGCTACCCAGGTAGACGAAGTTGTCCACCTTCTCCACAGGCTGCCCATTAATATTGATGGCAATAGGTGTCGGATTTCTTTTTCGCAACGGCGGGCTAAGAACCTTGGTCTTGTTGGTATTAATCTTTAGCCCAACCTTGCTTGCCACCCTCTCGAGATCTAACGCCATTGCGGACAGATCCATGATTTTGTGGGAGAGTAGGCATATGTCGTCAGCGTAGTCAAGATGTTGTAGATAAGATGTCAAAGTCCATTGAATTCCTCTGTCGAGTCCGGATAGGGCTGCATGCAACACATCGCCGATCACAATGAGGAATAGGATCGGTGAGAGGATGCACCCCTGCCGAACTCCACTGCGAATCCCAAAGTCCCCCGACACCTTACCTTTATGCAGAACGCGACATTTCGCGCCGTCATAGGTTGCCTTAATAATAGCCACAAGCTTCTCAGGGATGCCTCTCCTGCGCAAGGCCGCCCATATAGAATCCCGGTTCACACTATCGAAAGCCTTTTCGAAATCGATGAAAAGCAAGTGAAGCGGAGAATCGTATTCAGCGCATTGCTCGATGATGATTCGCAAGGTGTTAATGTGATCGACACAGGAGAATCCGGATCGAAAGCCAGCCTGCTCTTCATCAATTGTGCTTTCTAAGTGGGCCTTTAGTCTTTCCAGGACGATTTTAGCTGTTATCTTGGCAACGGCAGGAAGCACACAAATGCCTCTCCAATTATTACAGTCTGTGAGGCTACCCTTCTTTGGAAGTTTGATGATCAAACCTTCCTTCCACTCAGTGGGAAAGGTCTCTGTATTCCACGCTTTATCAACAAGTGGGTGCAGCAAATCGGCAGTTACGCTTGGCGCTGCTTGATAAAGTTCGGCAGGGATGCCGTCAAGTCCGGCGGCCTTTCCTCGTTTTAGTGCAATAATTGCAGTGACTATTTCCTCTTTAGTCGGGGCAGTGGACCGTATACGCACATTTTGATGGTTAGCTAAATTATCTATATGAGGGGGAACTTCACCAGAGGTTACACGGTTCAAGACCGCGGCGAAGTGTTCTTTCCACCGCCTCATTTGATCTTCTTCCAAGATAAGTAGCTTTCCATCACTATCTTTCACCGGATGTTGGCAGGAGTTACGACCACCTGTAAACTCCTTGATTACACCGTATACGGCGTTTAAGTTGTTACTTCTAGCGGCTTCTTCTGCTGACGCTAAAAGAGAATTGGCATAAACTCTTTTATCGCGTCGCACACTACGCTGAACTTCTCGAGCTTTCTGACGGTAAAGGAGTTCGATGCTGCTTCGATTGTCGTCTGAGGCTGCAGCCAAACGAACTTTCAGCTCCTTTCTTTCAACAATCCGCTGCCATGAAGCGTCGGACATCCAGGGCTTATTCCGACAATCCGGGTTTGGGCCAAGGATGGTATTTGCGCTATCAATGTACGCATTTTTTATGGCATCCCAGTTTTCGTTTATGTCACTATCTGGGTGACTAGTTATCTCAGCCGCTTTTTGCGCAAGATGGTCATTATATTGTTGTAAGACAGCTGGATTTTTTAGTCGAGCAGTGTTGAATTTGCGGGGCCTGGATCTTTCGTCGCTGGGGCGGCGCACGGCTGCAATACGCAATCGAACATTAGCGATCATAAGATAATGGTCTCTTCCCATCCCAATATCGGCACCCTTCTTGTTTCGCACGTCCAGGAGGCAGCTCTTGAATCTTTTACTAATGGCAAAATGGTCGATTTGATTTTGTGTTCTGCGCCGATCAACAGAGGACCAACTGATTTTGTGGTGGTCCTTATGCTCAAACATAGTACCACCGATGAAGAGACTATTACATTCTTGAAGGGTATAAAAAGTATTTTGTTGGTGTTTTTTTTCGGCTATAACTCAAACTCCAAAAAGAAAAATCAGAACTACACCACAATTTGCTTTAGGTCAGTTCCTATAAACACGGCTATATGGGCTATACATATTACATGGAATTGAGTACATATACGAGTATGCGAGCAAATTCATTCTATTCAGACAATATCCAATTTTTTCCGTACTGTGATGTACTTTAGATTTTCGAAGTTACATATTTACAATATACAGATCACAAACTATCAAAACCTTTGGTTTCAGAATTCGACGAGGAATTTTCAAAAAGTGATGAGATCACAAACTATTTTTTTCGGAAAAAACATTCGTCTAACATTCCACGGCGACGTGCGTCGTCGTTTGATCTTGTACGATCTGACTCGACGTCGACATATGAAAAAAATTGTTCATTTTCCAAGAAAAACTCCATAATGACCAAAGAACCAACCTTACCTGCAATACCTGGATCGCAAAGCCAATGTCCATTTCAACCGGTTACCTCGAAGCATAGAGCATTATACACTTCACTCTTTGTGTACACAAGCCAAGCGTACGCAGCGGTACGTGCGAGAGCTTTCCTAAAACGACGTTATCATATCAAATTCCCACATGCGTAGATTCTAGGGAGGCACACAAAAAAAAAACTACGGCTGATGTTCTCGAGACCGTAAAATAAGATAAAATATTACACGGCACGAAATGGACTTTTTCTTTAATTCACAGACCAACTGGTGGTGTAAAGATTGCACGAGCGTGATTTCAAAGAGACGACGACGTATCTGTATCTGAGATTCGCTTCGTCTACAATCAAATTGAACTTTTTTCGTGGAGCGGCGCTCTTTGATTTTCATGCACTTTCGGGGTTAATCAATTACAAATCGCGTTCAGAGGTAAATTCACCTGAAATTACGTTAAGCAGCTGATCGCGTCCCGACGAAAAAAAAAACTAATTGCGGGCGAACGAGAAAGCACCTTTTGGGACGGAAGAGACTGCAGCACAGGTAAACACACGACTATACGTCGACGGGACCTTCTAGTCATGCGGGCGAATGGAAACGAAACTGTTTTAGCATAGAATGTCTCCCGGGTCTGAAGGCCTCCGTCTGGCGATGCCATCGTTCAGAGAAGCGAGCCTTCAAGGAAAACGGGCTCCAGGGGACCAATTCCATTATTCCACGATAGTGTGTTATTATTGTAAGATGCACAAACATAACATATCCCCGAGAAGAGATAAACGGATAGGGTAGATGAGGGTATTATGAGAAACAGACGTCCCGAATTATGGCCGTGTCTGATTGCCCTACTATTAACAGTTCAATCGCCTTCAAGAAAAGAACAGAAAATCGACGTCACAAAAACAACTAAATAGATAGGTGAAAAAACCTGTAGATACAATGTTCTTCTGAAACGACAATAGAACCGATCACATCTCTACCCTACACAAGATGCATTTCTACACAGAGAACAAAATCAAACTATGGACAAAAAAAACATTCTCAAATAAGTAGTTCTGAAGGGATTAGGGAATTTCGGGTCCGGGTTCTTTTTTAAGGAAATCGAAAGACAAAATTAGTTCCATTCGAATTCGAAGCGAATATCGTGTCGTCCTCCTCGTTTATCTATCCATCCAAGCAGGGCTCGTTTATTTATGTGTGGATAAATATTGTATACACACGAATCAAGTTTACAACGAACCAGCTCGTGAACATATGGCGGTGTAATGTGAGATTTAAAACCTTTTATACTACCACCATGTGATGTGTGTCGCCGTGTTCTATTCTTTTAATAGCATTGAAGATTCCTTCACTTTTTTGGTGTTTACTCCTGCATTGAATGACTGACAAACGATTGTTGACACTTCGAAAATGAATACAAATGTAAAAAATATGTACATATGTACCTATATATCGAACACCACACAGGGTTAGTCATATCGTGAGTATAGAAAAGCCTACAGATTCCTTGATTGGTTTGGCGACATTATTACTGTTCTAAATGACCGGATGGAATGTGTTATTAGAAAATAACTGCGATTAGTCGGACGAAACAAAATTCTCTTCCATAGCCCTCCTCGTGGGCGCCCCTGGAACGGCAGTCAGTGATCATTGACCATTGCTCATTTTATTGCTCCATTGATCAAGTCAAGATCCCAAATCATGGCGGTGCCATGATTTGGTTTAGGTAAACATTCCCACCCACTGTGTTGGGGGCGTAAGAATAATACCACGGCCTTTCCCTTTGACGGCCTGTCGCGGAAACTGACAAATAAAGGACAGGATGTTTATGCCAGCAACTTGTCAAATATGTCACAAATAAGGACTGACTCAACCGGTTACGACTTTTCGCTATCGTATGATGACAAAGATTGGATTCTGGAATGTGCGTACTGGCCTGGGCAATGGATCAGAAGAACGCACAATTTCTTCAATTAGAGAGTGAATTTCTACGGTATAAGATAGTTAGTGAGATAAGATGGTGGAATAGTGGAGAATTTATCTCTCCAACAAGTGGCACTGTAATGGTGTAATGTTGTACTCCGGTAGAGCTAACGGTAGTGGACGTGAGTCAGGCGTGGGGCTCCTTCTAACCAGAGCCGCACGAAACTGTCTCTTATCCTGGGATCCGGTATACGACAGAATCCTGTCCACCAGGTACCGGACCAAAATTAGGAACATCTCAATAATACAATGTTATGCTCCAACGGAGCTCGACAATGTCTTGGCCAAAGACTTCTACGAACAACTAAACGCCGCTCAGAGCAGAAAATAAAGGTGACATTATAATGGTTATGGGGTATTTGAATGTAAAAGTTGGCACTGATAACTATGGACTCACACACGTGAAGGGGAGACACGTTCATGGTGATTGTAACAACAACGGTGAAAGATTTGTATTGTAGAGTTCTGAAATTTTCAGTCTCTTCATTGGTGGTACTATGTTTGAGTATAAGAACCACCACAAAATCAGTTAATTCTCTGTTGATCGGCACAGAACACACCACTTTGCCATTAGTAAAAGATTCTACAGTTACCTCCTGAAGGTGCGAAATAAGAAGGGCACCAATAGTGGGGTGGGAAGGCACCATTATCTTATGATTGCTAATGTTCGATTGCGGATTGCAACTGTGCGCCGTCCTAGCGACGACAGATCCAGATGCCGTAAATTTAACACCGCTCGACTAAAAAATCCAGCTGTCTTACAACAATATAACAACAAAATAACAAAAAGCAATTGAGATAACTAGTCAGATAGTGACCTAAACGAAAACTGGGATGCCATAAAAAAATATACATACGTACAGTGATAGCGCAGATAAATCCTTGGCACAAACCCAGATTGCCGGATTAAGCCCTGGATGTCCAACGCTTCAGCAGCGGATTGTTGAAAGAAAGGAGCTGAGAGTTCGTTTGGCTGCAGCATCAGACGACAATCGAAACAGCGTCGAACTCCTTTATAGTCAGAAAGCTCGAAAAGTTCAGCGTGGTGCGCGACGCGATAAAAGAGTTTATGAGAATTCTCTTCTAGTCTCAGCAGAAGAAGCCGCAAGAAGTAACAGCAACGCCGTATACGGTTCTATCAAGGAGTTTACAGGTGGTCGTAACTCCTGCCAACATCCGGCGAAGGATAGTGATGGAAAGTTAAAAAGTTAAAAGTTATCTTGGAGGAATATTCCATGGGGCGATGGAAAGAACACTTCGCAGCGGGTTTGAACCGTGTAACCACTGGTGAAGTTCCCCCATAAATAATTTATAATTTATCGGCGATGGGTTGCATGCAGCCCTATCCGGACTAGACAAGAGGAATTCAATGGACTTTAATATCTTATCTAGAACATCTTGCCTACGCTGACGACATATGGCGTTAGATCTTGAGAGGGAGGCGAGCAAGGTTGGGCTAAAAATTAAAACCAACAAGAACAAGATTCTTAGCACGCCATTATGAAAAAGGAATCCTACACCTATTGCCATCAATATTAAGGGTCAGTTTATGGAGAAGGTGGACAACTTCGTCTACCTGGTTAGCATTGTTGACGAAAATGGTGGCACGGAGCAGGACATCGCTCGTCATATCAACCAGGCTAAAGGCACATACGACATGCTGTTCAAAATCTAGCAGAGCAGTTATTTCAGCATCATACTGTCTGTGCTTTTGTATGGGAGCGGTACATGGAAAGTTTCCGTAAAAGCTACCAGAAAACAGAAAGTGTTCGTCAACTCATGTCTTCGCCGAATTGAATTGAATTTTCTGGTCCGAAACAATATCAAATGAAGAGCTAAGGTGTACGGGTCAGATGCCAATTGACGAATTGATACTAAGGCGAAAGTGGCAGTGGATAGGTCACAAATTGCGGAAGGATGATAACTGCATTACTTTACATGCCATGAAATGGAACCCCATTTCCAACCAAGACCGACCTAGAGGGGGTCCTAAAATCACATGGCGTCGATCTGTGACAAAAGAGTGTAAGACACTGGGGAAGTCGTTTGGGGAGTTGCGTCCCATTGCCCAGAACAGAGTACGATAGCGCGCAGGAGTGGTTGACGCGCAACTAGTATGGTTAAGGTAAAGTAGTAGTCCAGCTGACTCGACTGGAGACCGGCGAGAAAGACAACTGTTCAAATATGTACATGATAGGAATCGAATCTGCGACCACTCGGTAAATGGACGCTCTCCCTAACGAGCCACCGCGTCCAAAAAACTTGAATTTGAAAAGAAAGTCGAAATTCCACAAAATATGCAGCATGCAAAATCCCATTTCAATGCGACTGCATGAGTGAACTTTTAACGCAGTACTCGGATTGGTTATTTGATATTTTCCACTCATCGCGGTGGAATCGTCATATCTTTGCTCATACACGCAGGGGCAATCCAGGCCGATGCCACTCAAAAATGATCTTACGTTAATGTATCGACTAATCCTCTGTTAGTTACATTTTGAAAGGTACGAATCTGAGGAAGTCTTCACTATCGGACGAACTAATAAAGTATGTTAATGCAAATACCACATACAGAAAACTATGTCGCGCTATGCCCCACAAGGGGTTAACCTCTAAAGGAAGATCTAATAAAAATGTGTGTATTACAATGTATTTAACTTTACCAAAATTCAAGGATAATAGCTAAGGAAATATTAAAGAATTAGCATTCTAGTTAACCAACAAAACAAATGAGAAATTACTAAATCATCATCACTGACGATAGGATGCGGTTACTCATTTTATTTTAATCTAACCGCAACATTAGCAATACGTAAAATCTCGTGGGAAATTTTACTTTATGATTCGTTCCATTAAAAATAACGAATCTGAAAGATTACATACAAAAGATGCTCTTTGCCTTGATGTCGAAGTACTTGAGACCGGATTTTATTAAAATCTAATGAGTCATATCACACTTTTTAACAACTTTAAAAAGGTTGCTTTTCGTGCAAATACGCTAATTACATTTTCGTATAGGAGAGAAATGCGGTGATAAATTAGAAAAGGAAGTTGACTCATCATCATATCAAGCAAGAAAGCCACCACCGTTTGAAGTCGATTGAAATCAGTAAAACCGGTATGTAACTTGTTTATTATTTTGCGGAACTTCCGCTCCGCTTGTGATTTTAGATATTATACGTACATTCTCATATATGCATATAGACATTTTTTAGAATGCCCACGCATAACCGCCAACTTCTCTCTTCATCCGAAATGTTTCACATATCCCAAAACTAGTTTAAAATTTAAAAACATTTATAACGTGAAGGCGTGACGCGACAAAAGATGTTGCGCTGGACCGAAAGCATAAATTCTTTTCGATATGAATCAGTAGATCATTACTTACAAATAAAGTAAAAAGATACAGGACCAACGACTGAGCTTTTGGCGGAGTCATTATTTTCTTTTTTTTTGTAGATACATATACCAGAATATGTACATATGTATATATACGGATTTTACCTACATATACAGGTTTCTTCGGAGGGGAGTCTTGGGGAATAAAAATAACAAATTTCGGTGTGCAGTCAGATTCACGGTAGGGAGGAGGCAAGATTTAACAGCCATATAAAACACTAAAATATCCATAAGTTATATTTTTGACCTCGCTGAAGGTCGACACTTTATTGGACTTTTTGTTCCTTTATCGTGGCTGCCATTCAACCCGTCTCGGGCCATGAAAAGAATTATAGCCAAATTAATCTGTTTTGAGATGATTTGCACTCAAGTCAATGAATCTTTTGCAGTTTTAATGCAAAGTTGAACGTTACTCGGCGAATGCATCTTAACCGGTCGAATTATCGCAAAGTCTGGAAACTGAAGGTCATCCTTTTATTGTGATACGGACATTGGCTTTTCATTTGGCATTATAAAAACTTCCCTGTTATGTTGAAACATGCTGGAATTCCAAGGAATATTGCTTTGACTAACTCAAATATACGGACGAAAAATATAAAACGCATACTTTTATTTTGTTCACTTGTACAAAGGCACATTATCCTTTGACGAGAGATTTAAAATTTTATCTGATAATATGTTCATTCGTTTATTTTTTTAAATATAACGAACTTTTGTTGTTCTCTCTACCCGGACACAAATACCCCGTTACAGCGAAAGGACCGCGCTACCCAGCGATGTTTGTTGACTTTGTTGTCCTCAATTAGATGAAATGCACCTGCACGGATGATGCCACGAGTCGCCAAACAATCTACCGATTGTGTTAGAGCTTTGCCGGTCGCATAGTTTCCAGAGACAACGACATCAGGATTCGTTTATGGTTTTACCATTCTCAAAGAGGTCAATTAAAATGTTGCCTCAGCTGTACAAAAATAAAAACCATCGCCATCACTTCTCCCGCTGAAAGAACGACATTGGCCTTCTTCTCAACTGGCTCCTCCACCGGAATCCCATTAATTTATCTGCTGCATGGTCCCAGGAGTATGGTGATGGACCCAAATTTGTAGGACAGTAATCAAATCATCCCAAAAACAAATGCAGTTTGTCTGATATCCCACACAAGACGAACGACGATCTTTGATCACAGTTTCATGCACTAAATCGATACTTTCGTCAGTGGAAGCAGTTTTTGAGCGCCCAGAACGTTCATCATCAAAAATGCTCATTTATTCTCAGCCAACCAAAATGTATTATACTATACGAGGTGTGTTCAAAAAGTAAGGTGACTTTATATTTTGATGAAAAACTATTTATTTATTCATCAATATTTATATTGTCCCCTTCAAAGTAATCCCCCTCAGATACAATGCACTTGTGCCAACGCTTTTTCCAGTCCTCAAAGCACTTCTCATAAGCACTTTTTGGTATAGCATTGAGCTCCTCCAGCGATGCAGTTTTTATTTCATCAATCGTTGCAAATCTCCGTCCTTTCATAGGTCTTTTCAGTTTTGGGAACAGGAAAAAGTCGCAGGAGGGCCAAATCCAACCCTTCTAACCAAATCAGGATCATCACTGACGTCATTCAAGAGCTCATCAGCGATGCCATGGGACGGCTCTTCTGCGACTTGTTAAAAACCGACCAGCTCCGACGAGTTAAAAACCGATTTTTTGGATGAATTGTTTTTTTTAATGGGTCGGTTTTTAACCCGGTTTTTTTTAATCAGAAGCCGGTTGGTTTCTAACAAGTCGGTTTTCGAGTAGTCGAGTACTCGGTCGGTATTTTGGTGAATCGGTTTTTTAATGAGTCGGTTTTTAACTCGTCGGAGCCGGTCGGTTTTTTAACAAGTCGGTTTTGAGTACTAGAGTACTCGGTCGGTTTTTTTGGTGGATCGGTTTTTTTTAACCATGAACCGGTTTTTTAATGAACTGGTTTTCATAAAAACCTAAAACCCGTCTTGGAATCTTAGGACCGAACAGGTCTAGGTGCGAATGTACCTTAGAGTCAAATTTCGCAGCAATTAAAAATGCACATTTGTTGCTAAACTGTAGATACAACTTAATGGCAATTCATAATTGCCTTATTCCTTTCTAAACGAATTATTATGCACAACCAGCTTCCCTGAATTCTCGATGTTACCATGCTATTGAATATTAATAAGCAAAATTGCATCGTCAGAATTGATAGATTATTAATAATTAATATCATTATGTAATCATGTCAACGACTCTAAACATACGTGCAATATTCTTGATTTTAATGTGAAATGAAGATTGAATATTCTGCGTTCTTTTGTAGACACAAGGCACCCACTAAAAATTTATACCGTGTCGCATAAAAAGGAGCATGATTAAATAATTTGCCTAGAAAACGCACTACGCGTAAAGTTTCAATCTAACTTATACATGCAGTACACCAAATTTCAGATACATTTTCGGTTTAACACTAAAAATAAAAAAACAAGATCATGGTCCGAAGAAATGTCCATTAAATGTATTAATCAGATAAAAATTCAATATAAAATGATTGAATTGAATCTTGTAGCGATTAGATAATGTTCTAGCGTCACTCAAGTCAAGCTTACTTATGTACTCCCTCTTTATATTATATAAACAAAAACGTTTCATTTGTCATTACTCATTAGCTATTGCTATCGCTTCGCTACTACCGTAGCTGCCATGAATAAAAATCAAAAGATTGAACACAGAAAACTTGACATTGGTATCACGAAAGCCTATCTTTTTGACGTGTCGAAAATATTTTGAATGCCTTTTGAAATGATTCGAATAGATCAGTAGACGTATAAAAAAATTAAATAAAAAAAACACAATGAAAACTGGAGGCAGTTAAGTATGTGCTCTAACAAATTGGCAACAATTTGTCGAATGGATTCTAAAGGGGTCTTATGCAAGCCATAGACGCTCGTACCAATCCGTCGGATTGGTCGCAAGTCAACCACTGATACGCGAACCGTATTCATACAATTTTACTCAAGAAAAGTAGTCAAACAAGTTATTCTCTATCGCCGCGACACGCTCCGCATAAGTGTACAGCGACAGCCCGCGCGACTACCTTTTCTGATTCCATATTGTAGTTGTTGTTTGGGTTGGCTCTGAGTTCGTGTCGAGCTCGATGCTCAACACTTCGAGCCCAGACCCGACCCAACAACAATTTCAATGTAGAGTCCGACCGGTATTTGAATAGGTGAATTGTTGTGAATGAACGATTACGGTGTGTGTCAAAATACAGTATGGTCTGCTTATTGACGAATTTTTCAATGCAGAATTTATAGGCACGATATTATATACGTATACATGCACGTTCATATGTGAGTATTATAGAAGTCTCGTTGTTATTAAGATTGGGTAGATCTTCACCGTCTCCTTAATCAAAGTTTAACAGGTGCAATAATAATTACAGCCTGCAGGTAAATGGGAATTATCTAGTTATACTGATAATCGTTGGAATATAATTTATTGGTTGGCTGGAAACTAATACATATTTTGAATCGTGCTATATATGGTAAGACTGGGGTTTATAGTGGATCCAATATGGTGTAGTATCTATATATACAGCTTCCTTTTATTCTGAAGTCGGAATATGAGATGAAAAATGTAGTAGCGGAGCTCATTTTTGAGACCTTTGTACGGGATGATGGTCATTAGGAGGTGAATGGTTGATTGATTTCATAAGAATTATTGGGGGCTAAGCGTGGTACTGACCATTCACCTCCCCATTACCATCATCCCGTACAACCGTCTCGAAAATCAGCTCCTCTACTACATTACATACATATTACATAGATAATATACCATATAGGATCCGCTACAGCACAATTCAAAATTTGTTCAAGTTTCCAGCCAACCAACAAATTATATTCCAACGATTATCAGTATAATTACATAATTCCCATTTACCTGCAGGCTGTAATTATTATTGCACCTGTTCAACTTTGATTAAGGAGAGGGTGAAGATCTACCCAATCTTAATAACAACGAGACTTCTATAATACTCACATATGTACGTGCATGTATACGTATATAATATCGTGCCTATAAATTCTGCATTGAAAAATTCGCCAATAAGCAGACCATACTGTATTTTGACACACACCGTAATCGTTCATTCACAACAATTCACCTATTCAAATACCGGTCGGACTCTACATTGAAATTGTTGTTGGGTCGGGTCTGGGCTCGAAGTGTTGAGCATCGAGCTCGACACGAACTCAGAGCCAACCCAAACAACAACTACAATATGGGATCAGAAAAGGTAGTCGCGCGGGCTGTCGCTGTACACTTATGCGGAGCGTGTCGCGGCGATAGAGAATAACTTGTTTGACTACTTTTCTTGAGTAAAATTGTATGAATACGGTTCGCGTATCAGTGGTTGACTTGCGACCAATCCGACGGATTGGTACGAGCGTCTATGGCTTGCATTAGGCAATCGATGAATTCAGGAGCATTTGAGTCGTTCAGAAAAGGTATCTTTTTGTTGTTGGTGCTTTTCAATGCCATTTGTCAAGCAGAAAACTTAATTAATGCCACAGAGAAGAATGAGCTCAAACTTTCATCGAACACTACTCATTGAGAAAGAAAACTACAGTCTAATGCGCGTTTTTAGTAATCCGACACTTAATAATATAATAAATAAAACATGTGTTTAGTGAAGTATGAGTGTATAAGCTGCTTGACACTTCAGCGTATCACATTCTTCATTGGATATAAATAAGTTAACGAGCATTATAATACACTTAAAAGGTCAACCAACTTTTGTACTACAATATTTCATTCATTAATACCTATTAGTCTGTCAAATACAAATTTGTAAAAATATTTATGTGCAGCGCATGGTGTACAACAGGAAATACATGTTCACAGCCCATGGACATTTTAATACACTCTTTGAATACAAAATCAGTAAATTAGTCATAATTTCACTCTCTTTCACTGTGTCGTCTCCCTTGGAAAAGACAAAAAGACGGTATGTGATTATCATACTAAATGATAACACCAGGTATAGGAATAGGTAGGTATATACGAGTAGAAGACGAGATTTGTGAATTCCACTCATTTAAAATTTATAAAAGGTAAAAATCAATATCGATAACTTGCCTAATACATACTCATAAATATTTACATTAATGATTTTTGGATTTGAAATAGAGATTGTTGTTCGAGAATTATTCTCGACATTAATATTTATGAAAATGACAAGGCATTTGACAATTTGATGAATAGCTTAAGCGAAAGAAGCATTTGGAATAGTTGCGGTTCTCAGTAGTCTTCAATAATCAGGGACAATATATTCTCATATTGTTAAAATGACACTGTTAGATGTCTGGCTAGGCGACACGTGTTTCCGACACGTAGAACTCACCATGAACAATCAGATGTACTACATGTATTCAATGTTGTTGCAATCTGCAAGTGCGAATTATTTTTCAGTGAAATTTGATTTTTTTGTGACACTTGGTTTCATTCTGTGCACCAACTTAGTATGCGTCTGTAGCTTAGCTAGACGACGCACCGAGCGTTTTTTGCTACTCGAAACACAGTCGTTTGAGGTTCAAGCCCTTCAGAGAGACAAATATTTTTTTAATGAAAAATCGTTCTGTTTAATCACATATACAGATGCGCAACACCAACTTTTGTTTAAAGAATAGAATGGACTGGGTCATTGCCAAACTAAGCCATGATTAACTTAGCTCGGCTATCCACTGCCACCAAAAATTGTTCAGCACCAGGCCAATCCTACCACTGTCCTGTGCTTTCGTCGACCGATGGACGAACGAGCTACCTCTCCGCTGGATTAAGGTATCTCCTTATGAGTAAAATCCATCGGTGGACGAAACCAGAGGACAATGGTAGGATTCTTATTTTCCAATTTTCTCTATTTCATTTCTCCAGACTTAGTGGTTTCGCACGGATAAAATAGAATCACTCATCAGATCCTGCAGCTTTGCAGCTATATATATTCTTTCGAAGTTCGGGTCGATCCTCTACCAAAATGCTATTGCCTCAACTTTTGAGATTCCTTCCCGCGGGGCAACTGATAGTTTTAACTACAAAAGAATTTTTTGTAGTTAAAACTCTCGGTTGACCCGCCACTCGGTATATCTTCCTGTTCTCTGAACAATCTTCTCTGTTCTTCGATTAACGGAAGATGGTCATCATTCGATTCCTCATTATGACAGTCAAGTAAAACGTCAACGTCTCCAGGTTCGACTTCCAACTCTAATTCTCTTGCCATGTTAACAACGTTTGAAGTTGCTTCATTCACTGGATCCTCGTTAGCTTCCAAATCGATTATGAATAAATGAATCCAAAAATTTGGCTTTATTTTTGGAAAAACGGCACCCTACAACTGCATTGCACGGAAATATTTATTCGAAATTGGAAATTAAAAGTTACACGGCGAAAGAGTTAAACATGCGACGAATGGATGAATCATGCAGGAATTATTCAATTGCCCTAACCCCTTGTGGGGCATAGCGCGTCAACTGTTTCATGTGGCCCAGTTGACGTTTCGTTGGCATACACTGGTTTCGGAGAATGCAGTTGCCAGCATGCACCTCCTGCACATCCATGGCTACGAACGTCGTCGTGGACGGGATTCGAACACGAAACGCCGGCGGGACTGATGCCTCAACACACTGCGCTACCGGTCGCCCCGAAAGAGCGAATCGGCGAAAAGCGGGGGACGCCTGCACTACTTCTACAATACAACTCTTTAGCGATTTTGAGGCAAATACTTAAGCTGGATTGTGGATTTTGAGAGTGAATGATTTTTGGGTTTTGATTGAGCGAAATATGAAGAGCGTTTGGTAATGCGATAACACTTCCCAAGGCATTGTTTCGTAATATTTGACAAAAAAGGCGAAACAACACAATTCATCTTTTGGCGTTTAATTCGGAAATACATAGGTATAGAAAACATAACAAATAAAATCAAAATTTCTTCGTAAACAAATTGACACGACTTACACGAATTTATGCAAATTAATTAGACGACAGAAAGAACAGTGCAAATATATTCCATTCAACAATTCGTATTTTACGACAGTCCTTTTTTTGCAATTTACTATCCGTAAACCATATTCATGAAATAAAGGAACCCTTCAAGAAAATTGGAAGTGAACCTGCATTGAGGAAGGAGGAAATGAAAGTTATGATCAAGTTCGTATTCAATGGTTATGCAAATATGTAAATGCACAACACTTTGTGACGCATGAGTGAACGAATTTTTGCTTAATCAAATTAGTATTTTCAATATTACTAAGCGTAATTATAGGTTTAAGTTAATGTCATATACATATATCTTGTGATTTCGATAAATTATCTTTAAAATGTGATGTTTAGATTGATATCAACAAAAGATTGATAAAGATATTTACCTCCCAAAACTTAAAGACTTTTAAAGACAACAAAAAGGAAAAAATGAAAAATGTCCAATATTAACGTCTAGTCGTACTAAGAGAAAACGCAACAAATCATGCGAAATAATAATTTAAGACTAATTGCAATTACAATCACCGTATTACGATTTAACCATACGAGCCTGAAAGGATTTCCACACGAAAAAAAAGAATGCCAAGAAATAATTATTTTCTCTCTTATACGAGTCCTTTTCGTTTATATTGTGTACGTGATCCTGCACACGAGATTAGAACATTCTCTACTTTTATTTTCATTTGCCTGTCAACCGACAGACTTGTAGCTCATAGGAAGAGGAACGCGGTAGTAAGTTAAGAAAGTGCGGGAGCCCAGACAATGTAAACGACACCGAAGAATGAAAACGTCGTGCATTTGCACTATTTGTGCGCTCTTTTGTTGCTGCCAGGCAAGTTCACGATATATGTATAGCAATTCTAGCAGAAGAACCCAAGGCAATTTTTCTTTCCATGGCTTCATTTCATGGCTTATTTGAGATTCCTTTTTGTTTTCTTCCGACCCAATCCAACTTTTCCTCTTTGGCCATCTTCATACAAAGTGTTGATCCCGTTCCGTGCTCAAGAGGGTATATTTGGCTGCTCAGCTCGATTGCAGGGAAAGTATGTATAGCGTATAGGTATTATTATAGTTTTGCAGACAGTTGCAGTTAAAGTCTTTGTCGACAAAGCACATCATGAAGGATGATTATGGCAACAACGAGGATGGAAGAAACCTGTTTCCAAAACTATCACGAGAAGATGCCGATCATTGGTAGACTTTATCAAAACACTTTGTTGGGGTGAAAGAAATCCTAATATGTATGTAGTCAACCAAATGGGCGGGGGCTTGTTGTAATGTGTATAAAAAAGGACAGACTTACCATGATACATAATATTTCAGTTATTATTATCACATATTATTATAAAGGACTGACTAGGTACCAATGCGATAGGCTGTCTGTTGTTCCATAGCGCTTAACTATAACAAAATGCTGAACGACCCAGGCTCTTTCCAAGAGTTGTCCGGAATCTTGATAACAGCGGATCATTCATGCCTCTACAAGAAATCCTCCACTCTGTTCAAAGAGGTAGCCGTGCTAAATTGACTGCTTGTACTGTACTGGAAGATAACTCCAAAGTCGCAATTTTTTGTTAGCAAACCATTCTCAGCACCCTGGCCTAGGCCCAACCAAATGACTACAGGGACACGGCCCTTAAAATTGTAATTATCCTTGCCTAGTGAATTCACCCGGAGCCTCGTTACCATCAATACCTCGGTGACCCGCCACCTAAGAACAAGTAACAATGGTGTGAGTTCACAAGACATTGAAGAGTTTCAAAACACCCTTTCATATGGCATGGATCTTGACTTGAAGGACACTGGGGTAAACAGACATGGCGATTGAGATCTTAGTGTTTTGTCCAAAAATTCCAGCTACAACTGTCCCAGCCTTGACCCATCGGTATGATGACCAACTCCAATAAGCATAACTCACTTTTTATATAATAGAACTATGTTAATTTCAGATTTTTTTTTATTTTGTCAGCATGTAGATCAGTCAAAAAAATTATCTGAGACTCAATCCATTTCATATCAACTTGAAGCTCCTAGAGAATCTATGGAGGAGCAATCCACCTATACTCAATACTAAACTATTTGAAGTATTAATTCCAGTCGTAAAAAGTAAACAAAGAGACACACGCCCTCTTCCCCACAACACCCACTCAGTCCATATAGAAGCATATGAGATGTCAAATTCGCATTCCCCCTCGTACTTCCCTTTGTAAACAATAACATTTCATTTTGTCTCTCTACCGCGGAACACCCACCCGGTCCATATAGCCAACACATGAGATGTCCTACTTCCACACTTGTGCCGAATGACTTCATTTCTCTTGCTCTTTTTCACTTCCTTCTAACTCTCTCTTCTGTGTAACAACTACATATTTTTTTGCGCAACAATTTATCCTAGGCTGAGCAAAATTGGATAAGGTCGCAAAAACGCACCTACACAGAAGAGAGAATTAGAAGGAAACGAAAAAGAGCGAGAGAAATGAAGTAATTCGGCACAAGTGAGGAAGTAGGAAGGGGGATGGAAATTTGACATCTTACTTGCTTCCTTATGGGCCGGGTGTTCTGCGGCAGGGAGACAAAATGGAATGTTATTGTTCACAAAGGAGAATTATGAGAGGGGATGACATCTCATGTACTTCTATATGGACTGCGCGGGTGTTGCGCAGTGGAGGGCGTGCGTCTCTCTGTTTACTTTTTACTAGTTGACTAGTTCGTATGTGGTGGAATTACGTCCAGAATTTAGTGTACAGTAAATGGTGGTTTCATCTCCTTCTATATACATATCTCTGTGCGTACCTACTATGTTCTTTGGAGGCATTATTCGGAGCATTCTTAGTTGATGGGGCGACGTTTAGTGATTCGTGTCTTTGATCAATAGTGAGTTTTAAATTGAGATGATTTCATACTACCTTGCGTGAGCTCAGCTCACTACGAGAGCTTAGCTCACTATGAGAGCTCTGCGATTTATTATGCCCTCCATAAACCGCAGTAGAACGCTCGCTTTGTTCACTCCATAGGCAATAGCGGTAGTACAGCTATTAACCACGATGCGTTGTCCGGTGAAATAGGATGAAATCGACCAACCACTTATCAGTTCAGAACAACTCTAAAAAAATAATTCAATTATAAAAAAGTGCAGAATGGTAACTCAACATACCCAACTCCCATCAACCAAGTTAATTTGGTTTTTTGTTGTCATCTCTTCAATACACACCAGAGAAGATACAGAAAGGAAATTTTCTACTATAGCCATAAAAGCTTTGAAGTTATTGAAATGGTCGTAAATGTGTAACAATGTGGTGTGTCAGCGGAAATTCACTTTTGTATGACACGTCTCAACGAGCGTTTTAATATGAACGTTGCGGCGTCTTCTACACGTCACTTCCTTCTGCCGTCTATCTATGCATGCACACACATCGATCCATCCTCTCGTCCTGATCCAGGGAACAACCTCTGTTTTTTTTTTCATCGCCTCTCTGAACCACTTGCACATATCAACATGACGACGAACGTATGTGATGATGGAAATTGGCACGTGTACGTCCGTGCGGTTATTAATCCGAAATTGAGATGACATGCACTTAATGAACGGACGCAAGCGCATTAACTGTGTTTGGTTGGCCCTTTGGTACACGAATTCAGCATTAGCACTCAATAGGAAAAAAAAACTGGTTCCGACACCCCTTCTGAGAATAATCCCGAGAGATTGTTTTTACTATATGAGGGTACAGATAACTATCCTGAATAAGGGAGACTCGACATGTCCTATATTAATATACCAAAATACTCGTATACATCTGATACCACCTACCGATGGTGAGTTGCGATGACTAAACGAGGGGATCTTTAATGAAGAAGGGTTAAAATTCGACTGGACACTGTATGTTTTAATTCGGGGATTATGGTGATGGCCGGCCATTCGTGGAGAAGTTTGGAAATGCAATTGTGTCCATCTGGTGATCGCCCTTCTGTTCCAAATGAATGGATCGATTGTAGTCACCAATTTAGTTTGCTCTCCCCGCCCTGCAACCCGCCCGCATCTTTATCAAAGGATCGGTATTTACCGCAGACATTTCTACGGGTAAATATTCTTATTAGATTTCAACACATTTGCAAAGGCCCAACTCTGAATTTTCCTTGTTCTTTTCACAAATCCTACACCACATGTATTTAAAGGTAACAATTTTCATTTTGCGGTATCACTGCGTATCCGTCTTTCATATTTTAGCCATCAATCAAAGAGACCCACAAACCGAAAATTTCGGTTAGAAGATTGCATTGCGTGATGCATTATGCAAATTTACGATTACCAGCATTGGTGGTTTCTTTCTTGAATGCATTTTGGTCCCTTTTCAGAGGAACACCTCCATCTTAAGCGAACCCACTTATAGAGGCAGTTTTTTTGCTTCTACACAGATGATCGCCTACCTAGGTTTGGGGCAAAGTGAAGGCAACTTGCTGAGCCGAAAATGATAATGGTTTTTGCGATCTTTGGTAATTTTCGTAAATTATAGGTAATGTGATATTAAAACTACATCAGTTCGAAGAATATCGTCGTTTATACAGTATGGAATACTTTGTATACAATGTAGGCATGCACATTGCACATCGGTTTTATGGTATAGTTGTGGCTGGTAGATGTCTTATTAAAGCGAAATACGGACATGTCTATCTGACCAATCTTTAGGTTTTATTGATTAAATTCGAATGCCGTTTCCGACGGCGTTATCTGTCGAAAACGACAGCTGCTCACAAACTCAAAATTATTTGACGTACCTACCAAGGGTTGAAACTTACTCTGATATGAAGGATAATCACAAACTCAATGTAGCGCTTACCTGAAATGAAAATATAAAAAACGTGTAAGTACATAAATACGGATACACGGACAATACCGGATATTATAGGAAATATTTTAAATTTTAACTTAATCAGGGATTGTAAAAATACTTTCTTGAAGACATAAAAAGGCAACTCGGTGAGCGACGAAACAATTTTTGTTGGCTGCGGTGAAACAGTAAACAATTTTCCAAGTGGAACTGACTATTTCCTTACTAACAAATATATATTGAAACCAACTATCGCTAATCAGTTGGCCTACATTGAATTAATCGCCGAAGCAGCCGATGGATGTTACAATGATACATAGACAAAATATCATCAGCTAACTGGTGAATACTTCATTGAAGTTTGGACAATTATCTTTAGGATCAATGAACTGCCAATTTTATTATGGCAAATGGCAAAATGTCAACTCATTGATAAATAACTCGATGCTATTTACACAATATTCTTCAGAAGAGGACCGGTGTGGTAGGTCCGATGGATAAAGAGTCGATCAGTCAATCCAGAGGTGGCGAGTAAAAAATCTACCCTGAGCATAAATATCCGTATTTATTTTTGAAAAAGTCATCATTAGGTACGGCATGATGGGCTTGCCCATAATACTCATGTATGTATTCGTATACATACTCATTGAATGAAGACAGATTTTGTCATTGTACGAGTATAGTTCGAAACCACAGAAGTGACAATAGTCACGCGACTAAAACAAAAATCATCATGACGTTCATCCAGGCACTCATGATGTAGCAAGCAGGGTAGAAATTTATAAGGCGTCCATATAGTATCCGTTGTTGCATATTTCAGTTTAGATTCTCATATACCTATTCTTGTGGATCATCAATAAACATTAGCACAACAGACCCCAAGGTCGCAGTGCTGGTGTGTAATGAATCAAATTTTGTGGCGTGACCGGTACATTTGATTCGAAGTATTTTTCGCAAAAATATTTATTTTTGGTTTTTCCAAAATAAATATATTTGTGAAAAATTGTTTCAAATTTTAAATTTAGCGGTCGCGCACACCTTAAGTTGCGGGCCCGAGAATCTGTCACACAGACATAGGTGAATTGTGGATGGCGAACTGTGTTGACAGGAGAAAAAAATAACGGGAATTGTGACTCGAGAGTTGAATTTTGCCTGGCGGAGGAGGAGAGGTTTTTTTTGGGGGAAACGGCCGCCGATACGGCAAATTTTGAAACGCGTGGCATATTTTGGTGTTATTTATATAGTATAGTTTTTTTTATTTATTACTGCATATTTTGGTGTCGTTAATGTGGATTTTATTGAGTGGTTTGTGCGTGACATGGATTAATATGCGGGCGCCGCGCTGTGAAAGTGTTGCAAGGCATCGATGTCGGCGCTATCGGGATGCACAGCATGCCATCGGAGTCCCCCACGAAAGCAAATCGGCCATGGGAGCCTGACAAAGCTAAGTGTTGTATTCTAAGTGTTTGTTGCTGTAAATGGCGAGTAAATGTGTAAATGTATTAGTTTATTCTATTTGATGTTCATGTTCAGTCATTTGTTTGTTATATAGTTACATATTTATTTATTTGTGCCGTAAATATCTGAATGTTTTGCGTTTATTTGTTAATTTATTTATTTATAATATTATATTGTATATTTGTATATATTTATTTGTTTGTCTGATTGTGGATTGTGACTGTCAGTATGATGTTGTGAATGGTGTAACCCGGAATGATTTTTATGTGTATGGTGTGAATCGGAAGGTGTGAATGTTGTGTGAACGTGGTATGATTGTGTGAGATGAGCGAGTGTCATGTTTGGAATTGCGTGACTGATTTATATATTTATTTGTACCGGTTTGTGTATTTATTTGTTTGTGTATGCGATGGACGGCCTGGGTATTGCAACGCCTGGTCGAATTTGAGAACTTATGGAAAAGAAAGTGACAGATATGTCACAGTGTGAGGTTCTCGTAGGAGAGACACAAAGTCCATTGTTTTAACACCCTTTTCTCTACGTTACACATAAAATAATCAATTACAATATATTCTGCAAGCCAACAAAACGCTCCGAGTTGTTAGTGAGGAATATTACGGAGCTTGGCCGTTATTGTTGTAATATATATGCCAAAATTGCACAGGTGCGTAGAAATCGTGTTTTTGGTGATTTTAGACAAGGTCTTTGCAGAAATCTAGTCTGTTCGGATCTGCTTACAGTTGTATTGATGTTCGGGCTGGGAATATACTTATTAACTTCGATTTTCTACGCGTAACCATGATTTGTCGGCAGGCTTTGCAATTTGCATTGAATAAGCAAATGTTTAGATATCCGTGTCGTAGTAACCAATGGCACTATGACACAGGAACGCCAGGTTAAATTTAGGTGTTGTTTATGTTGGGAGGTCCCCACACGTTTTCCTTGTCGGCCATGGGACCTCATGGTAGGGTGGGTGAAGAAGGCCGAGGGTCCAATAAGACCCGGACCCAGTTGCGTGTGAGAGAGCACCTGAGCCATCCGACTACCATTCCTTCCTTATCGCCCTGTTTTTTTCTCTGTCCAATTTTGTTTGCCCATTTGTTTGTGTTGTTTTCCCCAGGCCTATGAATTGTATTAATACGTAAGGACAGGGGCAACGAGCGGCGAAAACCCCGCCCACGTCTCCCGAACTGAGCTACAGCAAGCATAGGCCGCTGCTTAGCTCGTTGAGGGGCCTATTTCTTCGTTAAATGACAAGGCCCGACCTACACGGTCAACATGCCACCTTAGGCTCCGTCCCCACGGGCATCTTCGGATGCCCACCAGACCGTCCATTACAGGTGGTTTCAACACGATCCACGGCTCACCCCTTTTATCTGACACTGACGATTTGATATTAAGTACTAAGATCAGAGCAACGATCGATACTTGTCAAGTACCGTGTACAAAAACACGAAGATCGAATCAAATTAATTTATTATTTACTCAATTAAAACATCTTTACAATTGAAAATCCGGCAGTCGTACGCCACCTCTTAACCTCTTAAGGAGTGTAGTTATCAACAACGAAAGAAGCTGTAATGAACCATATTATGATCTGGTCGTACTGGTTCCACCGACAGATCGAAAGCAGCACCTGATGAGTAGTGATCTGTCGGTGGTACGAAACCAGATGTCGAGGGTACGATTACACCCGGAAATCCGATTCGACCGCGAGGGCATCCTTATCGCCCTATTTTTTTCCCCCACTCCAGGAAGTATATGAATTTTTATTACTAAGTACATACTATAAAGGATAGGGGCAACGAGCGGCGAAAACCCCTACCACGCCTCTCGAACTGAGGCACAGCAAGCATATACTTAGTTCGTTGAGGGGGCCTTTTCTTCGTCAGATGGCACGGCCCGACCTTTACGGTCATCATGCTACCTAAGTCTGGTTTCACATGATCAATCCGTCAGCCGGTTCGTCGATACGTCCGTCAGGCGTCCCATGCTTTTGGCATAGTACCCAGCTCACCAAAAACACGGAGTTTAATCATTATCAGCCCGTCAGCCGCGAACCGACTGAAAGGGCTTACGGACGTATGGCTTCAACATGGACTCGAATGGAAGCATTAAGATGATCAGCTCGTCAGCCCGACTGACCGGCTGAACCCTTTCACATGATCCGCAGCTGACCGATGTACTAATGCTAAAAGCATGGCATCTACTATATACATACACTCATGGTCAAAGTAATAAATACACCAAAACAATTTGCAAGAAATGCCGAATACATTTTAAATTTGTCAACTATATGAACAGAGTGGGCGACCGGTAGCGCAGTGTGTTGAGGCATCAGTCTCATGTTTGACTAACGGGCTTTCGGGTTCGAATCCCGTCCACACGACGTTCGTGGCCATGAATGTGCAGGAGGTGCATACTGGCAACTGCATTCTCCGAAACCAGTTTATGCCGACGAAACGTCAATTGTTACACTTTTCTCCAAAACTTTTGGTTATGTCTGCCAGCTTAAGTTAAGCTTAAATCTTAAGCTGGTAGACGACTAAATTTTTTTAAATTTTTTCGTTCAAAATTACTTGCAGTTAGAGCTAATTTAGTGGAATTTGATTTTTCTTGTTCTGTATCAGCCTAGTTGACTTACATAATATAATAATTTGCAGTTGTATGTTACATCAATTAAATTCTGTTTTTACACGCTAGACTAACTACCCGCGTTAGACCGTCCATTAGACCGCGTATTAGACCGTCCATTAGACCGCGTATTAGACCGTCTATTAGACCACGCATTAGACCGTCCATTTGACCGCACATTAGACCGTCTATTAGACCGCGAATTAGACCGCCCATTGGACCACGTATCAGAGCAGCTATCTAATAGACGGTCGAACACGCGGTCTAATGGACGGTCTAACATGTAAAAACCACAAAATATAAAACTAGGGTCATCGTTCCTATTCTTATTTTCCTACGCTCAAAAAAGACAACAAATTCATATTGCAGAAAATCAGCTCACCTACTACCGGTACCGCTATACAATTATTTTCGCACATTATTAAATCCCTTAACCCATCTTAACATTCGCACAGGGTAGAGTGTACATACTCAGCTGCAGCATATTTTGGAACCATGTCAAAATTGTTGCATATGTTACCATAGGATTTGTCAAGGACAAAGGAAAACAGGTTTTCCTGTTCCCTGAGCACTATCCCTCGAATCAACCCATACGAATGTTTTGCTTAATCCTTCCCCGCTCCCTCGGAAACTAAACCAAAGGATGAGAACGAAAGATGATGATGGGGTGCACCATGATGAGGCGGGACGAAAAAATCAAGGTTCAACACGCGTCCGTCCGCTACTACTTATACGCATTTTGAATTTGTCCTTTCAATTAGGGTGTGTCAGTCAGTTGTGGATGTTGAGTACATATTAAATTTATAGGGGAAAAGTATATGGAGGGCGATCTGGGGTGGTTTTTGACAACAATAGGACATTTTTGTCACATTTATTCACAAGTGTATGACTGTACCGTAAAAATATTTTTTTTTTAACTTGACACAAACACCGGATTATACCGTAGGATTCCAAAGAAGCTGTATTTATCAAAATATTACGTGCATATTTAACGTACATAGTTTGTTCCAGACAGCCAAGGTCCGAGGTCAGACTATCGAGCCACGATGATAATGATGACAGTTTATAGTTTAAACCTTATATTCCGAATCGGAATACAAAGTCAGTGTTGGATGGTGATTAGAGAAGCGGTGATCATTAATATTATTTCCTTCTTCTCATATCTCATTTCCACTTGTTTCAATCATTATTTGTGGCCAGATTCTTAAAAAAAAACGGGTTCGAAAATATGTTGCGCGACACTCTCTCTTCCTCTGTCGCAACGTTTTACATCTCTGTCACTAACACAACATGTTCTGAGATCAGTTCTTCAAAGAACTAGGCCACTTATTTTTATTTGTTAGCATAAAAAAAACATTACAGCGAATTTGTGATTCAATAGGCGCCTTTTAAAAACACACATTTACACTAAAAATTTGATCTGAGCTGCTCTGGATAGAAAGCTAGTGCAAGATTTCTACGCGGTTAAGTAGTCTGCATTTTAAAATGCAGGCGGCGCAGGTGTCGAAGTTTTCGGGCAGTTTACGAAGCACATAAAATTAATTTCCTGTCAATAAAATGTTCGTTTTGGGTAATTATATGGAATAGTAAAAATGCAAAATATTTGTTCTGCCTAAAGGAAATTTGTCCGATTGTACCTGTGCTAAGGATTTAAGTTTCCTCTTGAAATTTGAGTTGACGTTTGAATTCTAACTACACCAAGACACTCCCAGCAAAGACATGCCCCGTTTTCGTGTTCGCTACTCCAATCTGCTCTCAACCGTTTTTTTTTGCCGCTTATCCTGCTCTACTCTGCTCTGTCGAAAACAAGAAACGCAGCTAATGTATTTGCTCATGATTTTCATTCAACTGGAACTGGTGTGACAATCATTCTGACATATTGCTATAGTGCCTCCTAGTCAAATCAACTGGTTGTTGGTATAAGCAATGGTTTCTTAAAATGTGGGCCGGAACCCCAAGTGGAGTCGCCAAGCGAAATGTTAGGGTTGAGATAGCCCTTTTTAGGCCGATCTGAAAAATCCTTGAAAACTTGCAAATAACACGCCACACAAAAAAAAATGTTGTCACCGACTTCAAGTACAATCCTTCAAACCTCTAAATCCAAATTTGTATAACGGTAAGTCTTCTAGTACTATTTTAACAATAATTTAGGGCAAACAACTTTTGCCTTATAGGAAAAAATAGATAAAAATTTACGTTTTGCTTAAATATCTTTTACGCAAATATCGATCTCAATTTCCCAGTATCTTCTCGATCGATTAAAAGGGAGTATATGGAGTGTGCTGACTTTCGTTGGGGTCATAGCACGTAGCATCTTGACGAAGGCCGTCCTGGACGGGCAAAAACTGTAACCATTGATGAAAACGACGAAAAAGTGCACGAAATGGCTTTAGATTATCGGCAAATTATAAGTTACAGAAACTCCTGAGTAACCACATCGTAACTTTTAAACCGTTTGATGGATTCCTGAAATTAGATAGGAACCTAGTCCTTACTAATGCCCACCAATTAGGCAAGTTTCACGCTGCTTGCTTCTTCCGTTATAGAATTATAGTATGTATTCTGCTTAAAAAAATTTGCCGTTATATATACGAGTATAGCTGTAACTTTTTAACCGTTAGATGGATACATATTGTTATGTTAATTGCCCTCCAAAGGTATAAGCGCGTCAACATCTCTAGCATTTCTATGGATTGTTGACGTTTCGATAGCATATCTACTTTTCGGAAGTGCAGTTGCTAGCATACACCTCCTATCCGCGCCGTGTTTATACTGACAAGCTCGGAACACTGTGAGGGTTCTATTAGTACTCACAGGCAGTTTTTGATCGCGCCGAGATTTGAACTCCGAGCTCTAGATTAGTATCGTAGAGCGGTGACCGAACGACCACGGCCACCGAGTACGACAACCAATACATATTGGATACATATTGCTAAATTTTAATTGTGGCTCTTCACTGATATCTATTAACAAGTTTTACAACATTTACGGATATATACATGCATACATACCTATATGTATACATAAATGACAAAAAAAATCTAATGACGTCAATTGATTGCTGGGGTTATGAAACGTAAAAAAAACAATTCCGAGGTCGAAACTCGTTATCGAAGGAAGATCGAATTACTGTTTTTTTTAGATCTGTTAAAAATCTTAAAATTAGTTCAAATGGCATTCAGCTTCGTTTTTCTGTTTTTTTTTTTGGGCTTTAAAACTTTTTGAAACCAAATATCCTCCACGGATGAAAAACATTAAAGAAGCTTTGCTTCCAGCAGTCTCCAATGAAACCGGAATATAGAGGGCTACGCCCGCAATCCGAGGGTTTTGTAGCAAGCGCTTATTTTGGTATATAAATATCGGCTCCTTGCTCTTCTTGATATAACTCAGATGGATAGAAAAAACGTAATTAAAGTGTCTTACCCACTTACATTTTACATGCCAATTCATATTACGTGATTGTAACGAAACTTAGAACATATTATTGCTTAAGGTGTTGGTTATGGTTGGCCATCAGTACTTTTGACCTCGAACGTGTTTCAGGCGTGCAAGGGTGTGCTAACTGTAACTATACAAATCAACTATTATTGACCTATTCTGAGAAGATATACAAATTCCACTATTTTCCATTTTATATATTTTTCGAAACCCACTTCCTGTAAGTTTTCATAATTCTAAGTATAACGGTCTCAAAATGCTGGCAAGGGGGGGGGGGGGGGGGTCAAATTACGAACTAATATTTTCTCCTCCCCCACAGTTCCCCTTTCTATAAATTTCGAGAAAATGCGAAAAACTGGAATGTACTCATCATTACCTTTCTCACGACACCTCATTTGTTTATACCAGTCGATAAAAAAATTTGACCTTAATTTCGCCTCTATGTGGACCCCCCCTTCCACCCGGTAAAGTTGGCCAATTAAGACACAGCGCTCCCAACAAATCTTTACCCTTTCAAAAATGATTAATTAAATAACTGCAATTCGCACTACGAAAAACAACATGAAAGTAGTACTCACACCTATGAGGCCGGTTGGTGTATTTTTTGTGTGGATAGTGTCAAAATGCCGAACTTTAAATGAATGTACTATTATTAAATATTATGTGATTATAACGAAACTTAAAGATATTATTGCCTATGATGTTGGTTATCATTGGCCATCAATATTTTTGAGCTCGGGTACGTGTAAGGGGTGCAGGGTTGTGCTAACTGAAACTATAGAAATGTACTATTATTAACCTTTTCTGATGAAATTTCAAAATTCTAGAAATCTAGGTTTTCTACACTAGTAAAATGGCGCTTTTCTGTAAATTTTCATATTTCTAAGTATAACGGTCTCGAAATGCAAGGGGGGGGGGGGGGGGGACAAACTCGGATGACATATTTTCCCCTCTCCCTCTTTTCCCGTTTCTTCAAATTTAAAAAAAATTTCAAAAATGGAATGTACTCGACGGTACCTTTCTTATGATACCCCACTTGCCTGCACTAAACGAAAAAAAAATTTCGACCTTCATTTCCCCTCTATGGGGACCTCCCCTTAAAGTTGAGCTATTACGACGATTCGCTTTCTCCGGTGAATTATAGTAATTCTACACATTCCTACAAAATTTCATGTATGTAGCTTCAGCCGTTCGTGAGATATTCCATGGACAGACGGACAGACAGACATTTGACCGATTTCATAAGGGTTTTGTTTTACTACAAAACCCTAATAAAAAATATGCAATAACCTTTCATTCGGGTCAAAAGTAGTAATATTAATTTTTTTTCGATATACTATACATATGTAGTTCGTCACTTAATTTATTAAATTCAAATGTTGACGAATAATGTCCAGTACTAAAAGAGCTACTACTACTCCTACTAGAGCACTTCATTTTCGAGACCTTTTTACGAAGCGATGGTAATAATTTCATAGCGGAAAACCCAGTGACCACACCAAACAGATTCTTCTATCTAGAACCATAAGTCAATATGCCTTTTGTATTATTTTCATTTGTATCCGCGATAGGTATGTTCAAGAATCTGGGGTGCATTTATAATGCACCCTCCTTAGTGCTCATTTGAGTTTGGGCTCCACTGCTCCATTCTTCCCAACTAGGTCTACCCATGCTTCCATTTTCACACATCACAAATGTTTTGACGTACCGTTCGATATGTTAAAATATACTTCCGGGGGATGCATGTATGTACTATAGATAGTCTGCCGAATGGCGGAAACTACGCGTCGTCGTAAATGTAGTGTTAAGTATTAACTATCGGTTAATGGCATAGAGTCATGCTATTCGGAGCAGAATACAAAATAAATTTGTTTGGGAATGGAGCGAATATACGGACAATAGGAAATGTTACTTGTGTTTACCGGAGCTGACCACCTTTTGGTCAGTAATCCCTTCCTTATCAATTTCACACGCAAATGTCAATTGTTTGAAAATTTTTGAAGCAACTATTTTACATTATTACGTTGTTGTTAGTGTTCATATATATTCCTTACATAGTCAGGGAAGAATTTTGAGGGCTTGTGATCGACAGTGCGATATACTCGTATTATATCTGAATATGTATTTATGAAATGCAATCATTCGCTTTTACTAGAATCGGAAGTGTTTACCCGTAATTGCGCGTGAAATAGGCAGCTAAATGAGCGTGTTTAGTAATATGTATCGGATATTTACTGAGTCAGACTTTATGTAGTAATGTTGTAGGGTAGGGGTTATCACTGGTCATTGCTTCATTGGGGAGCATGTCAGGATCGTGTGCCGCACAATGATTACTGCAGAAGCTGTGGGGACGAGGATGAGGAGGAGTGTTGTTTTCACATGCTCCACTCCTGCTCTGCTCTTGCTGGTAGTAGTAAGTCCATCCTTATACTTCACTGACCTCGATGTTTTGAAGGATGTGAGCGTCAATCAGATTAATCGATTCATCATTCGGTTCGGATGGTTCGCGGAGTAGGTACTGACCAAAAAGTCTTTCTTATAGAATATTTAAGTTACAACGGACCCAGTGTGATCTATTGTAAATATATGCGCTCAGTATGCTGGTGCAGCTCTTATAACCTCACCTAACCTACCCAGCAAGAGGTCGCAGATTCGGTATTTGATTATAAGCGATTAAGCTTGGCAAAGGCAAATTATTTCAAAGGGTGCAGAAATTTAATATCGCCCGATTTGACGGAACCTGGCTTATTTCTTTGGGGTCATTTCAAAGACAAAATAAGGACTGAATCGCAAACAATTCAGCAACTGAAAAGCATAATTAAGGGAGTATCACATTATTTCAGCCAGAAGTTAATGAACTCAGTGACAGAAGCCTGCTTCAAATTGATTGTCGGATGATGAGTTCCTGCTGATGAATGAACGCCATTGCTGATCATGTGCGCCACGGTAAGCAAGGAAGCGCTTATACCTTACCTTGCTTTGATTCATGATATTGCACGTTTCTCTCTGAAGAGGAATTCGTCCGCGCTTTCAATAGACGCATGCCTCTTGATGACAAAAAAGTCACTAAATATGGACATATCCTTAGCTCTCCAGGAGACGAACAATGTCGGGCCGCCTCCAAACTCGATTTCTAGATCCGCTACTGACAATACCTAACCTTACCTTACCAGCATGTCCTCTGTCGGATTTGACTTCTGATATCCGTCGTCTTCAGTCTTCTCATTCTCGGTATTTGGCCTTCAATTTCGTGAGCCCAGAAGTTTGTTTCTGTCTTCGTGATCACCAGCTCTTCCACCTCCATCTAATGTCAACCTTGGATTCGTCTCTGGTTACTCGATGTTCGTCCATTCGTTCTACGAGTCCAACTCACTGCAGTTTTCATAGTTTGACGAATTTGGAGACATCTAATTCATCATATGGGGGGCAAAGACCTTTTCCATAGTCCTTCGCGTGGGCGCCCCCTGGTAACGGGAGTGTATTAATTCGCTGACGGCCAATGTCTTAGCGATAAGACAGTTTGGAAAAGGCAGATAGCTGTAGCCTGAATGGCTGACGAACACCTAAGCGTCTCAGGTCTAGTAGGATGGAATGACTTGCGTAGTTGGACCTGCTACATAGTTGTGTGGGCTCCAGCACGTTTATTAAACCATCTGAAGCAGCTATCTCCGAGGCCATCCCCTGAATGGGGTTAAGCGACGTGCTGACAACTCGTCCTTGTAAAAACCACTCCATGTCAAGAAATCTGGAACAAAAGCCTCGGATTGGACGGATCAACAACGACGACCACGCAAACGAATAAAGGATTATTCTTTCGGATCCTGGAATGTACGCTCCCTGAACAAACCGGGGGCCGAAAAGGCCCTCCTTCAACAGGTCGAAAAGTACAAACTGAGCATAACTGCAGTCCAGGAAACAAATTGGCTTGGCAGCGAGATTAATGACAAAAAATCGCACACAATTTTTACAAGTGGCAAACCATCGGGCCGCAAGGAGTTTGGAGTAGCATTTATAGTGGACAATCACCTCAAACCGCATATTACTGACTTCAAACCCATAAATGAACGGCTGTGTGCGATTCGCATCATGACTCGATTCTTCAATCTCTGGCTCATTAATGTGCACGCCCCCACTGAAGTTAAAGAAGACGCAGTAAAAGACGAGTTCTACGCCCGCCTTGAAACTCTCTTCGACTCACTTCCAACAAACGACGTCAAATTGCTGCTGGGAGACTTTAACGCGAAAGTCGGAAATTAAAGTTGGCACCGGGGGACCTCTGGAGGCCACAGCCTCCATGAAGAATGTAACGATAACGGCCAGCGACTTATAGACTTCGCCTGCAGCAGGAATCTAGTCGTAAGCTCTACGTGTTTCCCGCATCGACGCATTCACAAGCAGACCTGGAAGTCTCCAGACGCACATACCGTCAACCAAATTGACCACGTCCTCATTTGCAGGAGATGGGCGTCTAGTGTCATGGATGTCCGCTCCTATCGAGGAGCAAACTGCGACTCAGATCATCACTTGGTGAAGACGACCTACAGATGTAGAATTTCCTCAGTGCACCAATCAAGAATCAGCCCTCCCAAAATCTTTGCGGTTGATAAGCTTTTGAGTGATGCTACAGCGGTGGTGTATACTACCGCTCTTGAGGAAAAACTATCACCTATGCTACACAACATCAGCAACACAGGCGTCCATGGGTTCTGGGAAGAACTCAAGGGTACCATCAAGGATGTCGCAGAGAAGGTCGTGGGATATAAAGCCCGGCGAGCGCGAAATGACTGGTTCGACGAAGAATGCAAAAATTCACTTGACGCGAAAAACGAGGCCTACAGACAATGGATTCAACGAGGAACCAGAGCCAGAAGAGAAAAATATGACGAGCTACGGCGAATATCGAATAGAATAATTAGACGTAAGAAACGTAAATACTTTGACGAGCAGTTGCTGAACATAAACGAAAACTTAGCTAATAGGAACACCAGACAAGCGTACAAACTAGTAAATACAATTAAGAACGGCTACCAATCCAGGACTAGCCTTTGTAAGGACAAGGATGGAAACATCATCAGCGACACCGATGGTATTAACAAACGATGGGCCTCTTATTTTGAAGAGCTTCTAAACCGACCATCTAACATCCCCACACAGGAAGCTCTCGACGATATTGTTGATCTAGGCCCACCCATTCAACCCCCGACAGTAGAGGAAGTTGATCTCGCCTTGCGGTCACTAAAACGAAATAAAGCGCCGGGCGCTGACGAGATTCCAGCTGAACTGCTAAAATTCGGTGGAATGAGTCTAGTTGATACCATACATCAATTACTCCTGCGAGTATGGGAGAACGAGGAGATCCCAGACGATTGGCGCAGAAGCATCATCTGTCCAATTCATAAAAAGGGAGATAAACTGCGGTGTGAGAATTACAGGGGCATCTCACTAGTTTGTACGTCCTATAAAATTTTGACGAAAATTCTGGAAAATAGAATAAAACCGTACGCAGAACGAGTCATTGGCGAATATCAAAGCGGTTTCAGACCTGGTCGTTCCACAACCGATCAGCTCTTCTCAGTCAAACTGATACTCCAGAGGTGCTGGGAATACAACGTAAACGTATACCAAATCTTTGTCGACTTCAAACAGGCATACGACAGTATCGATCGTGGAGTACTGTACAACATCATGCTGCAATTTGGTATACCGGCAAAATTAGTGCGACTGACAAAGATGACGATGACCAACTCCGTCTCACAAGTCAGGATCCAGAATAGACTTACAGATCTATTTGAAACACGCACTGGTTTGAAACAGGGCGATGGACTGGCACCGACGCTCTTCAACCTAGCACTGGAATACGTTATTCGGGCCATGAATATGGACAACAGCAAGACGCTACTTATCAAGTCGACACAATTAGCAGCGTACGCCGACGACATCAACATCATGTCCCGAAGATTGGCTGACGCAGAAGAACTTCTGCATACGCTCGATACCGCTGCAAAGGAAGTTGGATTACGTATTAACGAGGGTAAAACTAAAATAATGATGCAATCGGTGACAAGGACACCTGCACAACCGAGCATCAATGTGGGGGACCTCAACATCGAGTTCGTGAACAACTTCATTTACCTGGGTCGCAACTTGTCAAGGGACGCCAACGAAACTGACGAAATCAAGCGACGGATACAGTTAGCTAATAAGACTTTTTTCTCGGTTCTCCCCATAATGAAATCGAAGCATGTGCACAGAAACACGAAACTCCGCGTATACAAAACCATTATACGACCAGTGCTATGCTATGGCTGCGAAGCATGGACCCTAACTCAAGCCTCCGAAAACATGCTAGACACTTTTGAACGTAAGGTTCTACGGCGAATTTTCGGGGCTGTTTGCGATCGAGATGGATGGCGCATCCGGTACAACCATGAGTTGTATGAAATGTACGATGAGCTGCAAGTCTCGAAAATCGTCAAACTACAACGACTTCAATGGGCAGGGCATGTACAAAGAATGGACGATGATCGCATGCCTAAGAGAGTAATGAATTCAGAACGAGTCGACGGAGCGAGACTGCGAGGACGACCGAGATCTCGTTGGGAGAGCTCAGTAGGTGTGGACGCCGCGCAGCTGCTGGGCTCCCAAAATTGGAGGACGCGGTCACGTGACCGAGATAATTGGAGGCCAATGATCCAGGCGGCCAAGGCCCGACGTCGGGCTGTCGCGCCACGATGATGATGAATTCATCATATGCTCGTATTTCGTACAGCTTACTGTTGTACCTCAAGTTAATATTAATATTAAAAACTTGAAATTGATTCAAAAGCGGCTATTTTTTCTCTTGGGTGGATTGAACTGGGATCTCTTGTTTGCACGTCCGATACACTAAGCAGTAAGCACTAGGTTGAGAAGCTTTCAGCCAATTATGTTCATTGTGTGTATCACATGAATACATTCTATATTGTTTCACTTTCAACGATTTCACTTCCAAACGATATGTAGTCATACCGTGCGTTAATACGAGTATGTTTACGCATTAAAAAACAAAAAGAATTACATATATGTGGAATTGGATTTGTCGGGAACTATTGGAGCAGCCTGTATATGTGTACATACTGGAGTACATGCTATACTGAATTCCAAAGGAATAGAATTACCAAGCCTTCGTGGACTGGACCCAAGATAATCTCGATGCCTCGTGTATTTTTACTCTTTTTTTCTGCTTTTCTTTATTTATCATCCAAAGAATCTTACATCATATCTCGTCTTCACCTGATTGGGTATACAAAACGACGCAATTTTGTAAGAAAAACCAGCTGGCACTTGGAAGAGGTGCGTCTTGTCGCCTAATGCGATGGATGTAAGAGTCTGTCTGTTGTTTGGGTTGCATTATTATGGAGGTTGTACTCAGCTGGAGGTTGGTATCGAAGGTATTCGAGATAAGGGGAAAGTTTTATTCATTGATCTGAGGATGCTGGCTTTAAAATTTTGGGCCTTAGACTCCACCATCATTGAGAGATACTGATTTTGATATTCCCATTAATCGCCAATTTAGTGTTTTTAAACCTTTCCCCAGGATCACTTTTTCCTATTATAGATACTGCTACCATAGCACAGATTATAATCACAAGTTGCTCCGAGCAACATTCAGAACATAATACTTCTTCTAACATAGTACTTCCAGCATTGGGTAATCCCGCATACCAAAAACTAAACTAAAACAAAAATCACTTTAAATACCAAAACCTAAATTGAACGAACTCTACAGGTACGTAATCACAAAGGTGCATGTAAGATCTCTTTGAGTTCAGGTGAAGAGGGTCTCAATGGAAAAACACGGGACACGAAACACGGAATAATAATACCCAATATTCCGCTTATTTTTTTTTTCTTCGTTGAGAATGGAGGCCTTAAGAAAAGATGAATCGAACACGCTTCATTACAGCTGTAAAACAGCTGTCACAAGCATGACATGTGCATCTGCTGAACTCAATTTCAAGTTCGAAGATATGCTGGTATGATTTTTATTTTGTATTTCTCTTCTGTTTATGTAAACTGAAAAGGTGACTATTTTATTTTCATCAACCATTGGAGGGATCACGAACGATGATGTATCGACAATCTGCTGTGCGTAGACAGGTAGCTTGGTTGTTGTGTTGGTACTAGGTGTATAACAGGTATGTGCGTATGATTTTTTTTTTATATTTGGAGGACGTATTTTATAATTTGTGAGGAATGGAAGAAATGAAAACCTGTGCGTGAACCCGTTTTGGACTTCCGTGACTAAATGGTATTCATTTACATTTATGAATTTACATGATCTCCATATATATGAAAGTACATATTTGTGAATCAATTCAACACATGACCACTAGTTTGATCTCTTCGCTTAAGAATTTGTGTTCTTGACTCTACTTTGCTTATCCACCAGTTGTACGCGTCTGTTTTACCCAATAGAAAAAATTAATTTTATATACGCATCCATACCCCGTTGCCTGTTTGGCATCAAAAAGGAAAACTATTCCACATATTAGCATATTATCATAGTGTTCAAACAAGTGTCCTCCCAATGTCGAATCAACAAGCGTTTTAATCGTGCGAACTCGAACGTGGTGAAAACTCAAGTTCGAGCACATACTTCAAGAATGTATAAATCAACATTGCCTGCGTTCACATTTTGGAGCGCTTCGGTTATTCAGCAATTGAAATGCATGTAAACGGAAAAATCAGTGATTTTTTCCGTTTACATGCATTTAGATTGCTGAATAACCGAAGCGCTCCAAAATGTGAATGCAGGCATTGTAACGCACGATGACGCGATCAAAAAACTGCCTGTGAGTACTAATAGAACTCTCACAGTGCTCCGAGCTTGTCAGTATAAAGACGGCGCGGAAAGGAGGTGCATGCTAGTAACTGCACTTCCGAAAAGTATATGCTATTGAAACGTCAACAAGGCATAGAAATGCTAGAGATGTTGGAGGGGTCAAGGCAATTAGAGAGAGAGAGAGCACACGATGACACTGAACCGATACACTGTCAAGACACGGTAATGGGTGCTTTCAACGAATTCTTTAAAGTCTGTGCGAAATCTTTGTGTATTTATGTCATTGATTCCATATCCGTTTATGTGGGAGCCGCGCTTGGTGGCCATGGTCGTTCGGTCACCGCTCTACGATGCTAATCTAGAGGTCGGAGTTTAAATCTCGGCAGGACCAAAAACTGCCTGTGGGTACTAATTGAACTCTCACAGTGCTTCGAGCTTGTCAGTATAAAGACGGCGCGGATAGATGGTGTATGATAGAAACTTCCGAAAAGTAGATATGCTATCGAAACGTCAACTAGGCATAGAAACGCGCCCATGTTCCTGGAGGGGTCAAGGCAATTAACAACATGTGGGAGTTGTGCGATTCCAGATGTGCGCCACTAGGTTAGTTACATTTTTTTTTTTATTTCGCAACTATCAGTTATCGTGAGCATAGAGCAAAAAGATACGGTGATAAAAATGTCATCCATTGTGTTAACAATGGCACTCATATTTCTTTGCATACATTTCCCTTTGCCTTCCTGAAAAGACCGGCAAATCCATACATACGTTTGCTTCCTTAAAAACACATCATATCGACGCTTTCTGCGCTCCGAATTATTAGCCATAAAATTATGCACTGCTTGTGATTAAAGACAGAACGCGTCGACCCATCAACTGGCCATTATTGATTCAGGCGTCAAACGTTTAGGCGGATACCTCCATTTCTCACATTCGATGCAATTATTGCTCTCATAAAATATCGTTTAACTCTTTCGTAGCTCTTTCATTTTACCGGCGTTTTGTTTGTATGTTTAACAATAACACATGAACTTCTGTTGCCTTCTGTAATTCCCCTGGCGCTTTCTTCGTTCCAATGTAACCCGTCTCATTGCAATCGCTTGAATAATGTGATATCCAAAATATTCATTTTTCCATTATCCTTAAAAGTGCACACCTTATGAAAAAAGTGAAGGTTTCTTCCTCTTTTCCGGCAGACTTCTGCTATTGCTTGTGGCACAAGGGAATACTCGTTGGTTGTGCGAATATTTGTCCATAGTCTCGCGACCATGTGGAAAAGAATGGAAAAGTGGTTGGTTATTTTTCTTTTGCATGCCTCATGATATTCAATTCAATTCGCTGGGTGGCTATTGTTGCCGGCTGTTCCTTCTCCTTCTTTAGGGCGACGGATGGACGGCTCCTTAGCGTGATGCATCTTAAGACACTGACGTATGCACGACTTTAGAAGATATGACATGAAATGAATTTTATCGCGTGTTTATCCGTACGCCAGCCATTTGGATACATGCAACGTATGTGAAGTGAGTGCTCGAATGACTGACCATAGTGCAGGATGGATGGTGTAATGCGTATGGATACTATGCACTATAAAATACACTTCTTGCGTGGATCGAGTGTGTAGCACAGGTTGAACTTCTGGTTTTATATCTGAAACTGGTCGTAGTATTCACACCATCAACCGTCATCGTCCCGACGGCTATCTGTTTTATTATCTTCTCATGTTGAGCGCAATGATGCCATCACCTGTCCATGGAAGATGTACATATTTCATTCGGCTCCATTCAATTTACAATTTATAAGACTGAATAAATGGCATTACTCCAACGATTAGATACGGAAGCGCCTTGTTGCGTGTCTAGGTGCTTGAAATAGGTGGATCTTCGTCGAAGCTCTGGCGCTCGCAACGATATCATTTAATTCTGTAAACATAAACATCGGCAAAATTTTTCTGGAAAGAGCCAGATGGTTTAAATTTTAGGGCTCAGTGGGCCAGATATCAAATTGGATGTGTAACTAAAATCCTAGACAGACGATACGCGATAATTATCATTATCAGATAATTATGTTTGCGAAGCACGTCTGTCAAGTGCTGTTTCACCTGATGATAATTGAAAGACATCATTTCGATTGTCATTAACGTCATTACGACTTAATTATATTCACTTTCAACCGCTCGCCGCGCCATTTTTTGGAAAAAATGGAAAGAACAGCTGGTTTCCAGTTGTCATTTGCAATTGTTTGCACGGCAATGTCATCCGTTCACGTCCAAAACCGCACAAATCTTGTCCTGGTTCCCGCTAGTGCTAGTCCCATTATTGGTGTCGACCGTCTGGAGTTGTTCTTCTTTCTTTTGTTCTGCAAATTCTCTTTTCTCACATTCGATACTTTGACAGTTCCAACGTAATTATGTTTTTCACGTGTGTCACTAGTCGTCGATAAACACGTTTGGACTTAATGATCATTGACGCAAACATGTTTAACGACAATCGTCTGTCTTGGGTTTAGAGCGACCAAAGTTTAGTACTGGACAAATCTGCCTGGCCGCGTGACATGTTAAGTCATCGCGCCATCTGATGTTACCCTTCCCAGTCGCATTGGACCTTAGGGCCAGTTTGTAGGTGTTCATAGGCATATCAGCATTCCGAAAACTGCCACCGACCTCGTTATCGTCAGGTATTTCTGTACACCCTGTACATAAGTACATATATCACTTTAGATGCATGTCGTAGTTGTGCATCTATGCACAAGGCGTCTTGTATATAAAACACAAACAAACATGCCGACTATCGTACTTTGTTGCTTCAAAGTTGTATCAGGTTGCATTTTGTATTTTGAATTCTTTGTTTCCTACGAGTATGTAGCGTTTTCATTCTATTAGACAGCCAAGGTCGAAGAACAAAGAGAAGAATCATAGCGCAATGTAAAAACAATAGTAGTATTTAATGTACATTTGTTTATTGGTTTATTCATTACATCACATGATTGAAGGTTTGAGAAGGAGGATGTATTCAGCTAAAAATAATCCTTGGAGTCGGGTGGGTATCGAAATTTACCTTTTGATAAATCCCATTTGCATTCATCTTTTTTGTTAAAAATGAGGCCTTAGTGTCACCACACACTGTCGAACTCGAACCTGAAACAAATGTCCTCTGAAATATACACACACTTCAAATAAATGTGAAGAAGACTGGTCCACTTCTACCAGGTTCATGTTCGAGTTCGATAGTGTGTGGTGACACTTAGAGCGATGAAGAGCATCCACCACTTTACTTTTTCTGCTGACCTTTGTCAGCAGCAGTATATAGTTCATATGTATGTACATATTTGGATTCATAAAAAGCTTCGACCGTTTTCAGTTACATTTGCTCTGCGCGCATCCAACGCGTAGACTTATCACATTCAATCATCAACATACACCACAGTGCCGCTTTGCACATATACTTCCGTTTGTAGTACACACTTTAGGATGTGCTAAAATTCCGAACCTCGGTTTCACCTTTGATTATGGTCTAAATTCTAGAAGGTGTAAGAAATCTAGACAATGCACGAGTGTCGATTTGAAAAGCCAGCGGAGAGTGTATAATTACAATTCTGCGTTTAGTTCGTCTTCATCTGACAGGTCATCTAAGATGAGTGAGTCACTCAGGCCAAATGTGAGCTCAGGGACGTTGTCACATTAGGTTCCCTCACAGTGGCTCCAACCTACAGAGCACTTCAGTCCAGCCTTTCTGCAGCTGCAGGAGATGTCGAGGCGCCGCGTCTCTTGTCATGATCTAGGGCTGAAACTTTGGGAAGTACGCAGCCACCCCCAGTCAAGAGGCTCCTCGTCGACTCCTAACCACTTCTGGACCAGTGAGAGGAACACGTACAAATCAAATTCAATCATCAATTGGGAGCCAAAACAATCAACAAGCAAATATGCAAAAAGCTAAATGATATTCAAAGACTATTGTACTTGGTGGTGGGTGCGCAGGGAGTGAAATCTGATTGTATTTTGTGTGGGAGGCAATCTCGCTAGGTTGAAGTTTGTTTTCGCCGCAGCTTTTGCGAACAAATTGTACAATATCTTCCATAAAGAGCATTGCGACACGCTCGCCTGCAACTGCAATATCATCCGGGTTGGCATTGCCGTCCAAGAAAATGGCAGCTTTGTAATGAAGGTCTCGATGAAACGTGGTGCCAATCTTTGTTCGCCCAAAGAA